>JAKSXM010000170.1:5002500-6252500 GCA_022575985.1 Anagrus nilaparvatae
TTACAAATTTAATTTTAGCTATTTAGCCATCTATTAGAGAGTCAGTTGACAACAGGAAGAGAACTTTTCACTATTTTTTTTTTATTTTTTCTTCAAAAAAGCTTTTATATTATACATTTTTTAGTTTATCAATAGCAATTATTATATTATATCATTATAAATGATAGGTTTAATTAAAAAGGGTAAGGAAAGGAATTATTTTTTATAATTCCATAGCAAATAATTTTATATAAACGAAATTAAATTTATATTTATAATTTACTTAAATATGGATTTCTAAGTAAAATTAAAAAAAAACAGTTACATAACTACATTATATCTATTAGACTGCCAAAAAAAAATCGACTTTCCGTTTTTTTAAAGTGCTCAAGCGTTTTTGGATGTCATTTAATGAAAAAATAAGTTCTACGTAAACCGCATCTAAAAATATTTAGTCGTTGGACAGCGCCAAAGCATTTTCGATTTTTGAAAATGGGCTCAGGAACGTCGGGAGGGACTAAAGCTACTAAACTTAAAAGGCAACGTAAAAACAAAATTTCGGGGGGTATTTCGTAGTTTTTTTGGTCGCTAAAAACGATGAAATCATTTATTTTGAATTATTTTTTTAAGGCAAAAAGTTATGAGCTAATTTCAGTGGTAAAAATATCAAAAATTGGACAGTTTTGACGTCAAAAACTTGCTACGGACTAAAAAATGTTTAGAAATTATTTTAAATGAGCATTCCGCATGTTTTTTGGGTCACTAAAAACTATGAAATTGTTTATTTTTATTTATTCTTGACTGATTCAGAGTTATGGGCCAAATATTGTAGTTTGAATTTCCAAATTTAACATTTTTTTGAGTTAAATGACTGTCAAACGTGCAGAGAACTTTTCTGAACCTCTAGAATAAGATAAATTATCATATTTTTGTGATTTTCTAACTAGCGCAGAATTAATTGCTTAGATTTTTTTTAAGGGTGCTACTTTAGTTCAGTGTTACCACAATGTCATAAAATATGGTTTTTAGGCAATTTTCCAAATAATGCTGTCATCTTGAAATTCAACCAAAATATTTCCAGTTGGTATCATTTTTATTGTATAAAATACACCTTTCAATCTCCGTAATTGGCAATTTTTCACCACCGATTCTCTCATCGTAATAGTTAAAAAACCGAATGCCCATTTTCGGCCCTAAATGACCAATTTTTTAATTGCCTTTTTGCTTTCAATCCTTTATCATCATTTGCAGAAGTCTTATATTTTAAATGATCATACCATATTTGTCTTTTTATTTTGTTTGCTATTTCAACGCCTAGACGTGAATTACCAGTTAGGGAATTTCCTAAAAGACCACTTTTGTTCTCAAAAATAAAAGCAGACGTTGCCCAAAGGGGACCATAAAATAAATATATAATTTTCAGATTTTGCAAGATATGTTGGAGCTAAAAAGAAATGGTCAGGGGCATCTGATGAAGAAATTTTCAGAGCAATAGCTCAAAAATTACAAAAACTTAAAAGTTTAATATTTAATGCTGAACAAAACAATACTTCTTATGAATATATTTAACTATTTATCAATTCAATGAAGTTAATTCTTTAATTATTGTTTTATTTCTTGATTAATTTTCACAATTTATATTATAAAGTGTTTAATATAATAAATTGTTATATCTTCCTAACTAAAAAAAATCATTTAGCTTAGTACCTTATTTTATTTTAAAATTTATTTATTTAAAACCGCTACAAGTGTGAATCATAATTTTTTAATTACATATATCAATTCATTAAAAAAAGCAGTTAAATTAATTTTATGTAATTTTTTTGTAATTAGAAAACAAAGATATTCGAATAACTTATTAAGAAACTTTATAATCATTACGATTATAAAAATATTTTATTTATTTAAAAATCAATTCACGGCGAGGCTGCTTTGCTTGAATTTTATTTGCTGCTTGAATTTTCAAGCATTTGCTTGAATTTTCAAGCAAATGCTTGAATATTCAAGCAAACTGCTTGAAAATTCAAGCAAATTGCTTGAAAATTAAAGCAAATGCTTGAAAATTCAAGCAAATGCTTGAAATTTCAAGCAATTCAAGCAACTGCTTGAATTTTCAAGTAAAGCAGCCTGGCCGTGTTGTTAAATTATAAATTTGAATCTAATATCGTTTATGTAAAATTATTTGCTATGGAATTATAAAAAATAATTCCTTTCCTTACCCTTTTTAATTAAGCCTATCATTTATAATGATATAATATAATAATTGCTATTGATAAATTAAAAAATGTATAATTTAAAAGCTTTTTTGAAGAAAAAATAAAAAAAAATAGTAAACTAAAGCATTCGTTTATTTTATTAACTTGAAAAGTTCTCTTCTTGGTATCTTCTGACTCTCTAACAGATGGTTAAATAGCTGAAATTAAATTATTAATCCATGGTTTTTGATGTTATAAAAAAATATTTTGATTTAGTCTAGTTAGATCTAAATAGATATATTTAGATCTAATGAGATATACTGAAATTGGAGATATAAATAGATATATTTAGATCTAAATATATATATTTAGATATATTTAGATATATTTAGATATATCGAAAGTTCGTCGGGATGTATATAATTTTTACCAAGAAAACTAAAAAAAATACCCTGCCAACTAGCTGGCACTAAGGTTCCTCAAACAAAGAGATAAATACTTCAATATGCCACAGATATCACTGATTACAAACAAAAAAAAAATATTGCAGGTTTTTTAATTTTTTTGTTTTTTTATTTATTATTTATTTATTTAAGAAAAAATTTTGGCGCAGGCAAGGCCGATGCGCAATTGAATACATAAATTTACAAATTTCATTGTACGTATGAGTACTAACAATAAGTAAGATTAAAATAAAAATAATAATAATAATAAAATACAAAATATTAATTTCCAATTATAATGAAATAATAATAATTAAATTTTGATTATAACATAAAAAGAAAATAAGAAAATAATGCAGAATATATATTCACTTCTATATATATTTTAAAAAATAAACTGAAAGTATTATTTTGAGAATTTAATTCTTAACTTATAACAAATAGTGATTACAAATAAGGTTTAGATAATTTTTGTTTTTAACTAGAATACATGTAAACATCAAAAATGAAAGAAATATGAAAAATACTTTATTAAACAAAGAATGAGTAATTTATAAGTAATTCTGAAGTAATTAAGATAATTATTATAGATTTAATTATTATAGAAAAATTATTCTTGAAATCATCATCACTGAAATATTGATTTTTATTTGAATAATCAAATTTAAAACGAAACAAAATTTAATGTAAACGAGCATATAGACTTATAAAATTTTAAAATTAAATAGTAGTGAATAAATTATCAAGATCAGTACTTGGGATAACCGGAACAGTAGATTTATCCTTAAGTTTCACAAAAATTAAACCTTCATAACAAAATACATATAAGACATCTTTATTATTCTTAAAATGTTTTTTGACGCGCTGATATTCAGTATACAGATCATTACTTAAGAGATCGTTCACATATATTTGATTTTTTGCTTGATCATGAGTTATAAATGCTGAATCCAAGATATCTTGAAATGATATTCGTCCATGACGACGCTTAAGATCCATTACAAACTTTCGAACTTGTGGCGATGAAAATTTAATTACTAAATTAATAGAGTTATGATTATCTGATTTCTGATCATTAGTATTAATAACTTTAAATTGTCGAATATTTAAGATGTGTGAAGTTAAATATCCTGCACCAATTTTATTTAAGAAATTAAAGACAATAGTCTGGTTATCTAAGGAGAAATCTACTGGTAAGCCTGTTAAAAGAACTTCAGTGCAATTAGAGGAGAATTCCAAACGAGAGGCAATTTGATCAATATTTGTTTCTGCAGCAATGATTGCTTCGCGTAGAATCGCAAGGTTACTATTTGATGATGAAATTTGTTCTAAATTACTCAACACTTGCAAATTTACATTTTTTAATTCTTGAGCGATTCCTTGAAGAGACATACCAAAACCTTCTAATGCTGCGAAAATCCTCTGTATAACTTGGTTTAAATTATTTGGATTATTGAGAAATTCATTATTAGACAAAATTCCTCGAAGTTCTTGAAGTTCAGTCATTGTGATCTAATAAAAATTAGAATTTGCAATATAAAGTTCACTTGTGCGTGTAAGCAGCCTCAAAATTTCACATACGTTGTTTAAAATATGATTTAAATAAATATTTGATAAATATTAATGAAATTAAGAAACTAGAGTAAATAGTCAAATATTTAACATATGTTTGTCGATAGGTTAGAAAATATCACTATTCGGTAATAAACGTGAACGTTTTTTGAAGTTGATAACCACTGTCATAATTTATACACGAGGCATTGAAACTTTATAACTATAATTTTTTAAATAACAACACTTTTTATGAACAACTGTCTGATAAAATTACCGTATTATATTAAGAAAACTGTAAGATATGCTCAGAAAAATTATATAATACTTTAAAAATTAATAAAAAAGGAAAATTTGAAGAGCGATTTAACAGACAACTTCGTACTCATACGCACATTATATATTTTTTAATTTTGTGAAAAAAATTTTGAAAAAATTCGGTATCAGATCCAAAAAATGACTATAAACAAACTTTCTAAAACTAGTACTTTCATAGAAATAAATTAGGTACTACGTACAAAAAGAAAAAAAAAATTTGTGTTTTTTGTATTTTTTCGTGAAAAAAATTTTGGGAAAAAAATTTTCAAAAAATTAAGTATCAGATTCGAGATATAGAGTAAAAACCATACTTTCAAATATAAGTACTTTCGTGGAAATAAATGAGGTATTACATCCAAATTAAAAAAAAAAAAAAGTACCTCGAGCTTTTTTGGTGAAAAAATTTTTGAAAAACAAATTAGGTCTTAATTTCATAACAGTTGTGAAATATCGCCGGTCACAATATTTTCAGATATTAGTACTTTCATGAAATAAAATTAGGTATTACACCAAAAAAAAAAAAAATATTGCAGGTTTTTTAATTTTTTTGTTTTTCTAATTTTTAGAAAAAAATTTTGAAAAAATTCGGTGTCAAATCCAAAAAATGACTATAAACAAACTTTCTAAAACTAGTACTTTCATAGAAATAAATTAGGTACTACGTCCAAAAAGAAAAAAAAAATAATTTTTTTTTGTATTTTTTCGTGAAAAAAATTTTGGGAAAAAAATTTTCAAAAAATTAAGTATCAGATTCGTGATATAGAGTAAAACCCATAATTTCAAATATAAGTACTTTCGTAGAAATAAATGAGGTATTACATCTAAATTTAAAAAAAAAATAAGTACCTAGAGCTTTTTTGGTGAAAAAATTTTTGAAAAAAAAATTAGGTCTTAACTCCATAATGTTTGTGAAATATCACCAATTACATACACACACACACACATACATACTTTTTTTAAAAACCGGTTTTTTAGCTTCCTGGGGTCTCAAAACGTGCTTATATGCCAAAAAATCAAAAATCGAAATTTGACCTATCACAATTGTTCCTCTTTGAGGAACCAAAAATATTAGATATCTTGGCATAAGAGGAAAAGAAATAAAGAATTATTATAGATATTTTCTTTTTGTGTCTTTTTTTTCGATTGTTTATAAAGAATGAGATTTTTTTCCGAATAAATTTACGATTTTTCTATAAATGAAAAAGAAAAGTAACGATACAATTTTCTATAGAAGAAAATATGTGATTTATTAAGATTAATAATATACTTTATCAATTTTATTTCCTGTACTTTATTGATTAATATAACAAATACAAATTTATAAAATTTTTCTTTAATTATTAAACTCTGGTATTTATTCAAAAAGATTAATTCAATTATTACTGGTTAAATAAATTTAAATAATCTTTTTATTTAATTTAATTCTTTACAAAAAAAGTTTTTTTAACGAAATGTACATAATTTTTTGGTTCCTCAAAGAGGAACCATTGTGATAGGTCAAATTTTGAGTTTTGATTTTTTGGCATATAAGCACGTTTTGAGACCCCAGGAAGCTAAAAAACCGGTTTTTAAAAAAAGTATGTATGTGTGTGTGTATGTGTGTGTGTCTGTGTGTGTATGTGTGTGTGTGTGTGTGTGTATGTGTGTGTGTATGTATGTAATTGGTGATATTTCACAAACATTATGGAGTTAAGACCTAATTTTTTTTTCAAAAATTTTTTCACCAAAAAAGCTCGAGGTACTTTTTTTTTTTTTTAATTTGGATGTAATACCTCATTTATTTCCACGAAAGTACTTATATTTGAAAGTATGGTTTTTAATCTATATCTTGAATCGGATACTTAATTTTTTGAAAATTTTTTTCCCAAAATTTTTTTCATGAAAAAATACAAAAGAAAACTAATTTTTTTTTTTTTTGGACGTAGTACCCAATTTATTTCTATGAAAGTACTAGTTTTAGAAAGTTTGTTTATAGTCATTTTTTGGATTTAATACCGAATTTTTTTAAAATTTTTTTCTGAAAATTAAAAAAACAAAAAAATTATAAAACCTGTAATTTTTTTTTTTTTTTTGGGTGTAATACCTAATTTTATTTCATGAAAGTACTAATATCTGAAAATATTGTGACCGGCGATATTTCACAAACATTATGGAGTTAAGACCTAATTTTTTTTTCAAAAATTTTTTCACCAAAAAAGCTCTAGGTACTTATTTTTTTTTTAAATTTAGATGTAATACCTCATTTATTTCTATGAAAGTACTTATATTTGAAAGTATGGTTTTTAATCTATATCTTGAATCGGATACTTAATTTTTTGAAATTTTTTTTCCCAAAATTTTTTTCATGAAAAAATACAAAAAAAAACTAATTTTTTTTTTTTTTTGGACGTAGTACCTAATTTATTTCTATGAAAGTACTAGTTTTAGAAAGTTTGTTTATAGTCATTTTTTGGATCTGATACCGAATTTTTAAAAAAATTTTTTCTCAAAATTAAAAAAACAAAAAATTTAAAAAACCTGCAATATTTTTTTTTTTTTTGGTGTAATACCTCATTTAATTCCATGAAAGTACTAATATCTGAAAATATTGCAACTGGTGATGTTTCACAACCGTTATGAAATTATGACCTAATTTATTTTTCAAAAATTTTTTTACCAAAAAAGCTCTAGGTACTTTTTTTTTTTATTAATTTGGATATAATACCTCATTTATTTCCACGAAAGTACTTATATTTGAAAGTATAGTTTTTACTCGATATCTCGAATCTGATACTTAATTTTTTAAAAATTTTTTTCCTAAATTTTTTTTCACAAAAAAATACAAAAAGCACCAATTTTTTTTTTCTATTTGGATGTAGTACCTAATTTATTTCTATGAGAGTGCTAGTTTTAGACAGTTCATTTATAGTAATTTTTTGGATTTGATACCGAATTTTTCTAAAATTTATTTCTCAAAATTTGAAAAGTTTTTTCTCATTGTTTGAGGAACCTAAGTGCCAGCTAGTTGGCAGGGTATTTAATTGATTATACTTGTGCTTAATTTTTACAAAGAAAAAAGGAAGTCTTAAGAGAATAAATTTTTTTTATTAATTGTAAAAGTTTAAGGAGGAAATGTTTTAATTTACCATTCTCAAACTTACATATAACTATTTATTTTTAATAGTTTCTTATCCCAATAGAATAATGTCTAATATCATGGGAAAATATGGATGAAGTACTTCTTTTTTCAACATTTTTATTTGCTTTATTTATTTCTGTAATGCAGTAAAATAAAAAAATAAAAACGCATTTGAATATCAATGAATAAAAATGAATAATTTGTATTAACTTTTATAGCAAAATTTAAAAAAAGGAGACACCTTTGCTTTAATTTAGTTTAAAATCAGTATATTCTAGCATGCGTTTTCAAATTATAAAATATTGTTTATGATAATAATTTTAATGAAAAACAAAAATGTAATTTTACGGTCATGAATTTAAGCATTTTTATAGGTAGAAGGGGTTTTTTTCTTTTAGAACCCATTCTATTCTTTCATTATAATATTTTATTTTTTTGCAAAATGGTGGCAAAAAAATTTTCATGTGTGGCTGATGATTTTCATACCAATCTTAATTCCACTGGTACTTCAATAATTGAAATCATTACTGGCCAGGAATGGCTTTGATTGCTTTCCATTAATTTTCTTTCATCTGTATGTAAATTCAAAATTTAAATCATATTTTCCAAAATTATATGGAACATGTTCATTGGATGGGGTATTTGAAAATGTTTGGCTCGGCAGGGGGGGGGGTGAAATGGACTTAGAATATTTTCAATTTAGGGACTTAGAATAATTTGAAGTGGGAGTCAGAGCCTGATCAGGTCCTGATAAGAACAAAAACTTACTTTAAGTATACTTTACTTACTTTTATATACTTTAAGTTTATGGATTTAGGATAATTTATATTTCAGGATTTATAGTAATTTCGGTTTTTGGATTCATTACCGTTATGAGTGAACATTTTCCATGTTCGTTGGTTGTGTAGTTACACAAACCGGTTATAAATATTTTTATTGTCAATTTTATATTCATCTGGGTCATTTTGATATCTTTGTAATTTTAAATGTGACGTAAGTAACGTAACAGCTGATGGGTACTGACCAATTGGAATTAAGTGACTCAAAATTTGCGTTAAATTTCATTCTTTTAATAGAAAATTCTACTTACATATAATAACATATCGTTGTTTGAGAAATTTATTTTTTTATCTTTCATATAAATTATTCCTTAGAATAATAGAATTTAATCAGAGTCTTTATCTTAAGGGGCTAAAGGTCATTTGTTAAATATATAGGGGATTATATCATGGATATTTTTATGCGCCATTGGTTCTAAGTAACCAGAAATCCAAGGTGATAATAGGTGGGCTTATTTGAAAGCTAAAAATTGGTTCAATTGCGTGTTTATAAGAATTTTCTAAAATTTTATTAATAATGTTAAAACTATTTTTTTGGTTGCAAAAAAAAATAAATTATTATCTAATCAACGCAATCATACGTTGTTTAATTTTATCAAATTCGATAAAAGTTCGACACTTTTGGCGATTACGTACTTCAACAAATAAGGATTTCGAAGAACTTGATAAAAAGTAGCTGAATAAATGTATTAATTGTACTAAATTTTTTGCAAATTAAATAATAATTATTTTTAAATTTATGACTAATTATTTAATCAGCTTTAATTTTATTTTAGATTTTTTGATTGACGAGCATAACTATATATAAGCCAAAGAGAATTTTTTTAATATCACAATTAGTTTAAAGTTTGAAAAGAGTTGTAACTTCAAAAACACAAAAATGAGTTCAAAATTGTTTTTCTGTTTCTTAATAATTGCAACCCTTTATGGAATTGCATATGGGCTTGGAGAATTCAAAAATGGTGAAAAGGTTGGTAAAAATAAATTAAAAAATATTTACTCTAAAAAAATTAGAATTTTAACAAAAAATATTTTTCTAGAGAAAATAATTTTGTAATAATAATTTTATATAAAAAATTAATATAAATTAGAATTAAAATTTTTTTTTCTCATAAGCATATCCGAAATGGTTTTATTTTTTAATTCAATTTTTTATTAAATTTTAGTGCAGGTATGATTATCAATGCTGTAGTAATCGTTGCCTTCCTTCTGGAATGGCTCCTACTGTCGAAGGGATCTGTGGTAAATGTAAACCGGAGGAGCTACCTTGTCCTGGACCACACCCATGCGATAAATAATTAATTGAATTCAAAATTTTTATTTGTATCAGTTATAAGATTAAAAATGATGTACTTAAAATATTTTGATTCAAATTATAATAGCATAAAATTTAATGTAACAAATTGTGACAATCAGTAGATGTCGACGATTTTTACTAATTTTGTTAAATTTTTGTAATAATAATTAAAGATAATAAAAACTGTCAATTAATGAATGATTTTAAAGCAAAATTTTATCTATCACTATGATTCCATTATCAGGAACCAAAAAAAACTTCTTAGAAACAGTTTCAAAATGCATCAACTATTTATCATTTTAATGCAAAATAAAAAAACTAAAAATTTACTGTTTTCCATTAGTAAAATAATAATAACCTAAATATATGCCCTAAAATAATATTATTTTTTAATTCTTCGTTGATAATTCATTAAGTAATTTATAATAAAAATTGTAAGCTTAAATTTAATATGTATAAAAAACCTACATATATTATAATATGTTATCGTTAAAGTCCGCTCTCCCGATAAAGAGCTTGGCCGTATAAGATAGGCGAATTTGCACTCACTCTGTATAGCTCATTTCAATTAAGCATGTGTTTAGGTATCAAAAAAGAAAATTTTTCGCGTTGGTTTTAGCCCTCTAGCCCTTTTCTGTTGCGGGCTACCTCAAAAAACGTCTAAAAATCGACATTTTTTTTCCACATATTTTCATAATAACACAACTTTTCGCCATGTTAACCTTTTTAGACCTAACTGGGCTTATTCAACGGGGAATCTAACGTACTTTTTGGGAATATTTTTTGCGCGCCCTCCGCGGCCTTTCTCCCTCCACCAGACGCATAAAACTAGATTTTCAAAAAGTCAAAAAATTAAAAAACACGATTTTTTTCGAGCACGTTCGGAGGTTTGCAAAAACTTTTTTTTTTCTTATGTATATTTTTTGTTGAACATTACCCTAGTGGTCATAATTTTTAATTGTAGGTGGTGGAACATGCCAAAAAATCGGAAAAACCATTTTTTTCTTATTTTTTTCTTTCATCTTTATAGCAACATAACTTTTCGCCATGTTAACCTTTTTAGACCTAACTGAGCTTATTCGACGGGGAATCTAACGCACTTTTTGGAAATATTTTCTGCGCGCCCTCCACGACCCTTCTCCCTCCACCAGACGGTTAAAACTAGATTTTCAAATAGTCAAAAAATTAAAAATAACGAATTTTTTCGAGCATGTTCGGAGGTTTGCAAAAACTTTTTTTTTTCTTATGTATATTTTTTTTTAAACATTACCCTAGTGGTCATAATTTTTAATTATAGGTGGTGAAACATGCCGAAAAATCGGAAAAACCATTTTTTTCTTATTTTTTTCTTTCATCTTTATAGCAACATAACTTTTCTCCATGTTAACCTTTTTAGACCTAATTGGGCTTATTCGACGGGGAATCTAACGCACTTTTTGGAAAAATTTTTTGCGCGCCCTCCGCGGCCCTTCTTCCTCCACCAGACGCTTATAACTAGATTTTCAAATAGTCAAAAAATTAAAAATAACGAATTTTTTCGAGCACGTTCGGAGGTTTGCAAAAACTTTTTTTTTTCTTATGTATATTTTTTTTTAAACATTACCCTAGTGGTCATAATTTTTAATTATAGGTGGTGGAACATGCTGAAATATCGAAAAAACCATTTTTTTCTTATTTTTTGCTTTCGTCTACATAATAACATAACTCTTCGCCATGTTAACCTTTTTGGACCTACTTGGGCTTGTCCGATGGGGAATCTAACGCACTTTTTGGAAATATTTTTTTCGCGCCCTCCACGGCTCTCCTTCCTCCACCAGACGCTTAAAACTAGATTTTCAAAAAGTCAAAAAATTGAAAAAAACGATTTTTTTAGCATGTTTAGAGATTCAGAATATTTTATTTTTCTTATGTGTAATCTTTGTTAAACATTACCGAACTGGTCATAATTTTTCATTATAGGTGGTGAAACATGCCAAAAAATCGAAAAAACCATTTTTTCTTATTTTCTTCTTTCATATTTTTAATATTACATAACTCTTGAACATTTTAATTTTTTTCGATTTACCTGGCCTTGTTTGAAGGGGAATCTAAGCGCATTTTTCGGAAAATATTTTTTTTTATGTATATTTTTTGTTGAACATTACCGTACTGGTCATAATTTTTTATTACAGGTAGTGGAACATTCCTAAAGTGATTTGAAGATTAATTAATAATTAGCAGTATTGAATATAGTATAGACTAAACAATATATAATTTTATTTTGTTTCAATGCACTAAATTTTAATAATTTTTACATATTATAGGTTTTTAAATCTACATACTTTTGAAAATGATCATTCATATGAAATCAGTATTAAAAAATGTATATAATTACAGAAGAAAATAAACCACCATTAATAAAATTAAATAAAAATGTAAAAAAATAGTCGGTTGAGCGTGGATTAAGACCATTCCATATTTTTATCTGAGTGTAAACGTTTTTTGGTCTTGTTCCACCACCTATAATGAAAAATTATGACCAGTACGGTAATGTTCATCAAAAAAAATACATATAGAAAAAAATTTTTTGCCGTGTCTTTTAAAGCGTGTTTAGTCTATAATATTCATTACTGCTAATTCTTAATTAATCTTCAAATCATTTTAGGCATGTTCCACTACCTATAGTAAAAAATTATGACCAGTACGGTAATCTTCTACAAAAAATATTCATTAGAAAAAAAAATTATTTACCGTGACTTTTAAAGCGCTAGGAAAATATCGGATTTTTTAATTTTTTGACTTTTCTAAAGTAAAGTTTCAAGCGTCTAGTGGGGGGGAAGAGGGGGATGGGAGGTACGAGGAATAAAAATGTTTTCGAAAAATGCGTTAGATTCCCCATCAAACAAGGCCAGGTAGGTCGAAAAAGGTTAAAATGCTGAAGTGTTATGTAATATTAAAAATATGAAAGAAGAATATAAGAAAAAATAGTTTTTTCGATTTTCTGATTTTTTGAAAATCTAGTTTTAAGAGTCTGGTGGAGGAAGGAGAGCCGTGGAGGGCGCGAAAAAAATATTTCCAAAAAGTACCTTAGATTTTCCATCGAACAAGTCCAAGTAGGTCCAAAAAGGTTAACATGGCGAAGAGTTATGTTATTATGTAGACGAAAGAAAAAAATAAGAAAAAAATGGTTTTTTCGATTTTTCGGCATGTTCCACCACCTATAATTAAAAATTATGACCACTAGGGGAATGTTTAAAAAAAAATATACATAAGAAAAAAAAAAGTTTTTCCAAACCTCCGAATGTGCTCGAAAAAAATCGTTTTTTTAATTTTTTGACTATTTGAAAATCTAGTTTTAAGCGTCCGGTGGAGGGAGAAGGGCCGTGGAGGGCGCGCAAAACATATTCCCAAAAAGTGCGTTAGATTCCCCGTCGAATAAGCTCAGTTAGGTCTAAAAAGGTTAACATGGCGAAAAGTTATGTTGCTATAAAGATGAAAGAAAAAAATAAGAAAAAAATGGTTTTTCCGATTTTTCGGCATGTTCCACCACCTATAATTAAAAATTATGACCACTAGGGTAATGTTCAACAAAAAATATACATAAGAAAAAAAAAAGTTTTTGCAAACCTCTGAACGTGCTCGAAAAAAATCGTTTTTTTTTTAATTTTTTGACTTTTTGAAAATCCAGTTTTAAGCGTCTGGTGGAGGGAGAAGGGCCATGGAGGGCGCGCAAAAAATATTCCCAAAAAGTACGTTAGATTCCCCGTCAAATAAGCCCAGTTAGGTCTAAAAAGGTTAACATGGCGAAAAGTTGTGTTATTATGAAAATATGTGGAAAAAAATGTCGATTTTTAGACGTTTTTTGAGGTAGCCCGCAACAGAAAAGGGCTAGGGGGCTAAAACCAACGCGAAAAATTTTCTTTTTTGATACCTAAACACATGCTTAATTGAAATTAGCTATACAGGGTGAGTGCAAATTCGCCTATCTTATACGGCCAAGCTCATTAGCATTCATTGGTTAACTTATAGAATATTTTGATTTTGTTGACCAAATGGAATAAAATGTAAAAATGTTTATATTGTTTACAAATTTTTTTATTGATGTTGTTAAAGTGACGTTTCGTCAATTGATTTTTCGTATTTTTTAGTGACAAAAATTTTGAGAAAAAAATTTTCAAAAACTTAATAATGATATTCAAGATATTGAGTAAGAACGATACTTCTATATATTAGTACTTTCATGAAAATAAAGTAGGTATTACATCTAAATTAAAAAAAAAGTACCTCCAAGTAATATCCAAGTTCAAAGAAATCAGTGAGAATTTGAAAATTCATGTTGATTTGTAAAGAATTTTCTATTTTCTAAAAAATTTTTTTAAATAATATCTGCTGTAGAAAAAATATTTTCCAAATTTTTTTGAACTCGAAGAATTTTTTTTTAACTTAGACATTTTTAAAAAATTTTAAGAATTTCATGATTCTTGAAAAACAAACTATAACAAGACAATTTAGTTTTTTAAACTACAAATTATATTTATTTAAACTTAGTCAATCAGATAAGAAGAATTTAACAATTTTGTAATCTGGGCAAAGAAAATTAAATTCTCTTTTGGATGAAATATATTTTTTTTTATCTAATTTTTGTAGACGTTGTAGTTAGAAAAAAATCCCAAAAAACGCGTTATTTCCCTTCCGGGGAGCCACAAAGGTAAAAATAAATTTTGGCGGAAATCCAAGTTTTTAGGTCATAATGACTCTATATCATCGAGTTTGTTTAAAAATTCGGATCTTAAAGTACTTCATCTATCTTATCCCTGGGTAACTTTTGCATACTATTTCTCACATTTTATTGGGAACATTTACAGCTTTTTATTATCTTTAATAATTATTACATAAACTTTACAAAATTAGTGATAATCGTTGACACCTATAATGGCTATTACAGCTTGTTATATTAAATTTTATACAAAATATTTTAGGTACTGCATGTTTATTCTTCGTGTAAAATCTTATGGGTCGCATGGGTCTGGTCTATCTGGACAGTCTCGCCCTAATGCACATGCTACGGCATTATGTTTACCACATACTCCGTCCTTAATACCAAATAACAAATTACCATTGCATAAATCACTGCAACAGTCTCTATCCAACTTGCACTAAAATTAAATAAGACGTTTTTAATTATAAAATAAAATCATTTCTGATTTCAAAAATTTAAACTCTAAATTATATAATTTTTAATTAAAAAATTTGTTTCTATTTTTTAGACAATTATTTTTTGTACAAAACAAAAAAAATAATTGTTAATATTTACATTCCTTTTTTTAAGAGTATAAACTTATAGATTACCATAAAATTAAACAAATACTAACCTTTTCACCGTTTCTTAGTTCGTGATATCCATACGCGATCCCATAAAGAGTTGCAATTAATAAGAAACAAAAAAACAATTTTGAACTCATTTTTGTGTTTTTGAAGTTTTCTTATTTACAACTTTAAATTAAATGTGATATTAGACAAGTTCTCTTCTGCTTATATACAAATTCTCGACAATCTTATCAGAAATTATAGAAAAAACTAAAGCAGATTAAATAGTAAAAATATTTACAAAAAATTTAAGTAAAATTAATAAATTTGTTTAATTAATTTTTAACCAGTTCTTAGAAATTAAAAATATTTACAAAAAAATTTAAGTAAAATTAATAAATTTGTTTAATTAATTTTTAACCAGTTCTTAGAAATGTTTATTTTTCCAAACACGTAGGCTCCAAGTGTCACAGATGGAATATTTTTTATAGACAAGGTTAAGAATAAATTTTTATTTACAAAAGGCTATATAATGCCGCATTTTCCTCAATTTTTATGTTTTTTGGTAATTTTCTCCGGTTTTCAGACACTTTGTGAACTATGCCCAAAATAAGGTAAAATTTGAATTCCCAAATTTTGATTATCCAAGTTTAAAATTTTAAAATTGGTATAGTTTTATACTTTCTGGATCTTATAATTATTAGACTCATACGATCCTTTCAATTCAAGTAATGTTTTAAATTTATTGGTGTACAATTTTTTCATTTTAATAATTTGTTTAATTATTACATAAAAAGGTTGTATAAGTTTTAGCTTGGCAGTTATTTTAAAAAATTGGTGGATTAAAATGTAAAATTAGTTACCATTTACTAAACGAATAAGAATCCCGAAAAAAATTGGATTATTTAATCACACCTAAGCAAAGCTGCGGAAACTGACATCCTCTTGTGGTCATTTTCAATAAAAAGGATCCAAAAATCGTTGCAAAATATCCGTTGCAAAAAAAATTTGTGGAAATTACAACATTTTAGTGTAGAGCTATTCCGTACAACTTTTTTGTGTAGAATTATCAAAGTGTCAAATATTTTTGTGTCGATCAAATCCTTAGCCTTCATTTTTACCTGTGGAAAACTGAAATGGAAACTGCATGGCAAAATCGCCATTTTCCGAGCTCTGCACTTAAGTATTATCGCCGAGCACGTAAAAATAAGATTGCTTCATACAAGTCTGAAAATAGTAAAATAGTCTAAGGATTTTGTCGCAACACAGAAGCTATTTTTTTCATTAAAATTGTTAAAAATATCCTATTCTTTTAACCGCTCATCAACCATTCTTGGACAGATGAATATTCCGCAATAAATCCTATATTTTTGGGTAAAATCGCATTTTCTAGGGTTTGTAGTTAAAAATTAACTGTAGAAATAAAAAGAGCAACCAAGAGTATATGAAAAATAGGTAAAATTTAAATTCTAATAAAAGAAATTAATTTTTGCTGCCTAAAAAAAATATTGATTTCTAACATATAATTAGATTAGATGTTTCTACTTTATTTAATTATGTTGTTCGAAAATAAATGTTTATAAATTCTCAGAAATAATACAAGTTTCTTTCTATTTAGACAGTTTCTTATTTTTTTGGGTTTTACCAATTCTACTATTATAAGGAATAAATTATATAAATGATAAAAAAATATATTTTTCAAAAAACCAATTCATTGTTTACTTATTATAAAGCATTAAAAATATTCTCAGAATAAATTTTTATTTATACGTAAGTGGAATTTTACTTGTGCATGTGTCATGTTAGCATGGAATTTTATTTTTCGATTAAAATTATTTTTCAAATAATAAAGTCTGATCGTTTATACGTACAAATCGAGGTGCAACTAAATTGATTAAGATTAATAATTATTTTCAATTAATTTCATGTATCTTCTATAAAAATTGGGAAAGTGTTACCCTTTATTTTCCCGAAATTCCTATTTCACCCCTTTTCACCCTTTTTGCGGATATAAAATAGGGTGATAGTTTAAAATTAGCAGCGCAGCGGATTTGAAAAAAGCAGGTTATTTTACCCATAAGATCATTCCTTAGCCTTCTATCCATTGAAAATCTTTTTGTTAAGTTTTGGTAATCTTCTGCTCTGGCATTAATAAGTTAATAGAGCATCTATTGGCCCGACTTTTTGTATGCTTTTTTTCTATGCATTTAATATAAGTTAACTACAAAATCTCATAATTATTCTGATTTCGTATTCTTAGGCCCAAACCTCAAAAAATTAGTCCTAAAACCAAAAAAGCCTATTTTTTTGTCGATTTCGAAGGTTTTCTTGACATAAAATAAATCATAGAAATTTTTTTAATTGTTCTCGATATAATAGATAATTTGATTTGAGACTGCTGATTATTTCATAGAATATTTTGGTAACCGTTTCTCAGTACTGCTAGAGTTAGTTTCGTGGAGTCTGGGCCTAAAAATCTGGAATCAGTAACCCCCAAAAATCTAAATGCACTCTTATATATTATAGTCTATTAAGTATATTACGTAAATGAGCAATAAATTGGTCAAATGGAGCCCGTAAATGTCAGTAGCACAAAACTTCCGAGACTGTGACCAAAATATTCTTACTCCGCGATCTTAAAAACATATTTTCTGTCATTATGGTTAGGTTAGGTTAGGTTAGGTTAGGATACAAAAAAAATGAGACCAAATAGTAGTATTTTGATAGATTTGTATTGTGACAGCGTTATTTGGAAAATCACCTAGAAACCCTATCTTATAACATTGTTATAGTATTGCGCTCTGCGTTTCTCGGTCTAAAAGGCGCGTTTGAATAAACAGAAGGAGTGTTGGGTACTTTTCAAATATCTTTAGGACATCTATAACTATAAATTGTAATTTATGATCCAGATGTTCCGTATTGATGTCCAGATGTCTTCTATTCTATATACGATTTTTGCTATATAATCCAAAAATTGTGTTGGTAAAAAAGGGACGTTTTTTGTGTTTTAAAAGTTTTTAAGGCATTTTCGGACACTGGGTTGCTCATTTTCGAGTTGAGTGACGCCAAAAACATATAAGAAAGTATAAAAAACGTATTTTGAAAAAAATCTTCGTTTCCCGAAAAAGAAAATAATAATTTTACTTCATAAAAATTTGTCACTAAAATTCATTAGAATTTATAGTTTTAATTGACAAGTATACTCATTTTGCAAAATCTAAATATATGGTAAGGTTAAATATAGGTTCTAATAAATTATTTATTAACTTTTAAGCACACCCTGAATCAGTTATAAAAATTTTCTTAGGAGTGCGCCATTTTTTTGGCGCACATTCGGTGTGCGCTAAGTGGACTGCCCCTTGTCATTTTAATGGACTGCCCCTTGTTTTTTTTTTTTCAATTAATGGCGAACCAATATTTTTACACAAAATTAACAAATAATATGGAAAAAAAGTAAAATATTAACGATAGTTCGGGCACTGGCGATGGTTCATCTACTGCAAGTACAAGTACCTTAATTGTCATACAATAAAGAAAAGTTATTATTTTGTTTACTTGCGGGCAATATTTTGACTAAATTCCATTTTTAAGAGACCGTAATTATTTCCCTTTGTACAGAAAAATTTATTTTTAACCTCAAATTTTAAATTTTACCAAATTCGATTAAAGATCGGCACTTAGCGCCTACGTATTTGGGCAAATAAAGATTTCGAAGAACTTTTAAATAAAGTCCAATAAATGTATTAATTTTAATATATTTTTTGTAAATTGAAAAAATATTATTTTAAATTTTATGACTAATTATTTAAACAGCTTTAGTTTTTTCTAAAATTTCTGATAAGATTAACTATCATACCTATATGTAAGCAGAAGAGAACTTTTCTAATATCACATTTAATTTAAAGTTTGAAATAAGAGTCGTAACTTCAAAAAGTCAAAAATGAGTTCAAAATTAATAAGAATCAATTGCAACTCTTTATGGGATTGCATATGCGGGGCTTCCAGGAGCAAGAAACGGTGAAAAGGTTGTTAAAATCGAGGTTAAAATTAAAAAATAAATTTAAAAATATTTACTCTAAAAAAATAAGAATTTGAATAGCAAATATTATTTTTTTTTGTTTTGTAATAAAAATAATTTTGTAATAATAATTTTATATAAAAAATTAATATGAATTAGAATTTTTTTTCTCATAAGCATATCCGAAATGGTTTTATTTTTTAATTAAATTTCTTATTAAATTTTAGTGAAGGTTTGATAGAGATTGTTGCAGTAATTATTGCAATGGTAATGGATTAGTTGGTATTACCGAAGGAGTATGTGGCAGATATTTTGAACCAGGATGTGAATTAGGGCGAGCTTGTCCAAATGTTCCACACCCATGTGATTAATAACTAATCGAATTCAAAATTTTCATCTGTACCAATTGTAAGATATTACGCAAAGAATAAAAATTCAGTACCTAAACTATTTTGTATCCAATTATAACAGCATAAAATTTAATGTAACAAATTATGACAATCAGTAGATGTCGACGATTTTTACCAATTTCGTTAAATTTTTGTAATAATAATTAAAGACAATAAAAAACTGTTTATTTTACATATTAATGAATGATTTTAAAATTCGACAAACTTTTAAATTAAAAAAATTTAGTCTCAAAATGATTTTTACTATGAAAAACCAGAAATTAATATTATAGCAACAGTTACAAAATGCATCAATTGTTTATCATTTTAATGAAAAATAATAAAACCATAAAATTTCTGTTTTCCATTAGTCAAACAATAATATATGCCCTAAAATAATATTTTTTAATTGTTCATTGATAATTCATTAAATTATTTATAATAAAAATTGAAAGCTTTATATATAATAATATGTATAGAAAAAACCTACATTTATATGTGTGTGTGTGTGTAATATAATATATATAAACTCATCAATCAATTTTAAAACCTTTTTTTTTGGATACACGAAAAAGCACTCCGAATAAAATATAAACACACATATACACACACATATAAATATATATAGGTACTTGTTTTAAAATTTCAATTTTATAGATACCTTACTATCATTGAATATTTTATGCAAATAAAATTCAATTTTTTATTAATAATAATAATAAAAATAATAATTTTAATCAATAATAATTTTTAATTCAAGGATCATTTTCATAGTAAATATTTAGCATATAAATCAAAATTTATAACCGGTTTGTGTAAATTCAACCCAAATGCATGTAACAAGTTTACTTACAGCTGAGTAATAACCCGGGTTGTTCCAAGTCCCTAAATCGAAATTGATCTAATTTCCTAAATTGAATTTTCTGAATCCCAAAATTGAAGTTATTTTAAGTTCCATTTGAACCCCTCTTCTTCAATCGGACAAATTTGACCCCCTCCCCCATAATTTTCTAGTTCTTGAGTTACCCCCTCCCTACAAACATATCCCATGTTAATACAGTATAAGTAAGTCTTGAGACTGTAGTGTTGGAATAAGTTTAAAGCAATTTCAAGCATTCTCTAGGAAGCGAATTTAAGAAATAAAGAAAGGAATAATTCACAAGGGAATATAAAATGAAAGTGTGCCAATGACCAAGATATAGCACAATTTAGCTTTTTTCTTTTAAATTTTCTTTTTTTTTTTTTAAGTAAAAACTCGTTAATTATTTTTATTATCTTAGTAATACATTGAAAGCTTTTATTTTTTTCTTTCAAAAGTATCATAATCTCTTGAGACTTTACAGTATAATTCTTTATTTTGTTTTATAGTGAAATTCAACTGTAAAAATTTATTTTGTTTAATCTTATTATACGAAAATTTAAGTAATGACATTTTAGAATTATTAATCAAAAGTCAATTATACAGGTTCTGAATGTATTGAACGGATTAAATGAAGTTTGCTTCAACTTAGTTACTTCAAAACTAACTTTTGATTGCAAAATTTCGATTCAAATGGAAATTGTATTTATAAAGTCAGGTATATTTCTATGATTAAAGATGTATGTTGCAATTCAAAAAGTACTTATCATAAAAACTTTTTTTCGTTAAATTACAAATAACCAAAGGGATATTGGAATAGGAATTTATTTTAAATAACCTACAAGTAGTATTCGTATTGGAGTATTATTCGTTATTCAGTATTTAGTTAATTCTTTTTCATATAAATTTTTAATTAACTCTGGGTTGATTTTCGGAGAAAAATTGTTGTATTAGGTACTACAATTATTTTGATGGTCTAGAAATAGGCGTAGAGCCCTGTTTCGTAATCACTTTTTAACACGGAACATGTCTTTAGGGAGGGCTCTGGAAAGCTGAAAGGGGGAGTTGTGAAATTTGTCCAATTTAGGGGGGGGGGGGGTCAAATGGGACTTAATTTCAATTATGGGACTTAGAATAATCCGGGTTTAGGGACTTAAAATAATTTTGAAAAAAAATAATTACGATTAGAGCTTTGAGTCTATTCTAAAGGTACGGTATCTCTCCTAAACTCTACGCAATTTGCATATCTACATAATTTATACCATTATGTGGATGACTCAGTCCATTAATTTTTTTTTTATTTATCATCAGCGGGATTCGAACCCACTAATACCTCAGTAATCCCGATTCAAATTTCTTCATGTGTAAAACGGTTTTGTCATTTCGACATATTAAGTATTTCATCAATTAAAAGTTTAAATTATGAAAACTTTTTGGTCACAATGCAAAATCATGTTAACATATTACTTTTCAACAGTGGTAAATTTTAGTTTAAGGTGATAATTAATGTCCTTTAATATTTGAGATCTGTCTTATTTTTGAAAAGCATTGCGCGAAATAAACCTTTCTTGTAAAATCCACAAAATATTTCATGCCTTCAAATTCACTTAACTTAAAGCGACAAAACTAATTAAAATAACTTTATTACAACTATACACATTGTAAATCTGATTCATTTTAAAATTGAATTGAAAATTTGAACAAATGATAATAGTATATTTAAAATTAAGTTAAATTTAAAATTAAGTCGAATAATACAAACTGAAAATAATGGATTTTTGAGATAAAATGAAAATTTATATTTCTCTTTCATAATATACTTACATAGTTAAATTATCAGACGACTGTATATATATATATTTGATATCCTTTTGTTAATGGCAGTGCTAATGCTTTACCGTTAACATTAAGGTCGACAGCCGCATAATTTCCAGACTTGCTAGGTATATATCGATCTTTGTCGATTATCGCATAAGACATACACTTTGTAACAGCTTCCTCAATTTCTTAAGGACTTTGGAAACTTATAATGCATATTAAATTAATTGATTAACTCAATTTTAAAAAATTTTTTAAGTATTTTTTAATAAGATATTTAAAAAAACTTTTTAGATATATTTTATAGTAATAATTAAATTTAGAATATTTTAATATTTAAGTCTTTTGTTTGAATTATTTAAATTTATATAAAATCAATAATAATTTTCGAAGTACAAGGATCTGATTTGTGGTATTTAAAAGGATTTACAATTCTATTGTTGAAATATCAGAAGAGAATGAGAGTAGGTGTATAGAAATTAAATAATAAAATTGAAATGTAAAATTCATGTTTATTCAAATTTATGTTACTCATTTCTTTCATTTTATTAAAATTTTCTCATTATTAAAACCTTTTTAATGTTTATATTTTCGTTGAGATGAATTTAATTTTAAGAATAATTATTAGGTAAATAAAACCAATTATGTAAGAGTATCTTATAAATCATATATTTGAAAATTTAAATTTGAGTTCTTTCATAAATTTCTGTAGGGGTGTGAGGCTTATCTACTATGTATATTATTAACGACGGAGCGTTCTATTGTATTAACTTTAGAGGCAATATGGTCAGAGGGAGGGGGAAATCTATAAATTTATTAGTGAAGAAGAAATACCGCTAAAATTTATTTTTCTCGCAAGAGAAAAGACTTTGAAAGAATATATAAGAGAGTTGGATATTCTGTTCAGCGTGCATTAAAATATTTTAATTAATTTTATAAAAAATATTTGTAGATTATGATCATAAAATCATTCAAAACAATAAATAATCTTTTTCTGTATTCTTCGAATATGTATTCTTTTTCTTACCGATTAAGTTTCTGACTCTTTCATTCAAGGGAAGTGCCTAGTCTTAATCAAGAATAAATTATTACAGGTTCTATTGTATATAGATATAGTTCTTCAATAAGAATTAGATTTATTTGTTACCGTCCTCGTACTAATCTATAGATTCGACTGACATTCTATCCTTTCTATCCTTCGATGATGAAAAAGAATTTGAAGTTTTTTTCTGAACGCCCCCAAAATTTAGGGCTACGCACCCTATGTCCTATAAAAACGTTCGGAAAAATTTTTACAACTAGGGTTTTGACGCTAAAAACGAATCTGAGGTCAAATTTTGCAATAAACTGAACATTTTTATATGGTATAGGGCGCATAACGCTCAATTTTTAAGATGTATACAACCAAATCTGACTTCAGATTGGCTGTTGTAATAATAAAGATTTAAAGACTACGATATATGTTATAAGTAATAGGTTTTCTGTGTAGCTATAATAGTTTTAGAAGTATTCATGATTTAATGAAAATTTTTAAAATAGAAAAAAAACTGAAATTTTCACAGACGCATTCAGATAATAGAGTTGGAAAAAATTATATTTGGAACTAATTTTATATGCATAAATCCATTCAAATTCTCACTCTAAACGGATGAAAATTAAAAAATTTGTTTAATTTTTTGGAGTCCGATAAAAAATAATAATAGTTTTTATGTTTGAAAATTTTTTGGCAAAGCAACCATAATAAAAAAATATAAAATTCAAAAAAATATGCTGAATAAAGTTAAAAAATGTATACTGCATTAATTAAACAATAAATTATTTTCTTTAATTAATTTCTTAAGTAAGTTTAATCTTATAAACTTTATAAACACAGTACATACAATGTAGCACATTTGGACAATTTTATAGTTAAAATGTGTAAAACCGCAAAAATGCCAAAATCCCTAATAAGCATTTAAATGTAGTAACAAAAGCGGTTTACAAATGAATACTTTCACATATATACACAACGTATAAGAAGAAAAGAAGAAACAAGTATAAAGAATAAAAAAAAAATAGATTTTAGAGAGAGAATTTAGTGGGCGCCAAGTTGCTGGCGTAGCAAACTAAAAAAAAAGAAAAAGCAAATCGCTATATACACTTTCTACCAAACGCGTATAAGTTTGTCTTTTGTGGTATGACGTATAGTAACTCAAGCTTGAAGTAAAAAAAAAATATATAAATGTGAACACATGAATAAAGTATTTCTTTTTTTTTTTGTGTTTGTATATAATATTTATACGTGTATATTATGAATATGGAGCATTTCGTGTCAATTCAGTCACTGAAAATTTTTTTTTCTGGGTTAAGTACGTAAAGTTTTGACTGTTAATTGTTTTGTACAGTTTTGTTTTTTAACGGTGCCAATTTTGAGATATGAAATTCATGTAATTAGGTTTACAATTATATAATTTTTAAAAATCAAAAAATGAAAAATATATTTTAGGTCTAGATTTCATTAAAAAATTCAGCATTTACTGCTTTGAAAAAGTTTTCTTCTATACAAAAAAATCCATTTTTCAAAGTAACCAAATTGACACGAATTACTCCATACACATACATTTTCTACGTACTTGAATACTAAAACTATGTGGTATATATTTTTTTGCACTCAAGTTTTAAAGATTTACCACTGTTTTTCTCTCTTATATTTCAAATTATTCAATTTAATTTTTATTTTAAAAAGTAATACGAAGATACTATTAAAATTTGTAAGAAGATTATAACTGAAAAACATAATTATTTTCTACTTTACGTTTCTACTTTTAAAAAAACATTTAATATCCTTATTTATAATCCTCCTATTTAAAAAAAAAAATCCATTTCAGTTTTTAAAAAAAGCTAAATAATTTTATAATAAAATTTTTAATTCAACATTTTTTTAATAAAATTAATCCAAAATGTATTTCAGTCTCGTATTTATTTATTTAACACAATTAATGATAAATTATGCAAAAAAAAGGTAATTTTTTTAAATATATATAATACCACTAATCATGAAAGCACTCACAAAACCTATTAACTGTTAAAACGAAAATTTTGCATCAAGCGAACCGGAACTTTGTGGTACACCTGCTATCTCTTCTTCGTGAATAATTTCTAGTGGATATGTCCCTAATATGCGGAAAAACGTTCTTCTCTAACTTCATCAACTATATGTATATTATAAATGATGTGAAAAGTAAAATGATTTTGCTGCTTCGATAGACTATCAGACTCAACTTTCTAATTAAAAATATTATTTAATAATTATCATTTTTTTTCATAAAAATTTTATGAATTTTGAGAAAGAAAATTGATGAAATTAATAGAAGCAATTTAATTTTATGTGGGTTGAAAAAATTGAGTTAAAGAAGTTTTGAAAACTAGTCTTGAAATATTTTAATTTTTTTTTTTGAAATTTTTTTAAAGAAAAAAACTAGGGGATAGGCTACTCTACATAAAGTGGCCTGTCACAAATTTGAAGCCAAATCAGTAAAACCAATTTTTTCAAACCTCCAATTTGAATTGTCATAGAGGGACAATGGGCGCAAATTGACTATAATCTAAGTGGACTGTACTTCGAAAAAATATTTCATGAGCTTTTTTAAAATCTTTGCAATCTATATAGTAAAGGTGTACAGTTACCCGAAATTATCTTGATTTCGAGTACCTAGCCCCAAATTTCGGCCTTTTTTGTCAGGTCAAAATTTCTCAAGAAAGATTTTCAGTTACAGTTTTGAATCGAAAGCTTTCTTGGGTATATGAAACACTACCCAACTTGAAATAAAAAATCCGGAATTTCGGGTACTTGAATTGATATTTGGGTAACCACATACAGACTCTTACTAACAATAAGAGAGCGAAATAAATGGGTCACCCAATTACAATCTATAGTCAGGAATAACTTTAATATGTTGAAAAAACACCCAAGATTAATCCGTTAAGTGTTTTTAGGCAATTTTCCAAATAACACACTGATATTTCAACCAAAATACTTCCTGTTGGTTATCAATAATTTAAAAATTAGTAATTTTTAGCTAAAAATGGACATTCGATTTATTGACTATAGCGATGAGAGAAAAGGTGATAAAAAATGGTGAATTACGGGGACTGAAAGGTAGCATTTATACAAAAAAATGATACCAAAAGGAAGTATTTTGGTTGAAATTCAATGTGAAAGCGTTATTTGGAAAATTGCCTATCTTATAACATTGTCGTAGAATTGAGCCCTGCGTTTCTAAGCCCAGAAGGTGAGTTGGAATAAATGAAGGATATTTTTTAAATATATTAATGTTTTTGCCCAAATTCTGCTCAAGAATTTTTTTTCCTCTTGGGTCCATACAGCTTGTGCATGGTGAATCCGAAAAAAAAATAAAAAACAAGACAAGAGTAATATTTTTACCTATTCCTGTAGAACAGTAACCATCATACTACTAGGTACAGGGTACGGTTGTAAACTTTCTTAAAAACAACATGTTTTTGATACGCACAAAGCTTTACACCAGAGAAAAATCCTAACTTCATATTATAATTAAATATCATTTTATAATCGCAATATAAAATCGTATCATTTGCTCAAAAATATATTCATCAAATTATTTAAATTAAATAATCAAAATCCGAATAATGCATCAACAGCGGATTTAATAACATTTGTATTATTTTCAATAACACATGAATAACTATTTCAATTCCCAATATTCAAATTAGATTATTATTATTTTTTTTAAATTAAATTAAATTCATTAGTTCCAAATTAATCAAATAAAAACTTACTGCATTTTCAATACTGGCAAACTCGAATCAGAAAATAGCACAATTGGCTGCTGTAAACGCATGTCTTTACCACATATTCTTGGTCCACCTTCGAATTGTAACCAACCACCTTCGCATCTGTAAAATAAAAAAACTAGCTTGAAAAAATTTAATTAAATAAAAATTTAAATAATGCATCACTTTGATATAATAAATTAAAATTTATTTTATGCATTTTTTCTATTGACAAAGAAAATGAAATTGAATAAAAAAAAATTAATTTACAATTCAAATATACTTATTTTACTCTTTTAACTTCAAATGAAAAAGAAAAGAGAGAAAGAAAAATAATTTATTTAAAAGATGTTAATATAAGGCAATTATAAAAAAGGAAAATATTTTATCATCTTTATTTTTTCTACTTTGAGTTTGAAAAAAATTGAGTTTTTTTTAATAATGCAAAGAAAGAAAAAAAAATCAGTTGACATGTGAGTGGAATTACGAAGTAAACGTAAAAAATATAAAAGATCAAAAGAAAGTTTACGATGGAGGACAAGAAAATTGCTTTTGCTTTTATAATAAACGTAAAATACTATAAAGTTCAAAGTCAAAGTTTATTCAATGAAAAGAACATTGTACACACACACACAAAATTTATAAAATAAGTAAAATTTTCTTTATTTATCTGTGTTTGTGTGTGTTTACTATTAAAATCACAAATGTTTTTAAAAATATTAAATTGGATTCTTTTATATTTTAATTTTATTTATTAGAAAATTAATTAAATTCTTTAAGATTTTGATTTCAGTATTCACAGCGTCTGACTAAACGTTGATTTTACTACTTGAAGTAAATAAAACTAGCAAAAGTGTGTACAAATGTAATAAAAAAATATAAACATGTAAAATGTATTTCCCAAAATAAACATAATCTAAAAAATATTTTTACTCTTATTTACTTTAACCAGAAAAATTTTTTTTTCACTTTACTTTTCGAAACATTTTTCACTCAAGCCTGTCTACTCTTTCAACAACTGTATCATTCAAATAAAAAATTTTACTTTTTTTTTATTGTCACTTCAAAGTTTACATTTAAATTTACAATCTTCTGACACGAAGAACTTTTGGTAAATTGATTTGCAGCATGAATGCTTTTTAGAAAGAGAGAGAGCGAGAGAAAATTTTCTCTTCTTATTGCATAAGGAGAAACTACGAAAACCCCCCTCGAAATTTAAACAGACTTTGAGTTATTTTACATGATATATACGTTTAAAGTCTGTGTTTGTGTGCGTATATTAGTAGTTGTAAGTTAGAAATTTTTTTTCTGCGGTAAATAACATGGAAATGGAATTACTGAGTAAAAAAATTGGTAAAAAAAAATTTATAAATAGGTCTGGAACAGTAAATATAATTTCCGTTTTATTAATATACTTTTTACTGTTATTATTATTTAATACACTGAAAGAAAATATTGGGTGGATATTAACAAGAATTTTTTTTTTCAGTGTATATTGTTAAAAAGTTTGGAATGTTATGAAATGAAAAAAAAGCATAAAAATGATGTTTTTTTGGGTATATGAATTTCTTAAGAATTTTAAAGACAAAAATATTCAAGTAATTCAACTTGTATTTTTATATAAATATTTGTCTGCAACTTAAAACGAAGAATTCGCAGTGGAGTTCAAATATTTGGCTTTTTTGTGTCATCAATTAAAACTGCCATTTTTTTAGGTATTGATTTTTCTGCTATCAAAAAATAATGAAATTACGTTCGAAATTTGATAGACCATATTTTTTGCCTATGATAGGGAAAAAAGATTCTTAACCTCGTTTTTCAAATTTTATGAACTTGGGGCCTATAATATTCAAAAATCTCAAAATGGATAATAAACAATTACTTTCTTTACTTGTAAAGTAATCTACTATGTAAGCACCTTTAACATAATCTAAAAAATTGTAAAAAAACAATGGAAAATTCTTTTACAAAGCTGTAATATAAATAAAATTTATGATATCACGTAAATATAAAATAATTAAAATGAAATTCATATGTTGAAATAAATGGTCAAGAAAACCGCATGAAAGAGGCGGAGTATACATAATATAATGTAAGATTTTCTTAAAATATTATACAGTGTTGGTCTATTTATGTAATTTATAATATGGTAATATTTAAATGATAATAATATACTATTGGGAAATACAATGATATTATATCTCTAAAGTTATTTAATGGTTTGAGACTGCTGCAGAATATGTGGAAGAATAATAATTATTTCTTTTGTAAAAAATGTTTTTAATTAAATTTTTTTTTTTAACAATTTTATACTGTTTTGAAAATAATTTTTGAAATTGTAGAATTCATCTAAATAAAATAATTATTTTTAAATATTATTCTTCATTATCATAAACTACGCGGTTAGGTAGATACGCTTGAAATTTCAAGCAAAATCAAAAAATAGAAAAATCGATTTTTGAAAAATTCAAAATTATATTTCGAGGTCTAAAAATACGGTGACCTGGAAGCGTTTTATTATTCGATCAAAATGACAAAAAAAACCGTATGGTGGGGTGTTTTCTACACTAAAAAATGTCTACAAATTTCCTATCTGGACCTTCTATCCAGCTACTTTAAGCGTTTGCTGTCAATATTTTCAAATATTTAAAAATTTATTAGGGCCCGTTCACAGTGAGCTTTGTTTTGAAACAACCTATATCGAAAGAAGAGCTCCTTCGAAACACCGTGTTACGAAACCAAATTTCGCTTCGCAACACCGGGCTCCGAAATACGGTTACGATCGATCAATAAAAAAGTATAAGGCACTGACTATCAAACTTTTTAAAATATATATAATAAAATTAATATTTAATACAAAATATAGCTAGGTATGCCAATTAGCTGATAACAATAAATATAGTATAATATGACTCCAAAAACTTTTAAAAGATTCTGATGTTGTTTTCGTGAAAATCCTCGAAAGATCGTTTGATCGTCAGCGCCTCAAGAAAATTGGGTCTTTGGCTAATTATTTGGTTTCGTAGCAGGATGAAATATTTCATAGAGCTACGAAGAAAAAGAAAATTGGGTCTTTGGTTAATTATTTGGTTTCGTAGCTGGATGAAATATTTCATAGAGCTACGAAGAAAAAGAAAATTGGGTCTTTGGCTAATTATTTGGTTTCGTAGCTGGATGAAATATTTCATAGAGCTACGAAGAAAAAGAAAATTGGGTCTTTGGCTAATTGTTTCGTAGCTGGATGAAATATTTCATAGAGCTACGAAGAAAAAGAAAATTGGGTCTTTGGTTAATTATTTGGTTTCGTAGCTCGATGAAATATTTCATAGAGCTACGAAGAAAAAGAAAATTGGGTCTTTGGCTAATTATTTAGTTTCATAGCTGGATGAAATATTTCATAGAGCTACGAAGAAAATAAAAATTGGGTCTTTGGTTAATTATTTGGTTTCGTAGCTGGATGAAATATTTCATACAGCTACGAAGAAAAATAAAATTGGGCCTTTGGCTAATTATTTGGTTTCGTAGCTCGATGAAATATTTAGTAGAGCTACGAAGAAAAAGAAAATTGGGTCTTTGGCTAATTATTTGGTTTCGTAGCTGGATGAAATATTTCATAGAGCTACGAAGAAAAAGAAAATTGGGTCTTTGGTTAATTATTTGGTTTCGTAGCTGGATGAAATATTTCATACAGCTACGAAGAAAAATAAAATTGGGCCTTTGGCTAATTATTTGGTTTCGTAGCTCGATGAAATATTTAGTAGAGCTACGAAGAAAAAGAAAATTGGGTCTTTGGCTAATTATTTGGTTTCGTAGCTGGATGAAATATTTCATAGAGCTACGAAGAAAAAGAAAATTGGGTCTTTGGCTAATTATTTGGTTTCGTAGCTGGATGAAATATTTCATAGAGCTACGAAGAAAAAAAAAATTGGGTCTTTGGCTAATTATTTGGTTTCGTAGCTGGATGAAATATTTCATAGAGCTACGAAGAAAAAGAAAATTGGGTCTTTGGCTAATTATTTGGTTTCGTAGCTCGATGAAATATTTCATAGAGCTACGAAGAAAAAGAAAATTGGGTCTTTGGCTATTTATTTGGTTTCGTAGCTGGATGAAATATTTCATAGAGCTACGAAGAAAAAAAAAATTGGGTCTTTGGCTAATTATTTGGTTTCGTAGCTGGATGAAATATATCATAGAGCTACGAAGAAAAAGAAAATTGGGTCTTTGGCTAATTATTTGGTTTCGTAGCTCGATGAAATATTTCATAGAGCTACGAAGAAAAAGAAAATTGGGTCTTTGGCTAATTATTTGGTTTCGTAGCTGGTTGAAATATTTCATAGAGCTACGAAGAAAAAGGAAATTGGGTATTTGGCTAATTATTTGGTTTCGTAGCTGGATGAAATATTTCATAGAGCTACGAAGAAAAAGAAAATTGGGTCTTTGGCTAATTATTTGGTTTCGTAGCTCGGTGAAATATTTCATAGAGCTACGAAGAAAAAGAAAATTGGGTCTTTGGCTAATTGTTTCGTAGCTGGATGAAATATTTCATAGAGCTACGAAGAAAAAGAAAATTGGGTCTTTGGCTAATTGTTTCGTAGCTGGATGAAATATTTCATAGAGCTACGAAGAAAAAGAAAATTGGGTCTTTGGTTAATTATTTGGTTTCGTAGCTCGATGAAATATTTCATAGAGTTACGAAGAAAAAGAAAATTGGGTCTTTGGCTAATTATTTGGTTTCGTAGCTGGATGAAATATTTCATAGAGCTACGAAGAAAAAGAAAATTGGGTCTTTGGCTAATTATTTGGTTTCGTAGCTGGATGAAATATTTCATAGAGCTACGAAGAAAAAGAAAATTGGGACTTTGGCTAATTATTTGGTTTCGTAGCTGGATGAAATATTTCATAGAGCTACGAAGAAAAAGAAAATTGGGTCTTTGGCTAATTGTTTCGTAGCTGGATGAAATATTTCATAGAGCTACGAAGAAAAAGAAAATTGGGTCTTTGGTTAATTATTTGGTTTCGTAGCTCGATGAAATATTTCATAGAGCTACGAAGAAAAAGAAAATTGGGTCTTTGGCTAATTATTTAGTTTCATAGCTGGATGAAATATTTCATAGAGCTACGAAGAAAATAAAAATTGGGTCTTTGGTTAATTATTTGGTTTCGTAGCTGGATGAAATATTTCATACAGCTACGAAGAAAAATAAAATTGGGCCTTTGGCTAATTATTTGGTTTCGTAGCTCGATGAAATATTTAGTAGAGCTACGAAGAAAAAGAAAATTGGGTCTTTGGCTAATTATTTGGTTTCGTAGCTGGATGAAATATTTCATAGAGCTACGAAGAAAAAGAAAATTGGGTCTTTGGTTAATTATTTGGTTTCGTAGCTGGATGAAATATTTCATACAGCTACGAAGAAAAATAAAATTGGGCCTTTGGCTAATTATTTGGTTTCGTAGCTCGATGAAATATTTAGTAGAGCTACGAAGAAAAAGAAAATTGGGTCTTTGGCTAATTATTTGGTTTCGTAGCTGGATGAAATATTTCATAGAGCTACGAAGAAAAAGAAAATTGGGTCTTTGGCTAATTATTTGGTTTCGTAGCTGGATGAAATATTTCATAGAGCTACGAAGAAAAAAAAAATTGGGTCTTTGGCTAATTATTTGGTTTCGTAGCTGGATGAAATATTTCATAGAGCTACGAAGAAAAAGAAAATTGGGTCTTTGGCTAATTATTTGGTTTCGTAGCTCGATGAAATATTTCATAGAGCTACGAAGAAAAAGAAAATTGGGTCTTTGGCTATTTATTTGGTTTCGTAGCTGGATGAAATATTTCATAGAGCTACGAAGAAAAAAAAAATTGGGTCTTTGGCTAATTATTTGGTTTCGTAGCTGGATGAAATATATCATAGAGCTACGAAGAAAAAGAAAATTGGGTCTTTGGCTAATTATTTGGTTTCGTAGCTCGATGAAATATTTCATAGAGCTACGAAGAAAAAGAAAATTGGGTCTTTGGCTAATTATTTGGTTTCGTAGCTGGTTGAAATATTTCATAGAGCTACGAAGAAAAAGGAAATTGGGTATTTGGCTAATTATTTGGTTTCGTAGCTGGATGAAATATTTCATAGAGCTACGAAGAAAAAGAAAATTGGGTCTTTGGCTAATTATTTGGTTTCGTAGCTGGGTGAAATATTTCATAGAGCTACGAAGAAAAAGAAAATTGGGTCTTTGGCTAATTGTTTCGTAGCTGGATGAAATATTTCATAGAGCTACGAAGAAAAAGAAAATTGGGTCTTTGGCTAATTGTTTCGTAGCTGGATGAAATATTTCATAGAGCTACGAAGAAAAAGAAAATTGGGTCTTTGGTTAATTATTTGGTTTCGTAGCTCGATGAAATATTTCATAGAGTTACGAAGAAAAAGAAAATTGGGTCTTTGGCTAATTATTTGGTTTCGTAGCTGGATGAAATATTTCATAGAGCTACGAAGAAAAAGAAAATTGGGTCTTTGGCTAATTATTTGGTTTCGTAGCTGGATGAAATATTTCATAGAGCTACGAAGAAAAAGAAAATTGGGACTTTGGCTAATTATTTGGTTTCGTAGCTGGGTGAAATATTTCATAGAGCTACGAAGAAAAAGAAAATTGGGTCTTTGGCTAATTGTTTCGTAGCTGGATGAAATATTTCATAAAGCTACGAAGAAAAAGAAAATTGGGTCTTTGGCTAATTATTTGGTTTCGTAGCTGGGTGAAATATTTCATAGAGCTACGAAGAAAAAGAAAATTGGGTCTTTGGCTAATTGTTTCGTAGCTGGATGAAATATTTCATAGAGCTACGAAGAAAAAGAAAATTGGGTCTTTGGCTAATTGTTTCGTAGCTGGATGAAATATTTCATAGAGCTACGAAGAAAAAGAAAATTGGGTCTTTGGTTAATTATTTGGTTTCGTAGCTGGATGAAATATTTCATAGAGCTACGAAGAAAAATAAAATTGGGTCTTTGGCTAATTGTTTCGTAGCTGGATGAAATAATTCATAGAGCTACGAAGAAAAAGAAAATTGGGTCTTTGGCTAATTGTTTCGTAGCTGGATGAAATATTTCATAGAGCTACGAAGAAAAAGAAAATTGGGTCTTTGGTTAATTATTTGGTTTCGTAGCTCGATGAAATATTTCATAGAGCTACGAAGAAAATAAAAATTGGGTCTTTGGTTAATTATTTGGTTTCGTAGCTGGATGAAATATTTCATAGAGCTACGAAGAAAAAAAAATTGTTTCTTTGGCTAATTATTTGGTTTCGTAGCTGGATGAAATATTTCATAGAGCTACGAAGAATAAGAAAATTGGGTCTTTGGCTAATTATTTGGTTTCGTAGCTGGATGAAATATTTCATAGAGCTACGAAGAAAAAGAAAATTGGGTCTTTGGCTAATTGTTTCGTAGCTGGATGAAATATTTCATAGAGCTACGAAGAAAAAGAAAATTGGGTCTTTGGCTAATTGTTTCGTAGCTGGATGAAATATTTCATAGAGCTACGAAGAAAAAGAAAATTGGGTCTTTGGTTAATTATTTGGTTTCGTAGCTCGATGAAATATTTCATAGAGCTACGAAGAAAATAAAAATTGGGTCTTTGGTTAATTATTTGGTTTCGTAGCTGGATGAAATATTTCATAGAGCTACGAAGAAAAAAAAATTGTTTCTTTGGCTAATTATTTGGTTTCGTAGCTGGATGAAATATTTCATAGAGCTACGAAGAAAAAGAAAATTGGGTCTTTGGTTAATTATTTGGTTTCGTAGCTCGATGAAATATTTCATAGAGCTACGAAGAAAAAGAAAATTGGGTCTTTGGTTAATTATTTGGTTTCGTAGCTCGATGAAATATTTCATAGAGCTACGAAGAAAAAGAAAATTGGGTCTTTGGCTAATTATTTGGTTTCGTAGCTGGATGAAATATTTCATAGAGCTACGAAGAAAAAGAAAATTGGGTCTTTGGCTAATTATTTAGTTTCATAGCTGGATGAAATATTTCATAGAGCTACGAAGAAAAAGAAAATTGGGTATTTGGCTAATTATTTGGTTTCGTAGCAGGATGAAATATTTTATAGAGCTACGAAGAAAAAGAAAATTGGGTCTTTGGTTAATTATTTGGTTTCGTAGCTCGATGAAATATTTCATAGAGTTACGAAGAAAAAGAAAATTGGGTCTTTGGCTAATTATTTGGTTTCGTAGCTGGATGAAATATTTCATAGAGCTACGAAGAAAAAGAAAATTGGGTCTTTGGCTAATTATTTGGTTTCGTAGCTGGATGAAATATTTCATAGAGCTACGAAGAAAAAGAAAATTGGGACTTTGGCTAATTATTTGGTTTCGTAGCTGGGTGAAATATTTCATAGAGCTACGAAGAAAAAGAAAATTGGGTCTTTGGCTAATTGTTTCGTAGCTGGATGAAATATTTCATAAAGCTACGAAGAAAAAGAAAATTGGGTCTTTGGCTAATTATTTGGTTTCGTAGCTGGGTGAAATATTTCATAGAGCTACGAAGAAAAAGAAAATTGAGTCTTTGGCTAATTGTTTCGTAGCTGGATGAAATATTTCATAGAGCTACGAAGAAAAAGAAAATTGGGTCTTTGGCTAATTGTTTCGTAGCTGGATGAAATATTTCATAGAGCTACGAAGAAAAAGAAAATTGGGTCTTTGGTTAATTATTTGGTTTCGTAGCTCGATGAAATATTTCATAGAGCTACGAAGAAAATAAAAATTGGGTCTTTGGTTAATTATTTGGTTTCGTAGCTGGATGAAATATTTCATAGAGCTACGAAGAAAAATAAAATTGGGCCTTTGGCTAATTATTTAGTTTCGTAGCTGGATGAAATATTTCATAGAGCTACGAAGAAAAAGAAAATTGGGTCTTTGGTTAATTATTTGGTTTCGTAGCTGGATGAAATATTTCATAGAGCTACGAAGAAAAATAAAATTGGGTCTTTGGCTAATTGTTTCGTAGCTGGATGAAATAATTCATAGAGCTACGAAGAAAAAGAAAATTGGGTCTTTGGCTAATTGTTTCGTAGCTGGATGAAATATTTCATAGAGCTACGAAGAAAAAGAAAATTGGGTCTTTGGTTAATTATTTGGTTTCGTAGCTCGATGAAATATTTCATAGAGCTACGAAGAAAATAAAAATTGGGTCTTTGGTTAATTATTTGGTTTCGTAGCTGGATGAAATATTTCATAGAGCTACGAAGAAAAAAAAATTGTTTCTTTGGCTAATTATTTGGTTTCGTAGCTGGATGAAATATTTCATAGAGCTACGAAGAATAAGAAAATTGGGTCTTTGGCTAATTATTTGGTTTCGTAGCTGGATGAAATATTTCATAGAGCTACGAAGAAAAAGAAAATTGGGTCTTTGGCTAATTGTTTCGTAGCTGGATGAAATATTTCATAGAGCTACGAAGAAAAAGAAAATTGGGTCTTTGGCTAATTGTTTCGTAGCTGGATGAAATATTTCATAGAGCTAAGAAGAAAAAGAAAATTGGGTCTTTGGTTAATTATTTGGTTTCGTAGCTCGATGAAATATTTCATAGAGCTACGAAGAAAAAGAAAATTGGGTCTTTGGTTAATTATTTGGTTTCGTAGCTCGATGAAATATTTCATAGAGCTACGAAGAAAAAGAAAATTGGGTCTTTGGCTAATTATTTGGTTTCGTAGCTGGATGAAATATTTCATAGAGCTACGAAGAAAAAGAAAATTGGGTCTTTGGCTAATTATTTAGTTTCATAGCTGGATGAAATATTTCATAGAGCTACGAAGAAAAAGAAAATTGGGTATTTGGCTAATTATTTGGTTTCGTAGCTGGATGAAATATTTCATAGAGCTACGAAGAAAAAGAAAATTGGGTCTTTGGCTAATTGTTTCGTAGCTGGATGAAATATTTCATAGAGCTACGAAGAAAAAGAAAATTGGGTCTTTGGTTAATTATTTGGTTTCGTAGCTCAATGAAATATTTCATAGAGCTACGAAGAAAAAGAGAATTGGGTCCTTGGCTAATTATTTAGTTTCGTAGCTGGATGAAATATTTCATAGAGCTACGAAGAAAATGAAAATTGGGTCTTTGGCTAATTATTTAGTTTCGTAGCTGGATGAAATATTTCATAGAGCTACGAAGAAAAAGAAAATTGGGTCTTTGGCTAATTATTTGGTTTCGTAGCTGGATGAAATATTTCATAGAGCTACGAAGAAAAAAAAATTGTTTTTTTGGCTAATTATTTGGTTTCGTAGCTGGATGAAATATTTCATAGAGCTACGAAGAATAAGAAAATTGGGTCTTTGGCTAATTATTTGGTTTCATAGCTGGATGAAATATTTCATAGAGCTACGAAGAAAAAAAAATTGTTTCTTTGGCTAATTATTTGGTTTCGTAGCTGGATGAAATATTTCATAGAGCTACGAAGAATAAGAAAATTGGGTCATTGGCTAATTATTTGGTTTCGTAGCTGGATGAAATATTTCATAGAGCTACGAAGAAAAAGAAAATTGGGTCTTTGGCTAATTGTTTCGTAGCTGGATGAAATATTTCATAGAGCTAAGAAGAAAAAGAAAATTGGGTCTTTGGTTAATTATTTGGTTTCGTAGCTCGATGAAATATTTCATAGAGCTACGAAGAAAAAGAAAATTGGGTCTTTGGCTAATTATTTGGTTTCGTAGCTGGATGAAATATTTCATAGAGCTACGAAGAAAAAGAAAATTGGGTCTTTGGCTAATTATTTAGTTTCATAGCTGGATGAAATATTTCATAGAGCTACGAAGAAAAAGAAAATTGGGTCTTTGGCTAATTATTTGGTTTCGTAGCTGGTTGAAATATTTCATAGAGCTACGAAGAAAAAGGAAATTGGGTATTTGGCTAATTATTTGGTTTCGTAGCTGGATGAAATATTTCATAGAGCTACGAAGAAAATAAAAATTGGGTCTTTGGCTAATTATTTGGTTTCGTAGCTGGATGAAATATTTCATAGAGCTACGAAGAAAAAGAAAATTGGGTCTTTGGCTAATTATTTGGTTTCGTAGCTGGATGAAATATTTCATAGAGCTACGAAGAAAAAGTAAATTGGGTCTTTGGCTATTTATTTGGTTTCGTAGCTGGATGAAATATTTCATAGAGCTACGAAGAAAAAGAAAATTGGGTCTTTGGCTAATTATTTGGTTTCGTAGCTGGTTGAAATATTTCATAGAGCTACGAAGAAAAAGGAAATTGGGTATTTGGCTAATTATTTGGTTTCGTAGCTGGATGAAATATTTCATAGAGCTACGAAGAAAAAGAAAATTGGGTCTTTGGCTAATTATTTGGTTTCGTAGCTGGGTGAAATATTTCATAGAGCTACGAAGAAAAAGAAAATTGGGTCTTTGGCTAATTGTTTCGTAGCTGGATGAAATATTTCATAGAGCTACGAAGAAAAAGAAAATTGGGTCTTTGGCTAATTGTTTCGTAGCTGGATGAAATATTTCATAGAGCTACGAAGAAAAAGAAAATTGGGTCTTTGGTTAATTATTTGGTTTCGTAGCTCGATGAAATATTTCATAGAGTTACGAAGAAAAAGAAAATTGGGTCTTTGGCTAATTATTTGGTTTCGTAGCTGGATGAAATATTTCATAGAGCTACGAAGAAAAAGAAAATTGGGTCTTTGGCTAATTATTTGGTTTCGTAGCTGGATGAAATATTTCATAGAGCTACGAAGAAAAAGAAAATTGGGTCTTTGGCTAATTATTTGGTTTCGTAGCTGGGTGAAATATTTCATAGAGCTACGAAGAAAAAGAAAATTGGGTCTTTGGCTAATTGTTTCGTAGCTGGATGAAATATTTCATAAAGCTACGAAGAAAAAGAAAATTGGGTCTTTGGCTAATTATTTGGTTTCGTAGCTGGGTGAAATATTTCATAGAGCTACGAAGAAAAAGAAAATTGGGTCTTTGGCTAATTGTTTCGTAGCTGGATGAAATATTTCATAGAGCTACGAAGAAAAGTTTAATTGGGTCTTTGGCTAATTGTTTCGTAGCTGGATGAAATATTTCATAGAGCTACGAAGAAAAAGAAAATTGGGTCTTTGGTTAATTATTTGGTTTCGTAGCTCGATGAAATATTTCATAGAGCTACGAAGAAAATAAAAATTGGGTCTTTGGTTAATTATTTGGTTTCGTAGCTGGATGAAATATTTCATAGAGCTACGAAGAAAAATAAAATTGGGCCTTTGGCTAATTATTTAGTTTCGTAGCTGGATGAAATATTTCATAGAGCTACGAAGAAAAAGAAAATTGGGTCTTTGGTTAATTATTTGGTTTCGTAGCTGGATGAAATATTTCATAGAGCTACGAAGAAAAATAAAATTGGGTCTTTGGCTAATTGTTTCGTAGCTGGATGAAATAATTCATAGAGCTACGAAGAAAAAGAAAATTGGGTCTTTGGCTAATTGTTTCGTAGCTGGATGAAATATTTCATAGAGCTACGAAGAAAAAGAAAATTGGGTCTTTGGTTAATTATTTGGTTTCGTAGCTCGATGAAATATTTCATAGAGCTACGAAGAAAATAAAAATTGGGTCTTTGGTTAATTATTTGGTTTCGTAGCTGGATGAAATATTTCATAGAGCTACGAAGAAAAAAAAATTGTTTCTTTGGCTAATTATTTGGTTTCGTAGCTGGATGAAATATTTCATAGAGCTACGAAGAATAAGAAAATTGGGTCTTTGGCTAATTATTTGGTTTCGTAGCTGGATGAAATATTTCATAGAGCTACGAAGAAAAAGAAAATTGGGTCTTTGGCTAATTGTTTCGTAGCTGGATGAAATATTTCATAGAGCTAAGAAGAAAAAGAAAATTGGGTCTTTGGTTAATTATTTGGTTTCGTAGCTCGATGAAATATTTCATAGAGCTACGAAGAAAAAGAAAATTGGGTCTTTGGTTAATTATTTGGTTTCGTAGCTCGATGAAATATTTCATAGAGCTACGAAGAAAAAGAAAATTGGGTCTTTGGCTAATTATTTGGTTTCGTAGCTGGATGAAATATTTCATAGAGCTACGAAGAAAAAGAAAATTGGGTCTTTGGCTAATTATTTAGTTTCATAGCTGGATGAAATATTTCATAGAGCTACGAAGAAAAAGAAAATTGGGTATTTGGCTAATTATTTGGTTTCGTAGCTGGATGAAATATTTCATAGAGCTACGAAGAAAAAGTAAATTGGGTCTTTGGCTATTTATTTGGTTTCGTAGCTGGATGAAATATTTCATAGAGCTACGAAGAAAAAGAAAATTGGGTCTTTGGCTAATTATTTGGTTTCGTAGCTGGTTGAAATATTTCATAGAGCTACGAAGAAAAAGGAAATTGGGTATTTGGCTAATTATTTGGTTTCGTAGCTGGATGAAATATTTCATAGAGCTACGAAGAAAAAGAAAATTGGGTCTTTGGCTAATTATTTGGTTTCGTAGCTGGGTGAAATATTTCATAGAGCTACGAAGAAAAAGAAAATTGGGTCTTTGGCTAATTGTTTCGTAGCTGGATGAAATATTTCATAGAGCTACGAAGAAAAAGAAAATTGGGTCTTTGGCTAATTGTTTCGTAGCTGGATGAAATATTTCATAGAGCTACGAAGAAAAAGAAAATTGGGTCTTTGGTTAATTATTTGGTTTCGTAGCTCGATGAAATATTTCATAGAGTTACGAAGAAAAAGAAAATTGGGTCTTTGGCTAATTATTTGGTTTCGTAGCTGGATGAAATATTTCATAGAGCTACGAAGAAAAAGAAAATTGGGTCTTTGGCTAATTATTTGGTTTCGTAGCTGGATGAAATATTTCATAGAGCTACGAAGAAAAAGAAAATTGGGTCTTTGGCTAATTATTTGGTTTCGTAGCTGGGTGAAATATTTCATAGAGCTACGAAGAAAAAGAAAATTGGGTCTTTGGCTAATTGTTTCGTAGCTGGATGAAATATTTCATAAAGCTACGAAGAAAAAGAAAATTGGGTCTTTGGCTAATTATTTGGTTTCGTAGCTGGGTGAAATATTTCATAGAGCTACGAAGAAAAAGAAAATTGGGTCTTTGGCTAATTGTTTCGTAGCTGGATGAAATATTTCATAGAGCTACGAAGAAAAGTTTAATTGGGTCTTTGGCTAATTGTTTCGTAGCTGGATGAAATATTTCATAGAGCTACGAAGAAAAAGAAAATTGGGTCTTTGGTTAATTATTTGGTTTCGTAGCTCGATGAAATATTTCATAGAGCTACGAAGAAAATAAAAATTGGGTCTTTGGTTAATTATTTGGTTTCGTAGCTGGATGAAATATTTCATAGAGCTACGAAGAAAAATAAAATTGGGCCTTTGGCTAATTATTTAGTTTCGTAGCTGGATGAAATATTTCATAGAGCTACGAAGAAAAAGAAAATTGGGTCTTTGGTTAATTATTTGGTTTCGTAGCTGGATGAAATATTTCATAGAGCTACGAAGAAAAATAAAATTGGGTCTTTGGCTAATTGTTTCGTAGCTGGATGAAATAATTCATAGAGCTACGAAGAAAAAGAAAATTGGGTCTTTGGCTAATTGTTTCGTAGCTGGATGAAATATTTCATAGAGCTACGAAGAAAAAGAAAATTGGGTCTTTGGTTAATTATTTGGTTTCGTAGCTCGATGAAATATTTCATAGAGCTACGAAGAAAATAAAAATTGGGTCTTTGGTTAATTATTTGGTTTCGTAGCTGGATGAAATATTTCATAGAGCTACGAAGAAAAAAAAATTGTTTCTTTGGCTAATTATTTGGTTTCGTAGCTGGATGAAATATTTCATAGAGCTACGAAGAATAAGAAAATTGGGTCTTTGGCTAATTATTTGGTTTCGTAGCTGGATGAAATATTTCATAGAGCTACGAAGAAAAAGAAAATTGGGTCTTTGGCTAATTGTTTCGTAGCTGGATGAAATATTTCATAGAGCTAAGAAGAAAAAGAAAATTGGGTCTTTGGTTAATTATTTGGTTTCGTAGCTCGATGAAATATTTCATAGAGCTACGAAGAAAAAGAAAATTGGGTCTTTGGTTAATTATTTGGTTTCGTAGCTGGATGAAATATTTCATAGAGCTACGAAGAAAAAGAAAATTGGGTCTTTGGCTAATTGTTTCGTAGCTGGATGAAATATTTCATAGAGCTACGAAGAAAAAGAAAATTGGGTCTTTGGTTAATTATTTGGTTTCGTAGCTCGATGAAATATTTCATAGAGCTACGAAGAAAAAGAAAATTGGGTCTTTGGCTAATTATTTAGTTTTATAGCTGGATGAAATATTTCATAGAGCTACAAAGAAAATAAAAATTGGGTCTTTGGTTAATTATTTGGTTTCGTAGCTGGATGAAATATTTCATACAGCTACGAAGAAAAATAAAATTGGGCCTTTGGCTAATTATTTGGTTTCGTAGCTCGATGAAATATTTAGTAGAGCTACGAAGAAAAAGAAAATTGGGTCTTTGGCTAATTATTTGGTTTCGTAGCTGGATGAAATATTTCATAGAGCTACGAAGAAAAAGAAAATTGGGTCTTTGGTTAATTATTTGGTTTCGTAGCTGGATGAAATATTTCATACAGCTACGAAGAAAAATAAAATTGGGCCTTTGGCTAATTATTTGGTTTCGTAGCTCGATGAAATATTTAGTAGAGCTACGAAGAAAAAGAAAATTGGGTCTTTGGCTAATTATTTGGTTTCGTAGCTGGATGAAATATTTCATAGAGCTACGAAGAAAAAGAAAATTGGGTCTTTGGCTAATTATTTGGTTTCGTAGCTGGATGAAATATTTCATAGAGCTACGAAGAAAAAAAAAATTGGGTCTTTGGCTAATTATTTGGTTTCGTAGCTGGATGAAATATTTCATAGAGCTACGAAGAAAAAGAAAATTGGGTCTTTGGCTAATTATTTGGTTTCGTAGCTCGATGAAATATTTCATAGAGCTACGAAGAAAAAGAAAATTGGGTCTTTGGCTATTTATTTGGTTTCGTAGCTGGATGAAATATTTCATAGAGCTACGAAGAAAAAAAAAATTGGGTCTTTGGCTAATTATTTGGTTTCGTAGCTGGATGAAATATATCATAGAGCTACGAAGAAAAAGAAAATTGGGTCTTTGGCTAATTATTTGGTTTCGTAGCTCGATGAAATATTTCATAGAGCTACGAAGAAAAAGAAAATTGGGTCTTTGGCTAATTATTTGGTTTCGTAGCTGGTTGAAATATTTCATAGAGCTACGAAGAAAAAGGAAATTGGGTATTTGGCTAATTATTTGGTTTCGTAGCTGGATGAAATATTTCATAGAGCTACGAAGAAAAAGAAAATTGGGTCTGTGGCTAATTATTTGGTTTCGTAGCTGGGTGAAATATTTCATAGAGCTACGAAGAAAAAGAAAATTGGGTCTTTGGCTAATTGTTTCGTAGCTGGATGAAATATTTCATAGAGCTACGAAGAAAAAGAAAATTGGGTCTTTGGCTAATTGTTTCGTAGCTGGATGAAATATTTCATAGAGCTACGAAGAAAAAGAAAATTGGGTCTTTGGTTAATTATTTGGTTTCGTAGCTCGATGAAATATTTCATAGAGTTACGAAGAAAAAGAAAATTGGGTCTTTGGCTAATTATTTGGTTTCGTAGCTGGATGAAATATTTCATAGAGCTACGAAGAAAAAGAAAATTGGGTCTTTGGCTAATTATTTGGTTTCGTAGCTGGATGAAATATTTCATAGAGCTACGAAGAAAAAGAAAATTGGGACTTTGGCTAATTATTTGGTTTCGTAGCTGGGTGAAATATTTCATAGAGCTACGAAGAAAAAGAAAATTGGGTCTTTGGCTAATTGTTTCGTAGCTGGATGAAATATTTCATAAAGCTACGAAGAAAAAGAAAATTGGGTCTTTGGCTAATTATTTGGTTTCGTAGCTGGGTGAAATATTTCATAGAGCTACGAAGAAAAAGAAAATTGGGTCTTTGGCTAATTGTTTCGTAGCTGGATGAAATATTTCATAGAGCTACGAAGAAAAAGAAAATTGGGTCTTTGGCTAATTGTTTCGTAGCTGGATGAAATATTTCATAGAGCTACGAAGAAAAAGAAAATTGGGTCTTTGGTTAATTATTTGGTTTCGTAGCTGGATGAAATATTTCATAGAGCTACGAAGAAAAATAAAATTGGGTCTTTGGCTAATTGTTTCGTAGCTGGATGAAATAATTCATAGAGCTACGAAGAAAAAGAAAATTGGGTCTTTGGCTAATTGTTTCGTAGCTGGATGAAATATTTCATAGAGCTACGAAGAAAAAGAAAATTGGGTCTTTGGTTAATTATTTGGTTTCGTAGCTCGATGAAATATTTCATAGAGCTACGAAGAAAATAAAAATTGGGTCTTTGGTTAATTATTTGGTTTCGTAGCTGGATGAAATATTTCATAGAGCTACGAAGAAAAAAAAATTGTTTCTTTGGCTAATTATTTGGTTTCGTAGCTGGATGAAATATTTCATAGAGCTACGAAGAATAAGAAAATTGGGTCTTTGGCTAATTATTTGGTTTCGTAGCTGGATGAAATATTTCATAGAGCTACGAAGAAAAAGAAAATTGGGTCTTTGGCTAATTGTTTCGTAGCTGGATGAAATATTTCATAGAGCTACGAAGAAAAAGAAAATTGGGTCTTTGGCTAATTGTTTCGTAGCTGGATGAAATATTTCATAGAGCTACGAAGAAAAAGAAAATTGGGTCTTTGGTTAATTATTTGGTTTCGTAGCTCGATGAAATATTTCATAGAGCTACGAAGAAAATAAAATTTGGGTCTTTGGTTAATTATTTGGTTTCGTAGCTGGATGAAATATTTCATAGAGCTACGAAGAAAAAAAAATTGTTTCTTTGGCTAATTATTTGGTTTCGTAGCTGGATGAAATATTTCATAGAGCTACGAAGAAAAAGAAAATTGGGTCTTTGGTTAATTATTTGGTTTCGTAGCTCGATGAAATATTTCATAGAGCTACGAAGAAAAAGAAAATTGGGTCTTTGGTTAATTATTTGGTTTCGTAGCTCGATGAAATATTTCATAGAGCTACGAAGAAAAAGAAAATTGGGTCTTTGGCTAATTATTTGGTTTCGTAGCTGGATGAAATATTTCATAGAGCTACGAAGAAAAAGAAAATTGGGTCTTTGGCTAATTATTTAGTTTCATAGCTGGATGAAATATTTCATAGAGCTACGAAGAAAAAGAAAATTGGGTATTTGGCTAATTATTTGGTTTCGTAGCAGGATGAAATATTTTATAGAGCTACGAAGAAAAAGAAAATTGGGTCTTTGGTTAATTATTTGGTTTCGTAGCTCGATGAAATATTTCATAGAGTTACGAAGAAAAAGAAAATTGGGTCTTTGGCTAATTATTTGGTTTCGTAGCTGGATGAAATATTTCATAGAGCTACGAAGAAAAAGAAAATTGGGTCTTTGGCTAATTATTTGGTTTCGTAGCTGGATGAAATATTTCATAGAGCTACGAAGAAAAAGAAAATTGGGACTTTGGCTAATTATTTGGTTTCGTAGCTGGGTGAAATATTTCATAGAGCTACGAAGAAAAAGAAAATTGGGTCTTTGGCTAATTGTTTCGTAGCTGGATGAAATATTTCATAAAGCTACGAAGAAAAAGAAAATTGGGTCTTTGGCTAATTATTTGGTTTCGTAGCTGGGTGAAATATTTCATAGAGCTACGAAGAAAAAGAAAATTGGGTCTTTGGCTAATTGTTTCGTAGCTGGATGAAATATTTCATAGAGCTACGAAGAAAAAGAAAATTGGGTCTTTGGCTAATTGTTTCGTAGCTGGATGAAATATTTCATAGAGCTACGAAGAAAAAGAAAATTGGGTCTTTGGTTAATTATTTGGTTTCGTAGCTCGATGAAATATTTCATAGAGCTACGAAGAAAATAAAAATTGGGTCTTTGGTTAATTATTTGGTTTCGTAGCTGGATGAAATATTTCATAGAGCTACGAAGAAAAATAAAATTGGGCCTTTGGCTAATTATTTAGTTTCGTAGCTGGATGAAATATTTCATAGAGCTACGAAGAAAAAGAAAATTGGGTCTTTGGTTAATTATTTGGTTTCGTAGCTGGATGAAATATTTCATAGAGCTACGAAGAAAAATAAAATTGGGTCTTTGGCTAATTGTTTCGTAGCTGGATGAAATAATTCATAGAGCTACGAAGAAAAAGAAAATTGGGTCTTTGGCTAATTGTTTCGTAGCTGGATGAAATATTTCATAGAGCTACGAAGAAAAAGAAAATTGGGTCTTTGGTTAATTATTTGGTTTCGTAGCTCGATGAAATATTTCATAGAGCTACGAAGAAAATAAAAATTGGGTCTTTGGTTAATTATTTGGTTTCGTAGCTGGATGAAATATTTCATAGAGCTACGAAGAAAAAAAAATTGTTTCTTTGGCTAATTATTTGGTTTCGTAGCTGGATGAAATATTTCATAGAGCTACGAAGAATAAGAAAATTGGGTCTTTGGCTAATTATTTGGTTTCGTAGCTGGATGAAATATTTCATAGAGCTACGAAGAAAAAGAAAATTGGGTCTTTGGCTAATTGTTTCGTAGCTGGATGAAATATTTCATAGAGCTAAGAAGAAAAAGAAAATTGGGTCTTTGGTTAATTATTTGGTTTCGTAGCTCGATGAAATATTTCATAGAGCTACGAAGAAAAAGAAAATTGGGTCTTTGGTTAATTATTTGGTTTCGTAGCTCGATGAAATATTTCATAGAGCTACGAAGAAAAAGAAAATTGGGTCTTTGGCTAATTATTTGGTTTCGTAGCTGGATGAAATATTTCATAGAGCTACGAAGAAAAAGAAAATTGGGTCTTTGGCTAATTATTTAGTTTCATAGCTGGATGAAATATTTCATAGAGCTACGAAGAAAAAGAAAATTGGGTATTTGGCTAATTATTTGGTTTCGTAGCTGGATGAAATATTTCATAGAGCTACGAAGAAAAAGAAAATTGGGTCTTTGGCTAATTGTTTCGTAGCTGGATGAAATATTTCATAGAGCTACGAAGAAAAAGAAAATTGGGTCTTTGGTTAATTATTTGGTTTCGTAGCTCAATGAAATATTTCATAGAGCTACGAAGAAAAAGAGAATTGGGTCCTTGGCTAATTATTTAGTTTCGTAGCTGGATGAAATATTTCATAGAGCTACGAAGAAAATGAAAATTGGGTCTTTGGCTAATTATTTAGTTTCGTAGCTGGATGAAATATTTCATAGAGCTACGAAGAAAAAGAAAATTGGGTCTTTGGCTAATTATTTGGTTTCGTAGCTGGATGAAATATTTCATAGAGCTACGAAGAAAAAAAAATTGTTTTTTTGGCTAATTATTTGGTTTCGTAGCTGGATGAAATATTTCATAGAGCTACGAAGAATAAGAAAATTGGGTCTTTGGCTAATTATTTGGTTTCATAGCTGGATGAAATATTTCATAGAGCTACGAAGAAAAAAAAATTGTTTCTTTGGCTAATTATTTGGTTTCGTAGCTGGATGAAATATTTCATAGAGCTACGAAGAATAAGAAAATTGGGTCATTGGCTAATTATTTGGTTTCGTAGCTGGATGAAATATTTCATAGAGCTACGAAGAAAAAGAAAATTGGGTCTTTGGCTAATTGTTTCGTAGCTGGATGAAATATTTCATAGAGCTAAGAAGAAAAAGAAAATTGGGTCTTTGGTTAATTATTTGGTTTCGTAGCTCGATGAAATATTTCATAGAGCTACGAAGAAAAAGAAAATTGGGTCTTTGGCTAATTATTTGGTTTCGTAGCTGGATGAAATATTTCATAGAGCTACGAAGAAAAAGAAAATTGGGTCTTTGGCTAATTATTTAGTTTCATAGCTGGATGAAATATTTCATAGAGCTACGAAGAAAAAGAAAATTGGGTCTTTGGCTAATTATTTGGTTTCGTAGCTGGTTGAAATATTTCATAGAGCTACGAAGAAAAAGGAAATTGGGTATTTGGCTAATTATTTGGTTTCGTAGCTGGATGAAATATTTCATAGAGCTACGAAGAAAATAAAAATTGGGTCTTTGGCTAATTATTTGGTTTCGTAGCTGGATGAAATATTTCATAGAGCTACGAAGAAAAAGAAAATTGGGTCTTTGGCTAATTATTTGGTTTCGTAGCTGGATGAAATATTTCATAGAGCTACGAAGAAAAAGTAAATTGGGTCTTTGGCTATTTATTTGGTTTCGTAGCTGGATGAAATATTTCATAGAGCTACGAAGAAAAAGAAAATTGGGTCTTTGGCTAATTATTTGGTTTCGTAGCTGGTTGAAATATTTCATAGAGCTACGAAGAAAAAGGAAATTGGGTATTTGGCTAATTATTTGGTTTCGTAGCTGGATGAAATATTTCATAGAGCTACGAAGAAAAAGAAAATTGGGTCTTTGGCTAATTATTTGGTTTCGTAGCTGGGTGAAATATTTCATAGAGCTACGAAGAAAAAGAAAATTGGGTCTTTGGCTAATTGTTTCGTAGCTGGATGAAATATTTCATAGAGCTACGAAGAAAAAGAAAATTGGGTCTTTGGCTAATTGTTTCGTAGCTGGATGAAATATTTCATAGAGCTACGAAGAAAAAGAAAATTGGGTCTTTGGCTAATTGTTTCGTAGCTGGATGAAATATTTCATAGAGCTACGAAGAAAAAGAAAATTGGGTCTTTGGTTAATTATTTGGTTTCGTAGCTCGATGAAATATTTCATAGAGTTACGAAGAAAAAGAAAATTGGGTCTTTGGCTAATTATTTGGTTTCGTAGCTGGATGAAATATTTCATAGAGCTACGAAGAAAAAGAAAATTGGGTCTTTGGCTAATTATTTGGTTTCGTAGCTGGATGAAATATTTCATAGAGCTACGAAGAAAAAGAAAATTGGGTCTTTGGCTAATTATTTGGTTTCGTAGCTGGGTGAAATATTTCATAGAGCTACGAAGAAAAAGAAAATTGGGTCTTTGGCTAATTGTTTCGTAGCTGGATGAAATATTTCATAAAGCTACGAAGAAAAAGAAAATTGGGTCTTTGGCTAATTATTTGGTTTCGTAGCTGGGTGAAATATTTCATAGAGCTACGAAGAAAAAGAAAATTGGGTCTTTGGCTAATTGTTTCGTAGCTGGATGAAATATTTCATAGAGCTACGAAGAAAAGTTTAATTGGGTCTTTGGCTAATTGTTTCGTAGCTGGATGAAATATTTCATAGAGCTACGAAGAAAAAGAAAATTGGGTCTTTGGTTAATTATTTGGTTTCGTAGCTCGATGAAATATTTCATAGAGCTACGAAGAAAATAAAAATTGGGTCTTTGGTTAATTATTTGGTTTCGTAGCTGGATGAAATATTTCATAGAGCTACGAAGAAAAATAAAATTGGGCCTTTGGCTAATTATTTAGTTTCGTAGCTGGATGAAATATTTCATAGAGCTACGAAGAAAAAGAAAATTGGGTCTTTGGTTAATTATTTGGTTTCGTAGCTGGATGAAATATTTCATAGAGCTACGAAGAAAAATAAAATTGGGTCTTTGGCTAATTGTTTCGTAGCTGGATGAAATAATTCATAGAGCTACGAAGAAAAAGAAAATTGGGTCTTTGGCTAATTGTTTCGTAGCTGGATGAAATATTTCATAGAGCTACGAAGAAAAAGAAAATTGGGTCTTTGGTTAATTATTTGGTTTCGTAGCTCGATGAAATATTTCATAGAGCTACGAAGAAAATAAAAATTGGGTCTTTGGTTAATTATTTGGTTTCGTAGCTGGATGAAATATTTCATAGAGCTACGAAGAAAAAAAAATTGTTTCTTTGGCTAATTATTTGGTTTCGTAGCTGGATGAAATATTTCATAGAGCTACGAAGAATAAGAAAATTGGGTCTTTGGCTAATTATTTGGTTTCGTAGCTGGATGAAATATTTCATAGAGCTACGAAGAAAAAGAAAATTGGGTCTTTGGCTAATTGTTTCGTAGCTGGATGAAATATTTCATAGAGCTAAGAAGAAAAAGAAAATTGGGTCTTTGGTTAATTATTTGGTTTCGTAGCTCGATGAAATATTTCATAGAGCTACGAAGAAAAAGAAAATTGGGTCTTTGGTTAATTATTTGGTTTCGTAGCTCGATGAAATATTTCATAGAGCTACGAAGAAAAAGAAAATTGGGTCTTTGGCTAATTATTTGGTTTCGTAGCTGGATGAAATATTTCATAGAGCTACGAAGAAAAAGAAAATTGGGTCTTTGGCTAATTATTTAGTTTCATAGCTGGATGAAATATTTCATAGAGCTACGAAGAAAAAGAAAATTGGGTATTTGGCTAATTATTTGGTTTCGTAGCTGGATGAAATATTTCATAGAGCTACGAAGAAAAAGTAAATTGGGTCTTTGGCTATTTATTTGGTTTCGTAGCTGGATGAAATATTTCATAGAGCTACGAAGAAAAAGAAAATTGGGTCTTTGGCTAATTATTTGGTTTCGTAGCTGGTTGAAATATTTCATAGAGCTACGAAGAAAAAGGAAATTGGGTATTTGGCTAATTATTTGGTTTCGTAGCTGGATGAAATATTTCATAGAGCTACGAAGAAAAAGAAAATTGGGTCTTTGGCTAATTATTTGGTTTCGTAGCTGGGTGAAATATTTCATAGAGCTACGAAGAAAAAGAAAATTGGGTCTTTGGCTAATTGTTTCGTAGCTGGATGAAATATTTCATAGAGCTACGAAGAAAAAGAAAATTGGGTCTTTGGCTAATTGTTTCGTAGCTGGATGAAATATTTCATAGAGCTACGAAGAAAAAGAAAATTGGGTCTTTGGCTAATTGTTTCGTAGCTGGATGAAATATTTCATAGAGCTACGAAGAAAAAGAAAATTGGGTCTTTGGTTAATTATTTGGTTTCGTAGCTCGATGAAATATTTCATAGAGTTACGAAGAAAAAGAAAATTGGGTCTTTGGCTAATTATTTGGTTTCGTAGCTGGATGAAATATTTCATAGAGCTACGAAGAAAAAGAAAATTGGGTCTTTGGCTAATTATTTGGTTTCGTAGCTGGATGAAATATTTCATAGAGCTACGAAGAAAAAGAAAATTGGGTCTTTGGCTAATTATTTGGTTTCGTAGCTGGGTGAAATATTTCATAGAGCTACGAAGAAAAAGAAAATTGGGTCTTTGGCTAATTGTTTCGTAGCTGGATGAAATATTTCATAAAGCTACGAAGAAAAAGAAAATTGGGTCTTTGGCTAATTATTTGGTTTCGTAGCTGGGTGAAATATTTCATAGAGCTACGAAGAAAAAGAAAATTGGGTCTTTGGCTAATTGTTTCGTAGCTGGATGAAATATTTCATAGAGCTACGAAGAAAAGTTTAATTGGGTCTTTGGCTAATTGTTTCGTAGCTGGATGAAATATTTCATAGAGCTACGAAGAAAAAGAAAATTGGGTCTTTGGTTAATTATTTGGTTTCGTAGCTCGATGAAATATTTCATAGAGCTACGAAGAAAATAAAAATTGGGTCTTTGGTTAATTATTTGGTTTCGTAGCTGGATGAAATATTTCATAGAGCTACGAAGAAAAATAAAATTGGGCCTTTGGCTAATTATTTAGTTTCGTAGCTGGATGAAATATTTCATAGAGCTACGAAGAAAAAGAAAATTGGGTCTTTGGTTAATTATTTGGTTTCGTAGCTGGATGAAATATTTCATAGAGCTACGAAGAAAAATAAAATTGGGTCTTTGGCTAATTGTTTCGTAGCTGGATGAAATAATTCATAGAGCTACGAAGAAAAAGAAAATTGGGTCTTTGGCTAATTGTTTCGTAGCTGGATGAAATATTTCATAGAGCTACGAAGAAAAAGAAAATTGGGTCTTTGGTTAATTATTTGGTTTCGTAGCTCGATGAAATATTTCATAGAGCTACGAAGAAAATAAAAATTGGGTCTTTGGTTAATTATTTGGTTTCGTAGCTGGATGAAATATTTCATAGAGCTACGAAGAAAAAAAAATTGTTTCTTTGGCTAATTATTTGGTTTCGTAGCTGGATGAAATATTTCATAGAGCTACGAAGAATAAGAAAATTGGGTCTTTGGCTAATTATTTGGTTTCGTAGCTGGATGAAATATTTCATAGAGCTACGAAGAAAAAGAAAATTGGGTCTTTGGCTAATTGTTTCGTAGCTGGATGAAATATTTCATAGAGCTAAGAAGAAAAAGAAAATTGGGTCTTTGGTTAATTATTTGGTTTCGTAGCTCGATGAAATATTTCATAGAGCTACGAAGAAAAAGAAAATTGGGTCTTTGGTTAATTATTTGGTTTCGTAGCTCGATGAAATATTTCATAGAGCTACGAAGAAAAAGAAAATTGGGTCTTTGGCTAATTATTTGGTTTCGTAGCTGGATGAAATATTTCATAGAGCTACGAAGAAAAAGAAAATTGGGTCTTTGGCTAATTATTTAGTTTCATAGCTGGATGAAATATTTCATAGAGCTACGAAGAAAAAGAAAATTGGGTATTTGGCTAATTATTTGGTTTCGTAGCTGGATGAAATATTTCATTGAGCTACGAAGAAAAAGAAAATTGGGTCTTTGGCTAATTGTTTCGTAGCTGGATGAAATATTTCATAGAGCTACGAAGAAAAAGAAAATTGGGTCTTTGGTTAATTATTTGGTTTCGTAGCTCAATGAAATATTTCATAGAGCTACGAAGAAAAAGAGAATTGGGTCCTTGGCTAATTATTTAGTTTCGTAGCTGGATGAAATATTTCATAGAGCTACGAAGAAAATGAAAATTGGGTCTTTGGCTAATTATTTAGTTTCGTAGATGGATGAAATATTTCATAGAGCTACGAAGAAAAAGAAAATTGGGTCTTTGGCTAATTATTTGGTTTCGTAGCTGGATGAAATATTTCATAGAGCTACGAAGAAAAAAAAATTGTTTCTTTGGCTAATTATTTGGTTTCGTAGCTGGATGAAATATTTCATAGAGCTACGAAGAATAAGAAAATTGGGTCTTTGGCTAATTATTTGGTTTCATAGCTGGATGAAATATTTCATAGAGCTACGAAGAAAAAAAAATTGTTTCTTTGGCTAATTATTTGGTTTCGTAGCTGGATGAAATATTTCATAGAGCTACGAAGAATAAGAAAATTGGGTCCTTGGCTAATTATTTGGTTTCGTAGCTGGATGAAATATTTCATAGAGCTACGAAGAAAAAGAAAATTGGGTCTTTGGCTAATTGTTTCGTAGCTGGATGAAATATTTCATAGAGCTAAGAAGAAAAAGAAAATTGGGTCTTTGGTTAATTATTTGGTTTCGTAGCTCGATGAAATATTTCATAGAGCTACGAAGAAAAAGAAAATTGGGTATTTGGCTAATTATTTGGTTTCGTAGCTGGATGAAATATTTCATAGAGCTACGAAGAAAAAGAAAATTGGGTCTTTGGCTAATTATTTAGTTTCATAGCTGGATGAAATATTTCATAGAGCTACGAAGAAAAAGAAAATTGGGTCTTTGGCTAATTATTTGGTTTCGTAGCTGGTTGAAATATTTCATAGAGCTACGAAGAAAAAGGAAATTGGGTATTTGGCTAATTATTTGGTTTCGTAGCTGGATGAAATATTTCATAGAGCTACGAAGAAAAAGAAAATTGGGTCTTTGGCTAATTATTTGGTTTCGTAGCTGGATGAAATATTTCATAAAGCTACGAAGAAAAAGAAAATTGGGTCTTTGGCTAATTATTTTGTTTCGTAGCTCGATGAAATATTTCATAGAGTTACGAAGAAAAAGAAAATTGGGTCTTTGGCTAATTGTTTCGTAGCTGGATGAAATATTTCATAGAGCTACGAAGAAAAAGAAAATTGGGTCTTTGGTTAATTATTTGGTTTCGTAGCTCGATGAAATATTACATAGAGCTACGAAGAAAAAGAAAATTGGGTCTTTGGCTAGTTTTTTGGTTTCGTAGCTCGATGAAATATTTCATAGTTGTAAATTCACAACTATTTTTTGGAAATTTTCGAAAAAAAATTGTAAATTATCAATTTTTCTTACGAATTCATAAAAAAAAATACTCGAATTTTTTGATAATATTCTAAATTTAGTAAATTTACGATTTGTTTTAATATTTACAAATTTTTTTGAAAATTTACTAATTTTTCGAAAATATTCTACTTTTTTTGTAAATCTAAGAAAGTTACTTTTTACAGTGTTCTACTTAGGTTAGGTTTGCTTTCGGGGACCAAATTACTATGCTTATCCAGAAATATTTTGTATTCAAGATTTTCATTATAAGTAAAAGTAAACTAAGCTGAGAAAAATAAGAAAGAAATAAACAAGCATACAGTCCAACACGTATATTTTATTTACAGCAACTGAAACTAAAGAAAATTTAACAATTTTATCTAATTAAGTAAAAAATATGAAAAATAATTTAAAAATAAAAAAAAATAATTAATTTTTTATAATATCGTACAAAACATTTAATTTCGTTATTTCCATAAAACTAAAGAAAAAGAAAGAAAATACCAATGAAAACTGATGCTATTTTTTGAAAAAGAATAAGAAAAGAAAAAAAGGACTCACGTACGAACAGTTAAAGCTTATACATAGAATAAGTCCGTATATATAGCAAAATAAAAAAAAGGGTAATTGCACCAAACGCCAGATGCAACGAACGTAAAACATAACCTCCTCTCTTCTAACCGTGTGAAATGAGGAAAACGTGCAAACGTTGACGTTCAGCATTTCAATTATTTATGTCCTTATTTCAATGATACAGCTTTATACCTAATACTGTTTTATCAAATTTTTTCTTTTTTTTTATGCTTTTTTTTATATTATTTAATATAAGCTGCACCCCCTTCCACCAGATTATAATTTTCTAAAAAAAATAAAATCCGTCAAATTGAACTTTTTCTTTACACTTTGTCAAATACTAAAAATTCTGGACATAAAAAAAATTATTATCGTTTACTACTACTGCTTTTTTTATGTTTGAAATTTTATGCATAAAAGTTAAGTACCATGATATCGACGGTCCCTAGGAATAAGATCGTTATTCGCCGAGAGTAACAAAGACTCCCACATCTCGTATTCTATATACATTGAAATGTCGGCGTCTATGCTACTCTCGGCGAATAACGATCTTATTCCTAGGGACCGTGATATATAATTGTATAAGTTGAATTATTAAAGTCATACTTTACTTTTTATAAAACAAATTTACAGGATAATATTTTTTATTTTTTCTGTTGGTAATAACTTGTTACTTTGTTTGTTTATTTGTTTTGTATTTAAAATATTTTTAGTACGGTGATTTTTTTAGCAGATTTAAAGTTTTTGAAAAATATTTTATTTTTGTGCACACTTTAAAAAATAACTTTCTTATATTAACAAAAAAATTAGAACATTTTCGAAAAATTAGTAAATTTTCAAAAAAATTTGTAAATATTCGAAAAAAATCGTATATTTACAAAATTTAGTATATTAACAAAAAATTCGAGTATTCTCGATTTTTTTTTGTGAATTCGCAAGAAAAATTGATAATTTACATTTTTTTTCTCAAAAATTTACAAAAAATAGTTGTAAATTTCCGAAAAATAATTGTGAATTTACAACTTTTCGTAAAATCACAAAAAAAAAATCGACAATTCTCGAATTTTTCGATAATATACTAAATTTAGTAAATTTACGATTTTTATCGAATATTTACAAATTTTTTTGAAAATTCACTAATTTTTCTAAAAAATTCTATTTTTTTGGTAAATCTAAGAAAGTTACTGTTTCTGAAACTCACTAAAATTATTAATTTTGGATTTAATTAAAGGCTGTCAAAATTTATGTTCTAAACGTGGATGATAATCTAAGGATATGAGACACGTTGTGTTGTAATTGTATTGTTTTCAAATTTATTTTTCACTCCTTGAATGCATAAATTTCAAAAATATGTAATTTGAACAAATCCCATTTTAACCCAATTCCTCTTATCTATTTTTAAGCCATAAATAATTAAATCTAAAATTTTAAGTTAATAAATTAAATTCAATTGATAATATTTTATAATTAAAAATTTCATTCAATATCCTGTTCATTTTATTTAATTTTAATATTTGAAATATAAATTATTATTATATTGATTTTATATATAAAAATAAAACGAAATATTTATTTTAATCAGTTTTTCTCAGTAATTATTTATGAATTCAACACATTGAAAATAAAATTTTTAAAAAAATAATCAATAAATTATACGTGGGCTTAAAAATATTATAATTATTTTATATTTATTCAAATTAATTTTTCAATACTGCTTAATTAAAATTGAAATTTATATTTTTGTACAGTTAATTTGAATTATATATGTGGATTATTTTTAAACCAATATTTTCAGTTAATAAAATAATTTTAAATTGTACATTTTAATTGTCATTTACAATTTTACACTGAAAAAATATACTTTTCAGAGAGATTTTTCGTTGCTTGTGGCATAGATCAGTCATATTTTTATTGGTTATGGAGGAAATTTTCGGTTCCTGTGGATAAAACTGGTATTTTAGGCTAAAATTTTTCAAGAGATAAATAGAATTTTGTAATTGTAGAAAAAGACTTTCTGAATAAAATAACCTTTCTTCAAAATCCATATTTTCACCAAAAATAAAAATATATTCCAGAAAAACTATTAATGAGAACATTTTCAATCGAAGTCCAATTTCAGTGCTTAAAACCCCATTTTTTCCAGTGTATATTATATGCCTTTACACTCAACACTTAAAAAGCCAATTCAATAGAACCAAAAATTAATAATTTTTAATTTCAATATTCAAATCATAAAATTTCATTTATAATTATATGCACATAATTTATTGTTCGTTTGAAAGAAAAAATAATTAAAAAGAGAATAATAAATATTCAGAAAAGTAGGTAATTTTTACACAATTTTTTTTAGTATGTATCAAATAGCTGCTAGTAGGTAATACAAGTTTTATTATATTTACGAACGTTTATGATGCTATTGGATCGAGTAGATATTGATTAATGAAGTTTTATAATATTTATTTTTTGTTTTTTTGAAAATTATGGATATGTGAACAACAAAATATTGAAAATCTATTGTTTCAATAAATTTATTTCTTTTTTTGTAGTAATTTCTTTTTTACATTGTTCATTATTTACATGTGTTGGTTTTTTTAGTGTTGATAAATAAATTTTTTTTAAAGACACTTTCAGAGTAGTATAATAGATATAAATATTTGAATTAAATTTTTTTATTGAGAACCCAAAGAAAAACACAAAATTAAAAACAAGTTACAAAAATATTTTGCTTATTCTTAAAATTTATTTTAGGTATTCAATTTAAAAAATAAGAAGTAAGTTAAGCCTCATTTTGTGGCTCTACAAGTCTCCATACCATTAATTGCTAACACTAGACTTGGTTTAGATCCCCCGAAATTCCCATCTAATATTTTTGCAAGTCAGTGACAAAAGATAATAATTTTCTAAGTAAACCAAAAAGAAAATCATAAATAAAAATCCTGATAAAAATGGATACTCATAAATTTCTCTGTTATAAAAACTTATCCAATAAACTAATAAAAAACTAGTTAAAACTAAGTAATTATAAAAAAAATCAATATAAAAATCAACTGCTTTTTTGTTCCTAATGAATTTTCAAAGTATTTCAAATGCACTATGTATTTATTTTAATTAATAGACTTATAATAGATAAAAGTAAGTTTTATAAATATAAAAAGTTCATAAATTTAAATTCAAGTTTTCTTTAATAATAAAAAAAAAGTTAAAAAAATAAATAATAATAATAATAAAAAGTATAACATTACGGTCTAAAGAACTTTAAACTTAATTTTAACTTTTTAACAAATTATGAGTTCTATAATTACTTTGAAAGAATGTATATGTGTATATATTTATTTAGGGTATTGGTGTGTATAAAATATTTTTTTAGAATTTTTCAATTAAATAAAATTTTTTGTGTATTTTAAAAAAAAATTTTTTATTAAATAATCAAAATTATTTGGTAATTTTGGCTATAGATTATGGTTCTACACAATTTTCAATGTTGGTTCCGAAATTTTGAAAATTAGTTTTAAAAAAAATTAATTTAATTTTTATATGACATAACCCTAATCGCACGGAAGATTCTTTTGTGACATTAGATTTTGCGTTAATTTTATATATCGTATTTTTCTAAAAATGGATTTATTTTTTTAAAAGTTTTTTCTGGATGAGTCAAATGAACATGGTGTTTCCCATAAATATAAGAAATAACAAATTCTTTACAATTGTTTTTCATTATCTTTTCAATTTCACCAGAATATTTTTCTCTAGTTGGAATTACAGTTTCTGAAGCTCTCAAAATTAAATATGGATTTTTAACTAATTTTGCTGCCTCAAAAATATCGTTAATTGAATAATGGTTATTAAAACCTTTAAAATTTAATCGAAAATCTCTTGTCATACTAAATTTGTTATTATCATTCCTCTTTGCTCCACGAGTCATCAAAATTTTTGTAGTTTCAACATCTAATGATTTGAGAAAAGATGCTTCCATCCATCTTTTAATAACTTCTTCTTCCATATAAGATGGTAGACTACCTTGTTTTTTTTCAAATGCAATTAATTTATCGATTCCCTTAGCTAATTGTTTACAATGTTCTTCTACTGTACTTGGAAAAATATCTAATGGATCCAAACTGATGACAAACTTTGTATCTTCTGGATACAAAATTGCGTAATTAAAACAAACTGTTCCACCAGCTGAGTGACTCATTAACTTAGTTTGATTCCATCCAAAATGATCTCTTATAAGTCTAATTGTTTGAACAAAAATTGCATCATTGTAAGGAATCCCAGGCGGTAACCAACTAGATAATCCATGTCCTGGCAAGTCTACAGCAAGAACTGGAAAATCTTTTAGTAATGGAGCAAGTTTATCAAATGAACCTGCATTGTCCATACATCCATGAAGAGCTAATATAGGTTGTTTATTTACCCAAGAATTCCAGTATTTTCCTAGAATATTAATTTATTAATTTTGATTTTAAAAATCAAAAAAAGAAAAATATTGTTTTACCAGCAACTGTTCCCCAAGGCACATCAATTTTAATTTCTGAAAATTGATTATTAGACAAGTTTGATTTGGAATTCGCATGTATTCTCATAACAGAAATTAAATATCCACCAAAATTTTTACATGATTTATAAAATTGCTTAAAAAGCATTTTAAATTTAATTTGTAGTATATAGACGAGGCAGAATTTGTTGTATACACACAACGCTTTATATTTTTATTTTTGACTAAAGACTTTAAAAACTGGTTGTCTCGTTATCATTGCATTATAATTATTGATAAATACGTAAATAGTTCACTGTTTTTAAAAAAAAAAATATTATTAAAAAAAACTTATAACCGGTTTGTGTATACACAACCAAAATGCATGGAACATGTTTACTTACATCTGTAATCTTACAGCATAGAAACACACAAAACAATACAATTTCCTATTTTTATAATTTGTAATTATCACCTTTGCTAAATGTTAAGATTCTAAACCCAAACTATTATGATTTCCTAAACGCGTATTATTCTAGGTCCCTAAATCAAAAAAATTTTCTAAGTCCCTAAACCCAAATTATTTTAAGTCCCAAAATTAAAATTATTCCATGTCCCATTTGACCCCCCCCCCCCCTTAAATGGGACATATTTGACCACCCCCCTTAAATGGGACAAATTTGACCACCCCCCTTAAATGGGACATATTTGACCACCCCCCTTAAATGGGACAAATTTGACCCCCCCCCCCTTAATTTTCAAATTCCGAAGTACCCCCTCCCTATTAACATGTTCCATGTTAATATTATTAATTAATGTCGCTCTGGTCATTGGTCCCAAGTCGTTGAGTGATAAAATAAATAATATTAATTTAATTAATTAAATGATAAGAAAAGTATTCTATAAATTCATAATTAATTTTATAAATATTTTTCTCAAATTTAATTTTTTTTCGTAGGACGAGGAAAATGCTGTTTACGCATACCATACAACTCGTACTGTATGGTTATGTGGGACCGCCATTTGATAGGAAAAATAAGTAACTTCCGTAATTTCCCCCATAAGATTAAGGTAATATTTACTTATCTTTGGACCTTTGTATCTCAAAATTATGCACAACTATCGACTATTGGCAAAAAAACTACCATCGTAAAATGACTAAATCGGCACTGATATACAAAAATGGCGACGACAAACGGTGTATTAGATATAGGAAAAAATTAGTTCTCTAATAAACCGCCTACAGGATTTGGATATTTTTTTCCCAATATAAGGCCCATATACTGTTCGATTCCTGAGACTTTCTTCTAACAAACTGTATATGTCTTTATTTAGAAATTCAATGGACAGAGCGACCTTAAATTATAGTCGGTATAATAAGTTTTGAAAAAATAAACATATATATTTTAAAATATACAAGGTTAGGATCGCAGATATTATTATTGTAATATTATTATAATATTGTATTATTTTCATATTTAAATATTTAAAAATATAAATATTTTATCATCTGAAAAGGATTTTTTTCCTTTTTATCAATCGATTCATATTTTTCGACCAAAATTCATTTTCAAAATATATGTATATATATGTAACATTTATAATAAAAAATAATTTATTTTTGGTGAAATGTATATTGAATTCAGATATTTTTTGTTTTTCTATATTTATATAAAATCAATCTCGTATTTCAGGATATTTTTATAAATTTTCAATATTTTTAAAACCGTATAAATAATAAATTCAATTGCATATTAGTTTGGTAAAGTATAAATTGTTTCCTAATTTAGAAATCTGCTAAAAAATAAACCTGGATCCTGAAAATTATCGAACTGTTTCTATAGAAATATATATGAGCTGTTATGAGCTGTCAATTTTAATAATTCTTAATTGCCCTGTACTTGGAAACCATTTCGTGAAGTGTAATTTTTGAAAAATAGATTTTATTTTTGATAAAATGATCTATTTTCTTGTCTATTTTTAACAATTATTTTTAGTGTTTTTGAAATTAATTTTCAGGCTAATATGTACACAAAGCTTACTATTTTTACTTTTGCTTTATTTTAATTAACTTTTATTCCTGTAATAAAAAAAATATAACAAAATATTATAACTGACGTAAATCCAAAATTAATTAATTCATAACAATTTTACTGTCAATTATGCAGAAATTTAATACATTTAATTATAAAAATCCAAGCAACTAATTAAAAAATAGTGAATTTAGAAAAAAAATCATAATTAATTAAAATAAACTAAAAATCAAAGCTTGAAAAAATTTTTCTTTCCTCTCTCAATGGCCCAAAAAAAGTAATAAATTTTTCTATACTTTACACACAAACATATAATAATTAATGAAATGTAGGTAATAAGTAATATGCATGTCATCAGAATTTTTTATAATAAATTTTCTATTTAATATGAAAGTAGAAAATTTTCATAAGAATTTTTTATAGAAAGTATTATATTTTCAGTAGTCTTTAGTTGGTAATAATAGAGAAATTAAGGCAATCCATCACTTCACACTCTACATATTTTATACATATCAGGGTGATTCTTATTTTTCAAGTTTTCAGTAAGATGTTCCAACAGGTAAATTTTTGTTACTGATAGAATCTGTAAAAAAATGGAGCTTTCAAATTTTACTAGCAAATTATTTTTGACCAATTTATTGGAATCTTAGATCCAAAACTGTAAAAACCCTAAAAATTTTCAAATTTCTAATTTTTCATCAGTTAATAATTTTTTTTTGGCACCCATTATAAAACAAAATAAGAATCACTCTAATATATATACATATCTTTTATGTGTTAAAGACAAGGAACTTCTATATACACTATTATAATACTGGACCACTTAATAGTATTCTATGAAAGAGAAACGTAATTTTCACTCACACCGCAAACACTAATGGGGAAAGTGCACTTTACCATCTAATATAATATAATATATAAAAGAGAACGAAGAAAGCTTGAATACATAAAGAGAAGAAAACCCAACGATGATATATATAAAAGAGAATTATGGACTCAGTATATATATATATATATATATATATGGTTGGTATACTAAAAAGTGAGTTATTGTAAAAAAATTTTTTTTACTCATTTTCTTATGCTACGAATCTTTTTCATTTGTAAAACTTTTTAAATTTATATTTTTCTTGATTTACTAATCATTTCTAATTTTCTTTCCTTTTTCTTTTCAGAATATATTAAAAGAAAGTAGTTCTTTTCAATTTCTTTTTGTAGTTTTTGCTCATCGGTTGGTATATATTGGTATATTTAAGTCTAAATTAGCAACGACCCATCTATAGAGAAAGGGGTATATATACTGATGTACGTGCATTGGGTTTATCAACCGGTTCTAAATTATTTTTTAAAATTACTGCTAAAAATAACCCTCCATTTAATATTAATCTAACCAATTTGAATGAAAATTTAGGTGAACAGGTAGAAAAAATTTTTGAATTACTTAAAAACATTTGCGAAAGTGGAAAATTTCCATACTTTTAAGGGATCAAAAATTTTTCAATTTTTTTTTGAAAATTTTCGTTTTAATTCCTGGGCCTCCAGAATCTCCCGGGTCAAAAAGATACCTTCAACGCACCCTTGGGTCAAATGAACCTTATGGGGATAAGGCCCGTTATAAGCCAAAAGTACAATTTTGGGCCAAAAGGACCGAATTTTTTTTAAGTGTACTTAAAATTTCACATTATTAAATTTTTTGTATTTACAGCGTGCAAGCGTCAACAGAAAAAATTTTTTACAAAATATGGTTTTTTCCAACGTAAAAATTATTCTTCATAACTACTTTAAAATTTCCCATATTGCTTTTTTCGCCCCAGTTCACAATTCAAGGGTTAATACAAAAATAATTATCCAATAAATTTCATATCCATTGAATATTATAATTAATTTTTAAACTTGCATTTACAAATACGTAGAAAAAAAAATCATTCAAAATGAAATATAAAATAAATAACAAAATGCATACCAAAACTCATTTTGAATGCTATGTCACGAAGAAACTAACTCAAGTGGAATAATAGGTTTGTGAATTTAATTTCTCTCAATATAAATTGTCTTGTTTTATTTTGTTTTGTCCCTTTTACTTGAACTTTTGCCTTTTCAGTCAATAGATAAATCAATTAGGTTACTAGGGTGTTTATTCAACTGAATTATTTTATATTTAGTTTATACCTATACTATAAAATAAAAAAATACTTTTCTATTTGATTGACTTTAACTATATATTATAAAATATTATCTATTTTTTATACTTTTTTAACAAAATTTTATTTTTTAATATTCATTATTAGTCAAAATATATTATTAAAATTTTCATCACGATTTTTATTCAAATATTTTATATCTGTATATAGAGTTTTCAAGTTAAAATTTTCAAGTAGAAACTGGGGCGTGTCATCAATTTCAAAGTAAAAAAAAAAATTTTTCAAATATAAAAAAAAAAACCACATTCATATATTACTATACGACATATTCTATGTTAAAAGTACGTTAGGGTGTGCGGTTACCAAAAATCTGAAGTGGTTACCAGAAAATTCGGGTTTTTTCAGATGGGTTGGATCAAGTTTTGGGTAAAGCTTTTATTTCGAAAAAGAACTGCAGATATAAAGTGGGTTGTAAAATTTTCTGGATAAACATCTAAAAAACCCATTAAAAAAACCCAGATTTTCAGGTGAGGTACCCAATATTTCCACACACGCCCCTACTTACTAGTGTCACGTTCTTATATTAAAGCATGGAAATAATAACAAAATTTTACGAAAATTCGGAACAGGTGACCTAGCTTCAGGTAGTTATTAAAATAAAATTTGTTTTGGACCAAATACTCCCCCTCTTTCTCTAAAAAAAAAAAAATTTATTTTTAAGTGAAATACATAATAATAGCACTAAAAAATTTTTGGGGCAGTGTAATCGTTTAAATGGATGGAAAAAAGTAATAATATAAAAATATTAACATGAGTAATATCAAATCAAACCAATAATTAGTGTTCTCATTAGTATTCACCATTTAGAATCAAAAATCTTAAGAAAACAAATAAAATTTCTGTTTAAACTAACAAACCAAAAAAAAATTTCAATATACCAAAATTCTCCAAAAATCAAATTGACACGTCTACACATAGAACAGTTCATATACAATCACCTAAAAAATGTTTTTTTACATATGAATCACGTATACACACGAAAAAAAACATGTATATTATATAGAATTTATACAACACAAAATTTGATTTTACTCTTTTTTTAAGCACGTTGGAATTCGAGTCTCTATTTTTTATTTGATTTATCTGACGATATAACTGAATGAAATAAAAAAATAAGTTTTCGTACATACCTATAAAGCTTGAATAAACTTTTTTGTATAAAGATAAAGTTTTTTAATATTAAAAAAAAGTAACGTATTCTTCTGCACTAGAATAAAAAATATTTTATCTTACTTTAAATATTACTAAAAAAATTTTCATAAAAAAAAAACTAAATTTGAAAATAAACATTGTTTACAAGCTTTCAAAACTAATGATATTTTTTTTGAAACCATATATATATGAGTTTATTATTAATATGAATTATCTGGAAAACTATATGATCTATTTTCTGTCTTGTATGAAGTACGTCTTTTAAAGAAAATAAGGAAACCGTAACAAGGAATGCGACATTTTATATTATAAATTTTCTCTATTTTATAAATTATAATATAGTCATGAAGATCTTGTACCTTTTAAATATGAACGTCAGAGCGTGAGGCTGTTACATTATTTCCTTTTCATTCCTATATCTAAACTCATGAAATATATATTTAAATTTATTAACTTTTATATATATATTTTTTTAAATATTATTTCATGTCTTAATAATTATTATTGTACGTTTGAAAAATTAATAAAAAAATTGTATCGTATTAGTTGTATCTTTTTATTATAAAAAAAAATTGGAAAACTTCCAAACTATAGCGAGTTTATCTCTGATATCATTAAAGCAAGTTGTATATCTCATTAATTCTCCATTACTGGATGAATCTTTTTACTTCAAACTCAATTCTCATTTTTTATCGTGCTAATAATTTTTATATACTTATAAGGTTTTTTTTTTATACAGAAACTTTTTTAAATTTATACTTTTCAATGAATTTTTTTAATACAAAAAATTAAGAGCAAAAAAATTTTTATAAATAGTAGATTTCTTAACAAGGGTAAAAATTGAATCTTTTTTTTTTAAGAAGAAAAACAAGGTATTAGAAGATTTATCATGAATCTAAACTGCAATAGTATTGGTATTGGTATTTGTTTAACCTCCATCTTAAACTTCCATACGGATGTTGTGACAGAGGTCACCAACAACTGCCCATGCTATCACACCCTGCACTATTTTAATTTTTCTCTTTATCTATTTTTAATGGGTTGAGGATGTGAAAGCGCCTTTTGACAATTGTTAGTGAAGTGTTATTGTATAATTGTTTGAGTGTCAGTGTAGCTGGTATGAGCGTTGAACCTATGGTCCAGGAGGTACGCGACTTCTCCCGAACCCCACGCCGGCTTATAGTGCCCTGGAAGCACTTCCAACCGCGTTATCCACATAATGTTAATTTATTTTTTTTTTTTTTTTTTTTTTTATCATTAGGTGGATGCCTCAATCCTAGAACCCACGGTAGAAGAACATCAAGAATTTTTCGCAAAGAAAAAAACTGGATGTTGAAATAGCCGGGAATCAAACCGCGAGCCTTCAGGTCCGAAGTCCAACGCCCTAACCACAGAGCTACCAAGGCTCTTAATTACAATAGTATATTATGGCCCAAATCAGACTAAGTTACCATTAAAGGTGAAGCTGTGCAGTGACTGCGAAATTAAGCTGTCAAGAAAAGGTAGTTATTAATTTAGCAAATAACTTAATCATTGCTTAAGAAAGAGTTATAAGGCCGAGAAATTTTTTTCCTAAAAAAAGTACTTTGAAACAGTATAAACTAATGAAGATTAATAGATATCTATTTCAATTTGAGATCGCTGCCTTAATTCATAGTAATAATAATAATATTTAGGAAGCGTCGGATTTCAAAACAAGAAATTTAATTATTTTACGTTTAAATATAGGACGCAGTGCCATTACTTTTTTATAATCGAGATTTATTAAAAATCTCGTTTGTAAATAATAAAATACAAAATATCGGGTTTTGTCATACATATTTTCTCTTTTTGCCGGGAGAGAGTAAGTACATGGCAAAATTAAGTATCTATTCATAAATAAACATGTATTTTTCAATCATTATTCTTTTTGGTTTTGGAGAAATAGCCCCAGACCAATTTTAAAAAATGGGTATTTTCTTGGAAAAATAGCCCCAAAACAATTTTAATAAATGGGTATTGTCTTGGAAAAATAGCCCCAGACCAATTTTAATAAATGGGTATTGTCTTGGAAAAATAGCCCCAGACCAATTTTAATAAATGGGTATTGTCTTGGACAAATAGCCCCAGACCAATTTGAATTATTTGGTAGGGTCTTGGAAAAATAGCCCCAGAGTAATTTGATTTATTTGGTTTGGTCTTGGAAAAATAGCCCCAGAGCAATTTGAATTATTTGGTAGGGTCTTGGAAAAATAGCCCCAGAGTAATTTTAATTATTTGGTAGGGTCTTAGAAAAATAGCCCCAGAGCAATTTGAATTATTTGGTATGGTCTTGGAAAAATAGCCCCAGAGCAATTTGAAATATCTGGTATGGTCTTGGAAAAATTGCCCCAGAGTAATTTTAATTATTTGGTAGGGTCTTAGAAAAAAAGCCCCAGAGCAATTTGAATTATTTGATCTAGTCTTAGAAAGTACTTTCATGTAATTAAATGAGGTATTACATAAAAAAAAAAATATTACAGGTGTTTTAATTTTTTTGTTTTTTTAATTTGGAGAAAAAATTTTTGAAAAAAATCGGTATCAGATCCAAAAAATGACTATAAACAAACTTTCTAAAACTAGTAATTTCATAGAAATAAATTAGGTACTATGTCCAAAAAGAAAAAAAAATTGGTGTTTTTTGTATTTTTTCGTGAAAAAAATTTTGGGAAAAAAATTTTTAAAAAATTAAGTATCAGATTCGAGATATCGAGTGAAAATCATACTTTCAAATATAAGTACTTTCGTGGAAATGAATGAGGTGTTACATCCAAATTAAAAAAAAAAAAGTACCTCGAGCTTTTTTGGTGAAAAAATTTTTGAAAAAAAAATTAGGTCTTAACTCCATAATGTTTGTGAAATATCACCGATTACATACATACACATACCTACATACCCACACACATACACACACACACATACTTTTTTTAAAAACCTGTTTTTTAACTTCCTGGGGTCTCAAAACGTGCTTATATGCCAAAAAATCAAATATCGAAATTTGACCTATCACAATGGTTCCTCTTTGAGGAACCAAAACATAAGATCTGTCATTGGGAGCTGGGGTTTAAGAAGCATGACGGCTGTTATAATGTTAATAACTTTAATTTGCAAAAATTATTTTATGAAAAGATTTACCGTATTTTAATAAGGCTGTGTCTACATCACCACACTGCATGGCGCAGCCCAATGCTATTGGTATATACATAACATACTGAATAATAGTCACAAGTATTGTTCACTTAGAAAGTCAGAGTTTGAAAACACTAAAGGCTTTAACGTAGACAAAAAAGGTTAAAAAAATTTGAAAGAGTTGTACGCTTATTAGTTTCATAGTTAATAAAACTGGAAGGAATATTTTGTTATATAAATTATGTGAATGATTAAAAGTCTCTTCCAAAAATGCTTATAAAAATAGTATAGACTCAACCACCCTTGATATTACATAAAAAATTTATTATAATTACTATTAAACATCAAAACCCAATTAATTATAGTATCCCTTCATTCAATAACCTATTATTTTTAATCATCTTGTTTTTAAAAAATATTTGTACAGTTTTTTATTAAAATTTTAAATATCAATTAAATTTTAGTTAATAAAGCTATTTACGTAAACAAAGTAGCATTTAATTGTTTAAAACATCTCTAATGTTAATTTGAATATGCATTTTGTTTGCATAATCCAATAGTAATTGACATTCAAAAAGTTACTATACATTATATATTAAAATGCCCTTTAGTCTATATAACCTGAAACAGTAAATTTCTAAAGGATTTATTGAATATTATTAATGTTTGTTAATAAACAAAGATTATTTTATTTTATTAAAAGCATTTCGTTTCTTCTCAATAATTAATTTCGAAAATTATTTTTAATTAATCAGTTTTTTTGGTAATTTTTTATATTAATTAAATAATTTACAAAAGACTTAATTTATTTGAAACACAAAGCTTTTTATATTTTTATCGAGTGATTTATTACCGTCAAAAAAAATAAATTTTTAAATATTCTCATGAGAAAATAAATAAAATTGAATTTTTTTATTACTCTTTTAATAAAACCACGAGTATTTAGTAATACGAAAATTGTCAATTCAATTTTATTTGATACCTTAGAGAACAATTTTTTTTACAAAAAAAAAGTATATTTATTTGATATATTATCAAGTAAATTTGTTAGACAAAAAGATATGAAATTTTTATGTCATGTCTATAAATTTTATTTTTATGATCGATTTATATTTACAAAGACAAAAATCTCTTTATCTCTCTCTCTCTCTCTTTTGACATGAAAAATTATTTTTACAAAAACGTACAAGTAATTTTTTTTTTGCTCGTAGTTTATGAAATGAAATAAATCGTTAAAATAAAATTTAAATAAAAAAGTATTTAATAAAAATTGTTTGCTAATAAATTGGGGTAAAAGCTTTGATGTAATAACTTTTGGTTTAGCCATAGAGGATATTTAAAGCTTTCGGAGTGTATAGAAAACCCAATATAATAGCAAAATGGTTCTTTGGTGACTTAGCTGACCAAATTATAGCAACTTAAAATTTTAGTCTTTTATGTATGTGTAACAGGTACTTTTGACTCTTACTTAAATGCCTTAACTTTGTTACAAAAGTTTTGCGTTAGTTTTGACACTTAATATAATATGAATATTGTTAGGTAAATTTTGTTAAGTTTGCAGTTACATTATAATTTTGTAAATAAAAATGCAAAAACTTAATCAGTCACATTCAAAAATAATAGAAAAATGAACAATAAAATTTATTATCAATACTTAAAATAAATCGAAACTCATAATATGAAAATTGAATAAAAAGAGCGAGGAGCTATTATTTGAAGTATAAAATTTTCTATTATCAGATATTACAAATCAGTTTGAAACTGAAATCGACAGATGAATAAAAAAAAAAATGTACAATATAAATTTCCAATACTCACGCTGTTCCATTATGTCTACCGACAGATATCATTCTCCATACTTGTAGTTCGACTCTTTGTCCAGTATCTGGTATAAATCTATAAGTACATACTGTTGGTCCTTGAAGTTGAGGTGATTTTATTTGTCCAAAAGCTCGATATGATTTACTTAACAATTGTCGACTGTCCAGTGTCATGTTGCACACTATAAATATATATTTATTTTTATTTGTTGTATTTCGATAGTTTATGATAGGGTTTTAATAAAATTTATTGAATAAATATGAAAATATTGATTTTTTTTTTTTTTTTTGAAAATTTAATCTGATTTAATTTTGATATTCGATAATTGAAATTTTGTACGTTGATTAAATATCAAATATAGTGTAAAATTTTGTTATTGGTATTTTCAAATAGTTTCTTGTGAATATTTAACTGTTTATGAACGATAAATATTAATCGACAGAAGTAATTATTTTATTTAATTAAAACTATTTATGTAAGGCTCGAAATGGCTCTTTGGGGTATCAAAATTTTTTTTGATTTTTAATTTGATGATCATAGGTTTGAATCCTCTATCTAATTAACCCATTTTTTATAATGAAAATAAGAAAATCTTTTGAATTTTTATTCATTCAAGTGTGTAAAAATATTCGGAAAAAATATTTAGCAATTTTTGGGGTCATAGTTCTGAGTTTTCAAGTCACACAAGTGCAAAGATTTGCGGTGGTAACTTCAACCAAAGCAATTCTGAAACTGAATTCTCAAAAATCCTGGAAATTTACCTAAAAACTTCTCTTTTTTGGATTAATTAATTGAAAAATAAAGTCCAAATAATTTATAACACTATATTTTTATATTTTAGTATATATTTAAATAAAAAAAAAATAACCATAAAATAATTTTTTCTAAACAGCATATACAAAATAATGTAATGAGTGTACAAGAACAATATTTATGTAATAATTTACTAAATTTTCCAATAATCAAATTCAACCCCTCTAAGATACACATTCAAAGTTCCTTTTACTTATAAAATTAGTAGACTAGAAGATGAAGTGTTTAATGAAGTAGCTTAATTTAATATCAGTTTATAAGATAAAGTCTAGACTACCATAAATTAAATTTATTAATTAATTAATAAAAAAATTCAAAAAAACATTTTTTTTTTCTAAATTTAAATACATGAAACTCAACTGGTCAATTAAATCTTCTTAAATATAATAAACGTTTAATTTCTTCTAATAAAATTTGATAATAAAAAAAAAGTTATTTCTCAAGTTGAAACCGTAGAATTAAAAGAAACTTTAAATTAAATTCATTAGTACTAATTTTTAAGTCCTTTTTGTGTAATGAAAAGTAAAATAATAATTGAATAGCGTAAGAAGATAAAGAAATACAAGAAAATTATCGTTAGTCTTTTAGTAATTAAAACAATTAAATGAAAATTTATTACTTAAAGAAAAAAAGATTGAAATTTTAATTTAATACACATAATTAAGTCTATATATACAGAAACAATTTAAAGTACTATAGATCTTTTATATATAACGATATTTAAATATACTTGTTAAGTTAGAACATAAACATCCGTTTTAGATATAAAGTCCTTTAAATTTAAACAAAATGGTTATAGAAACTTTGTAAGTTAAGATAATAATAGTAATATTTAAGCAATTTAAGTTATTTGTATTAAATATTATATATAAAATTTAATAGGACTTACTATTGGAACAATAATTTTCTAAGCCACATTGAGTACATCTGTTTGGCATTGTTTGACCACAGCTGCATCCACCTTTAGATACGCAACATGCACATGCGTTTGATGATGTGTTAAATGTACATGGACATCCTGTCATACTTTGAGTCCACAAGTCGATTTGACCTGAAACATTTGATTTACAAAATTTTAGGAATTTTTAATTTTAGTTTTTTTTTAAATGTTATTAACTATGAAATTATTATAATTATAAGTAAAATTATATTTCTGGTGACTGTATTTACGTCACAGGGAATCGGGGTGTTAAGATTTCTGGGATTAGATGATTCACCAACCACAGTAACCTTTTCAATAGGAATGACGTATTAAATTATTGTTAAAAGAAATATCGAAAAGTTTCCACACTAATTTTTATTTTAAAAATGTTGATTTAAAATAACTGTCAATGAAATAAGCGAAGATTAATTCTCAAAAGATAATATTAAGAAAATGGATCATCCATCAGTAAGTTTAAATAATAAAAAAAAAGGCTGAGAAATGTGAAAACCTATATTTATTTCTAAGGATTAATGTAGTTATTAATATAATAATTTATTACAACAATTTTTTGCAAACGTTTCAATTTAATTTAAGATCAGTACTTCTTTTATAATCATGAGAAGTCATTTCATTTACGAGAAAAATTTTAATACAAAAATAACTGTTACTAAGAAATGCATTGTTCTTGTTTATAATAAAAGCATGTTTATAGAAAAAAATTGTTAGCTACCCTTGTTTTTTCGCTCGAAAATAATGTACTAATTACATAATATTCTGATTATCTACTATTTAAAAAATTTATTTTTTATTAAAAATTAACATATACAATTTAAGAATACTAAATTTAGTAATAAACTATCACTAAAGTAAAAAATACTTCAAAAATTTATAAAAATTTCACAAGAGATAAACTGCTGAATTTAAAATGTCATCTGGATGTGTGAATTTTCGTATATGATCAATTGTTTCTAGTTGAACGCTCAATAAATTCAAGAGAAAGAAAATATTAAGATTTCTTTAATTAGAAAATAGAAAAATACTATTTTTTTTTTAAAGACAAAATGGAAAAGAACAAAAAATATATTTCTTTTCAATGTGTCAATATTTCCTGAAAAAGATATAGGAGAAATGTTTAAGGGCCCATATATACTAGTGGTACTTTTGGTTATTGTGTGACAGTAAAAATAAAAGAAAACTTTACTGCTTTTGTTCGCCTTTTTGAGCTCAAAAACCATATTTTTTATCGTAAACCTTGTAAACTAAAAATGGTTTTAATTTATGAAAACAAATAAGTATTGATCAGCTAAACAATTTTGTTTTTAATTAATTTTAGTAATTATTACTAAAATTAATTAAAAAAACAAATATTTTTGTTTATATAATAAAAAGAAAGAAAAATATTAACAAAAACAAATTAATTCATACGAAATTTTATGTAAAATCATTAATTTGTAAATCCACTAGAGAATTTAATAGAGATATATTGTAAAAGTAATTATTACGAAACAAAAACAATTTTCAATTTACATAAATGTTTTTAAAATGAGTTTAATTTTCACTGGGTATTCATTATTATTATTATTATTATTTTGGATTAATTTGCATAAATTGAATTTTTAGATTTGTCAATGGTTTTTTAAAGAGTGATAAATATTTTTTTTTAATTTATTTTTTTTTAGCAAATAAAGCAGCATTTATTCAAAAATTTTTGCTTTTTAAGAATATATTTTATTTTTTAATCGTTTTTTTCCAATGTCAGGGGGTCGAGTTCTCAATTCGTCTATTTTTAATATAATTAATTTTAACTCAAAGAAATACGAAATTTTTTTCACCAAAATTAGGTACCTCAACTGTTTAAATTTTCAATTTTTAACATATCCAAAATTGGTATCTTGGTAATTTTTAAAAAATTCCTATTTTTTGGCTTATCTACCATAAGTTTTTACTAGTTATTTATATCTCGTTATTTGTTTTTTGACAATAATTAGTGATTCTTGAAGAAAATTGCACCCCAGAAAATCAATACCAAAATTACAAAAACGAATAAATTTTTAATCCTGAATTACTCAATCAATTAGATACCTTAAATTTCATATTTGCTTAACTTTACCCTCTCAAAACAATAAAAAAAACTGCATCAAACCAGTAAAAAAATAAAAATATTGTGATCCTGAAACACTTAACTAAAATGTACAATTCTCAAAAACCTAAATCCTCATATATATCATATCTTTCTTCCTGTCTTATATTTCCAGCGTCGAAAGCCTTCTTTTACTTATACACAAGTAAAAAAAATATTTTATTCTGATGTTTATATTATAATACATAAAGTAAAAGAAAAAAAAAAAAAAAAGCTAAAAAAAATATGTAGCATTTCTTTCATACAAAAAGATATATTTATATTATGCATCTCAAGAATATAATTTCAGTATATATCACATAAAAATACATAAGAAACAAAAAGATTATATTTTTTTAAGACTTCAAAAAATACATATATAATTTACGAGTGTATTATATATGTAAAAGCTTTGTGTGTGTGTCACGAATGAATTAGCATGAGATAATGGAAAGAAAATAGGTATAAGCTTGAATTTAGGTTTTATCCATTAAATATCAACTGAAATATAACCAAATATCGTTTTAAGCAAAAATAAAATTTTTTATTTAATCAAAATCATAAAAATATACAAAATTATGAAATACAAAAATTAGAGTAATTGAAACATTCACCAACACAACGACACCTTGCTTCATATGTTGGTAAATATGAATTTTCTGGATATGGACAGTACCATGGTTTTAGTGTACATGTACCTTTTGCTAGACCTAATAAATTACCATCACATGATCCTGAACAACAATCCGAATCAAAACGACACTAAAAAATTTATTAATTATTACACAATTTTATTCAAAAATTTACATTAAAATACGTACGTCTAATCCACAAGATTTTTTAACACATGTTTCGTTAGTTTCAGAGCAATTAATTAAATTTATTAAAATTACTATAATAAAAATAAATAAAATTTGATGTTTACGATACATTTTTTATTTAATTAATGAAAGAAAAATTTTATTTAACGTTCAATTTATCAATTATATATATTTGTCGAAGCTGTATCTTTTAATAAATCAACTGATAAAAAAATAATATTATATTATTGCATCCTAAATAAAAAACAAGTCAAATCATGCTATAAATTGTGTAAATAATTGGTAGATAAGTTTTTTTTTATGATTCTTAGTAAGTGTTTATCAATTATTACAATCAAATCTAAGTGTAAAAAAAATAATTGTGAAAAATATTTATTAACAAAAGTTAATCGATTTTTTAAAGATTTTAAGCGCAGATTATTTAATATTTTGTAATTTTCTTAAGCTTTTGAGTATAGTAACAAAGATGCTTAAGGTTAATGGTTTTCTGGATTTCTTATAATGATTCCGAAAACAAAAATTCCGTTTATAACAATGATTACCACTCATCTATTAATCACCGACAAAACTTTTACAGTTTCCAATATTCGACAGTGTTTTACATTTTTAAGTTTTCGGATTATTAGCTGCTGTTAAAAACAGGTAGAGCGAAGCAAACTATCCGCTATACTAGGAAAAAAAATATTTAAAAACATATAATCGGTTTGTGTAAACACAACTTAAATACATGGAACATGTTTACTGCATCTGAGGGATAGGTATAATGCAAATATTTCGCAAAATTACAATACAATTTTCTAATTTTACAATTTTTAACTATCACCTTACTAGATGTTAAGATTCTAAACCCAAACTATTCATATTCTCTAAGCCCATATTATTTTATCTCTCTAAACCCGGATTACTCTAAATCTCTAAAGCTGAATTATTTTGAGTCCCTAAATCAAAATTATTCTAAGCCCCATTTGACCCCCCCCTTGATTTTTTTATTCCCAGGGTGCCCCTCACTATAAACATGTTCCATGTTAAAAAGATAATAATAGCTTATGATTCAAATATGAAAGCTCTAAATCTTGCCCACAAGAACAGAAATTTTTCTTGGTACGATCCAGAGCTTCGCTCTATAACTATATCCAAAAAACTACTCTCTAAAACTTTTTGAAAGTTTTTTACAACTAATAAAAAAAAAAATTATAAAATTAATAATTTCAAGAAGATAAATAAATTAAAAGTTTAAACAATAAAAAAACAAATAAAAAAATGAAATATGACATCATTTGAAAAAATTAAATTGAAAAGTTTACATAATATGATAATGAAAAGTATTATTATTTCAATGTATCTCTAGAGAGTCTTAACTTGTTTAAATATAATATAATATTCAAAGTTATAATATATAATATAAACAACTTTCCTGTCATTCGGTCATTTGTGCCTAACAAACAAATACATACACACACCTTATATATAATGCATAAAGTTTATAAACGAGACAACGATTAAACAGACGGTTTTCCTGGTCAATGTACAATTTTCTCTTTATCCTTTATATATAATACTGACGTGTCTATATATAAAATAGCCTTATTTCCATATGCATTAGCACTTTAATTGGCTTTCTAAAAGTAAAGATCTATTTTTCAACTATGACTGTAACCTTAGAAGACATAAATACGAGAATATCCCCTAAAGCAAACCATATACATTTATACGATATCTTTGTTGTCCTATATATACACATTTCAAAATTACGAATTGTTGAGCATTGTAATCCAAAAAGCTTGTGTTAACTGATCCTCAAACTACTGAAAGGCTACTACTACTACTACTACTGTAAACTAAACTATTCTGTCTCTTAGGTATTACCATCAATTTTATTTTCGAATATTATTTATTATTCTATTTCATGTTTTTGGACTAGAAAATTTTTCTTTATTTTCTTTTAAATTTAAAAATAGTCGTAAAATACTATTAAAATCAAAGTTTTGTTTAAAAACGCTGCAAATTAATGATACTAGAACTCAAAGAATATTTTCATAATCGTAAAATTGCAAATCTTGTCAAATCGAATTTTTCGGTTCCTGGAAAAGTTTTTTTATTGCCAATGGTTCGGCAACGATTTTTACTTATTTGAAAGAATACATATTCTCTCATAATTTTTTAGATTTTTTTAAATTAGACTAACAGTAATTCTATCTTATAAAAAATGGTTAAATCTAGCTTCGGATTTATTCTTGAAAATTGAGTACTGAATAAAAAATCATTTGCAGCAACTGGAAAAATTTTGTAGTAAAAACCGAAATTAATATTATTAAAAGTACTTATTTTCAGGACATTAAGTATTGTAAGTTATTTATTTTAATTTTCTGCCTTTACCTATCCAGTTTCAAGTAGGTACCCTAATCTAATTTTGAAACTTTTCACAAAAATTAAAAATTTTCAGTAAAACCCAATTTAAAAAGAAACAATCATAAAAGTATCTACAGAACTTTATTATCAAAGTTTATTTAGTTTTATATAAATACATCATCAAATATACACATTATAATCGAACATCTCATATATATATACTTCAATAAACGTATGTACAGAGAATATCTCTCTGATAATAATCTAAACACAATATAATATATATATATATAGCAATAATGATATTATAACATGTAAACATGTATGATAGTAGGTACATAACAGAGAATGAGAAATTATTTATAGAGAATATTGTGATTCAATAGTATTATATCAAGTTTATTAAATTTATAATATTGAATCAACATACACATATATATATATATCTTAGAATTTTGATTGATGTCTATAATATATTTAACAAAATTTTTTACCCATATATACTACATTTTATTATTATTAGATTATAAAATATACATTAATCATTTCAGGTATGCATTAATGTTATAATGTAATAAGGCTATAATTACTTTTGTAATAATAATAATGATATTTAATAACATATATATATATATATATATATGAGAGAAGTGAAGATGATGGATTTAATAAGTTTTCTATATGCATTAACATAATATATTTATACAGCATGGGTGTATTGAATTTAATAGTAACGTTGTTATTAGACATTATGATAATAATATTAATGAATAATATTATTTGTGTTATTCGATAAAAAATTAATTTGATAGTTTTTACTTATTTAAATGTTTCTGAAAATTTATTGTTGAATGTGTACGGGCTGTCATTGCTTAAGTAGTTAAAACGAACAATATAAAAATATAAAGTAAGGTTGTAGGATTTTATAATCGTTTAAAAAATAAATCGTATCAAATTTTTCTCGCAAACGAAATGAGTTTCTTATAGTATAAATATAAGCAAAAAATTTGTTTTCAAGTATACTAAAATTTTCAATTTAATAACTCGCAATGTGAAATTTAATTTTAAAATTTATATTATTTGTCTTAACCTTGCAGATTTTTAAACACTGGCAATTGTCGTTAAAAATTAATTTTTAAAATAATTACCTATAAAATTCAAAATTAGTTTTTCAAAAATATGCACATGTAAATGTCTATCAATATAATAATTCTCTAAAATCAATATTAAATCCCAGTTATATATAGAAATTTTAATGAAAATTTAAGCATTACTATATAATATGACGTTAATAAATCAAGGATGAGAAGGTAAAACGTTAAGCGATGATGACGTGCAATTAGCCGACTCTCAACATCTACATACATATATGCCTATTTTGGTTAAGGTATTTCATCGCTTTGCTTTATATTTAAATTATTTATCCATTTAGTTTATTAATTTTAATAAAAATATTATTGACTTTTTATAAAATTATATTTCATTTTAATTAAATTTAATTATTCCTTTGACATTAAATTTGCTGCTAATTTTGATGCTTTAGTTTTATTATTTTTTTGGCTCCATTTACACAGAAGCTAAGTTAGTCTAAATTAAATATGCGTAGTAAAAATGAACTCCTACTTTAGGATAAAAAAAAATTAATGCAGTTGGGTAAACGCTATTAGGCTTATGGTATTATCGGTAGATATAACTATTCTCGAAAGAGAAAAGTTGTTTTTATACTATATAAGCTGGATATTTTAAGCAGATTTTAAATTTACAATTTTTTTAATAATATAGTGAATGAATGTTTATGATTCATAATTTCTAATATTTGGTACCAAGGTAATTCAATATAAAGCATATTAAAAAGTAGATTCTTTTGAATTTGCTAGTTGCGTTATTGGTTTTTAAATAAAAAGTTATGAAATCCTCGAAGTATTTATTTTTAGTTAACTCTAACGGTTAATTTTTGCATGCCATTAAAGAGTGGGGCGGTTTATACTATAAATAGTACATTACGATCCTAGGCCAGAAAAATAAAGAATTGCCCAAATCGCACGCAAATTACCTTCCGAGGCGAAGCCGAGAATGGTAAACTGCGATTTGGGTATTCTTTGTTTATAGCCGAGGGTCGTATAAAATTTTTCTGTTTTTTAATTCTTAGAAAATACTAGAAGCCGTAAATGTTTGATGTTTCCACTTTTTTCCTAAAGATTGTACAAGACTACCAATATGAGATAAGTAAGTTTTTCGATAAGCTATTTTTAAATTTTTAGGCTCTGACCCCGAATAGTTAACCCTAATAACAAAGAACTATATTTTGAAGATTATTTTGACATATTTCATAAAAGATCGTTTAATTGTCCTCAAATAATACTTAATGTTTTTGGGGTCGCTGAATAAGAATATTTATGGCCTGTTCTCAAAATCATATCAACTATCATTATGAGGACAATTACAAATGTTTTTTTATGAAATATCTGAAAATAACCTTTAAAACTGACCAAAAAGTACGGTTTCTTGGTATTAGGTATTACTTTTCATGGCCATGACCTGAAAATTTGGAATCAAAAACCCCAAAAACCTTAAGGGCACATTCAGAGAAAGCATTTTTTTGATAATCGATAAGATATGTGCCAATGATAGTACTACAATGCGCTGACAAATGAAAGCTTAAATATGTATTCATTATCATTCAGAAATTCACCTACATACTCTTTTGAATAACTTTGGTTTGAAATAATACTAACTGTGAAAGCGCCCTAAGACTTGAATGAGTTTTAGAAAAGTAACTTACTTATAAAGATGCCGATAAATGGCCGTAAATGGCATTAGAAGAAATATTTCAAGGCGGAGGCCTAAATATTCTTATTCAACGACATCGATCAAGCATACTGATGTAAATATTATTTTAAGAATAATTAAAACAGTTTCTTATGAAATATGATAAAATAATTTTTGAAATCGAGCGAAAAATACAGTTTTTTGCCTAAGGTTCAGGACCTAAAAATTTAAAATCAGTCTATCAAAAAAATTATCTGCATATCGGATTTCAGCCGAATTTCAACTCATGGATAAGCAGGTCTTGATTAGCAAGATTAATTAATTACCAATTTGAAATAATAAAATAAAAAGTATTTTTCAAATGAAGTACTTTAATCTAGTAAACAATTTTCTATAATAGGAAGCATTTAAGTGTATTAAAAATATTCCAAATCCATAACTCGAAGAAATTGATTCTTGTTCAGATTTCAAAAATATCCGATTTCACTAAATTACCGATTCAAATAACAATACAAAAAAAGAACAATAAAATAAAATAGTAAAAAAAAAAGTGGCGTGAAATAGGGATATGTTCCATAATGTTCATAGTTTCAAACGAGATATAAAAGTAAAAAATGCTTTTTTTATCCTTTTGTATAAAAAACAAAATAGACATAGGATTCCATCAGTTGAGTGTGAGCTCATATATAGTCGATTATATCCATACACTTTTGTTCATCCATTTCCTAGTGCATAAGTGAACAAGATTATTATTATTATTATTTTGTATGAATGACACAGATATAAATAACAAAAAAAATGTATAAAAAACAGTAACCAAAAAAGAGGAACATTTTGCGTTTATTCATCGATGAAAAACAAAAGAAACTAACTGAAAAAATAAAAAAACATAAATTGAGAATTTTTTTTATTGAGAGATAAAAGAAAGTCAGTCAATTTAGTCCTTTTCCATAAATTCGTATCCAAAAGAATATAAAACTTTCGTATGATCTTCATTTTCTTTGTTTTTTTTTATAGAAAAATTTTTAGTGCTTTTTTGTTCAAACAGAATCAAATTCTTTAGCAGATATTCTTTTGTGTACTCTTTTGTAATTAATTAAATTTTTTTGTTCGAATTTTTTTTTTGCTTTATTTGAATTTATTTATTTATTTGTTTATATGTTAAAAAAGAATTGTCTACTTTTGTTTTATTAATTAATTAAAAATAAATTGAAATGTTTTTAATCCATTTGGTTTAGGAATGAAAAAAAAGGAATAAAATAAAATAAAAATAAAATAAAATTATCAATGAATGTATTTTGGTCTCCTGAAAGCGAATATTTAGATCTGTTGACTAGGAATCTCTAGTTGATTTTGCCTAAATATTACTAGTTATTTATTATTAACAAAACTGGCTTCAAAAATTTTAAATTTGAATTTCCTAGGTACACTGTAAAAAGTAACTTTCTTATATTAACAAAAAAATTACAACATTTTCGAAAAATTAGTAAATTTTCGAAAAAAATCGTATATTTACTGAATTTAGTATATTAACAAAAAATTCGAGTATTCTGATTTTTTTTTGTGACTTTGCAAGAAAAATTGATAATTTACCATTTTTTTTCTCGAAAATTTACAAAAAATAGTTGTAAATTTCCAAAAAATAGTCGTGAATTGACAACTTTTTCAAAATCACAAAAAAAAAATCGAGAATTCTCGAATTTTTCGATAATATACTAAATTTAGTAATTATACGTTTTTTTCGAATATTTACAAAAATTTTTGAAAATTCACTAATTTTTCGAAAAAATTCTATTTTTTTTGTAAATCTAAGAAAGTTACTTTTTACAGTGTAAAATTACACAAAAATGTTTTGGTCCTGTTACTGTTACTTTCAACCTTTAAATTATTATCAATTTGCAATTATCTGTCAATAATAACTAATCTGTTAGGTCAAAATGTACCCCAGATTAACTTTCAGGAGATCAAAAAAAGAAAAAATTCCACCTCAAAATTTAGTCGTTCGAACATTTCACTGTAAAATTGACTATAAAATTTTTTTACAAAACTCCTTTCTCCAACAAATAAAAAACAAACAAAAGTATTTATTAGAGCTAAAAAGTATAAAATAAATATTTATAGATTTTTATCAATACTTTTCAATATCACTTAAAAAGATGTCAACTGAAAACAAACGACTTAGTAAAACTTTTGTAGTTATATTTTTATTTTTTAAAAAAATATTTAAGAAAAAAAAAATAAAATAAAATGCATAAACTATTTTCATTTTTTATATCAGAAAATTATTTTAAAAGTTCAAAAAATATTTTTAAAAATTGAGTAAGTACTTATTACTTAATTTTATATATATTTTTTTATGCTTGAAAAAAATAAATAAAACTTTTTTTATATTCATACTTTTAAAAATAGATAAAAAAAAGTATTTTTCAAGTTGCATAAAAAATTTTTCATTTTTATGTTTAAATTTTGAAAGCTTCTTAAATAATTTTTTTTATTTATCAAGTTGAATAAAACAGTAAGTTTATTTATTAATTTGGCATATAAAATAAATTATCTGAATTTGGGTCACCTACCGTTACATTCACCCTAAATAAAACGATTAAATTAAAAAAAAAGAAGGAAATAAAAACAGAGTAACTAAATTAAATAAATAAATAAATTGTGGTAAATTTATTTGAATCAATAAAATAAAAAAAAAACTCTTTGAGTATCATTGGCGTTATTATCAAATATCCGACACTGATAAGTGTATTAAATTGAATAAAAAAGCAATACATAAAAGGTAATTTTTTTTCTATTTTATTTGATACTCTCATATTTTGAAATAATGTTTTTTTTTTATCACACATATGAATTTATATGTTAGACACTTTCGATCGAAAGTACTTTAGATGCACTTGAGAATGAAAACCTTACAGGAATTCGAGAGTTTCAGCGGACATCATTGAGGTCACATTTTTCGATAAAAGACTACTATTCGATTCATTCAATACTATCACTTAACTGCTTCTTTTTTTTAGGCAATCAAATAAAAGAAAATGGTTTATTTTTTTTATTTATGTACTGAGCTAAACTACTTTTTTCAGATTTTTATCGAAATTTAATTATCTCTTATCTGATTTATTTTTTTTAATACTTATTTGATGTTTTTTTAGGAGGGTGCTGATTAATCTAGAGGACGAATTTTTTCAGTCATAGAGAATATTTTATTGGTTATAAAATAACTCAATTATAACCTCAATTAATTTTAATGGCTCCAGTTTGACTTTAAATTTCATGACCTAGTTCCAGCAAAATACATAATGAACCGAGTCATTCTTTAATGGCCTAAAGTGCTATACGAGTTTTCTTCGCCGATAGGGTAGAATTCAGGGAGAAAAATAAAAAATGGCTCGAATTACACTAAAATTCTAGTTCAAAGTGAGGTTGAGAATAGTAACTTTTATTTAAGGCATCTTTTTTTCATTTATAATTTTTTTTTACCAGAAGCTATAAGGCACTGGCTAGCAAAATTTTTGTGAGGTGTCAGCCTCCCAGGAATTGCCTAACAGGTCAATTTTTCCCTATAGACAATAATGCCCTCTTAAACACTGCTCTTCTTGGAAATTGAAACCCTTTTAAAAGATCCGCCCGAAGGGAATGAAAAATAGATGCATTTCATTAAAACCAAAGAACCAATCAAATCAATTAACAAGCTTAAAAGAAAAAAATTTCATACTTTTTTTTATAGCTTCAAAACTTTTAAAATTTAATTATAATAAGAAATATTCATTGTTTTCTAAGAATCATTTTGAGCAAGTAACGCTTGATTTACAAAAAATAAGACAAACAGAGCGTAAATAATAAGTAACATTTAAACTTTTTCACCCGTTGTATTTATTTCTATTATAAGTTTAAAAACATGTAACAAAAAAAAAAATTATATACAAAACAATAGTTTTTCTTTACAAACATTAAATTCACTTTATTTTTTATTATTCATATAAATGCGTTCTCAAGTCATTGCACGAATTGTTCTTCTTCGCTACTTTTTTTTCATCATTAAGAAGTCTTAACATCAACGATAAACAGTCTTGTAGTCAACTTTTCCATTAAAAAAAAAAAAAAAAGTTTTATAAAAAGCTTTTCTTTTTTTTTTTTCCTGTTTTTATATATATAAAATGTACATTTGATTTTATTTCAGTTTTACCGGGGAATTGTCGAATCAGCGAAGCATTACTCATCGAGTGTCGAACGTGCCGAGTGGGCCAAATTACGCTTCGCTTGTTTTTTTCAGTTACTTTTAGTTTATATAGATATATATATATATAACAGACAAAAATTTTTACTTTTAAAAATAAAGTATATAAGACAATGCAGAAAAAAACAAAACTTATGTATAAAACGAAGAAGAGTTTTATAGAAAAGATCTAAAAGTTACCAATGCGTTTCTAATGGATTTTAACAAAAAGAACTTTTTTATTTATATTTATTTATTTATTTATACATGAATTTAATGTATATTTATTAAAAAGTATAGACTTTTTGGAGACGTTTTATCACACGCAAAATTTTGGATTTATTTAGGGGAAAGTTGTATAAAATAGATTATGATTCTGTTTTTAATGCTTTTTAGATACGATTGAAAAATGATATTTTATCAACATGAATATTGTGAAATTCTAATACTTAATTAAGCAATATTTCTTGGACGTTTTATTGCCAGTAAAAACTTAGTTTCTTTTTGACGAAAAAATCCTACATTAAGTCCCAAATAATGGCCCAAATTGCACATAAAGTTCCATCTAATGCAAATTCGAGGATAACAAACAGCGATTTGAGGCATTTCTTCTTCTGGCTATGGTTGTATGTGAGTGTTCTTCGTCATTGACAAGAAAAAATTTATACTACCCTAGTCCATAAAAAAGAATCCATAACATCGCAACTTACCATCCAAGGCTTAGCCGAGCTAAAGGCTTCCATAGATGCTCGTGCACTACACCGTTCCGCGAGATCGAAAACCAATGAAATCTTGGTACGCTTTGGTACACAAAATTTGATTTGCATCAATCTCTTGATACAGTGAAGTACACGGCATCTGTCGAGACCTAGGTTAAAGCTTTAAGTGTAATTTAGGCCATTCTTTACCTTCCTGCCATGGGCTTAAAAATACTATTTTTTACTTTTGGGTAATAATGATTAAATTCCAATTTTGAAAGTCCGCCATTATTACGCTTAGCAGAGAAAAAGCATTCTGAAACTCGTTTTAGAAATATTTATTACACCTAATGCAACTACAATCCCTCGGGGCCTAGATTCTGCATTTATATCATCTATAACATATCACGTGAAAAACAAAAAAAGTACTAATTTTTAATAAAAAAATATTGAATGAAAACCAATACGAAAACAAAAAGGTTAATTAGGGTTATTATAAAATTAGTTATAAAATTAAAAGTTATATAAAAATTAAGTATTATTATTTTTTAGTTATATTTATTTGCTAAGCTATATGACACCTATTTATAGTGTTATGAAGTCATTTCACTTGTGAGAAAATTTTTAAATAAGTATTTTTAAATAAATTTTTTGATTTTTGTTCTATCACTTTTCTTATCACTATCACTACTATAATATAAAGCATATTTCTCCAATAGCGTCGCTGACAAAAAAAATAACTATTTCAGTTTCATATCAAAAAATTTTATCATTGAACCCAGGAAATGCTTTAAAATGTTTTGCTTCATTCAAGAATAATTAGACTTAATGACCATTCAAGATGTGCCTTACTTAGAATACAGTTAATTTGCATGTATAATGTACTTTCCTCAAATTCTATCGAATTCATAACGGAGCACACTTTTTTATAATTTTAAAGTACTTATTTTAGTGCAGGAATTTTTGGTACCCAATATGCGCTCTCTCAGTACCTTGCAAGGATCAGTATTGTTTCTTAAATAATAAATCTCTAAATTGGAACTACCATCCAATTTCAAACAACTCTCCCCCATTTACTTAGAAATTATTTTAAATACTTCTGTTATCCATAAAAAGAAAACAGAAATCATATAAGTTTTTTTAAAAGTCATTTTAACGATTGGAAACATTAAAACTTAATATCAAATGTTTACTTCTTTCATTCTTTTTCTTTTTTTTACAACTTTTTATATAAAAAAAAGTAAAAATAAATACAAAAAAAGAAAGAAAAAAACTTTTTATATTTATTTTTATTTATAAGAGCATTTCTTTTAATAAGTACTCATTAAATTATTAAAATAACAAGTTGAAATTACAGTAATTTATGAAAATATTTTTTTGTTAATTTAACATTCAAATATATCTAATTTAACTTTTTTATTCGATTTTTTTTTTCAATGTTAATTGATACTTAAATAATTTAATTCTAATTTATCAAGAAAGGTAAAATAAATAAAAGGATTAAATTTCTGTTCTACGTTATAATACTAAAAAAAAATTAACTTTTTTTTAATTAGTTTTAGCAAATTAGGTGTATTTTATCTTATTTAATGTGATTTAAAAAAGAGAAAAAATTTGAGTTAATTATTTTATTAGAGAAAATTTGATTATTTTATTTTTTTTAGTAGTCTAATTTAATTTTTGTAATTTTAAAGTGTGAGGTATTGGTGTCTGGGTGTAAATTTAATAATTTTTTCATGTATGAAAATTCTCTCGAAAATTCTTACCGCATTTATTGCAGTGTATATGATTGAATGTTCTGTCTGTTTACTATCTAATCTCATAGATTTTAGTACTAACGATTAAGTAGTTTACAGCAAACAATCTCTGATCCAAGCCTATGATTACATACTCCTTGTTGCAATCCAATGATATTTTCAACAAGCCCTAATAGATCCAAACAAATACGTATTAAAATGTACACAAAGAACCAAGTGTCAATTTTAAAAAGAACATTCCATATACAAAAAAATCAATACTTTTAAAAAAATAAAATAAAACTATGATAAATTATTAAGGAAATCCAAAGAAAGAAAAAAAATACGTATTGAAGCATATAATACAAAAAAGAATAGTTTCTATATATAAAAAGGCAGAAAGCCAAGAATTTTCCTTAAAAAGATTCAAAAAATACACGATAACAATAATAATAATAATTTGAAGCAAAAAGAAAAAAAATCATCATTTTTTTAATACACATTTTAGTTTAATATTTAATAAAAAATCATAATATGAAAAAAAAATTCATTATTTTTCGATAATATAAAATTTTATATCTTATACTTAATGCCTTATTTTGTTATCTATCTAATATAAAAATATAAACAACAATGTTAAAATGCCATTAAAAACAAGATTGTAAAAAAAAAAATCTTTTCATAAAATGTATATATATATATTTATAACTATAAAAATCAAGGGCAATGTTTACTATAAAAAAGGGTATATATGTATTTATAATAAAACATGTTTTTATATGGGTTGATATTCCTGAATCATGTATAGGATTTAACCGATTTAAAACACAAACACATATTTTTTAAATTTTCGTTGATAAATTCATAATAATTTTTTAATTGAAGTAAAAGGCAAAATCAATTTTTAGAATCTAATTAACTAATAAGCGATACTGAGAAAGTAAGAATCAAAAAAAGGGGAATCAGATAATCTATAATACTGATTTAAAATTTTTCTCGCAAGTAAAATGACCGCACAACAGTATAAATATAAGTCATACAGTCCAGCAGCTGAATATAAATGATTTATGATTAATAATACGTAACTTTAAAATATATTTTAACTTACATTTTTTGGCTTAAAATATATGTAAATAATGGTTATATGGTGAAAAACCTTTTAGTTGTTCGAGTGCCTTCTCACGGGTGAAATACCATATGAATGTTCGTGCACAAAACATACGTACAATAAATATATAACAAATATTGGATTTTAAACTGGCATCTCTTAGTAAAATAGCGGTTGCAAAAATAAGTGTAATTTATTTTTTTAATAAACAATTATTTTTCTTTATTTAGAACCTAAAATCTTTGGTCATACAGTTTTGTAAATAGGTGATAAGTTGCAATTAACTGAAATTAAATTAGTAAATTTGAACCAGATAACAGTTTTTTTAGATAAGGCCTTATAAAATGAGCAAAGACTGCCCGCACATACAAACGTCATAATTTAAAAAATTTGTATTTTAGTAAAGTAAAGTTAACTTTTCTAAATATTTTTTTTAGCAAAACAGATAGTGAAATTTGACCAAAAATTTCAATTTTTTTTTATTTTTGTAAAATACTTATTAAATTTGGTGGTATCCATAATTGCAACTTAGGCACCTACAGCTAGGTCAGTAATTTAAGGAAGTATATTCGTGGAGTAATTAAAGAAAGATATTTTTCGGATCTCTTTCTTCCTCTCCTTCCAAAATGGTTTTATTTATATTTCTGTAACTAAACAGGAACTCTGAAATTTAAACAGTTAATGCATGTTAAGCGTATAAGCGTCAAAGTTATTTGATAAATATAATATAATTCAATAATATAATACCAAGACTAATCAATTCAAACCCTGCACACTCCGCGAATATTAACCCATATACAGATACAAGTGCAATATATTTTTTGTTCCCCAGTATACATGAATATAAAATAAAAAAAAAAAATTGTATAAAAGCGTATATAGAATAAAAAAATATAAAGAAAATCATCGAAGCAGTTGCAGTAGCAGGATCTTTGGGAAGGTAGCCAACTATTGTCATTACATAACGGACGAATCCGTATTATGCGCGCTTGGCATCTTATCGAGTCACGGATATATACTTCTCCCTTTTTTTTTTCGTGTCTGTATGTATAAGTGATGAAACCATAAACGATATCGAGATCATACAAAAGAACGAAAAGTATAGAACACTACGCTTTTTTTTTCTTCTATATCTATCTCTGTCTTTTTCTCTCTTATTTAAGCTTGATTTACCAAAAGAAAAGAGCTTATGCGCTATGAAAGATATAATATGCTGTATACTATAAAACATCTTTTTATTATTATTATAAAGCATTTTTTTGTTGCCTTCTATTCAAGAGTAAAGAATAACTAACTTGATATAAAAAAATTTTTTTATAATATTTAATTATTATTACCCTATTTTATTATTTTAATATAAAAATCAGAGAATAAACAAGGAGAAAAGGGGGGGTAGATCTTAAAAAGTAAATTCAATTACAAGAGAATATAACAATAGCCAAGTAACACAGCATACAAAACCTTGTCAACTCATTCGTCTTCGTTAAAATCCCTTGGGAAAATTTCCGTCATTTCGTATACGTCGTCGCCTATATATAACTAAACATTTACACCTAAAACTCATACATAGAAGACACATTATTCATGAATACACGAAAATTTATTATTATTATTTTCAATAGTATTTTTATTTATGTGTTAGTTCTTTTTTGTTTGTATAACTGATTTCTTAAATGTCAATACAGTAGTACGAGTCAACGTATCGTCAGACACACTAGATCGTTAACGTTGATTTTATTTAATACTTTGCGTTTTTACGCTTTGCTTTTTTTTGTCTTGGTAAACTACAAGTTTACTCAAACTGATTTTCTTACTCTTTTTTTTATTATTTACACTAGAATCACCTTCGTTTCGCCTTTTTTTTTCTTCGTTTTATTTGTCTCCTTTGTTTTATATATAAGTAAATTTTTTACAGTCTATGTTTGTATTCACTACTTTCCTTTTTCTTTTTTGTTAACTTCTTGAAGCTATGCCAGCAGAAAATTAGTTAATGGAACGCATTTTAAATAGCGCTCATAAAAACATTATAATAAAAAACAACATTTTTTTGTTTGTTTTATTTTACTTGCTTGCTTGTTTTTTGTATGTAATTATTTTTTTTTCAATCGTAGTAATTGTAAATTAGATAAAAAATTTTAGTTTCAATAAAATATAAATAAAAATTAACATAAATTTCAAAGTTTTTTGTTGATGTGGTTTATATTTTATGTAATTAAAAAGTTTTTAATTTTTGATTTTGCATGTATGATAAATTTTATGATATATAAGTTTGTAAATTTGAAATTTTAGCAAACTGTATACAAAATTTAGAAAGTTTCAAGTGACAGAATAAATATGGGTTTATATGGAATAATCTTTGTTGATTTGGATAATATATTTGGGTCTTAAATTGTTGTATTTTTTCAAAATTTTAATTTAAATTTAAATTGTTTATTGAGGTAAATTTTATTGTAAATTGTTAAAAGTAATTACTGTAAGTTTACAACAACAAAAATTAGTTTATTTACAACAAATTTGAGCAGGATTAAAGTTTCCTGGGATGCGTCCTTTTTAAAATTTTTCTAATCTTTATTTTTATTTGGAAATTAATAAATTTCCATAAAATTAAAAAAATTTCTAATTTTTGCTGAAAATTCATGAAAAAATGTGTAAATCTACAATTTTTTTTGGGTAAAATTTCGATGTTTTAAAAAATTTTCTCATTTTAGTAAATTAAAGATTTTTATTGAAAGTTTACTAATATTTTCATTTACTTACAATATTTTTTAAAATTATCTTACTAATAAACGCAATTAATCAGAAAAAATATTCAGCAACCAGACCCTAAAAACTATTCACTCAAACTACCTTTAAAATAAATTTTCAAAATTAGCTCCCTGAAGTGTACAAATTCATAAAAACCGTAAAATATCCTCCTATAAATTAAACTAAAATTGTTTTTAACAAACACATAATAAATCAGAAAACAAGAAACACATATATGAAGTAGTAGTAATCAAATATAAAATCTAAATTTGACCTTATCTTTATAATTACAACATGATAACTCCATTTTCTAACTTTCTATATATTGAAATTTAACATAACTATACTTTTATACAATATACGTATAAACTCAATAATACCATTCTCATTCTAAAACCTTCTCTCGTCCTCCTTCATTAAAATATATCTCACACATACATAAATTCTTCAATACATATATAGAAAATCCAAAGCATTGAAATTACTGTCACGCTTTTCTAGTCTTGACTGCAATCTATACATATATATATAAATTTTAGTCAAAAACTTTCATACTAACAATTTTATATACATTTGTGCATATATATATATATATATATATATAATTCTAGTTTTTCACATACTATAGTAATAAGGTTACAAAGAATAATAAAGGTTGAAGAAGAAGAAAAAAAATAATGTCAACTGTGATGCTTCTGGGCAAAATAAATATTACGTAGGTTATATATATGAAAATTGCAAAAAGAAAATAACGTGACAAGGATATTTTTATAAATTAATGTATAATTTTGGCTAAAATATAATTAAATTATAATTTTTTGATATAATAAAGTAGATAATGAAGATATCATAAAATAAAGAAATTTTATATTTTTGTTATAATAAATATAAATTCTTGAGCTCGTAAATAAAACATAGAGTATCCAGTATATATATATATATATATGAAAAAAGAAAAATATAAAGCATCAAGTGTACGAAAAGCTTCTTTTCCATATAATATAAATAGAAAGAGAAGAAAACCAAGAGACAATACAAATACATTTTCATAAATCTAAGAAAATTTTATACTCTTATTATTTTTATGGCGCCATAAGACTTAAGATAAATAAATGAAAAGGATTATTTTAATAAAAATATATTTATTTAGAAATTGAATATTTATTTTTAAATTATTATTAAATAGTTTTACATTGAAAAATTGATATATTATTAACGTATTATAGAAAAATTTGATGGAATTTATAGACTTAATAGGCTAAAAATGTATTATCACACTGTAAAAAGTAGCTATCTTAGATTTACAAAAAAAATAGAATTTTTTCGAAAAATTAGTGAATTTTCAAAAAATTTTGTAAATATTCGATAAAAATCGTACTAAATTTAGTATATTCTCGAAATTTACAACTATTTTTTGTAAACTTTCGGAAAAAAATTGTAAATTATCAATTTTTCTTACGGATTCGCAAAAAAAGATCGAGAATACTCGAATTTTTAAATAAAATACTAAATTTAGTAAATTTACGATTTTTTTCGAATATTTACAAATTTTTTTGAAAATTTACTAATTTTTCGAAAATGTTCTAATTTTTTTGTTAGTATAAGGAAGTTACTTTTTACAGTGCACATTTGGTATCGTAAATTTTTTATAATACATTTCGTACACGATTTTATACGAAAATTACAAATTGATATGGACAATTCTTTTTTAAAACAGCCAACGATATATGCCAAAAAATTTAAGCGACGTAGAAGAAATTTTTTTTAACTGATGAGAAAAGGATCTATTTTTATAGACTGATTAATCTTCGTATGCTTTCTTAACTTACAAGAAGAGGCAGCAATCTTTGGAAAACTTGAGGGCTAGGTATAATGCATAAACATTACGATACAATTTGCTATTTTTATAATTTGTAATTGTCACTTTTACTAGATGTTAAGATTCTATACTCAAACTATTTTGATTCCCTAAACCGGTATTATTTTAACCCCCTAAATCGGTAATGTTCTAAGCCCCATTTAATCCTTCTCCCTTGATTTTCAGATTTCCAGTGTACCCCCTCCCTGTAAACATGTTCCATGTTCAAAAGTTAAAATGCAAGTTCAATTACTTTTAAAATTTTTATAACGACATCGAAAGATTATTGAAAAATTCAAACTTTATTATTACGTAAAGTATATTAAAAATACCCATAATTTTACAATTTATAAAACATACCTTTCTAATACATGCTTGCAACATTATTTGTTTGTATATTTGATTATACATTATTCTACAAATATAAAGAGATTAATTTTCTAATTATAAATTTAATTATTTTTGTTGATGCTATTGAAATATTTGAACAATATTAGTAATCGTTCGAAAATTTTCTAATTTAAATAAAACCTTTTAATATTTATATTTCAAAAAGTTTATTCAAATACAAATTATACACTTTTAGATTTTATCACCAGTAAATATTTTGGTTCTATATTATCATAAAAAATTGTCAACGCAATTAATCCTAGTAAAACTTTTTTTAGTGTTCTCAAAATCTTAATGAATACGCTTCTCATCAGATCAAGTTTTAAATAAATTAAAAAACAATCCAACTACTAAATATTTAAAATTATTATCGCACACAATAAATTACTCTAGCAAAATAACCAATACACTAAAAAAAATATAAATTAAATCTTTCAAAAGCAGCATTGATTTATTATTATTTTAAAAACAACAAACATCATCATAATTAAAAAAATTTATTTATCATTTAAAATAACAAATATAAATTTTAACTAAAATATACGCGTATTATCCCTCATTATATTATCAGTAAATAATGGCTGTAATGACGCGTATGTATACTATTTAGTAAATTGTCAATGAATTGGAAATAAATTGTATATAGTTTAATTTTCCTAAAATAAACACACACACATACATATATATTGTGCATTTTATTTAGAAAATATATTATGATTGAAATATTTTAATTTTCAGGATACGATTTTCTATTATGAAAGTTATAATTTCAAAAATTTTAGTTTATATTTACAGTATTTTATGTGTATCATTTTGTGCTTTATAATTCAAATATTAATATTTCTGATTATATGTGTAAACTGTTTTATTTTAAATCAAAATTTTTTTTATTTTGGACTTAAATGATATTTTATTTTTTGTGTATATTAGGTTGTAAATTAAAAAAAAAATCTGTTTCCTAAAAAAAACTTCCCTAAACTTGGATTATTCTGAGTCTTTAAATCAGAATTATTTTAAGTCCCTAAGCCTGAATTATTCTAAGTGCTATTTGACCCCCTCTTTGATTTTTGGATTCGTAGGATAAACCCTTTCTGTGTTAAAAAGGTAAAGAAAACTGGCTGGACCAATGATTCAACGAAAAATCTAAATTATTCTTTTAGCTGTACTTTTCAGTGTTTTATTTTCCCAGAACCCTAAACATTCAAAAATAAAAAAAAATCTTCTAAGTGACAGACTAATATATCTACATCATTATTAATGTCATTCAATAACAATAAATTAGTATTACATAATTTAAATTTTAGTTAAATAAGTTTTTTTTTGGATCTGATTCAAAAATATAGATAAAATATGCACAGATAAAACAACACGAAATTTCTAATCGTTTAATTTATGGAAAACATTTTTTAAAAAAATGGAATAATAATCTCTTCTACCCTAAAAAATATATTTTCTTTATTCTCTCAATAAATTTAATACATTTTATGTGCACCTAGCTCTGAATAATTTATTATTATAATTTTACAAAAAGAATTTTTTCTCTAACGTAATAAATAAAAATTGATATTTATAAATAATGTATTATTTGTAAAGGAATTTTTTTTACGAAGAAAAAAACATGAATTTTTTCACACAAAATGCATAAAAAATAGAAGAAAAAAAAAGCTTCAACGGTACTACAGCAAGTATATATATAGAAGCTTGTCAGAATTGATACCAATATGATATCGGCTCGTTTCGATCTTATGAATTATTGATACGCACGATATATACGATTATATATTACGTGTTCATGAAATTTTTTTTTTTGCTTCTTTTTTTCTGTGCTTTATATATAAAGAAATATTTTTAAAATATTACATTATTTATTAATAATTTTTGATCTTTTAGAGTAATTTATTTAGACGTGTTTTTAGGTTATTGAAATTTAATAATCATAAATTTAAGGCATGGTTTTTTTTCTGGGTAATTTGATTTTTTTAGGATAATAAATTATTTTTCAGTGTAGGGTAAAGTTATATATATTTAAATTAACATTAATCGAGCCTTCTTTGTGATAAAATGTTTTTTTTTAGTAAATAAGACATATTAAACAGTCGATTGATTTATAAAATCAACCAGGAAGTTACAAATATTTATGTATCTAAGAAAAAGTGCTCAGGTGCAATTACTACAGAGTAAGAATTAAACTCCTTATAAGTGAATTTAACTTTGTTTTACAACTTTTTTAACAACTTTTAGATTAAATTTCTTGGACTAAGATCAAAAAATATCATACCCAGATAAAATAAAATCTTAATTATAAGTACCCTAACTCATCTCCTAAATACAGAAATAAATTGAACCCAAAAAAAAATGAAAAATAAATATTTGAAATCAAGTAGAAAAAAATCAATATTCATATAATATAAAAAACATATCAAGTTCAAACATAAAAAAAAGCAGAAAATATTTTTTATACAGTGCAAATATATATATGTAAGAACATACAAATACAAATATGTAGTAGTACAACATATTGCACTTAAAGAATCATCGATTTCAGTTCGATATATTCAGTGAGTATAGAAAAATTGCCATTGAATAAAAAAAAATAAAAAAGAAAGAAAACCACCATTATATGGTTTTTCAAACTTTTTTTTCTTTTTTTTTATTGAATATAAGGTTATCTTTTTCTCAATCACAATAAATGTTAAAGGTTTTTTATCCTACTTCTTATTGCCACTTTCTCAATCGAATTTCTTGTAAACTACTTAAATTACTTGATGTTACTATCCATTTCAACTTATACAATAAATACGTCTTCTTTTTTTTTTTTGTTTGCTTGATACATTCGTCAGATTCTTAGAGATTTTTACATTTATGGGAAGTTAATTTATTGCTGGTACTTTTTAGGTTTTGGAAAAAGTTAATTTATTGAGAAATCTTATATTTCAAATTCTGGTGGTAAAATTCGAGGCACTTTTTTTTACAGTGTAATTTCCTCATATCCTTTTCTTCAACATTCATTTTTCTTCAATCTTTTTCCAGAATTATTTTATTCCCCATATATTTTGACGATATAAATCAAATTTACGTTCAATCTCTGCTGAAAATACACTGTTAAAAATAACTCCTATAAATTTACAAGATTCGCAAAAAAATTAATCAACCAACGTCTTTTATTGAAAATTTAGAGAAATTTTTTTTTTGAATTTACATGAGTAACTTTAAATTAATTCCATTAAAACCATTATTTTAAATTAATCCTTAACTATCCTTAAATTAACATTTCCTTTGCATATCCATAAAAAGAGCACACACAGAAAATCAGATAAATAAAGGAAATTTTATATAACTTCAAACCACGAGTAACTTTAACCTTTTTCCCTCAGGTCATTTAACATAAAAGGGTACGTATAACAAAAAAAAATTTAGTTTTATTTTATTTTTTATTCCTTCAGCTGTATGATAACATAATAAAAAAGAAAATTTTATTTCTAAAAACGAAGAGAAGTCTTATATGATTTCAATAAAGAAAATTGCATAAGAAATATATTTTCATATTTCAATTTTTTTTTTTTCTTTAAAAAATAATAATACTTGAATTATCTAACGTATCTAGAACTATTGTTACATCATAACAAGCCAATAACTTTCTGTTAGAAAATTTGGAATTTATATTTCTAGATACATAAATGTCTAAATTACATTTTTTTCTATTGCGAGTTGAATTCACTTTATCAAAAAAAGATAGAAAAACAAATAAATCGATATATGGCTTTATGGACCATTGAAAAATGATTAACGATTATATATTGAAAATTATTTTTTTTTTTTTTAGATAGGAGGTTGGGTAAGCCACAAATATTTATATAAAATATACAAACTTTTATTTATATAGGAAAAAAAAATAAAATTGAGAAAGTTTTTAGGTCTATTTCTATTTTAACTTCTCTTGAGTTTTAACGCACACTCTAGACTGTTTTGGACATGAAACTCGTAAATCTTTATGAATATATACACAGAAACCTAAAAAGGACTCCCGAGACTCCTATAATACTATCTTTCTCAATGAACTGGAAACACGTTTGTCTTATAGAAAAAAAGTTCGTTTGCGTGATATTTTCTATTGTTTTTTTTTTTTATTGCACTTTTTTTTATACGTAGAGAATGAAATTTTTTATTTTTTCGTTAATATTAGGTATAAATATCTTGATCTAAAACGTGGCTATCTTTCATTTTTTTTTATTCTGTTTTTATTTTATGCTTTATTCGCCAATTTTTTTATTATTTTTCTTTTTAATATCCTATTTTTTTATTTAATATAAGGTTTTTTTTTTAATGTCAGCAGATTTTTACTTGACTTTACTAAATTGTTTAATGATATCATATTTTTTTAGATTTTCTTACGCAGATGGCTTCTATTGTATATTATGAACTTAATCAGTTAATTTATGAATTTTTACTTAAGTTATTGAAAATTATTAATATATTATTAATATTAACATTTAGGATTTATTTATCAGCTAATATTAGATAATTCAGAATATTACGATGGCACATTCTGGATAGAATTTTGGCATTATAAATGATTATATGAGTATCAAGATTATGATAATTGTGCTTTAATCAATAAGATAAATTATATAAAGATTTAGTAATAATTAGAATAATTCAATTTGTAAAAAAAATAATGAAAAATTTGTTCGATATTTTGAATTTTTTGAGATTCTGCTCTATATAAGATACAAAACGCATTTCTCTTGCGAGAAATTTTAACGCCATTTAGATTTTAATAATATGTACTAAAATATTTAAAGTTTTTTATTAACATCAAATTATTTACTTTAATATACAAATTTTATAAAATAAAATAAAAATACTGAATGATGATGTTTTAAATTAATACGATACGATATGGATACGATCACGCATATAACACTTAATAAGGTAAATTATAAAAAGATTTAGTAATAATTAGAATAATTCAATTTGTATTCAATTTGTATAACAAATTATAAAAAATTTGTTCGTTATTTTAAATCTTTTGAGATCCGCGTTATATAAGAAACAAAACGCATTTCTCTTGCGAGAAGTTTTAAAGCCATTTAGATTTTAAAAATGTACTAAAATTTTAAAAGCTTTTTATTAACATCAAATTATTTAGACCAGATTCAAACTTATTGAATCAAACATAATACTCAATAAGATAAATTATAAAAAGACTTAGTAATAATTAGAATACTTCAATATGTAAACTAAATAATAAAAAATTCGATAGATATCTTAAATCTTTTGAGATCCGCCTTATATAAGATACAAAACGCATTTCTCTTGCGAGAAATGTTAACTCCATTTAGATTTTAAAAATGTACTAAAATTTTAAAAGCTTTTTATTTACATCAATTTATTTACTTAAATATAGAAATTTTATAAAATACAATAAATAGTTATGAAAAATTTTTATATTCTTAAAAACTTTGATAAAAATTCTACGTTACATAATAATAAGAAAATAACATACAAAAGATCAAGATAGCCAAAAAACCAAACTCACAATACCAAAAATTTCGAATATTGTATCAGTATCTATTATAAACAAATGACCCCTATTTAATTCAAAGTACATAAACACCAAATCTTTTGTATTACATCCACACCTTTTTAATATTTAACGTTAAAACCACACATATTCACAATACCACGAATATTATAACTCTAAAAAAACTTTTAAACGTGTAAATGTGTTATAATAAAATAACAGACCTATATATTTAAATCGTTTACGTAGAGAAACGTACTCTTAAATAAGGCTAAAAGAAACTTTTTTTTGACTTTATAACTTGAGCATAAAGAAAGTAAAAAGCCTGTGTATAAGAAAAAGTTAAAAACTAAAATTTAAACTATCTTCGTATTATTTGTATATATTATATACAGGAAACTTGCAATTTTTTTTTTGTTTTACAGTTTTGTGGTAATGATCCTGCATATACTTAAATTATAGATGAGATATCTGTATCCTTATGAAAAAGTTTTTTTTTTTAGTTTTAAAAGTTTCTGTTAAAAAATAAGTCATATTTATGCATTAAGTGGTACGTTAAGAGAAAAATTTTTTTGCGTTTATTTCAATTTTAAAATCTGGGGATTTATAGAATTGTAATATTTTTTAACAGTTTAATTTATAGTTAGCTAATACTAAAATATTTTATGTACAAAGATATAATGTTTCCATTAATAAATTCTACGTAAGCGAAATTTTGTGTTAAATATTTCTAGTTGAAGTAATTAATAATTACAGACAATCTAGCTGAGTTGCCCTTATAATTTTGTTATGTGTTTAGAGCGATGCGGGTTCAGATCCTCGTTGAAACTGATTGACTTTTTTTCTTGAAATTTCTAAAGTGAATAATACTGCTTTTGATTAATTGTAGAAAGAACTGGTTTTATATAGAGAAAATTTTAATGTCTTTTCTGGGTAAAATTTGACAGGAACCCGATCCGAATATTTGTTTTTTTTTAAATTTTTCAGATTTTCAGCCAGGGAAATTTTTGATTCGCTCTGTATCTGTAGTCGATTTAACTTTAGCCGAAAATTTATCTAACAATACATAAAGCTAAACTTTCGAAACTAGTACCCTAAATTTTGGATAACCATTAAACTTTTAAACATTTTTAATTAACCCAGAATTTTCAACCACATACACAGATTTACAAATTCAATCCTAAGGACCATCAGTAAAAACTATATACGTGAAACGCTCCACCTCCATTCTCGACCAATGCCTCTAATACTTTAAAACCAAAAACTGTTCAGAATTTCCCTAAATAAAATACGTCCTGTTTCCTACTTAAACATGATAAATCTAATAAATCACCTTTATCTAAAATTATTAAACAAACACCAAAATATCACATAGTAAAATTTCACAAAAAACTAACTTTACTTAAGTGACACTTAATTATAATTCCAAAAATTTAAAATGCAAATTTATACATTCATTTAAAAGTATAAATTTTAAAATTGCAAATTAGTAACTAAAAAATTAACTTTAAATATTTAATTTATATAATTAAATTCATGAAATCTTAAATATAATATAAAATAGGATAAAACTAAATTATGAAAATTTCATAAAACTAAATTATGAAAATTTCATAATATAAAATGATAATAATAATAATAATAATAATAATGAACGTAGTCTAAATCTATAACAAATCCCTTAAAGTTATAATGATATTTAATACCAAGATTACAATTAGCACTTGAGAATTGGAAAAGTTTAAATAAAGCTTTAAAGTACCAAATTAATGGTGTAACCTATATTTTAATGGATACGTAATTTCATTAAATATATATATATATTGCCTGGTAATTTTTAATAAAATATTTAACTTTGTATAAAGTATCATTGAGTATGTTAAAGTGTGTGTATAATATTCTGTGGTATATGATATAAATATCTTTGATGAGGATTCTTAATAATCCTAATATCTGCAGCTTATTATCAGAGAAAACCAAGCAACAAGAAATTCTATATATGCATTGTACTGTTTTTAGGTTATGTTTGCTCCTCTTAAGCTCTTTAATTTCTAGTATATAACAAATATGAATATACACAAAATTTCTTCCAAAAGAGGTGACTCGTGTTTTCATGTGTATCATAGCATCATAATATAACTATATACTAATTTTCAAATACACCTTATGCATATGCAATTTTATCTATCTCTCTCTCTCTCTTTCTTGCTCTTGTATTTTCATGAAATATACATAATTTAAGTTAAGTCGAAAACCACTATGGTTACGATTATAGACTTATATACATAAAAGAGACCAAAAATAGAGAGACAATTGTGTTTTTCTATTGTTTAAATTATTTTAATGTGTTTAATTGAGCTTTTTAGGTTACTTATTTGGAATTCTGTTCTATTTTAAATGATCTTTTTATTTTAATTTTTATACTTATCGTATTATAATAAAATTATAAAAAAATAATTTATTAATCATAATTTGCTTTCTAAATTATCTTTGTTAATAAAGATTATTGTTTTCACAGTTTTCGTAAAGCATCTTAATTTCTTGGAACTATTGCGTTCTTATCAAAAAAATTTTAGCATTACACATTGGCATCCCTTTGTGGGGAAACAAAACTATTTTTATTGGCGCAGCTATAAATCAGTTTTTGTTTCAATAAAACTTTTAATTACTTTCTATTTTTATTTATTGAGTAATTCAAAGCTGCATAACATAATAAAAATAAATTTATATCTCCAGAAAGGGATGCCAATTTGTTATGCAGCAACTTTGTTTGTAAGTTATGCGATGGCTACTAATATTAAGGAATATTATAAAAACTGAACAAACATTAAAGTAATGTATTTTAGTACTCTTTTATTCTCTGATGTTATAAACTAATGAGAAGTCCATAACTTTATGTTGACCTCGATGTTGACTAAACCGTCCCAGACTTAGATAATGCTGTACCATAATTTGAAAAACTCTTCATGCATTGCAGTTTATTTCAACTATTCATTCAGCAAATGAAGATTTAAATGTATTGTCAATTAATAATTTTTACTGCATCTCTCAACAAGGGATGTCAATTTAAAAGACTTATTAAAATGTTATATAATTGGATGTGAAATTCCTGACATAATTAAAAACAAAACAAAAAAAGAAGGAACTGATACTTTACTAAGTCCACAAAAGAATTGTTTATCTTTAAAGCCAATTAGTTTATTAACAAAAAACCTCAGTATTCTAGCTTAATCAAAAGTAAATATTTATATAATTTTTATATACAAAATTCCATTTTGTAATGACCTAATTTTACTTTGTTAATTTTTGCATAAAATGCTAATTTTTTTTAAAAAAGCATAGAATATTTAAATGCTTATTATTAGTGCAAACATTAAATAGAAAAAAATAAAGACTGTTTGTATAATTTTTTAAGCTTAATTTCTTTGTAAAAGACTTTTGTATTCTAGCTAAATATGCAGGCTAATCATTTACATAATTATCTCTTACCACAAGTGATACCATATTGTAACTCAGCTAATTATACCCTAGTTAGATTGTAATACCAGTTTTTATTCAAATGTTTATTAGCAACTACATTAATGTAGACTATTTAAATCTTTAATAATTCACAGTAATTATAAGGATTCAAATAATTTTTAATTATACAAATTTTCGTACATTTTTGTTTAGTAAATTTGGAACTTTAAATAATTAAATAATAGGTGACTTTAGCTTTCCAAAAAATATTTTATTTTTTCGGTCCAAATACACATTTTTTAAAATAAATAAATGAATGGAGAAAAAAAAGCTTTTACAAAAAATTCACGTATTAAGTAAAATTTAAGGTTCTCTAAAGCAAAATTTTCGGCTGGTATATTCCACGTCCTAAGAGAGTAATAAGCATAGCAACTTTTACGTATCTGGATATATATATATATACTAATATCAAGAAAACGTTGTATAGATATTACACGACATGTACTCTAAAGTATATGATATTGCTAGTACTACAATTTTTTTTTTATTTTTTAGCTCTTTAAAAAGTCATTTTATTCAAATTTATGAATTTCTTCTTTTTTTATACTTAAGGTAAGCCACAAAAATTTTTATACTACGTGAGTTTTGTATTGTTGTAAATAAATGTTGTTTTAAATTTGAGTGTAATTTTAATATTTATTTTTAGAGCGAGCTAAAAGCATTTTTTATTATACGAATTTACTAAATTGTGTAAAGTGTACTTGATTAAAAAATATTTTTTACGAAAATTCAGTTTTTACAGTGGTATTTTAAAAATATAAATTGAATATTTTAAACAGTTTTAATACAGAAAATTAACTGAACAAAAAAATATTTTCCATTTTAAAAATGATAAAATATTGAAATGCTTTTTAAAAATGTTTTATGAGATTTAAAAACTATTTTTTCCATACATATTTTTTATGATATATATCTATATTTGTGTGAAATGATATAACCACAAAGTTTTATTATGAAAAATATATTTAATTTATTTTAGTAATATAAATTACTAAAAGTTTTATAACACGTATAAATATTGGCTTGAATTATATTTAAAAAATTTCTTTTTTTTTATTAAAAGTCCTGAAATTTAAAAATTTTCTCAAATGGGAATCGCTAAATTCCACGTGAAACAAAAGGAAAATATTGAGAGAGACCATACACCAAATAGACACTAGTATTCAATTAGCAAATGTTAAGGTTTACAATAAAAAATTATCATTATGAACATATATAGAAGGTTATCGTGAAAACAATGTCATAATCTGCCACAATAATATTTTCACATCATAATTGATCTACGTTTAAATTAGTCAAGGCACCGGCAATATTAAATGCATCCAAAAACTTTAAGTGAAGCAGAATGGATCCAACCAAGTGATTTTTATGTATTTTTGGTCGCTAATAACGATTTTGAAGGTTTCATCCATTTTTCGATGGCCAGTTTTGCGTGATTGCCCAAAATAGGTCAAAAATTTGACAACTTATAAAATATTACATATTAAGCTAAATTTTGGCACACAAATAATGAAACCTTAATATCAAAATTTAAAATGGAAGACTTAAAATAGCCGATTCCTAAACTGAAAATAAATCACCTAAATAATCGATATACAGATTAGGCATCGGCCATTTTGAATTTTTAAATTCTGGTTTCAGAATCATGATCAGCGACCCCGAAAACCTTATATGTGTAACGAAATTTGACTTAATAAGCAATGTTTTATAAGTTCGCAAAATGTTTGCCTATTTCAGACAATTACGCAAAACTGGACATCGGAAAATGGATGAAATCATCAAAATCGTTTTTAGCGACCAAAAATACATAAAAATCACTTAGTTGGATCCATTCTGCTCCACTTAAAATTTTTTAAGAGAAGATTTTTAATTCGCTCTTAGAGCTCAAATCTCGGTTCTAACATAATTATTTTCAGTTCTTATGGTAAGAGTAATAATATCCGGTTTCTCCTATAACCGACTTTAGCAGGGCCTAGATTCTGCATTTATATCATCTATATAACATATATACATAACTTTTATAACCAAACTATATCGCGAAAAGTACTACCGTTTCTATAAACATTTGTTTTGCGCCTGCGCAGTACCAAATATCGTCAATCGTGGATGGTATGTCTATTCATCACTTTAAAGAGACTTAGAACTTTTATAGAAAATATTTAACTAAATGATAATAATCTGGAAAGTCTATTCATATTTATAGTATTTAAAAATCATTTCACTTGCGAGAAAAATTTTATTATAAAATTTATTTAAAATTTTTAATAAGGGCAAATTTTTTATAAAAATAAGTTTTACTTATAATACATATTACAACCACTTTTTCAAAATTTCAAAATAATTTTAAAAAATTTTCATAAATCAGTTAAAGTCACTTTATCATTCATAGTTATGTTTCTCATAAGAAAAGTTTTATACAAATACAAACAATAACATTATAGTTTAGCTACATAAATTATACATTTCTAAATTGAAAATTTTTATCAGCCTGTATTTGATAGTTGAATTATTACAAGTAAAATCACAAACAGACACGAATAACAAATTTCTTTTATAACTTACTTAAAACTAAAATACTTAATTTTTCATTATTTCTGAATTCATTTTTCAAAAATTCATAATTCAAAAAAAAAAATTGTCTCTTATTCAAAAATAATCCTTGTATATTTATCAACCTTTTTTTTAAAGTTACAGTTAAGTATTTAAGTCCATAAAATCCTTGTTATTTTATTTTATATTAATACCGTAACTTGAATATTTAACTACTTCTTTTTTTCAGTTTTGAGGTTTATATATATATATATATTTACATATTTCTTCTTCTCTCTCATTTTAACTCTTTTGTATTTTAGAAATAAAGCCTTCTGCATCTGTCACAAGATAACAAAAGAAAAAGATATATTGCAAATATAAAGAAAAAAAATAGAAGATTCAGCAACATTTTTTTTATACTCCATGCCAAAAAAAAGTAGAAAAATTCAACAGTATATTTGACAAACGATTTTTTTGCTAAAAAATATCTATTTATATTAAAATAAAAATTTTTATTATTGGTTTACGTATGAATAAAAGAAAAAAATTAAATATGGCAATAATTTATTTAAACGAAAAAAGAAAGAAATTATTATTCATTGTAGTATAAAAGAAAGTAAATCTTTAAAATGTGCATAAATCAGAATAAATACCCTCCTACCTGTACAATTTACAAACTGCAATGGGGGTTCAATATAACTTACTATTATATACTAAATTTCTTTTCTGTAGTAAAAAAAAAAGGAAAGAAAAAGACGAATAGGTTCAATAAATAAAAAGCTAAAATGCTGAAACTTAAAGAGAGAAAGAGGGAAAATAATATAAATGTATAGAAAATAGAATGACTTGAAATAAGTCTCCAAACTGCCAGTTACAATGTGGAATAGTCTTTAAAAAAAGGGAACACTTTTAACAAGCTAAAAACTTCATCTCTTATCCATGAGATCGAAGTGAATAAAAAAAAATAAGGAAAAAAAAAGTTATACAAAGAAAAGATAACAAAAAGTCAAGGGCTTGGCTGTTTAAGAGTTTAACAGAAACGGAAGTTTTAATCTTTATCTTCTTTTTTTTTTATTCTTATAGGAAGATGAGGTGATCGTTAGATCGCGTAGTTCCTGACTTTCACATACTTTAAAATACTTTCTAGGCTTTTTAATGTCCTCTTTATATCCTACTTTTTTTTAAACGTTTGGTGTCAAATGCTCTTGATTTTACTTTGAAATTTACCTGAAAGTTTTTTTTTTTGTTTCTTTTAAGACTAATGTTTTGGCTAAAGAAAAACTTTAGCAATTTGTTTCTTAAGAAATTTTTAGACACATTCGTTTTACTTTATTCTTAACAAACTGAAAAAGAACTCTTTTGTTTTTGTTTAAAAAAGAAAAAAAAAAGCTAATCTTAAATAATAAAAGTTTAATTTTTTTTTTTATAAATTGAAATTTCCGCAAACTAATCAATTTCGATGAATATTTCAAATATATTCATGCCTATAAAAAGATAGAAATATCAGTATATGAGTTTTAAAAAAAAAGAAAGAGAGAGATAGAAATATAGTGCAAAAGTTCATTCGCACCAGAGCAAAGGTTCAATCTCAAAAATAGATGCCAATAAAAAATTCAGTATACATTTCCAGACTCCTATAACCCTCCCGTTGAAGTATATTAGAATTTTTTTATCCTTGTATAATATATAAGTAAGTATTTCATAAATATATATGTATATGAGCAATTTTCAAAAATTTTCAATTATTTTTATTACAAGTTTTGAGAACATTTTTTATGGGGTTATTCTTTGTTGAAAGATTTTTTTATTGTTTGTTGGGTAGAATTTGATACAATAATGGTTCTGGTTCAATTTTATTGTTTTTTCAGAATTAGGAAAAATATAGCTCAAAAATTCAATTACTGGAAAACTTTTAAAATTGGGTCCCTAAAAAATTGGGAAATGCATTAACCAAATGTATTAACCAAATCTTAAGAATCTAAAATACTAATAACCAAAATACATCCCAGATAAAAATAAAAAATACTTTGATTTGTGTGTTCACAAACAACATGTTCTTTTATAACAGTTTTAATATATACTACCTACTTATTATAAGTCATAGAATCAAAATTATAATAAGTCCCTAAATTCAAATTATTCTAAATTCATAAACCTAAAGTATTCTAAGTCACTAAATCGAAAATATTTTAAGTCCATTTGACCCAAGGGACTTTTTTTGGATACCCCTCCCTATGAGCATGTTCCATGTCCAAAATTTCTAAATCTGCCCCACCCAACAATATTTATGAAATCCATCCATATAAAAAAAAAGCACAAACAAAAATATTAGTATAATTTTATACATATAAAAGCTTTTTATACTGATGACATTTTTTTGTTATCTGTACACACTTCTCTAAAATCTCTTTTTTTTGTTATAGAATATAAAAATAAAAAAAAATTGTGGTGCGAATGATTTAAAGATTAAAATATTTAGTATCCTGTCACATATAATAGCTTGAATTTGACATTTATATTCCTCTCATTAAATAAATATGAACAATTTTTTTCTATAAATATTTATTCAAATAAAATTGGAATACGTGATAATAAAAATAATAATATTTATTTTCGTATATATGAAAATTTAAATATACTGTGGAAAAATTATGTATTAAAAAATTTTCATTTTTTTAGTGATATCAGTGGCGATTGAACTGATTGGGTAGTTTTTGAAAGTATATTCAATTTTTAAATTTAAATAAATCATAAAACTGGAAATTTATGTGGCAAATATTCATATATAAAAAATTATTAAAAAATTTACGAGTAAATAATTATAATAACCTATAATTTATGTATACCAAAGGAGAGAGAGAGTTCTAAAACTTGTGTTAAATCAAAGTTTCTAAGGACCCTTATTTAAATATAAATAAAGAAGTTTTGAGATACAGAAGACAAGTGTGTATTTATACAAACATAATATAAGCAACACGTCACTACCAACTACCGAATTAACTTGAATGCATAAATTGGCTTCACAAAACTTACTATTTCCTTCAATACACACACATAAATATATAATTTTACTGTAAACCCACAAAACTTCTTGAGAATATATTTCAATTAAATAATTTCTAATTACCTAAAATATTAAATTTAATACATTTTATTAATGCTTTTTCAATTTTAAATTTATATGTATTGTATATATATACTGTGGATGTATTGGTTGATACATTCAAATTCATTGGTTTGCAATTAATTCAAACAAAGCCAGCAAGTTATTAAGCTACTAATTGCAGAGTCTGAAACTGGCATTGGGTTATGAGAAAAAATAAAATAAAATTACTATTTTTTTTTTTTAGGTTACAACTAGTGTATCGATTGGATTTGGAAAAAATATAAAGTATGTAGAAAATTTATTCGATTTAATGGTTTTTTTTGCAAGTTATTACTTAATTAAGTTCTTTATATTCAGAAAAAAATATCGATTAAATTTATTTATGGGTAAGTCAATATTTTGAGTTTGTAATTAATACTAAGTAATTATTGAAATTTCTCATTTTTCATTTTTTAGGATTTTTACAGGTCAAATTATTTTATTGGAAAACTTGCATACATTAGAAACCATTTTATTGAAAAAAAATTATTTTATAAAGAATTTTAATCACTTCAAATGGTTTTAAGCGAATAACCAAAATTTCTAAAAATGAAAAAATTTTCAAACTCATTTAAATCCATTTATGGCAGGTTTTTTAAGCTTTCTGACCCGGTAAACCATATTGATATAAGTTTTTGACTGTTTCGAACCTTTTTTAGTACCCAACAACAAAAAATTTGAAAAAAAAAATCTGACGATTTTTCCATACATTTTCCATACCCCTTTCGATTTTGGCCAAAATAAAAATTGTCAAAAAAATCCTCTTTGCCCTTTTCATCAGCACTTTTTTTATTAGAAAACTTGGTTTAATAAGAATTTTAAACAATTCAAATGATTTTATACGAATAAAGCCAAAATTTATAAAAATGCAAAAATTTCTAAACGTACTTAAATCCATTTACATTCACTTACAAAGTCTTTCGATTTTGGGAATAATAAAAATTGTCTTGAAAACCCATTTTCCCTAATTCATTAGCACTTATTTTATTAGAAAACTTGATCTCAAAAACAAAGAAAAATAAAGAAAAATGTTTCCTATAAAAGTTGTTAATAAATAATAAACAGCAATAAATTTTATACCTAATTGAATACCTACGATATTTTTCACGTATCTGTTTCTATGATACCAAAAAATTGATAATAAAGTTAAATAATCGTGTTATAATTTAATAATTAAAAAACATTTATTAGATTTTTGATAAAAAATTACAAATAAAAAAAAAAACCCGAAACTGAAACAAACCAAAAGTCATTTATTTTAAGCAAAACACAATATTTTTTTTTGTTCAATTAAATTATTGTGGTTTATGTTTTAAACATAAATAAAATGTGGTTAAGAATTTATTTGACACAATTTTTTATACATTTTTTTTAATTAAGTCAAAACCTAAAGTTATATACAAACTCAATATTTCATTGACATTTAACATTTAATTCAAAACCATTGATGTAAAATATAACGTGTTTAAAACTTTGTTTTACATAGAGAGAGTGAGAGAGGGAGAGAGAGTTTGAAAATTATAATTTTAAAATTAAAATACATGACAACAAAGAGGTACACATAGTTTAAACTGATTTTATATAACAGGACTAATTTCAAAATAATCCTTTTTGGACATGCAAAATATGTCTTTGGGAACTAACTCAAGCATCGTTTATCGTATCACTCTTCCGTAAAATTACAAGGTATAGAATCAAGATGAGAAAGATTGTCCATTTTCAACAAACAAGACAATATTAGTTTATATATACTTTGACTAAATTATACTAAGCAAAAACTTTATTATTGTTTTAAATTAAAGTTCAAATTTTTTAGATTTTAATTTTTACTTTATAAAATGACATCTTAATAATATTTAATTAGTTAGAGAGAGAAATTTAAGTATTTAATACTTTAATATAGTAAAACCATAAATTTTGCAATAAGCTTATATAACAAGCTTACATGAAATCTCAAGTTACATTAGCTCTCTTTGAAACTTTACTAAATCCATAACGGTCGAACCTCAAAATTTTGAACTAATTATTTTATGGTATATATAAAGCTTTGTACAAAATCTTTAGTATTATATATATTTTATATCTGTATATTAGGCTGGTAGTTAATAAATTTTATTAGTTAATTTTGAATTACGTATGAGTAATCTAAAATTTGAAATTTTTAGCCCAAATTCAGAAATATTTGTTATATACAATATTAAAATTACAGCGTTAAAGAATTAAAAGGGTAAAAAGGATGAGTTTTTACGAAAATTTTTTATGTGAATGTTCTCGAAAGTGAAATGGTTTCTTAAGTCTATATAAGATTGATTTTCATTTTATCATTGTTTAAAATTAAGACTAAATTTGATACTCTTTTTAGATACTAAATGATTCTAACAATTGATGAATATATATATTACAAAAATTAAATCTAAATTATATATTATAACTTTACGGGTTAATTAACAATTGTGAATTTAGTGCTATAAGTATTTCTTTCCGTAACATATATACATTAATCATTACGTAATGCTTCTTGTCGATGTGTTTGAATGATTTTATTAATGCTACTGACAATGAGTCCATTTTCTATTTCCAACAGTAATTATAGGTTGAAACCTTAATTATTGGTGAGTTAAATTATAAGCAATCAGAAACGCTGTCCATAAAAACACTGCATAGTTGAAAAAAATTGAAAATTTGGTAATAGAAATATTCTCGAAAGTAAAAAGGTTTCTTTAGTCTATATATAGCATCGAGTTTAAAATAAATAATTATAATTTTACTGATGTCCATTTCTAAAGCAAACTTTATTATTTGAAGATATTTGGTCGATGTTAAAAATACATAAAATTAAATAAATTAAACTACGCTTGATAATTTTAATTTTTTGAATAATGATTAAATTCAGTTTTTTTTAAGTCAAAATCATATCACTTATGAGATCAGAGTTAATTCAAATTTTTTGTTAAATTTTTGAAGCAAAATGAACCTTAAAAAAAGTAAGAATTAAGTAATTTTTATTGAAACCAAAAAACAATCATCTGTTCAAAAATTTCTTAAAAACAATATACTTTAGACTTTGGAACCTTTTCTTGAATTCAGAAAGAATTTTGAGGGTTAAATATAAGCAGGACTATTATATCAAGTTAAAATCTAAATCTTACATTCCTTTGTTTCCATGCCAAAAAAACTATAAAATGAACTACCAAGTTATTTTCCTTATAAATGTGCTTTTCTGATATCAACAAAATAAAAAAATGCGAATTTTACTCAAATATTTTGCATAGAGCAAATATTTTTATGCTGTCAAAATGTTTTTTTTTTTATGAACTTGAATACGTTATACAGATAGCACTTCATTTGACGTGCCAATCATCAACTGTCAATTTAAATCCCATACATAAAACAAAAAAACATTCAACACGTCTAGACTAAATTTTATAAATAAATAATTAATTTTTTATCACATAAATTAAAAAATATTTAATTTTATTAATAAAGTCTAGACACTAAAATCAATAAAAAAATTTATAATTAAACCTTAATTATATTAAAATTATTTTATTTAACCTAAAAAAAAATTGAATTTACAGAAGATAAATAGATTTTTTAACTATAATTCAACAAAGGATTTTTAACAAACTTTCTTAAGGATTAACTACAAAGAATTTCTATGAAATAAAATAAAATGTTTAAAAAAAAGTAGTAGTAGCAAATAGTAAGAAAGAAGAAGACGTATTCTTCTTCCTTTAAATTACAGCAAAAAACTAAACTGAAAGAAAGAAAAAAGGTATACGTTTAAAAAGTTCTTTTTCTTAACACTTTGAAAAACTTAGTTTTGAAAATTGTTTTATCTTTTTTTTTTTCTTTAATCGTTAAAAGTATTTTAGTTTTTATTATTATTATTATTTTTTTTTAACGTAGTTTTCACTTCCTTTAAGGAAATATAAGTATTTAAGAGAGTTGATAAAATTTATTAATCTGAGAATTTATTTGGTAATTAGAAGTTTTTTATTTATTTAAGTCGATAATATACGACAATATTTCTTTTTTATTTAAAGTTTGAAATCTTCACTGTTAAATAAGAAATGTCATTTTATGCCAAACACGTGCGAAAACAGAAGAAAATCAACAAAAAAAAACTGTTCATGTCTCCTTCAAACTAAAGTACAATCTTTTATTATTTTTTTTTGTTAAACTTTGCAGGTTTTTCTTTTTTTTGGCACTGAACTTACAGTTAATTCCGTCTGTTTGCTACTAATTCAGTTTAATTTTTTTTTTTAATTTGTCAGAAATTTTTTTTTTAATTTCGTAATAAATTAACTTATAAACTAAAATAATTACTTTTAGTACAAAAAAAATAAAATTTAAATTGCAGCATCCATCCACAGACAATATTACGAATAAAAAAGTACACACTATTCATTAGAAGAAAAAAAATTGCAATTGCTCGGTGTGACGCTTCGTTGTGACAGAACACAAAAAAAAACATGCATATGAAAAGAAGATAGTACTGAAAAAAAGTTTCCGATAACATACGTGACCAAAAATGGAATCGTAGAGTAGAAAAAAAAGGCACATAGAGAGATGAAGCTTTCGAAAGGACATCGAAACCTTTACAATGATACAAAATAAAAGAATATGTGTACATTTATTCGACCAAAGTCGTCCCTACAGAATTTACATTCGAAACTTTATAAAAAAGATCTAGACAATAGTTTTTTATGCATTTAAATTTCATATAAATGCAGCAATGCAGTATTCCATAAACTAAAAAATTTTATTTACGTCTGTCAATAGATTTAAGATTTTTTTACTAAAAAAATTTAATAATTTTTTTTTTTTTATACATGATTTATTTCATTTTATTGTGTTTTGAATTAATTCAATGAGTTGAAAAATAGATTTTATGTTTAAAAGGATAAAAAATATTCTTTGGTGACCGGAATTTGCCTCAAATCCTTTTTTAATGATACAGGGTTAAAAAAAATGCTTCAATTGTTAGTCTTCTAGAATATTGGTTCTTGCATAATTGGATTCTCGAGGATCCTTTTTTTCCGAATCAAAAATAGAATGTTCCATATACATATTGTGGTTGAATAAATTTATCAATATTTAATGAGATTCGACAAATGCATTTTCTTTAAATTGAATACCGCAAAATGAGAAATTTTAAATTGCCAATTGTTGTAAAATATTCATAACCTGAACGAATTATTGCATCATCATATTTTCAAAGTTTGAGATAGAAAACATTACTTCTGGACTTTTAATGAACCTGTAAAATTTTTTATTATAATTATGAATTTTGATTGTTTTTCTATTAAGTTCACCTGTAAAAATGTGATTAGATTTCCAAAATATTGTGAAATGTTTTCGCGGCCCTAAATCTATATTTGCACTTCAGATACACCTAGCCAAAAATAAACATTTTTCAAAATGTCGACCACCCTTGTTTGTTGAATTTAGTCTGTACATTTTAGGGTATTTCTATTAGGGATGTGCGATTAAAAAAATACGGGGTACCCGAAAGTTCAGGCTTTTTAGATTTTAGGATCTGGTAGGATCAAGTCGCGAGTAAAGCCTGAAATTTGTCGAAAATGGACTGCATATACAGAGTGATTCGAAAATGTTCCAAAAAATTGAAAAAAAAAAATAGAAGTATTTCAGTGTACCTTTGAGCTTCAATTTAAGACATCCTTCGACTTTTTCAACCAAAAAAAAAAAAAAAAAAAAAGTTAATTTAAAAAAGAATCACTCATATACAATTCAATACTTTTTTCATTAATTACGACTAAAATAACATTTTTTCCTAAAAGCAAATAATTTAGAATTAATTTGAAAGCAAATGAGAGATAAACTATCGCAATAAAAGTAAAAAAAAAACAGACTATTTAACTTTAAATAATTAAAACAAAATATATAATAAAAAAAGTCAACTAAAATAAAATACGATTCTTTAAAATTAAAACTAAAGCTTATAAAAAAAAAAAAAGAAAATATAGTAACAAGAGTCAATTTAATTGGCACATTTAACGAAGGTTTTAATTATCAGAAAATTCCCTAGGACCTTATCGGAAAACCATTTGAATTGATAGCTGACTCTATAAAGTATTTCACCAATAGCTTAAAATATACTATAAAACTTAAAAAAAAGAAAAACTCTTTTGAACTAAACTGTCGAAACTTTTCTATTAGTATTTTTCAGAAAGAAAATATTTATTTAAACATTTTTTTTTTTTAGGTACTTATAACTAAAATAAATGTAAAAAAATAAATAAAAAAGTTAAATGTAGATATTTTTTTTTTTATATTTTTTTATTCTCGTTATAAAACTATTTTAACAATTACCTATTAATCAATTCTTTTTCTTTTTTAATATTATTTTCTTAGTTAACGATACTAATACTTTTAAAGAATTTATTAAATAGAAAAAAGTTGTTTAACAAAATATACTTTTTATTGACTTTATAATTTTAATTTTAGTATTAACAAGATATTACAAGAAAAATAATAAGTTTTTTTTAACAAGAAATTTATAAATATAATTTAAAGTGACTTTTTAATTTAATCTAAAGGTTAAATACAAAATAAATAAACTTTTTAATTAAAAATAAAGGACCAAATTTTTCAATTTATTGCATATAAAGTTCATTAAAATTTTTTAATAAAAAGTGTAGTTTAATAAAAAGTCTAATTAATATTTATTTAAGTGTTAAGGTAGGTATCTTTGTTAGGAATTTAAAATAAGATCACATGTACAGGTCAAAATACAGATCACATGTCTATTTTTAGACCGTTTGATCGAGTTTTAATCCTTACCGCCGTTTACCCGCGCTTTTTTAAATTTTATATTTGACCAAAAATTATAATAAAGGGATAGTTTTTTTAGGTAATATTTTGAAGGTTTGTCATATTTTTTTTGCCTATAAATCTACATTTGATCAAATTTTGAGCAAAATAGCACAATAACTGCTGTAAACCCGAATTATTCCAAGTCCCTAAATCGATATTATTTTAAGTCCATAAGTCCAGATTTTTCAAAGCCCCTAAATTGAAATTATTCTAAGTCTCATTTGATCTCTCCCCCTTAAACTGGACAAAATTTACCCCACCCCCCCTTAATTTTCAAGTTCTGAAGTACTATGCCTGAAGTATTGAAAAATATTGTATATGAAAATAATGGAAAAATAAGTTTAATTCATAAAACTCATAAAAAAATAATTGAAACCGTGAAAAGAAAGACGTCAAATAAATTCAAATGAATCTTTTACGAAGAGCCAATTTTAAAAAGAAACTTTTTTTTAACTCTTTTGCTAAATGTCTAAAATCATGAAATAAAATTAATATACTTATTTCACTACTATATAAAAGCTACGAAGGTTAAAAGGTGGTGCAAACAAAAATAAAATGTGAAAATAAATTTCAATAAAAATAATTTCTTATTACTTTAAGAGCCAGTGGTATCATCCCTTAGATCTAAAATGTCGTTTTAAAAAAGCAAAAAAAAATAGTAAAAAGCTGCTTTAGGCAAGTTTTTCACAATATATATAAAGGTTATGCAACACAAGAGAAAGAGAAAATGAGAAAGAGTTTGGATTAGTCCATCGACCCTCTCGGCAAAATTAGTTTTGAGAAAATTCTAAGAGCAAATCTGCATAATTATACTCTCCAGAACCCTGTGTGCAACGAAATTTTATTTTATCTTTTTTTTTTGAGGTTAGTTTTTGATATTAAAAAAAAATAAAGTGTAAAAAGTTACTTTATAATTTCTAATTGAATTGAAATGTTAATTATTTATTTATTACTTTTTTTTAATTTAAGTTTATAACAACAAAGAAATCTGATTAGCTTTTCAATATATTCTTTTAAATTATTACGGACATAGAAAAAATATACAACATTTTAATTTACAATTCAACGAAAAAACGTGTATTTTTTTATTTTTATTTTTCTTTTATTCTATTATTATTTTAATTTTTTATGGATTTTTATGTAATAATTGATTTTTCGACAATAAAATATTTCAATTTACATTTTTCTTTTTTTATATACAAATAAAAATTATTCATATAAAACTATATTTTCAATAATTGTTGTATCGAATATTCAAAGGAACTTTATGTACACACAAATATTGGTATTTATATGGGCTTGTTTCCTAATTTTTTAAATTTAAGTACTGAAAGGATTGGTTATACTTTTGGAGCACATATTTTTTTTGAGTCATTTTTAGAAATTTAGATTTAAAAAAGAGAAAATTTTATGAATCTTTACTTGGGTATAAATTGTGAACTAGATAAGGTACTGGGCATCCATCATTTTAAAAATTTATTTTTAACCCTTTCATACCTGACATTTTTTATTAGTCCGAAATGCTCCAAAAATGTCTAAAAATGTATTTCTTCGCAAAAATATTCAATAAAAAAATTTTTTACTTTTTGTATTTTAATGGATAACTGAAAAGGAATTTTAAATTAAAAATGGTACTTAAAAGTTATTTTATCTTAAATAGAACCCTAAAAATATTAAAAAATATGTTCACACAATAATGCAAATTGGGTTAAAGCAGTAGAGTCAAATAAATCAATCATTCCAAAACTAAGTATTCAAAAAATTAAAAAACATGCCCATATACAAAAAGTAATAACTGTTCCCAATTTATTATTGTTAATATAATATAGTTTTCATATAAAGGAATTTTTTCAATTTACAGTTTTATGAATATAAAATTAAAAAACTTCCTTTATAAAATAAAAATTTTTCAATAAACCAAAGCATATTTATTCATTATTTTTTATAAAAAAATTCTGTTAAATTTATTTTATAAAAATTTACTACAAAAAATAAATTCAAATAAAAACAAAATTAAAAAATCAAGGCTTCAATTTGTAAAGTCAAGACCTCGTGCTCATAAAAAATTAGTAGATTTTCAAAATTCAAGTAAATGTATCTGTGTATGACAGGCATATAATGATAATAATTATATGGAGTTTATATTGAAAGACAGTTTACTGGAAAAAAAATACTCGAATGGTAATTTAAGGCAAAAACTTGATATTTTATTCTGTAAAAAAAAATTTTTTCATAAAGTATTAGGTACTTTGTTTAGTTGATGACTATAAAAAAATTCGAGTCGAGTGAGTTTTTATTTCTTAGTATTATCGAAAAAATTTAAAATAAAAAAAATCATTAAAGGAAGGTATCAATTTTCAAAAGATCTTTTATTTTTTTTCCCACTTATTTTTCATAATTATTCAAGAAAATATAATTTGTCTTTTTATTCCAATTATAGTTATATCGGTAAAAAATTGATTTCTCCCCACAAGGGATGCCATTCTGTAACTTTGATAATTTTTTAATCAAAATACAATAGTCCATTTAAAAAATATTAATTTTCTTCATGATTTACAATGAATTCAACGTACTTCCTTATCTAAATTCAATTTAAACTTTTTATTTCACAAAAACTAACCAAAAAACGACTAAATAAATTAAATTTAATACCCTATAGATAAATTTTCATTATAACCAAAAACAATTTAATTAAAATAAATTATTTTATCTTTTCAACAAGTATAAATGCAGAAGAAAAACAATAGAATTTAAACCGAAAATTCTCAATTATCGAATAAAAAATGAATAAACTAAGTCTAAAGAAAAAACAAAAGAATTAAAAAAGTTTATAACTTTTAATTTAACTTTATTTTTTTCTTTTTTCAAACAAACATTTCTTTATTGCCTTCATATTCTATTATTCTTTTAAACCACACCCTGTGTAAAATTTTTACCATAATCTGGCCATAATTTATGGTCATAGCAGGGTTTATGGCCATAACTTATGGCTATCTGATTGACGTTTCACTATCATTTTTTTACCAATTTTTGTTGTTGTTTTTTTTTCATGAAATCATCATTTTTGCTCCTTACTGTCAAAAAGATTAAAAATATACTTCTAAGCACTGTTCTGGTAATGATTTTTGAGCAATTTTTTAAAAATATTGCCAACAGAAGTTTAACTTTTTTGCTCGTTTCAATTCCATTGGTCAAAAATATTTTGGTTCCTCATAGAGGAACCTTTGTGATAGCTGAAATTTTGATTTTCGATATTTTGGCATATAAGCACGTTTTGAGACCTCAGGAAGCTAAAAAACTGGTTTTTAAAAAAAGTCTGTGTGTGTGTGTGTGTGTGTGTGTGTGTGTGTGTATGTATGTATGTAAGTATGTATGTCGCACTGTAACCGGTAATATTTCACAGCCAACACGACATTAAGACCTAATTTTTTTTTCAAAATTTTTTTCACCAAAAAAGCTCGAGGTACTTTATTTTACGTTATTTTACGTTATTTTACGTTATTTTACATTATTTTACGTTATTTTACGTTATTTTACGTTATTTTACATTATTTTACATTATTTTACGTTATTTTACGTTATTTTACATTATTTTACATTATTTTACGTTATTTTACGTTATTTTTTTATCACCATTTCTAAAATTCTTAATATTATTTCCTTATTACTAAGATCAATACCATAAATTCCCCCTTCTTTGTATTTTTCTCCTAGCATTTTTTTTAATTGCTCTTCAGCAACATCTTCTTCAAGATAATCTAATACTGGTTTAAAAAGTACTGCTTCATTAATGTTTTGCTTCTTTTGTAGTTAGCGATCTTGTCTTTCCATTAGCACTGATTACAGTAGGTATAAGAAAACTACTTTCTTTTTCATCAATTACGTCAATTACAGGAGACACATTTTTAATATCAACAAAAAATTCGAGTATTCTCGAATTTTTCGATAATGAACTAAATTTATTAAATTTACGATTTTTATCGAATATTTGCAAAATTTTTTGAAAATTCACTAATTTTTCGAAAAAGTTCTATTTTTTTTGTAAATCTAAGAAAGTTACTTTTTACAGTGTCATTTCTTCAAAAGTCATTTCTTCTTACTGTTATTTTACGTTATTTTACGTTATTTTACGTTATTTTACGTTATTTTACGTTATTTTACATTATTTTACGTTATTTTACGTTATTTTACGTTATTTTACATTATTTTACATTATTTTACATTATTTTACGTTATTTTACGTTATTTTACGTTATTTTACATTATTTTACATTATTTTACGTTATTTTACGTTATTTTACGTTAGTTTACGTTATTTAACGTTATTTTACATTATTTTATGTAAAATAATTTTATTTTAAAATTTTATTTTACGTTATTTTAAAAATTACGTAAAATAATTTTATTTTAAAATTTTATTTTACGTTATATTACGTTATTTTACATTATTTTACGTTATTTTACATTATTTTACGTTATTTTACGTTATTTTACATTATTGTACGTTATTTTACGTTATTTTACGTTATTTTACGTTATTTTACGTTATTTTTTTATCACCATTTCTAAAATTCTTAATATTATTTCCTTATTACTAAGATCAATACCATAAATTCCCCCTTCTTTTTATTTTGCTTCTAGCATTTTGGTTCCTCATAGAGGAACCTTTGTGATAGGTGAAATTTTGATTTTCGATATTTTGGCATATAAGCACGTTTTGAGACCTCAGGAAGCTAAAAAACCGGTTTTTAAAAAAAGTCTGTGTGTGAGTGTGTGTGTGTATGTATGTATGTATGTATGTATGTATGTCGCACTGTAACCAGTGATATTTCACAGCCAACACGACATTAAGACCTAATTTTTTTTTCAAAATTTTTTTCACCAAAAAAGCTCGAGGTACTTATTTTTTTTTTTAATTTGGATGTAATACCTCATTTATTTCCATGAAAGTACTTATATTGGAAAGTATGGTTTTTACTCGATATATCGAATCTGATACTTAATTTTTTGAAAATTTTTTTCCCAAAATTTTTTTCATAAAAAAATACAAAAAACACCATTTTTTTTTTTTTTTTGAACGTAGTACATAATTTGCTTCCATGGAAGTACTAGTTTTAAGAACCTCTATAAAAGTAATTTTTTGGACCTGATACTTAATTTTTTGAAAATTTTTTTCTCAAAATTTTTGCCGCCAAAAAATATAAAAAATGCCAATTTTTTTTTTTTTTAGGATGTAGTACTTAACGTTTTTCTACGAAAGTACGAATATTTAGAATTATCGTTTTTAAATGATTATTTCATGTGATAGGTAATTTTTCGATATTTTTTTTTTTTTTATTTTTTTAATAATAAAATTTAAAAAATACAATAATTTTTTTTCTTTTTGGACGTAATACCTAATTTATTTCTAGGATAGTTCTAATATCCAGATCATCGTTTTTAAAGGATTTCTCCATTTGATATGTAATTTTTCGGAATTTTTTGTTTCAAAATTTTTTGTATAAAAAGATTAAAAAAACATAACAATTTTTTTTCTTTTTGGACGGAGTACTTAATTTATTTCTATGAAAGTACTAATATCCAGAATTATGGTTTAAAGGATTTCTCCATCCTATATGTAATTTTTCGGAATTTTTTGTTTCAAAATTTTTTGTATAAAAAGATTAAAAAAACACAACAATTTTTTTTCTTTTTGGACGGAGTACTTAATTTATTTCTATGAAAGTACTAATATCCAGAATTATGGTTTTAAAGGATTTCTCCATCTTATATGTAATTTTTCGGAATTTTTTGTTTCAAAATTTTTTGTATAAAAAGATTAAAAAAACACAACAATTTTTTTTCTTTTTGGACGGAGTACTTAATTTATTTCTATGAAAGTACTAATATCTATAATTATTGTTTTTAAAGGATTTTTTCCATCTGATACGTAATTTTTCAAATTTTTTTTTTGAATATTTTCCATATAAAAAAATTAAAAAAACATCATTTTTATTAGGTAAAATAGACCATTATAAATATTTTGCTATTGTTGATGAGGAACCATAGTGCCAATCACTTGGCAGCGTTTTTTTTTTTTCTTTTTTGACTTAGTACTTAATTTATTTCTATGAAAGTACTAATATCTAGAATTATCGTTTTATCGTTTTTAAAGGATTTTTTCCATCTGATATGTAATTTTTCAAATTTTTTTTTTGAATATTTTTCATATAAAAAAATTAAAAAAATATCATTTTTATTAGATAAAATAGACCATTATAAATATTTTGATATTGTTGATGAGGAACCATAGTGCCAATCACTTGGCAGCGTTTTTTTATGAGCTTCGTTGGCTTCGAATACTGACAAAAAAGTTTTAAAATATACTTTCAAGCACTGTTCTGTAAAAAAATATTACTAAAAAAAAATGAAAAGAACTTTTTGCTCCTACCACTTTTACTCAAAAGTTAATGGGTTAAAATGTTTTGGAAAATTTTAATAACTGAAATGTTAAATAAATTTAATTTTAAGTCCTATTTTTATTTAAAATAATAACTTCGTGTATTAAATTTGAAGGACTATTTTATTTTACTTTAAAAATTTTTTGAATTTAAAAATTTAAAAATTTAAACTTTCTTACTCAAACCTCAAATTTTTTATTTATTCTGGTCTTTAGAAAAAAGTTTTGGGGTTTGAATGGTTGTTAAACTTTTTAATATGGCCATAAATGATGTCCATTTTATGGCCAAAATATGGTAAAAATTTTTCACAGGGCAATCAAAAATATTTTAAATAACACAAATTCACATAAAAGATTTTTCTTCCATTATGCTTAAATTAAAACACAAAAAAAATATATTTTTATTCTCATTTATTCAGCTGTTAAAATCAGGAAGTTACGTGAGATATACGAAAAATTTCTTCAGGAAATTGAGGTTTTCTCAAAAGGAAGTAACGATTATTTAACTTTTTTTTTCTTGGTTAAAATTTTTGGTAAATCCAAACATATATGCGTGCTAAAATACATATAGCGTGATCTTCAATATTGAAAATTTACGTTTTCTCTATTTTTTGTATTAAAAATCAATTTTAAAGTTTCTATAAAAAAACTTTTTTAACCAATTAATTTAAGGTTATATATATTTTTACAGTATCAAATAAAAGTTTTACAGCTATTATAACAACGATATATATGAAGGGATTAAGCTATTATGATCAACTTTGATTTTAATATATATATATAACTTTATTTACACACACATATATATTTATGGTTTAAATATCCAAAACTTTGTTTTTGTTTTAGTTATTGTTTTATTATTTTAATAGCATGTCGTTCGAATGTAATAAAATTTAGGTATTTAAATTTCTTATAAAAATTAATTATTTTAAATATTAATAAAAATAAAAAAGAAACAAATTATTTTAAACTCAATTTTACAAAATAGTCTAATAAAAAGATTGTCACGAAGAAGCAATTTTGTTAAAGCCGTTTATATTGCGTGAGTACTATTACGTGGTATATTTTAAAAAATACTAAAAAAAAAGAAACTAATATTTTTTTTACTTTGCAAATAATAATAAAAAATAAAGTCAGTAATAAAAAATAATGTCTGCTAATATTTCGATAATGAATTTTCAATGTTGGCTATGAACGTAAGGAATAATTTTATTTTGAAAGTTTTGTTGTTGTTGCTTATTGAGAATGTAAATGCTTATTCAGTTTCATGTTGCTTGGGGCATTCGAGTTGCAGTACGGGAGTTAAATATAGTAACTTTTTAATTTTACGCTTGTATTACGAATTCGGGGCAAAGTATTCAAATTTATTTTATTTTCGTCTGGTTTCAGAAAATTTTTTATTGTAAATTGGTAGTAGCAAACATCAGTATTAGGAACTTTGCTAGTAGGAAAACCTAAGCATTTCTTCCTTACATACTAGTTCACTAATCTATCAGAGTATATACAAGCCCAAAAAATGGTGTCAATTTTTTTTTTTAGAAAAGCCTTAAAAAAATCAGTTATTTTATCTGTAACAATTTTTCAGAGCCTCTTTTTTACAAATTAAATACTTGCCACAAAAATCGCCCTTTATATGGCTTCTTATATATCCTCTGTAATTCATTCATAAATTATTAACTTTTTCATGGGATAACAAGTCCAATATATATAACATGTACACAATACATAGTGCAGTATCGTAGTTGTAATATTTAGGAATTTCGAAAACTTTTTTAACCAGATTAAATTTTTATGAAAAAAATTTTTTATAGAATATATAATATAAATATATGTACGAAAAGAACTCTTGTTTGCCAAAATTCGTGTACATTAGTTATACTTCAACATGTATATGGGACATTTCATGCCAAGTTAGCTGTTTGAAATTTTATTTTTCACGGAAAAAGTGTTTCTCATATTTAAGAGGATTTCCCAATTTAGTAAAAGTATTATTTTGAAATAAGTAAAAGTTAGGTTAGCTTTGTAGAAAATTTTAACGTCTAGTTCATACAGTGCAACAAGAGCTGCTGTACAAGCGAACTGCTCGCATAAAATATATTTCGCATTAAGTACCTGTAGACATCTTCTTAAAATCAATTTAATATGAATTTTAAGAACTTATTTCGTCAAAAATAATAAAATAAAATAAAATAAAATTTTTAAACAATCCCATTGACATAAGATGCTCCATGTAAGAGCCTTTACATAGATAAAAGGTCAAATGCACAGAAGTATAAGTCTCGGTGAACCTTACTAGGAATTCTCTAAGGATTAGTAATGCTTCTTGCGTTTGGCATATCTCGAATATATATATATACACACATATATACATCTAAGTGCTTGTATATAAGTAAAGATCTGGCAATTTCTGTTTTAGTTTAAGCCATCTTTTCCGATCTTTCGTCTATATACATTCCATATATACATATATATAAAGGATTTCGAGAAACTATGCTAGAACATACTACTTGTCTTTAGACTTTGTAGAACCGACTTGGGAAATGGACCGGTTGAACGTTTAGATTAATGGACATTTTCAAAGTGAATGATATCGACATCTTCTCTATGTTGACGGTTAAACTAACCATGAGACTATAAATGCACACACATGCATATATATATATATTTATTTAACTTTTATAACTAATTTAAATTATAGTTTTACTTATCTTTCTTAAATTTTTTATTTCCCTTCGATTTTCTACATAAATATTCACATAAAAGCTTTAAAATATAATAAAAATAGTTAGCTTTCTGATTAAATGTACATGCATAGTATACAAAAACATGTTTATATTGTCATTATTTACTTTCGTTTAACCAGAGAAATTCAATGTATTTGATAAAATACACATACATAACATTGGGAATAAGTAATTGATTAAATGTAAACATAAATTTTAATTTTCTTCGTGTAACTACATAAAATAATTTTAACAAAGAATACATTATCTATATATTTCTCATTATCATAAATATATTTTTAAAAAGTGATAAAAAAATGACACTTTTTCAATTACATACAGAAAATTTTTTTTATACTATATGCGCTTATGAGCTTTCAATATATATATATATATATATTATATACACTTGACAAAATTACTCGAATCTGTCAAAGTTTTCAACAACAGAATACTCATCTCTTATATATGTATATATATATATATATGTATCCACGAAGGGCGACGACAACGAGACACTCAAATGCGCGCAATGGGAAATTGAAATTCCCAGGATGTACAGAGATTACCAAAGCGTATATAAAGTATATTTATAAAGTATTGAACGAAAATTTCCGTTAAAATGAAAACTGCATAATATAGATTTTATATATACACACATATATATATAAATATTCTAATCATTAAAAATCTCTTTTTACATATTTACTATTATATAAATATGTACTTGTATTATATATGTATAAGAGAGCTTCAAGAAATAATTTTCAACATGAATGCTTTTAATTATTACTGATAAATTATTTTTTAATAGATATTTACTATTTAATTACTTATTATACAACATGAAAATAGTTTTTGGTAACAATTTTATTTTATATATGGAAGATTCTTTATCAAACCAGCCACACCTTCTTTGATTGCTTGTCTGAGCAGCCGCCTTTACGTTTAATTATTTGTGCCCACCCTGAAAAGGGCAGGACTTGCAGACGCTGCTCAAAGATTACAAAATAATTAAAAATATCACGTACACACACACTAGCATAAACATTTTTAGTTGTTATAGCAAGAGTAATATTTTGTTCCTTCTAAAACTGACTTTAGCGGTTCAAATCTGTTTCTGTGTAGATTAGTAGACCATTTTCCCGTCAAGTTATCTCCATTTTTGAACGAGGGAACGAGGGAAAGAAGGAGGGGATAGAACTAACTTTGAAAAGAATCACCCATGTATAATCTCTAACTTTAAAGTAGAAGCTATATTTAATTTATATATTATATTATAAAAATGCTTTTGTTAATTTATTTTCAATGAAATTATGAATTTTTCGTAAACATAATTTAAAATAAAATTTGTTTCTCTTTTAAATGTTACTTGTGCATTTACTAATCAGAACTTTGATTATATTACTAGTTTACTCTCAATACAATTATCGAATTTATTAACATTAGCATCAGTTGTAATCATTAAATATTAGAAGATTTTCCGTACATTAAACTTGCTAAGAGGGGTATTATTCAACAATAATGGTAAACAATTCAAGCACTTGGATTATGAATTCGCTAATTACGCTCTTATTGATTACTCTTAACCACATTTCTAATGAAGAAATTGATTTTTTAAACTATAAAGTTATTTTTGGTTAGATTTAAAAATAATTGATTTAAAATTTACAGTTCCAAATAATGCTTCAACCAAATAATTTTTACAAAACCTTCTTATACATGTATTGTATTACATATACTTCACTGTAAAAAGTAACTTCCTTATAATAACAAAAAAATGAGAACATTTTCGAAAAATTAGTAAATTTTCAAAAAAATTTGTAAATATTCGACAAAAATCGTAAATTTACTAAATTTAGTATATAAACGAAAAATTCGAGTATTCTCGATTTTTTTTTGTGAATTCGCAAGAAAAATTGATAATTTACCATTTTTTTTCGAAAATTTACAAAAAATAGTTGTAAATTTATAAAAAATAGTTGTGAATTTACAACTTTTTTCGTAAATTCACAAAAAAAAATCGAGAATTCTCGAATATTTCGATAATGTACTAAATTTAGTAAATTTACGATTATTATCGAATATTTACAAATTTTTTTGAAAATTTACTAATTTTTCTAAAACATTCTATTTTTTTTGTTAATCTAAGGAAGTTACTTTTTACAGTGTCGTTATATTACTTAAACTATTGTGAAGTTCACTTCATTAAAATCTTGCATAAATTACAAAAATAGTAAAATTAATAATAACTGAAACTGACATTCAAAAATTTTTATTTGCTTCAAAACTTTCCTTACATATAAATAATACATACATGCCAATAAAAACTGGCAAAAAAAACTAAATTTAAATAAATTATACCAAAAGTTTTAAAATAAGCAAAGCTTTTTAAACTTTGTGGTCAAAAGTTATATTTAAAACTCGAAAATAAAAAAACACACAGAAAATTTTTTAAAAAAAGAGAATAAAAAATAGTTACGTGCAAACGTCTACTGCATGTTCAGTAGCAGTTTTCTGAACTGCTTACATATAGAAAAGTGTTTTGTGAGTTCTTGTGTATTTTTGTGTATGTATATAAGAGAGAGAGAAAGATACACATGGCTCTTAAGTCAAAATGTTAGAGTGCCCGTGACAATACAGTGATTTATGCTTTACTAAAGTAAGAGAAGCTCCTACATGCCAGAATTTTATTTCGTTTAAAGTTACCTTAAATTCTCACTTTAATATATAAGATACCTTTATACGATACTTCTTATAAAGCTTTTAGTTTATACTTCAACAAGCTGCACATAAAATTCTTCAAGTTTGTTAAATATTTCAACTTAAATTTTTTGATAAAAATTCATTTAATAAACGAAATTATCTTGATTTGCTATGTACGTATTTTAATTAAAGCAAATGATTTAATTCAGTGATTGCTCATACTCTAATCAAAAAGTATTTTGTACTGAAGAAAATCAGGATCACTAATCTGTCTAATCGGTAGCTCCGAACGTTTGTAGAAAAAGATATATTTAAAATAAATTTAATCTAAACTTAGAATTGCTGATTCGTTATTTCATAAAATCGCATATCAAACATTTTAAACCTCTGTTGACTCTACCAATATTTTATGATTGAGGATGACAGAATCAAATATAATATACTTTTCAATATTAATTGTCTGATTCGTTAACAGTTTTGATCGTGAATTCGTGACTATCATCAGTTTTAACTGTAGTTGAAATTTTCAATTTTAAAAAATTTTAGCACTACCATTAATTAAAAAAAATTTTTTTCATTTTTTAATTTAGATAAAAAGCAAAAAACACAAACTGATAAAGTTAGTTTAAGATTCTTGGTAGATGCATGAACTTTTAATGTACGTACGTATTTATATTTAAAACAAAACCATAAACCATAACATATCCTTTACAAGAAACTTTTAGTTTATGAGTTTCTCTAAAGTTTTATTCGTAACATTTAAAGTATAATACCAACAATGCAGAATTAAGTATCTTAAAAGAGATTAAATGTTAAAAATTATGAAAATCTTTCTTGAAATATATCCAGAACTTTATTTTAAATATTTTTCTTTTTGAAATACACAATTAAAACTAAAACTCTGATAAATCTAAGTAACGAAGTTGCTTTTTACTAAAATCCCTTTGAATACTAATTATGTAAATTGTTTTATAAAAAAATCAAGGATTATCAAGGATTCTAGTAACTTTATTGCTTAATTTTTACCCTAGAAGTTCATTCAAGCTTCGGAATTTTGTTTATTTTTTAGAATGTTAATTCTATATGTATCTTATGAAAGTAAACAATTGTTGCCGATAGCGAAAAATGTGGAAAGTGTTATATGCAGTGCCACATTTACCATGCAGGCACTAATTCAAATCATAGGTATAGGTATAATTATAGGTACTCTTTCACACTTGCTCTGAAGTAATTAATATATAAATTTATAACCATTTACCTATAGATATTTAATAATAAATTATTAGACAGGGTGAATCATTTTAAACGATACACTCAAATATTTCGTAAAATAGGCAAAATAAAGTAAAACGTTTCATATAAAAGTTTTTAGGATTAAAGGGGGCCATCTGATAGGGGAGCATTAGATTTGGGTCTTAGGGCTCTGTCGAGATGGCTCTGCAGGATCCAAAATAAATAGAAAGTATTATTTCAGATGTTGCAGCAAATTTTAGATCCAGATGCGATTTGGCTTAAAAAAATACAAGGCCCATTTTTTATACCCTTTTTTAGCATTAAGTCCCTAATCACGGATTATTCTTGAATCTAAGAATTGATTTGCAAGCCTTCAAACTTTGAGTTATTTTTAGAAAGGAAAAATGGTTTATATATCTTATTAGACATATAGACTTCCAAAGGTTAGAACAGCCTACTCTGAATGGGCCAATTCGTAACGAAAGAGGTTTAACTAATCATACATATTGTAAATTATTATCATCTTAAAATTTAGTAAATTGGTTTAAATATTTTTTTTTTTATTTTAGAAGCCATTTCGGAAACACCTACAATTAATATCAAATTTTAATTTTAAGGCAAATTAATTAAAATAACTTTATTTACCATAGAGGTAAAATGTTTGAATTAACGCATTTGGTTTTAAATATAGTAGAAGAGTAACAAAAAAATTTTTTTTTAAGATTTTATAAACAGGTAACCAACTGAACACCTGAAATTCGAGAAAATAAGCTTATTAATAAAACTTCTGGCTGAAATATTTTAGCATAAAACTTTAAATAATTACGAAAAACTTCAATATTTAATTTTACATAAAACTTACTAAGTAAAGATGCTCTCAAAATTACAACCAATTACATACAATTATATAGTACAGCATAAACAACATATTATTTGCAAAACATCAAAACTATAATGTTTGAAAATATGCATATTTACATAATAATTTATATTTTGGTAATATTTGGTCTAAAACATTCTAAAAAGAGAATACAAGTAGTAAAATCAGTAGTATGAAAAGTACATATTATATGGTTTTACAAATTTATGTTACATGTAAAACCACAAGGAAATAAAATATATACGGTATAAAACAAGAGAAAGTAATAAACTATAAGCTCTTATAAGAATATGCGACTCTGTTTTACACTATAACAACAAAACAGTATATATATATATATATATTTACAAGTTAAAAGCTATGTGGCTCTATGTTACCCTTAGACAAATTGTCGAACAGCCTTTGTGGTTGGACATATATACAAGTGTTTGTCGAAGTTATACCTTCGTATTTACAAAATAGGATTACTACACTTTCTGTTGTATCCTGAGGTGTATCCTTTTATAATCCAAAAGTAACTTTTTAGTAAAAAGTTTAAGTAATTTTTGAAAATTTTGTAAAATTTATTTTACTTTTAATACGAATGTATTATAATAGTTTGTAAAGGCTTAACTATTTTAGATAATTGATAATAAAGGGTTCCAGGTGTTTTAAAGTCTAATGATTTAATTTGTGTAATTAAATAAAATAAAAGCTAAATATCTGTATGTAATCTTATTTAAAATTACGTTTTCTACATTTAGAATTATATAAGTATTATATATAAAATATTATATATATATATGTATATGAGTGTGTTTTACTGAAAATAATTAACGTACGGTGTATTTAGTGTACTTAGAATGTATATGAGATTTTCTGAATAAAATTAAAGGAGCAAAATTATTTAATTCCTTTTTTTTAAGATGTAGGTATTCAGTATTTACTTCTAAAAATCTTCAATGACGGTTAGAGCAAAACTAACCATATTAGATAAAATGAAGACATTTTTTTTATTTATAAGACTCAATTTTGGAAAATTTTCATTCTAATTCAAGGTTTTGAGGCCAGGCCCCACAATCAACAACTAAAATATTAGTTTACCCCTAATTGTGTATTCGCACCTATCCCAAAAATAATAAACCGAAGTTGGACGGAGAGGACGTAACTTCCCTTCCCCATAGAATTCACAGGACAATCCACGAAATAAACGACTGAAATTGCTTTTACCTCTTAGGGTGTACTTGCATCTACCCCAAAATTAAACTGGAGCAAAGAGAATTTAGGGAAGAATAGCCCATTTAAATCAGCAATAATTTTGGAGGGAATTTCCTGGGGAAAAATTTTAGGAGGAAAAGTTCTGTAATCCCCTTGGAAATTGTTGAAAATTTCGAAATTGTTTTAAGTAACCATAAATGCATAAGATCCATTGAAGTGAATCCGTTTCCGTTTATTTAAAATTTTTGGATATATTTAACATTACTGATGCCTTGACTATTCAGATTTACTCGCATAAAGAATTATCACTTATTTTAAATTTTTAAAATTATTAAAATTAAATCATTCTCCAACGTCTAAAAAGGTTATTTATATTAAAAAATAATTTATGCTACACATAATATAAAATTATTATTTTAATAAAAATAATGAAAATTTATGTATCCATTAAAAACACAAAATAAAATAATTGCATAAATCATAATATCTTACTTTAAAAATAACAAAGCATCAAAATTACTAAATATTTAAATAAATTTCAACTTAATAAAAGAAATAAATGAACTTTTTTTCTATACTTTTTTGTAAAAAAATTTTTTGTGTGTAAAAAAAAAAATTCTATTATAGTTTACAGGAAAAGTTAATTTTTTTTTTTGTCATATTTTTCAACTCGTCTACACCATATGGTGTCCTTGTAAAGCTTCACATTGAAAAAAGTCTCAACATGATATCATATACCAACTTTTTTTTTATACATTCTTCAAAAAAAAAAAAAAATTGAAAAACTCAAAGTCTAAAGTTTCCCACAGTAAATAATTAATTCATTCACTGTAGGATACTTTTCCTCTTTTTTTAATATTCGTAGAAAAAAAAAATATTAAGTGGATTTTAAAATGACGTGATTAAATATTAACTGAAAGTTTTGTCCATAAAAAGTATAAACGAACTTTTAGTTAGAAATATTTGTAAAATAAAAAAAGATTTTTTAATAAAAAATTCTTAATAATTTACCTAGTGGGCCAAAAATTGAAAAAAAAATTTTTATTTAAATTGCAGAGTATAAAGCTGATGTATTAAATATATGGAATGCATACTGAGAGCAATAATTTTCAATATGCTAGTTTAGGTTATTTTCATGAGCTTCGTGCTTCATTAAACTGTATGTATACATAAATAGAAAAAGATAGTAAGAGAAAGAAAGATACCCAAGAGCATCCAAGGTTCATTATTATTAAAGTTTTTTGCTGCATGATGTAAAGTATATATAATGAAAACACAGTCTACAAGACTTGGAATATTGTTTTTTTATTTTTTTTTATAAAAAATAGTGTACGTAATAAAAAATACATGATTATTTATACACTGAAAGAAATTTACGGTCATGTAGCTTCTGGAATTTTTACTTTGTGCTTGGGTATAAGGTCAGATGGAGCGTATCTCTGGAGATTCTTTAGAGCAGGATTAGTGTAAATTTATTTGTGAAAAATTCTGTATTCGTGAAGAGTAAAAACTGGAATTTTTTTTACTAAAACGGAAAATTAACTTTGGTTTTTGAAAATAAGCCCGATTGAGTTGGAATTTCAAAATTATATATAATAAACGAAACCCGGGTGCATTATGAAAGCATTAAAATTTGAGAAATTCCAATAATGTTTATCATGAATCGATACTAGTCTCTTTCAGTAGGCTTGTATAAAAAATCTTCATAAAATGACTGTTTGATAGTTTTAACATCAATTTTAACCAACGATAATTGTCATTCCTTGCCCAAAAATTTTCATACATGAACTAATTTATGAAATTAAATATCTAATAAAAATTTCGTTCCATAAGACTCCTATAAAAATTGATTCTAAAAAATACCAAAATTACTCAGTTTTCCTAAAAAACACATGCAGGCTAACGTACATATTTAATTATAAAGTTAATTATAACAGAATAAAATTAATAAGAGTAAAAATCATATAAAAGCCTCTAATGAAACTAAAATGTCATGTTATAAATTCTTCTAAAAAAGAGGATTATTATTATCGATGTTCACTTTGTTCTTTTTCGTTTACTATTTCAAAGGATTTAAAGGTTTGTTCTCTCTTATATATAGAATATAATAGAATATATGTTTGAAAATTTTCTGTAACATGTGGAAAAGTACATATATAATATAGAACTTTTTGCTAAATCAGCAAAAATTTTAGTATGTTAGTGCAAAATTTTCTTGTTCTTATTGGTATATATAGAATTGTGAAAAAGCCCTTATTCGATATATGATACGCTGACTCTTAACAACGTGTTCTATAATATTGTTTTTATTTCATATAATATTTTTTTAAATTTATTTCACGATTATTTAGTGCCCATTTCCTGATAATATTCTTTATTGATAAGGAAGTAATTTTTTATTTTATTGTTTCAAGTATTCGGAAAAAAGACATTTTATTATTAAAACTTTATATTTGTTTAAAGATTTTGCAGATTAAAGATTTTTAGGCACTTTTCATACGTCATGACGTAAATTTGAAAATCAGTTCTTTTAAAATAAAAAATTGTTGTAGTTATCAATGTCAATAAAACCTAGCCTATGTTTTAATATGATTTAAAATACTTTTCATTTCTCATGCTCATTGGCTGTGTCAAAACTGGTTATACAAACCAGATAAACGTTTTAACCAGCTTTTTAGAAATTCCCAGAAATTCTACCCAAAATTTGCCCAAATACTAAAAATCCTGTTGTTTATAAGTTTTTCATTTACCAGTTTACCGGAACGTGAATTTAATTTTCTTTTTCTTTCACAAAATTGGAACCTAAGTTGAGCTCTCATTTCTAAGAGATTCAATTCAAAGGACGCAATATCAAATCAAAGTAAATTTAATGTCATAAACCTGCATCCTAGTCTAAAACATATTTGAAGTATGGCATATAAAGCTATTTAATTAGAAATTCATTTTCAGATTATTTGGAACATACGATATTTTAAAATTCCCATAATTACCTCGTATCTCAAAACCCATTTTTTCAGTGTATATGTTAAAAAATAATATCATCTTATTTTTTCCCATAAATTACATAAAGCAACATAAATTTAAGTCCTTTTTTTACCATAGTTACCCAACCCAATTTTAGTAATATATATAAATGTAAGCAAGCATGTTTTTGTTTGAAACTAAAATTTTACGTATTATTTTCCATGCATAAACATCCTTAAATTATTTTGTTATATTATGGTAGAAGAAAAGTATAACCAAAATAGTATTAAATATATGCGTTTAGTGTACAGAAATTTAACATACACATTTAAAGAATCAGAAGAAGAAAACAAGACAATGTAATACGTGTGTGTAGGAAAATGATATTAACGTACGTTGAGTGTCCTCGGAAGGAAATAGTTTTACTATAAAATGATATATTATAAAGTGGTTTTTTTAACGTTTTAAGTAGATGTAAAATATTGTTTTTACTTGTACCTGCAGTAAAAAGCTTTTTATTTGATTTTCATTTATTTTTTTGTTATTTTTATTCAATTTTTTTTTTTTAATTTTTAATTATTTTTTATTTTCTACACTTTTTAATCACATTTGTAAATATACTTGAATGATCACTCGTATATGAAGGTTTGATCTACTCCTGCAACCATTAATTTAAAAGTTTCTACTAAAAAAAAGTAATAATAATAATAATAAAAAAATAATCCTGATATATACTTTTCGTTTGATATATAAAGAGAGAAAAATATGGACGAAAAAAAAACAGCTTGATTACTTTTCGATCCTTTCTACGTGGATCGAATGATAGTCAAACAAAAATGACGCAGTTCTATCACGAAAAAAAATAAAGTAAGAATTTATTTTCTAGCCACTCTTCAGAAGATATTACGTGTCTTGTGAAAAAGACCACTAACTTTTAGTTGAGTAAACCTTTTCTCTTTTTTTTTTTTATGAAAAAACCTTAAATTGACTTCAACTTCATAAACTTGCACTTAGTTAGTGTTTACTTTTATACTTTTTTATACAACGTTGAAAACCAGATTCAAATTTATTTACTACTGGTTTTTATTTTTTGATATGAGGTAAAATTTTTTTTTCTTTAACTAAAAATTTATATTAAATGCTAAATAAATATGTGAATATCATTAAAAATATTAAATTCGTGTTTGAATAATTTTATATAAAATTGATTATTTACTTCTTATTAACGTATTGCTTTATTTTACGTAAGAATATATATTTTTTTTTTAAATAAATTTATTTTTTTTTAAACCAAATTTTATTAAAATTCTTTAGTTTTCAGTTGGTTGAGAGTTAGAGAAAATATCTGGAAAAACGAAATATTTTCAAAAAATAAACAAATAGAATATTTTTTTAAATTCAAAAGTATATAAAATAAAATCCAAAATAAACCTTTTAATGATAAAATTTATTAATTTAATAATTAAAACGTAAACACTATTTCAAATAAAATATAAATAATTTAATTATTCGACATACAAAAATCATCGAATGGTTTATTTATTTTTAAATATATAAATTTCAATGGAATATTTGGTTTAATATAAAACATTTTAATAAAATATCTGATTAAAATATACTTTTAATTTATATTAATTATAAAATATATATAAATATAAAATATGTATAATATATATATATTAGAGTGGACCTAAAATTAGAGTTTTGAGAAAAACTTTGCTCCCCGGATTTTTTTATGAAGTTTTGGTCATAAAAAGTCCCCAGCTCCAAGGATTTTGATTTTGCTTTGCAAAAACACGTGCCTGTAAGCACCTCAATTTTCAAATTTAAATAACATGGGAATTTTGACTTTTCAGCTTTCTAATTTTTTAACGTGCTGAAAAAACACTGTTTAAACACTACCAAACAGATAGAACATGATGTTTAGACATATAAAAACTGATCCCCAAAATTATAGCAGTCCCAGAACACTTTGTTTTATCAAAATAAAATTTTTAAAAATCGCATTCTTCCTATTTAAAATACATTGTTTTTTATTTATAATGTATTTTAAATGAGAAAATTGCGATTTTTAAAAATTTTATTTTGATAAAACAAAGTGTTCTGGGACTGCTATAATTTTGGGGATCAGTTTTTATATATTTAAACATCATTTTCTATCTGTTAGCTAGTGTTTAAAAAAATTTTTTCAGCACGTTAAAAAATTAGAAAGCTGAAATGTCAAAATTCCCATGCTATTTAAATGGGAAAATTGAGGTGCTTACAGGCACGTGTTTTTGCAAAGCAAAATCAAAATCCTTGGAGCTGAGGACTTTTTATGACCAAAACTTCATAAAAAAATCCGGGGAAAGTTTTCTAGTCTTTAGTTTTTCATGTTAGTTTGCCAGTAATAGACGAGAAAATCTAATCGCTTCTTAGATCTTTGCAATTTCTCCATCGATGCAGGGGAAAGCTAATCTTCCATCGATGCAGGGGAGCGCTAATCTTCCATCGATGCAGGGGAAAGCTAATCTTCCATCGATGCAGGGGAAAGCTAATCTTCCATCGATGCAGGGGAGCCCTAATCTTCCATCGATGCAGGGGAAAGCTAATCTTCCATCGATGCAGGGGAGCCCTAATCTTCCATCGATGCAGGGGAGCCCTAATCTTCTATCGATGCAGGGGAGCGCTAATCTTCCATCGATGCAGGGGAGCCCTAATCTTCCATCGATGCAGGGGAGCCCTAATCTTCTATCGATGCAGGGGAGCGCTAATCTTCCATCGATGCAGGGGAAAGCTAATCTTCCATCGATGTAGGGGAACGCAAATCTTCCATCGATGCAGGGGAGCGCTAATCTTCCATCGATGCAGGGGAGACCTAATCTTCCATCGACGAAGAGGAGCCCTAAACTTCCATTGATGCAGGGGAGACCTAATCTTCCATCGATGCAGGGGAGCCCTAATCTTCCATCGATGCAGGGGAGCGCTAATCTTCCATCGATGCAGGGGAGCCCTAATCTACCATCGATGCAGGGGAGCCCTAATCTTCCATCGACGAAGGGGAGCCCTAATCTTCCATCAACGCAGGGGAGCCCTAATCTTCCATCGATGCAGGGGAGCCCTAATCTTCCATCGATGCAGGGGAGCCCTAATCTTCCATCGACGCAGGGGAGCCCTAATCTTCCATCGATGCAGGGGAGACCTAATCTTCCATCGATGCAGGGGAAAGCTAATCTTCCATCGATGCAGGGGAGCCCTAATCTTCCATCGATGCAGGGGAGCCCTAATCTTCCATCGACGCAGGGGAGCGCTAATCTTCCATCGACGCAGGGGAGCCCTAATCTTCCATCGATGCAGGGGAGCCCTAATCTTCCATCGACGCAGGGGAGCCCTAATCTGCCATCGACGCAGGGGAGCCCTAATCTGCCATCGACGCAGGGGAGCCCTAATCTGCCATCGACGCAGGGGAGCCCTAATCTTCCATCGACGCAGGGGAGCCCTAATCTGCCATCGACGCAGGGGAGCCCTAATCTTCCATCGACGCAGGGGAGCCCTAATCTTCCATCGATGCAGGGGAGACCTAATCTTCCATCGATACAGGGGAGCCCTAATCTTCCATCGATGCAGGGGAGCCCTAATCTTCCATCGATGCAGGGGAGCCCTAATCTTCCATCGATGCAGGGGAGCCCTAATCTTCCATCGATGCAGGGGAGCCCTAATCTTCCATCGACGCAGGGGAGCCCTAATCTTCCATCGATGCAGGGAGACCTAATCTTCCATCGATGCAGGGGAAAGCTAATCTTCCATCGATGCAGGGGAGCCCTAATCTTCCATCGATACAGGGGAGCCCTAATCTTCCATCGATGCAGGGGAGCCCTAATCTTCCATCGATGCAGGGGAGCCCTAATCTGCCATCGACGCAGGGGAGCCCTAATCTTCCATCGACGCAGGGGAGACCTAATCTTCCATCGATACAGGGGAGCCCTAATCTTCCATCGATGCAGGGGAGCCCTAATCTTACATCGATGCAGGGGAGCCCTAATCTTCCATCGACGCAGGGGAGCCCTAATCTTCCATCGATGCAGGGGAGCCCTAATCTTCCATCGATGCAGGGGAGCCCTAATCTTCCATCGACGCAGGGGAGCCCTAATCTTCCATCGATGCAGGGGAGACCTAATCTTCCATCGATGCAGGGGAAAGCTAATCTTCCATCGATGCAGGGGAGCCCTAATCTTCCATCGATGCAGGGGAGCCCTAATCTTCTATCGATGCAGGGTAGCCCTAATCTTCCATCGATGCAGGGGAGCCCTAATCTTCCATCGATGCAGGGGAGCGCTAATCTTCCATCGGAACAGGGGAAAGCTAATTTTCCATCGATGCAGGGGAGCGCTAATGTTCCATCGATGCAGGGGAGCCCTAATCTACCATCGATGCAGGGGAGCCCTAATCTTCCATCGACGAAGGGGAGCCCTAATCTTCCATCAACGCAGGGGAGCCCTAATCTTCCATCGATGCAGGGGAGCCCTAATCTTCCATCGATGCAGGGGAGCCCTAATCTTCCATCGATGCAGGGGAGCCCTAATCTTCCATCGATGCAGGGGAGCCCTAATCTTCCATCGACGCAGGGGAGCGCTAATCTTCCATCGACGCAGGGGAGCCCTAATCTTCCATCGATGCAGGGGAGCCCTAATCTTCCATCGACGCAGGGGAGCCCTAATCTGCCATCGACGCAGGGGAGCCCTAATCTGCCATCGACGCAGGGGAGCCCTAATCTGCCATCGACGCAGGGGAGCCCTAATCTTCCATCGACGCAGGGGAGCCCTAATCTGCCATCGACGCAGGGGAGCCCTAATCTTCCATCGACGAAGGGGAGCCCTAATCTTCCATCAACGCAGGGGAGCCCTAATCTTCCATCGACGCAGGGGAGCCCTAATCTTCCATCGATGCAGGGGAGACCTAATCTTCCATCGATACAGGGGAGCCCTAATCTTCCATCGATGCAGGGGAGCCCTAATCTTCCATCGATACAGGGGAGCCCTAATCTTCCATCGATGCAGGGGAGCGCTAATCTTCCATCGACGCAGGGGAGCCCTAATCTTCCATCGATGCAGGGGAGCCCTAATCTTCCATCGATGCAGGGGAGCCCTAATCTTCCATCGACGCAGGGGAGCCCTAATCTTCCATCGATGCAGGGAGACCTAATCTTCCATCGATGCAGGGGAAAGCTAATCTTCCATCGATGCAGGGGAGCCCTAATCTTCCATCGATACAGGGGAGCCCTAATCTTCCATCGATGCAGGGGAGCCCTAATCTTCCATCGATGCAGGGGAGCCCTAATCTGCCATCGACGCAGGGGAGCCCTAATCTTCCATCGACGCAGGGGAGACCTAATCTTCCATCGATACAGGGGAGCCCTAATCTTCCATCGATGCAGGGGAGCCCTAATCTTCCATCGACGCAGGGGAGCCCTAATCTGCCATCGACGCAGGGGAGCCCTAATCTGCCATCGACGCAGGGGAGCCCTAATCTGCCATCGACGCAGGGGAGCCCTAATCTTCCATCGATGCAGGGGAGCCCTAATCTGCCATCGACGCAGGGGAGCCCTAATCTTCCATCGACGCAGGGGAGCCCTAATCTTCCATCGATGCAGGGGAGACCTAATCTTCCATCGATACAGGGGAGCCCTAATCTTCCATCGATGCAGGGGAGCCCTAATCTTCCATCGATGCAGGGGAGCCCTAATCTTCCATCGATACAGGGGAGCCCTAATCTTCCATCGATGCAGGGGAGCGCTAATCTTCCATCGACGCAGGGGAGCCCTAATCTTCCATCGATGCAGGGGAGCCCTAATCTTCCATCGATGCAGGGGAGCCCTAATCTTCCATCGACGCAGGGGAGCCCTAATCTTCCATCGATGCAGGGAGACCTAATCTTCCATCGATGCAGGGGAAAGCTAATCTTCCATCGATGCAGGGGAGCCCTAATCTTCCATCGATACAGGGGAGCCCTAATCTTCCATCGATGCAGGGGAGCCCTAATCTTCCATCGATGCAGGGGAGCCCTAATCTGCCATCGACGCAGGGGAGCCCTAATCTTCCATCGACGCAGGGGAGACCTAATCTTCCATCGATACAGGGGAGCCCTAATCTTCCATCGATGCAGGGGAGCCCTAATCTTACATCGATGCAGGGGAGCCCTAATCTTCCATCGACGCAGGGGAGCCCTAATCTTCCATCGATGCAGGGGAGCCCTAATCTTCCATCGATGCAGGGGAGCCCTAATCTTCCATCGACGCAGGGGAGCCCTAATCTTCCATCGATGCAGGGGAGACCTAATCTTCCATCGATGCAGGGGAAAGCTAATCTTCCATCGATGCAAGGGAGCCCTAATCTTCCATCGATGCAGGGGAGCCCTAATCTTCTATCGATGCAGGGTAGCCCTAATCTTCCATCGATGCAGGGGAGCCCTAATCTTCCATCGATGCAGGGGAGCGCTAATCTTCCATCGGAACAGGGGAAAGCTAATTTTCCATCGATGCAGGGGAGCGCTAATGTTCATTTTTTTAATTATCTCTTTCCACCATCTTGGAAAATCGGAAAATATCTTGGGTCAAAAATTATAAACTATACCCTCAGGGTATCCGCTTCTACCTGGAATGGCCATTTTCCTTTTTATTAACCTTTTTATTTCCTTAAAATACCTTGTGGTTAAACAGATCACAATGGTTCCTCTATGAGGAACCAATAATATAACCCTATATACTTTTTTTGGAATATCAATTTTCGACTAATTAACAAAACATGTATTTTAATTTTTATTAATAAAAAAAATAATTTAAATTTAGGTTATCTATATGTTTTTTCTGCAATAAATACACATTACTAATACTATGAATAATTATACATAAATACACATCAAAACGCTTTTATTGCGATAACAATGTACAACAAGGTACAAAGCAACAACTCCTTTCTAGAATAGGATGTTTATAGATGACTTTAATATGTTGGAAAAATACTTTTGGTACCCTGAATTTATTCCAATGGGTCTTCTGGACTTAGAAACACAGGGCTCAATCTTAAATTAAATCTTAAATAGAACTAAATGAAGGACATCGGGAGTGTTTGTTCAAAATACTAAAATCATCCATAGATTTGTCTTCCTTCGTAAGTTAGATTATCACATATAAATCTAACAATTCTTTGAGAAATTTTACAGAGATACAAAAATTTTTGTATTTTTAGAAGGGTTCTATTGCTAAAGCGACTAAAATTTTGCAAAATTCTTCAGCTAACCATAAAATAATTTTAATTTAACTATCACATTTAATTACTTACCAAATTTTTCGTATTATAATCATGATAATTTATAAAATATTTAGCAATTATCATTAGAATCGTATTAAACAGTGAACAATGTTAATTAAAGTAACAGTAACCTCAAAAACCATTTTCGAAAATATCTGTTAACCAACACATATAACATCAGTATATTATTCAAGTAATTGTCATAATATTAACGAAATAACAATACATAGTATCTCTATTCGTAATAACAGATTTCTCTCTTAGCATCATTATAACCTCAAAAATACCAAATTTAACTCATTTACATTCACACGTTTATTCACACACATATATATAGAAAGGTACTCATGTAAGCACAATATACCAAATTCAATTTAATAGTATTCTATATTGACTAAAAAGCTCAATCCATATAATGTTATTATTGTTCAGAAATTGGTCGATAAATGCATACGTTAGCTTGAAAATTTTGGTTAATGTTTAGAAATGTAAATTTAAATCTAACAAAATTATCTTTTCGCTATTTATAATGTATTCTTATTATTATTATTATTATTATAACGTATTTGAATTCATTGTTTTAATATTTATTCAGTTAAATTAGAAATGTTGTTTTTGTTGTTTTTCATTCGTAATAGCATATATTAATATATATATCTTTTTAATTAAGTAAGACACAAATAGATAATTAAAATACATTTTATTTTTGTTACTTTTGTGTTTTATTTGATATGCTGTGTATAGTATTGTATTCTTTGTATATAATTCTTAATTAATAAACAACTTTTGAAACATTGAAATAAAATCCTTATTTCTTAGTTCTTATAACTCCGAATTTACTTTAAAAATAAATTTAAATATTTAAAATTAAGATGTATAAGCTTATGTCGATAGTAGTTGATCACGGTTGGCTAAAAACAATTTTAAATAAAACTTGAAGGTACCTACGAGACAATGATCAATTTGGAACTTGATTTTGAGTCCATTTGAAAAGTTCAAACTGCTAAAAATGAAACCGGAAAAGGCCAAAATAAAAAAAAAGGTTTTTGGCTGTTCTAAGTAAAAGAAAACTTTTCCTTAATCATACATATATATTTATAAAAAGTGCAGCGGTTTGAGATACTTAAGCCTTTTTAAGGCTCTAAGAATCAAAAATCTCCAAAAAAACAATTTTCGAGCATGAGAAATTTTTTCCGAAATTAATATTTTTCAAAAATTCTGTTGTCCTAAAATAAGCCATTAAGAAAAAAATTTCGGTCCAGCTTTCTTACATGGATCTGAGTCTATTTATCGAGAGAGCACTATTTTGCGCAAAAAAAGTGCCAAGCGAATTTTGTACTTTTTTGATTTTTTAGGACCTACAGGTACCCTACTACCGAAATTCATTGCAATCTCAAAGGTACCTTCAAATTTTATTTATAATTGTCTCTAGTCTCTAGCCAACCGTGTGATGGTTTGATCTATGGCCTTTTTTTTAACAATTGTTGACTATGCCTAAATAATTAATTATGAATCCTACAACTTCTAGCCGTGAATAAAATAAATTTGAAGCTAAAATTAAATTTTTCTCAGTAAATTAATTACAGTTCTAGATTTACTCCTAAATCCTAAAAAAAAATTATTTGACGTTGCTCAAATTAAATAAATTATATTAAGATAGTAGTATTTTTTTTCTTCATTTTTATATTTTATTATTACATGTCAAAACTCGGTCAAAATAAATATAAAATCTTTTGAAAAAGCATTTCAGATAATAAAAAAAAAAAAAGAGGATAATCTTTATCATGATAAATGTCATATATTTAAAAAAATAAAATGTAATGACATTTGATTTAGATCTAAGTAAAAAAGTATATTTAAAAAAAATGTAAAAAAAAATTTTTTTTTAGGATTTAAAATTTACTAAAATTAGGATTAATTAAAAACTAGTGATTAAAGTTTCGAACTAACTTTTTGTGTTCTGTAATTTTAATATAAAATTTCGTAAGCCGCTAATTTTATATTTAAAATAGTTAAGTAACCTTGAAAAATAAAGTTTTTATGTATTAATTTTTATATGGGTTATTATCAAATTTCAAGAAAATTTATGTAAGCTTCAGCATGTAAAATATTTGAAATTGGCGAGGTAGAGATATTTCAAAAAGTTAAAAATAAATAAGAATGTCAAAACAGTTGCTGTATCAGATCCCAAAGGAATAATATCTGAAAAAGAGGATTAAGCTGTTTTTCCTCTTAAACTTAACTCTAAAAATATTTCTAAAATAACTACATCTACAGATAAATTATTAAATACTTTTAAACAAATAGTTAACACTCACTCGTATTTCCAACATAAATAGGCGTCCAAGTAAGTTGTGACGATACAAATGGTCTTAACACCAAAAGCACAACAATAAAACGTAAAATCCAATAAAGTATATTTATAACGCCTTTAATATCTTTAAATGCCATATCTCTTATCATTATTTACTATATACACATTTATATGTATGTGTGTACTCGTTCAAATCAACCTTTTTTTCTTCATTAAACTTCATTTTTGTCACAACAATACATTTTAATCATTTTTTTTTTAATTCTAAAACATGGAATTAAACACACGTTTTTTTTATTAAAATTTTCACCTAAGATATTTTTTTACACTTCTACACATTTTATTTATTAAACACTTTTTTTTAATCAAACTTTTTTTACACGTTTTATTTATCATTTTTAATTGAAATTAAAAAAAATAATTTTAGAAAAAAAAACTCTAAAACAAGTAAAATTTCTTTAAAACTTTTGTTATTTAAAAATAGTAAAAAAGACACGTGTTTTTTTTTTTATTTATCAGAAAAACTAAGCTAAAAAAAAGAAACCTTAAGCTAAAACCAATGGACTTTATAGATAGTTTATATATGGTAAGCTTTAAGTGTTTTTTTTTACTCTAACCTTGTTTTATCAGTAAACTATACTTCAAAAATCTTTTATATTCTTGTAAACACGTAGCTACTTTTGTTACTATCGTTTAAGAAAAATTCCATGTAATAATAAAAAAATTTACTATGAAATTCAGTGATAAGAAAAATATAGACTTTTAATTTTATTGTTTTTTAAAGATAATCTGTTTTATGAACTCGAATTAATTCTTTTTTAGTATCTAAAATTTCATCCTTGCTGATAGTACCTGAAACATAAAACTTGACATTAAAAAAAAAAAAATTTAATTAAAATATCTTAATTTTTAATGAAGAGAAAAAAAAATATGAATACTGCAAGATTTTTATCTGAGATTTACACATTTTTATATTCTCAGTAGTATAAAAACAGATGTGGTCAGGCATTTAACAAAGCTCGCTAAGCTATATATATAAATTCCATTTTTTTTATACTACTTCTCTCTATACTTATCGTTATTTCTGACCATTAAACTACGATATCCTCTTTACTATTATATATAATAGACTTTTTCTTTTTCTACTCGATATTTTTCACTTTTTTTTTAATGAACTATCGTTATACGTTAGTTTTATCTAATACTATATTTTATATATTTTTTTTTTATCTGTTGAAATATTTTTTTTTTTTAGTTTAAAGAAAGGGATAAATATATATATATATTTTTTTTGTGTTTTTCTTGAGAAGGAAAATAAGGCAAAGTGTATTGGGGGTAAGACAATTAAATTTAATGTTGTGATAGTTTATGTTTGTATTTTTTTTTATGTAGTTTGAGAAAACAATTTTATTCATTGAAGATCTTCATTATCTTTATTTTTTTATGGAGAAAAAGAAAATAAAAATTTTATTACTAAAAGTAAGATTAAAAATGAGTAGTTTTAGCATCTTCTTTTTTTTGGACTATAGGGATTTTGAATTAGGGAGCTGGTCAGTTAATCATTTTTAGGGTTGAAGGTTATGTGAAAAGTATACTTTTTTAGGAGAAATCAAAAAGAGAAAAAAGGGGGTATATATATTCCTATGCATGTGCTCTGTATATCGGTTTTTTAATCATTTTACCTATTTCCCTTTGATAATTCCCTCCTATTTCAGAATTATTTGCAAATTTTAGAATAATTTTTTATTTATAATTTCAGTATTTCCATACCAATTGTTACTAAAAAATGGAACCCTATTTACAAGGATCTGTAAAACGACTATTTTAGTCAACTCATTAATAACCTCATAAAAATTATTGATGGTAATTTTGTATAATATAAATTCCACCCTCTAAAAGTTTAAAATTTAATATTTTCACCAAGCCTCTTCAACACTTGTCGTTCCTTAAGTGTAAAAATTCTTAATACCTTATAAATATAGAAATTTTCTTATAAAATTACATGAATTCTTAATACACAGAATATTTTAGTAAGTATAATTCAGAGTTAATACATACATAAGTACTTTAAATATTAAAATATTAAATTTAGTTATCAAAGTTACTTATAATCCAAAAAGGTTCTAAAATAAATAATTAAAAATCCAAAAGTTGTATTAAATTTTGTACAAAATTCCACCTAAAATAAATCCTTAATAAAAGAACCTATAATTTGATTTCCAATAATTAAATTTTCAAAATACCTAAAAGAACTAAATAGCACGAAAATTCCAAGACATAATATAATCTGATTAATTAGGTCAAAACAGTTATTGAATAGCCACAGTAGAGAAACAATAAACTAACTATGGTATATCAATTCAGGTCAAGATCCATATATATATCTAAAATGTGTAATTATCCATAATATAATTGAAGCTTTCATTTGATTATTAATTATAATATGAAATATAATGCATTTCAATCGATTTGATATATATATTCAGTAGTAGAGATGATTTTCTTGTCAACTGAAATATTCAAACGCTCTATTGGAATTTTGTTCAAAGAGAATTAAGTAAATTTCATGGGACAATATATATAACGCTATATTTCCATTTTGACTTTGATGTAATATCAATGTCTTATATATAGAGTTAATAACGATGATAGTATTATATACTCCTATTATCAATAATTAAATATTCTCTTTGATTTTGTATTTATATTATACTGGGACTTGTTTTTGTTTTTTTTAATCGTTTCTTTTGCTAACTCATCTGGCTAGGGCTAAGTTTATGTAGGACTGATTTTATAGTACTGATTAGTGATAAACTGTAGAGGATTGATGTATATAAAATCGTGTTAACTCTTATCAATGAAAGATAAGAGAAAATTAATTACCAGTCTAATATACAAATAATAACTAAATGCAAATTCTTTGGAATTCGCTACTGACTTAAATCAGTAAAATTGACATGCATAAAATCCAACAATAAACTCTTATTTTTATAAATATTGTAAAATTTTGTTTAAAAAGTTTAAAAAACCTCTCCAAAATAAATAACTTTTTATTTTTTTCCATTTTGTAACTTTTACATTCTAAGCATCTTAAGCTTTTCTATAACTTTCTACGTTACTCCTTGTGACCTCAGTATTCCAGATGGATTAACAGTAAGATTCTACTAGTTGGTATACTTTCTGGACTCTCTTTCTAACTTACAGTAAAAAAAACTTTAACAGATAAGGATCATAGAGATCTTAAAAAATATAGAAAAAAAAAACTAACCAGTATAACACCAGGTTGAAGAATTTCTTTAAAGTAAATCTTCTGAAATGAAAAAAAGCTTATCCAACCTTTTTTTTGCCATCTTTTTTTAAGTCTTATTGATTTTTAACTGAAATATAATCTTTATATATACTTTTTTTTATTCATTATACAGATTACTTTCTTTTCTTATATCCTTTTTTTTAAGTAATTAATATTAACTTCGGTTTTTTTTACCATCTTTTTTTCTATGGTTTGTAAAGAAAAATAATATTTTCAAATTTATTTAATTAATTAAAAAAATATATATGCATAACCAATTTTTTTTTTGTTGCTTTGTGTATATACGAAAAGTAATTAAAAAAAATAAAAATACAAACATAAAAGCGAATTTTTTTTTAATGGAATTGAAATTACTTTAAAAAGCTTTTGAATATTATATATATTTTTTTTAATAGCTTTTTATTTTTTTTTTTTTAATATGAGAAATAAAATTAGAGCATATTGTCGTTTATGTCTATGACAGTAGCTTTTTTAAATGAGAGGTACAAATATATGAAAGTAAGAAAATTTACAAAAAAATTGGATAAAGAAATTATAAAGTGGCTAAAATTTGTTAGTTAGTTGTCCTTTATGAATAAATAGAAGCTTCAAGTACTTTTCGAAAAAGGCGTAAAACCACATTATAATATAGCTTTTTTTTGTTAATTACATTGTGTAATTAGTGCTCTTAACAAGCATACAATTTTTTTATACGTACGCATTGCGCGAGAAAATTTTACTTAATTTTTTTAAATTAACTTTTATTTTTTTTTAAGTGCATTTATTATTTTTTTTTTTGGATTGTATTTACTTTTTTTTTGTTACTTATTTTTAATTTGGATAGATTTAGAATGTAAGCTTTGCAGCTTTTGTTTTAGTTTTTTAACAAAGAGAAATATATGATATTGTTTAAAAAAGTGTTAGTTTTTATGTCGTTTTGAAATTGTTTTATTGATAATTAATTCATTTAACAAACTAAAAGAATGGTTTTTTTTATGTAATAAGTACAAAGAATCAGAAAGTTTTTTATTTTCAAAACAATTATTTAAGTTAATTTTTATGCGCAAATTATGTAAAAAAATTTCGATTTTAAAAAAAATTATTAAAAAACTTGATATATTAACTTATATTTAAGATGCCAGTAGTATTAAATGTATCCAAAAATTTTATATGTAGTTAAATTATTAGAACTCAGTGAATCTTTTGAATTTTTGGTTTCTAAAAACGATTTTGAAGATTACTCTTGAAACTATCTAGTACGAGCAATAGTTAATTTGAAAAACAAAAGTTTTTTTTGATACAATGTTTTAAACAATAAGTATCTATCATATCGTTTTTAATAGTAGTTTATTCTAGACAGAAGTTACTTATCTGAAAAAAAATAAATGTTTAGTAAAAATTTACTTAACTTACAATCTAACCTAAAACCTTTTTTAATAAGCATCAGGCATTTTTTTGCTCTGGATTGACTCTATTTCTTCGGAGACAAAAATTATAATCCAGCAGTCAATGAATCCCAAATTGATAAATAACCTCATACTTATATAACACAGTAGTTGCCTCAAATAAATTTGCAAATTTAAATGAAATATCTCCAGACATTTGCGGAGGACAGAACAACTCTTAATTGACAATATAATTTCAATATTTATCTTAAAAATATATATAATAAGATACATTAAGAAAATAGCATTATCATTTAGAAATAAATATAGTTTTACAGTACAAACAATAATGATGCATTCTCTCATATTTATAGAATTAGGAATACATTTCTCTTTCGAGAAAAAAAATTAAATTATATAAAATGTACCAAAGATATACACTGTAAAAAGTAACTTCTTTATATTAACAAAAAAATTAGAAAATTTTCGAAAAATTAGTAAATTTTCAAAAAAATTTGTAGATATTCGAAAAATCGTAAATTTACTAAATTTAGTGTAATATCGAAAAATTCGAGAATTCTCGATTTTTTTTTGTTTATTAACGAAAAAAGTTGCAAATCACAATTATTTTTCGTAAATTTTTTGTAAATTTCCAGAAAAAAATTGTAAATTATCAATTTTTCTTATGAATTCACAAAAAAAAATCGAAAATTCTCGAATTTTTCGATAATATACTAAATTTAGTAAATATACCATTTTTTTCGAATATTTACAAATTTTTTTGAAAATTTTCTAATTTTTTTGTTTGGAAGTTACTTTTTACAGTGTATGTAAAGTTTTTTTTTAAACTAAATAAATATTTTTAATTTTTTTAAAAATTATTAACTGTTTTAGATTAATTTTTTTATATTTTATAAAAATTTTAAATATTAAAATCGACTGTAAAAAATAATTTCTAATAATATTTTAATTTTCAAATAACTCAAGCAACAGAATTCTAAACAAAAAGTAACAATTACTCTAAATATTTATCATAAAACTCTCCATATTTATAATCCTTTATAAATATACGTATAATGTAATTTGAATTTATATTATATATATTCAATGATCAATATTGACGAATTTCTATGAAATTCAAATATCCTCTTAGCTCAGAGTATTCAATATATATGCAATATATAATATTATACATAGATTGATCAAAATACATTCACTTAGGCATAACTTTAAGTTAAAACTTTATTATTACAAAATAGTTTATATTATGAACAAAATGCAATATATAATAATTATATTCAATGAAAAGTCATAAAATAACAAATATTTTTAATTTATTAGAAAAATTAAGTATAAAACTAGTATAAATTAATCTAAACTTTATGATAAAACGTATAAAGTGTATGGGATAATTCTAAATTTCGTTATTGATATTCCTTGCATATGTCAAGAGAGTGTAAGAGATAATATTAGGTACTACTATGTATGAAATAGTAAAAGATGAACCTGATAGTAGTAAAAGAGAGTAAGGAGAGTAATTTTAGGAAATTTAGTAAAGTTTACTTGAGAAAGGTTTGTATTATGCACACCATATTACTTGTATAACGTGTTACTCTACTATACTCTCTACATTATAATACTTTTGAAATGTACATAAAATTTATGTATGTGTGTGTTAGTTTTTTAGTTGATGACAGTTTATGTATCGTATATTACTTTGATGTTTTACTCTATGGATATAGAAAGCAAATGAGTGACTTTACATCAGAGAGAAAATTTTGACATAAATCGACAATCACTAAACCTATCAGTTTGGAAATCTTTGCTTGATATGTTACAATTTTATTTTTCTAAATAAAAATATTGACAGATTTCGTTTAAATTTAAAAAAAGTTTATTTTTTTATTTACATCATCAAATTTTAAAGTGATTTTTATAATTGACATGCTTATATCTGATGTTAGAATGTTGTTTTTTAAAATAAAATAAGTTTTTTCGTTAAAATATATTTTGATGAAATTTGCTATTTCAAAGACAGCTACGTTTTTTACCTTTTAATTCTAAATACATTATGATATACGATATATTTTTTCCTGTGCTCTAAAATAGTTTTACATATAATAGGCAAAAAAGCCATCTCCCTAAGGGCAGAAAATAGGCTTTTTTGCCCTAGATATGTAAAAATGTTTTTGACCCACTAGGAACAATAACAGTTTTTGGCCGCTATTAGGAAACGTTAATAAAGAATCCAATTTTACTCAAAAAATCTATCTTTAATTTTATATATTAAAATAAAAAATAAGTAGCCATAATTACACTATTCATGAACATTCTGAAATACTTTCTCAAAGACCTTATTTAAATATAATTTTCAAAATATCTAGCTTAACAACTTTCCAATTCTTGGCATATTTTCAAAACGAAAAATTTTGAATTTCTAAAAAATTTTTGCATGGTTCATTACTCTACTTTCCTTATAGCTTTAGTGCCCCATTTTATACCTCATTTATACAATCTAGAAAATAAATTAATAAAGTTATAGATAATTTAACATATAAATTTCAATAATTAAAAATAAAACTTTATTTTACTAAAGTTATAAAAATATTTTATAAATTATATAGTCGATAATCCATAAAATTTTTATACGAACCATTAATCTACACTTTCTTAAAACGATATCAAAAAAGATTCTCTTAGGATTTCGCGGTACATATATCACTTATCTTTGTTACTTTATCTTTTATATTATAATGGCTTTATATACTATTACTTTTATTTTATACAGTAGATATATATATATATATATATATTTTTAAATTTCTGCATAATAATTTTAAAATATTATATTATTTAATAAAAAGAAATTAAATGATTTATGGATTATTTTAGAATATTAAAAAATATTCACATAAGATTAAGTATTTAATTTTTAAAAAAAATGTCTATTCTAATTTTAATAAAATCATCAAAAAATTCATTTACGATATTAAATTTTTCTCGCAAATGAAATGATCTTGTGAGTATATATAAACGATTATATGCAACACGTAGTTAAATACTATATTATATTTATTACTATTCTAAATTATAATTATTGAATTAATTTGTTTTTAATTTACTTTTTGAATGACTTTAGATTTGCTAGGTTTGATTTTAATTTGAAATATTAATCAGAGAATGAATCATTAATGTTAAAGTTTTTGTCATACTTGCTAGACTCGTTTTAAGTTTATAGTTACATAAACTTAAAATTATACTTTTTGTAATATAAAAATAAAAATATTATTTAATTTATACACACCCTAAAAAACAAAAATTTCAACATGCTTATTAAATTTTAAGAGCTTGCTAATCCTTAAATTATAATTTTATATATTTTATATATACGTACAGGCAACTTTTACTAATTAGAATGTATAGTACTTTATAACAGAATAATAAATCTTCATTAAATAAATTTTCAGCTGTTAATTATTACACACACTGGTAAAACCCAAAAAATAAATATTAAAAAAACGTGTAAATTAAGTGTACTTAAATTAAAATTTAATCAGAACAAATAATTTTTTTATTAAATTAAATTTATTTTCTGTTTCTGTATTTTTACTCCTCGTTCACTAAAACTTGAGTAAATTGAAAATTAAAATTCTTTTATACACCCAACAATATGCAAAAATAACAATTAAATAAAATTTAATAAACACGACACAGTAAAAACTTTTTAAAGCTAAAAAATTTCAAAAACCATAAAATGTAATTATAAACTAAATTTAAGTTTTCTATATAATATTTAAAACTTAAAACAAACAACTTTATAATTACAAATGTTTTAAAATTTTATAATGTATTGACATCAGGTGTAAAGTTATACAAATCAAATATACATAACCTCAAAATATAATGAAAGAACATTGTAACATTAATTAAGCAAAAGGTTTCTTAATATAAAAAGAGAGAGAAAATATTTAACACGAAAATTCCTTTAACTCTTTTTGACCATTTGACTATTATATTAAAACTCAAAAAGCAATCTTTTATCAAAAAATCTTCATATATACTCGTAGTTATTGTTTTAATTAATGAATGGTAGAATAAAATAGAAAAGAAAATAAACAGAATAAAATAGCAGTAAATGAATGATAAAAAATTTCAAGGTTGACATTTTAATGGATTTTGGGTAATGAACTCATGTAAAATTTAATATATATATGTGTAAACTTTTTGTGTATAGAGAGAAAGTGTTAATTAACTTTGTTATATAATTAAAACGTACAATTTTACTGAAATAATTAATTGGTTTCTATTTTTCTTTACTTTTTTTTCTGATTTTTTCTTAACGTTCTTAGATAGTTTTTTTTTACTTTTTTTAAATAAGAAAATAATACGAATAAAAATGTAATATCAGAAGACAAAACTAAAATTTTACTTAAAAAATTTTTTGTACCTTATAAGTAGCAGACAGCATGCAAAAGTCGTACCCCATATTTTTTACATATAATGGGCAAAAAAACCGTCTCCCTAGGGTAGAAAATAGGCATTTTTGCCCTAGATATGTAAAAAATTTTAATATATCTGATGTGTAACCTTTAAAATGAGTGTAAGCCTGATACTGGACTATTTTAGACGTTTTGAAAATAAAATGACTTTTAATTAAATTCATAAGGCAAAATTTATGACACAGCTTGGTAAAGTATGTTTTAGAGCATTATAAATTAGAATGAAATCACCAGAATTGAAATAAAAATGCAAAAATTTAAATATAAAAGTCTACAATATTAAAGAATGCAGTAAACCAACAATTTTTTATGCAGGAAAGTTAAAAATATATTTATAGACATTATTAGGGTGAAATAAGCGAAATAAATACAACAAAGTTAGTTAAAAAAATACCATGAAAATACAGAAATTAAAAAACACTACAAAGAAATATGCACCTTTTCATAAAAAAAATTCATCTAAATTTCAAAAATTCAGTAAATACACTGTAAAAAGTATCTTTCTTATATTAACAAAAAAATTAGAACATTTTCGAAAAATTAGTAAATTTTCAAAAAAATTTGTAAATATTTGAAAAAAATCGTATACCTATTTGCTAAATTGCATTCGAGCATTCTCGATTTTTTTTGTGAATTCGCAAGAAAAATTTATAATTTACAATTTTTTCAAAAAATAGTTGTAAATTTTCGAAAAATAGTTGTGAATTTACAACTTTTTTCGTAAAATCACAAAAAAAAATCGAGAATTCTCGAATTTTTCGATAATATACTTAATTTAGTAAATTTACGATTTTTATCGAATATTTACAAAATTTTTTGAAAATGAACTAATTTTTCGAAAAAATTATATTTTTTTTGTAAATCTAAGAAAGTTACTTTTTACAGTGTACGTAACTGTAAAAAATAAAATTAAAACCTAAAACCATACCAACAAATATCACAAGCAATTAATTACAAAATCTTCCAGATCAAAGAGCCCTAAGTAAATAATTTCTAAAATATAAAATAATTAAATACAAATATAAAAACCCCGGAAATAATTCTGCAGACATGAATAAATAAATACATACACACACATAATACGATGTTTAATTAGGCCCGCGGCAGACCGTTTGTCATCTAGAAACGGAATACTAGTTTTCTAATGAACCTTATGACAAGTTTTACTAAATTTAACATATGTTATATCACAGTTTCTAAGTTAGCAGTAAACATACAATTAAATTAAAACAAGATTTTTAATTTGATATATTTTTATAATAATATTAATTTAAATTTCAAGATAAGAATCAAAAAGTTTTGATCTTTTACTATTTAAAATTAGTTTTAATCGATTCTATCTCATATATATAACTACTTTACTTGTCGGAAAGTTGTCGAGAAACTTGTTCGGACTTTATATATACTTAAAATATCACCGAAATTTTCTAGAGTCAGACTGAGATAGAAAATAAGTATTTATTTCAATTCTTATATATAACACACTGAGAAAGTTATTTCATCTAGTTTATTATCAATTCTTACGATCAAAAATAAAGTTTTTTAGGTTAGGCTAAAATTTTAGGCTACTTTAATGGTTTTATTTAAATTTATTTAATTAATACATTTTTACTTTTTTATTGTATTTGTGTAAGCTTTGAATTAAAGATAATACGTGTTTTATATATAAAAAAAAAGTAACATCTCACTGTGTAAATCGATTGGAAGCCGTTATTAATCACGTTCTCTCGGTGAATCGTTTCTTTCAACCTCCTTTTTTTCTTTATACATCTCTAATGTTTTTTTTTTTAAGTCTTTTATCTCATTTTCCTTTTCACTAAAAAAAAAAAAGTTATTCTCTTTTTTATTTTAACAAATTCCTGCTTTTTATTATTATTATTTTTTTTTTTTAACTAACATGTTTTATTCTTAGCCATTCTTTCCTCATTATCTTTGCAAATCTATACGTCTTTTTCTTTTTTAACCTTATTTTATAAAAAACCATTTTGTGGAATCTTTTATGTGATTTTTTTTTTTTCAATCCTTTTATTGATTGAGTAATTATACGTAAAATATTTTGTTCTTTTATTTTTTGTAACAAGAAAATGTAATTTAAATGTGATTTAAATTTTGAGGAGAAAAAAATGTGTAATGATTGAAATAATAGTTATTATAATTAAATATTACTTGATTAAATTGGTTTTATTTTATTTAATATTGAATTTTAGTATTACTAGTAGTATGAACGTAGATTTAGTCAGACGTGGTTTTACAGTGAAATAAATTTAATGAAAATATCAAGTTTTTAAATGTTTGAGAGTATTGTGTAGTATTTTCACGTAGTAAAGTGACCATTTAAAGTTTTACAAAGTTGAGTAAAGTAATTAATAAGTTAATAGAGAAGGTAATCTCGCAGTCAATAAAACAAACAACTTTGAGCTTATAAAGCTAATAGCAAGTCACATTGAAAAGATTATCTTTATTATTGATCGTTTTGGAACGTTCTAACTTAATTAACGTTTTTGAAAATGGGTTATAAGGGGTAATCACCATGTTTGGGGCACAAAGTTAAAATCTATATTTGTTGATGGCTTGTATTGTGTTGAAAAAATGTCTCACACTACGTTTATTCAAATTCTTCTTTTGGATTCTGAGTTTAGAAACACAGGACTTATTTTCTATTATTCTTGGATTAACTTTAAAATATTGCTGCTTAAATGCCGTTTTTCAAGCTTTAAACCGCAATTTTTTCTCACTGTTTCTCTCACCCTTATAATCAATAAGCAGATGGCTCATTTTTAACTCAAAATGACCAAATTTTAATTTTTGCTAAAATTGCAATTTTTGGTAAAAATGAGTTTTATAGGTGTCCCAAACTTTTTGCTAGCTCTAAAAAAAATTTTACTTGTCTCTTTTAATTTCTGGACTCTACAAAGATAATGAGAATAATTAAATTTTCTCAAAACCCATTTTTTATCTAAAATTGCAATTTTGGCAGCAATTTAAAAATTTATCTTTTTGATAAAAAAATGGACTCTTGGTTTATGGACTAAAGTGGTAACGAAATTGGTAAAAAAATTTGCGATTAATGAGACTTAAAACATAACACGCAAAAAAAAGGAGACTTACCAAGTGTTACCCAATGTTATTTTGAAGATAGCCAAAGAATTTCTATTTCAAAATATGAAACCCTTTATTTCTGTAGACCTAGAAGGCCCATGGAAATAAACAGAGGACACCTGAGATATTTTTTCAACGTACTAAAATCATCCATAATTATAAATTCTAATTTGGCATCCCAAATATGGTGGGCCCGCCTTTTTATTGCAAAAATTTAAGATTTTTGAATTTAATACTTTGAAAAAACATCGCAATTTTTAATTGGGTAACATTATTTAAAATTTTGGTAAAAAAGTAACCTGTATAAAATAATTTTAAAAATTTTTACATATAAATATTAAAAAAATCAGAACTATTTTACAGTTTAAATAAATAATCCAAAAAAAAAATTTTTAATTCTAAGAGTTCTATTAAAGGGATTTATTTCTCCTTTTTTTTTTTTATTTTATAAATCGATCTAAATAAAAAAAAAAATAAAAAATAAAAAAAAAGAAAAACATTTTAAATCCAATAATCCTTCAAGAGATATTTCCAAAACATTCATTACAAAAAAAAAAGCTTTAAAGTTAACAGATAAAAGAAATTTTATCTTATATTCATGAATTTATTAAAAAAAAATCTATTTTTTTTTTTTTTTAATATAATGTAAAAATAAAAGAGATTTTTTATATTTTATTATTTTATTTTTATAAAAATATTATATTTTAATAATGATTAAAAAAAAAAAAGTAATTTTTATAGTAAAAGATTAGAAATAAAATAAAATTATAACTTTATTTTTTGACGTATAATTAAAATATCACAGTCTAATTAGGATCGAAGGAAGGGGGAGGGGTAGCTTTTAACTACAAATTTGAAGGTCTCATGAATGTACAAGTGCCCCCCCCCTCCCTCCTGCAGTAGTTGCGTTCCCTCAAGCCCCAGATTTTAGCTTAATCTAGGAGTAAGTGCGATTAAGTCATTTTGAAGTATGTAATGTTTGTTTTTTTTCTAGTAGGTGGTTTTAGGAATAAGTGCATGTAATTTATTTGAAAGGTATCGTTTCTCTTTTCAAAATCGTAAAATTTAAAGTATTTCATTATTAAAATTAAAATATCGTTATATAATAGAGATGATCGGTCGAGACCTTAAGAGTTGGTTTGTATACAGAAACAGGTTTGAATCGCTATAGTCGGTTATAATAGGAACCAAATATGACTCTTAACATAAGAACTGAAACTATTTACGCTAGAACCGTAATTCAGGGTTCAAAAATTTATTTAAAAACCTTCTCTTAAAAAGTTATTATTTTTTTCAAAATCAAAATTACTTACAAATATATTTTTTAATTTAATGTACGCGATTTATAAAAGATATATAAAAAATATTTTATTTAGAACCCTGAATGTCCGTTCTAGCATAAACATTTTCAGATCTAATGGTAAGAGTAATACTTGGTTCCTACTATAACCGGCTTAAGCGTTTCAAACCTCTTTCTGTATTTAGAGCATTTTTTGTGCTCAACGGGGCTTTGTATGATTCTAAAATTCACAGTATAATATTTCCGAAACGCCTTAAGGTATTATGCTGGTTGTAGAAAATGATGACAGAGCTTAATGAAATAGGAAAATTATGAAAATTTAAACATTTTAAAACTTAAATAAACTTTATTTTACCCCTCTAATTATAGCATTAACTTTTTTGTAATTAAGAAAATAAAATCGGAGCTTTAACATTGATCTTATGGGAGCAATACTTTGGAGCTTTGAAAAAATATGAAAATGATGACACAGGAGATTAAAGTTAGCACGAAATGATAAATAAATGATCAAAGATTAAATTTTCAATTTATTTTCCCCACCTTATAGACTTTAGTTTTAAATAAATAAATAAAAACTATGTAAATAACCTGAAATTATACTAATGCATATATATGATGTCACATATGTATGTAGCGTCGATAATTCAGAATGCTATAAAAAAAATTATTTTTCTTTGTCCAACCAGCATAAGACCTTAATGTTTCTTTTTATAATAATATCAGGGGCCGGATGCTAAAGTCGTTGCATGGTCTATAGCTTAAACGTGTAACCTAATACTTAATTTTTATAATATTATTAATGCCCTATAAACTTAACCTATGTTATTTCTATACGGAATATAAAAAACGCGTATAGTGTAAGCAATGAAGCAATAAAAACACTGAAACTCAGGAAATTTTTTTATAAGCATGGATTCTGATGCCAAATACTGGAAACTGTTCGTAACGATGCCTAGAAACTTTGTCCGCTTAAGCCGTTTGACGTTCAAAACGAAAAATGCCTTTTTTGGGCAAAAAAGGGCCAAACTTAATAAAAAAAAGTAAAATTCTAAATAACGTTAAAAAAAGTAACTCATGGGATAAAAAATGTATATTTATACAAAGGATTAATAAAAAATATGTATTCAAATAATCTGGGTGACGTTTTGCCCTTTCCTGCCCTTTAAAGGGCAAAATAAAAATATTCACTTCAATTTTGTTAGCAAATGGAATTCGGGGGTTTTCGTAATCAGTAGAATCGAATTTCTATATAAAATTAACATATTTGATGCCTTCGGCCACCTTTTGCCCTTTTCTGCCCTTTAAAGGGCAAAATCCAAACATTTAATTTAATTTCGTTTTAAAATGGGACATGGGGGTTTTCAAAGTCAACAGTTTTCAATTTCCATATAAAAATAATATATTCTGATACCTTCGGCCACCTTTTGCCCTTTTTTCCCTTTAAAGGGCAAAATCCAAACATTTAATTGAATTTCATTTCAAAATGGAACTCGGGGAGTTACAAAGTCAAAAATTTTGAATTTCCATATAAAAATAACATATTCTGATACCTTCGGCCACCTTTTGCTTTTTTCTGCCCTCAAAGGTCTAAATACAAATTTAATTTAACGTATTTTCATATCTTTTGCCCTTTTTTAGAAAAATTCGCTTCCAGCTACGGTGGATACTTTGTTAATACTTAAAAAAAAATTTTTTTGTTACTTCAATTGGCCATAACTTTTTTTGTATACCCGATATTAAAAAAAATAAAAATGCATCTGAAAGTTAATTTAAAATAAAAAATTTTTTTTTATATAAGTTATAATGATTAGGTTGTTCCTTTCCGAGATATTTCGGGTGATTGCGTAAAAAACGTTGAGACCAACATTCAAATTTTAGCTTTGACCTATCATATCTTGCGACCTACTCATCGTATATAAAAAAAAAAGAATCACAATATTTGCTCTAATGTGTATTTAAAAATTAGTTATTACACATTTTGCAGCTAGACCAATCATTTTCCCAAAATTTTCAAAAAAACTTAAAATTTGGTTTTTTTTAAAAGTACATTTTTGACGCTATTTGAAGCTATTGTTCGAAAAATATGTGACTTAGAGCTTTGAAATTTTTTGAATATCATAAGGAATATTTGTTTAAACTTTCCGTAAAGTAAATTTTTTTATGCTATTACCCCTTTGCTACCCTAACCACCCTTTAGAAATTGGGCCAAAAAAGAACTGTTGGTTTTTTGGCTTTTTGCGCTTTTATTTTTTGCACCAAACTTTTCAAAATGCTCTTATTTTTATAAAAATATTATACTGAAACTTTGCCTAATTCGTTTTATTATTTATAGTTAACAGTTTTCGCGATAATCCAGTAAAAAGACTCAATTTTGACTCCACAATTTTTGGCCCCCGGCATTTAATTCGCCATATCTTCGTTTCTATTGGTCATAGAAAAATAAAAAGAAAACAGGTCAATTTGTAATTATATAGTACTAAAATTATGTTATTGCAACTTTTTCACGAAACATAGTGGTTTTGAAGTTATTTTCAAAAAACTTTTTGAAAACATACATTTTTTAGGTAAAAATTTAAAATTTCCCCAGCTTATATCTCGAAGGGAAAAAATTTTCATGAAAAATGCTATTTCAACTACCCCTTTTAAAATACATTAAATTTACCATTTTTGGGGTTAAATTTTTTCCGCCATTTATGCCCATTTTTTACCCCATCATGGGCCAAAAAGGGCAAAACGTCACTAACCTTGAACGGACAAATTTTCTAAACATATATTCGAAGATATTTTAGTATTATATCATTTGATAAATGATTTCCTGGGTACTATAGCTTCGTTGCTTATACTTATATATAGTTATTTTTTTAATTACTATATTTATGATTTTTTTTTCCTACTCTTACTTTATTTTTAAATTGTATGAAGACGATGATTCAGATGCAGTCGTTAATAATAAACGAGAAGCAGAGAATCAGAAAGATGGTCCTTTACAAAAAAAAAAGCAAATTCTCATCTACCGAATGCAATGATATCGGAGTCGAATCAGCTGAAAAAGCTAAACCCAGATTACCAAAATCTCCTGTCTTTGAAAAAGACTTATTTCAAATAAATATAAACAACGTATCCCCAGAGGTAAATAATTTGAGTATAAAAATTTATTTAATTAATTTTTATATTGTTTAATTTTTTAGAGTAATTATTATTTTTTAGAGTACATAACTTAATATTAACTTCAATTATTTATAATAACAAATATTCAAATCATCCTCTTATATTTATAGTATACCAGAGTCATTTTACTTGCGAGAAAAAATTTTATACAATACTACAATTAATATTTTTGTCTATCTTTTCTATGATTAGGTGTATGTTTACTTATTTATTTATTATTCATAACTTAAATAATCTGATGCATGAAATCCGAGCCTTAAGTGAGATTATTTAAAAAAATAAATATTTAGTAAAGGCACAAATTTAATGCACATTGATACTCGAAAGACTCATGAGTGATAAATTGGGGCGAGGGTGTACCCCCGATATTCTGCAAGGGTTGTTTACCCCGTACCCTCAGAATGTAGCTCCATCTAGGGAAAAGGGCTAGTACATCATTTTGAATTACATAATGTTAGTTTTTTTTCTTGTTGGTGAATCACCCACAAAACTCCTACATGGGCTGCATCCTCTCGTCTCTCAGAATGTATCTTAATCTAGGTGCAAGTACGATTATACCATTTTCAGGTAAGTAATATTTCTTTTTTCGAAAACTGCTCAAAATACGATTACACCTTTTGGAAGTACGTAATGGTTGTCAAACACCGACTCAAACACTGGTGTAGAGGTTCCCCTTCCCTCAACCCCCTGAATGCAGCTTAAAATAGAGATATTTACTTGGAAAGTAACGTTTGTTTTTTTAAAATCGTAAAATTTACGAAAAGTATCTCCTTATTAAAATTAAAATATCAGTATAGAGATTGATTTAAGATTTACCTACTTTCCGTCCCAAGCACAAAAGCTCCTGATCTCTAAGTATCTTTCAGTTGTAAAAGCTAAGAGTACTACATGTGCTTAGAATTCGTATGTAGATTTAAAAAAATAATTTTCTTTATATCTCAACTTTTTTTTTTATAATACCAAAAGATCATTAATTTACTATTTGAAATTGAGAATAACCAAAAAAAAAAAATCAATCTAAAATAAAAATCGAATAAGAAAAAATAAAATAAAAATAAAAAACTATATGAAAATATAATTGTATTTACTCGTATGGTTTAGAAAAAAACTTCTTTTTTTTCTCTAGTAAAGTACATAATACATTTCATCCGTAGCTAACCGCAAAAGAATGCTGAATAAAAAGAAAAAAAAAAATCGAGGACAAAATCTTCGTAAAAAAAAATGTATTTACTATATAAGAAACTTGAATGTCGTATTTTCTAATCGAATTCCGGACGCGCACACAAACCATATGTTTTATTCTCTATTTTTTTTTAAATCGATGTGGATTCGCGAGACGATTTTCTCATTCAAAAAAAAATAGAAGAAAATTGTTATACGATACTGGTCCATCTCAAGTATACGATACTAGAAATTGGATACTCCCTTGAGATTTTATTCAATTGTGTGTGTGTGAGAAAATTCTTTGGAAAAAGAAAATTTGTTGCTTTATATTTGCACGATTTGGTTACGGAATTTAACTTTCTATTTTAATTTTATTTGAAATTCGATATTTTTTTTAAAACCTTTTTTCTGGTTAAATTCAATTATTATTTTATTTTGTGTACATAATAGAATTTATTCGCTTTTTTCTTACCAACAAACAATAAAATAATACAAAAATACTTTAAACAAAACAATTAACTTGTTTCTTTACAAAAAAAACTACTAATAGCATTTACCTATAAAAAAAATTAGTAAGCAAAAGTATAAGAAATAAAATCTGGCAGTAGTAAAGCTTACTAAAAAAATAAATAAATAACAGAGAGAAGGGACCAAGAATAAGAAGTTGAAGAAGTGAATTCAAGCAATTGCGTGTTTTTCTTTTTTCTTTAAGGAAACTCAAGTAATTTATTTTTTTTTTTCTTCTTAGAAAAATTTTCTTGTCTGAGAGGCTTACACTTGTAAGCAAACTAATTTGCGAACAACTATTCGATTTTGACCTATACACAAAAGTTTTACTTATATTTTCTAACCAAACACTTGAAAAAAAAATTTTTTTTGTTTAAATAAGTGTGTATGGAGAAAAGTTTTATAATTATAAGACTGAGTTTGTTAATTTTATGTCTTGAAAATTAAAATATATAAAATATAATAAAGTTATTATGTATTACTTAATTACAAAAGTTGGAACATGTATATTTATAAAAGTTTGTTATATTAAAATTTTAGATTTTCTGTGCTTTCTATAACAATTCATTAAATTTTTTATTTTTGTAAAACATAATATTATTAGAATCTGTTGAATAAAGTTTTTAATGTTTTTGAATTTTCTTTAAAAATTGTTTGTGTTTGACTAGAAATGAATTTTATTGTTGTTATGAATAAATTCATTTGTGGGTTAAGATATAATCTTGCTGTCAGCAGGTTCAGTAATTCACAACTTAAAGAATTAAACCAAATGCTGAGCATAAAAATTTTTTTGGACAACCATTTAAGAGTTAAAATGATATTTTATTGAAAAAAGCAATTAATAACTTTCTACTTAGCGATACTGACTTCTTATTGTATCTTAGGAGTTGATTTGCATAGAACATATTTTTGGATTTTTTGAATTCAAACCAACAATTGATAGAAGAAGATTATGGAAGCTCCTAAGTGCCATCTAGCGCAGGTCTGCAAACTTGCAGTCTTGCAAGAAGACAAGTATGCAAGCCTGCATTCTTGTTTTTCTATAAATAAAAATTAATTATATTTTAAACCAAATAATAAAAAATTATTTAACTTTAGAGCATTTTTAAGTCGTTTATTACTGATTTTTGCTATATTGGCAGTAAATGAAGGTAAATATTGTTATAAGGTAAATATTATAAAAAAATTATGTTAAATTTTTTTTTTAGGTTATATTAACGTGAGATTAATATATATCATTATACTGTAAAAATATTATGGATGAAAAGAAGCAATTATAAAATAAAATTTGAAGCAATTTTCTGACAAGGTAAATATTTTATATGATTTAAAAAAAAATGATTTTTCTTTGCTAATATTATACCTAAAAAAATTTATATTTTTTATAACACTTGAACATTAAAATAATTTTCTTTTTTTAAATGTAGGCATTTTTACATTATCTATTATTTATGTATTACATATTTACAGATGAGTAATTTAAGAAAAATTAAAGTTGTATTCAAAGGCAATAACCTCAACTTCAGTGTCATCGATGAAAAATTGAGAAAAGAAAAATTAAAACTATGTTGTCCTGATGGATATTTATTGCCATTATCATACATTTCATGTAATGAAAGGTGTTTCGTAGAGGATGATAATGAATTTTATTATTTAGAAAAAGATATAGAAAAATATGAACTCGATGCTGGTATTGGTAAGAAATGATTTTGAAAAACAACGCTTTTTAATTTATGAATAAGCTAATTGATTAACTAATATTGATTACAGTTTCTGAGTCAACTAATTCTACTTATACAACTCCAAAATTGGTAACAAAAAAAAGAAACTTACAGGCTCTTGTAGAACAAATACAAGGAAAATCAAATAAAAATAAAAAGCCTACTGAATCAAAGGTGATAACTTTTTCAATTACTTATTAGAATAAACAAGTTTTATTTACAATAGTTTATTTTGTTAATTGCAGAAATTCCTACAAACAAATTTCGACAGAAGAGAGAGTAAGAAATTGAGAATAGATGAACCTGAAAAGTTAAGAGCTATTTACGTTGGCTGGAAACATAGACTTGGTTTTACCGGTTCTTTTGAAGGAATGGGTTCATTAATTGGAAAGAAAACAAAAATTTTTTTAGATGCCAATAAAAAATTTTTCGACATCAATGAATTGATTGAGGAATTAATTGCAAAATATTCTACAGAAGATAACCAGATGTTTTTTGAAAACTCATTACCATGTTTAGCAATTGTTAAAAAAAATATTAAGTATGAAATCATTTCTGAATTTAAAGACAATCAAGGAGAAAAGTGTGATTTTTGGACGTTTTGTGAAGATAAAATAAAAGATAGAAGTAATCAGATCACAATTTATTTATATACATCAAAACTTAGAGCAGCAAATTCAAATAATGCTGTACCAACAGCTACGGAATTGCCTGCGCCAGGGAATTATTTTTCAGAATATGAAAATCATAATGAAAGAGGTACAACGCAAATTAAATCTAAATCTACCTCAGTAAATAATATTAGCCAAAGGTCCAACTTCGAAAATGCAAAACCTTCTGAAAGTTCCCATATAAATAATTTACAAAATAATTTAGAACAAAAGAAATTTGAAGATTCACTTACTAATAAATCAAATGCATCCAAGAATAATAACAGTAAATCTTCTATTACTCCTCCAGGATTTAATAATAATAAAAATACTACTTACTCAAGAAAGTCAATTTCGGAAAATTCAATAAAAAGTATTGCGCAGTCTGATAATAAAGAAATTTCACAAATACATAAAAAATTATCAACAAAGTCATTTGAAGAATATCACAAATCTTTAACAGATAAGAGTAATATGAATCAGGAACATTTAAAAGGGAAGTTTTTATATAATATTAACGATGAATTTAAAATACCCAGCTGTAAGCAGAATATTTTAAAAAACCAATCATGTTCTCAATTTTTTAAGAAGAAAACAGATGTTCTAACACTAAGTATTCCCAGAATCAAAGAAAGTGAAATCAAATTTTCATCAGTAAAGTTAGGAGAAGGCGGTCAGGGAAAGGTTTATTTGGCAAAATATAATAAATGTGATGTAGCTGTAAAATCTGTTCCAAAAGGTAGAAATGACAAATTAATTTTGAGAGAGATTCAAATCCTAAATAACGTAAGATTTGAAAACATCATTGACATCTATGCAATCGCTGAAGGCCCACGAGAATTTCACATAGTGATGCAATATTTTAAATCAGAAGCACTTAGTAATATTTTAAGAGATGAAGATAAAAAAGAAATATTTAACTTAAGTTTAGATTGTCGTTTCAAAATTGGATTCCAAGTGTTTCAAGCAGTGCACTGGTTGCATCAACAGAAACCTCCTATTATACACAGGGATTTAAAACCTTCAAATATATTAGTTAATAAGCATAAATTTGTAAAGGTATGTGATTTGGGATTATCAAAGTACAAGGATTTGGAAAAAGAATTGGAAACAACTTCTAGTGGAACTATTCGAGGCACTTATTACTATATGTCTCCAGAAGTATTTGTCAACAAAGAAGAAGCAACCACCAAAGCAGACGTATGGGCTTTCGCATGCACAATGGTTGAATTATTCCAAGAACGTCATGTATGGGACAACCATAAGAAGTATCCAAATGCTTGGATTTGCGTCAAAGAAAATTTTGAATTAAAAAAAATTCCAAATTTTAGTGATATTCCTGAAAATTTAAAAAAATTAATTGCAAAATGCTTTTATTACAATCCTTCAGAAAGACCAAATATTTCTGAATTTCTATCATTATTTGAAAATGAAGAAAATACAAATAATTTTAATTAAAAAATATATGGTTACCTAATTTTTAAAGAGTCAAATTTTTAGTCACTTTGTATAAATAAAAATAATAAGATATCTATCTTAATATTAATGTTATCTAAATGAATCAAAAAAGAGTTTAAAAAAAGTCTCTATTAATAAGATTTTTTAGATTTAAATGTTTGAAATTTAATTTTAAAAAAATTTATATATAATCAAAACTTAAACATTGAATTCTATATATAATTAATAAAATGATTATTAACCTTGTTTTAAATAATAATTATTAAAAATTCAGGTTACTCAATTTACAGTGTAGTTACAAATTGTGTAAGACAGCTTTTAAAATGAATCATAATTAGCTAATAATTTTTTTCTTATCTGTATTTTACTATAATCTATTTAAAATGGTGAATTTTTTTTTTCAGTTTAATAGTTTATCAAAATAAACAATCATTTGAATGTTAAAAATGTAACAGAATTATTTAAACAGAATACTTATTAAGCCTACTTTTAAGTTAATTGACTAGTTTTAAAAGTTGACCAAAGTTAATTAAATACATATATTTAATTAAAGAAAAAAAAGTTCAAATACTTAAGCTTAGTTTTAAGGTAACTGACTAGTTAAAAAATTTATCCAAAGTTTATTAAATAAATATATTTAATACTAGGTAAAAAAAGTTTAAAATTTAGTTATAAAAATATTTGATGCATTAAAAAATATTATAAAAAATAATATCAAAGCTGTAGCATATGATTAATAAAATAATTTTTGTTGACAAAAATTAAACAATCAGCAGTCAGTCAAAGAAAAATAATAAAATATACTTTTTTACTTGCAGGTGAAAAATTTATTTGAAATAGTCCTACCATGGTAAGCTATAATTAAGATAGTAACATTTAAAACCTTTTCTTTTGATCTTAATATTTGATGTTATAACTTTTAATCATAAAAAAAATAAAAAAGATGTAACTAAGTATATATATACTTATATATATGTACCTTAAAAAAAATATTCCTATATATATACCTTATAAATACATTATCTATGTAGACAACTAAAAGTTTTGTAATTTTTCTGGTGAAAAAAAAAATTTTTAGAAATAATAAAAAATTAAGCAATGGTAATAATATTTTTATTTACAAAAATTGAGAGCATATTTTTTTTAAAGCCTTAAATTTACAAAAACAAATAAATTTTTTAATAATTTATTAATTAAATTATAAATTAGTATTCAATAAAATAAATACCTACATATGGATTGTTGAAATTTATTAAATATAAAATTAATATTAAATACTGTTTGATATTTCATTAATGCATTTAATGTATAATTCATATGCTTCATCAAGAGTGGTTGGAATTGGTTCGTTTGGAAACAAAAGATTTATTAATTCTTTTATTGCAGGATCATATAAAATTGGCTTTTTTGTGTAATTTTCAAAAAGCATATTTAAATGTTGTTTATCATAATCTTTTCGGTAACTTGTTGCACCATATGTTTCTGGAAAATGATAAAGTTCATTAGGAATGCCTCCAAGTATATTTTTTGATTTTTGAGCTCGAACTCTATGCTGGTTCCAATTTTTTCTGGTAGATACCAAATCTTCTCTTATTAAATTTCCAAAACAGTATCGTAGGCACTCAATATGCAATGGATTCTTTATATCTAGTTCATTATTATGCTGCATATTTTTAAATATTTGCATATAAAATTCACCCATATTATGTCTGAAGTCTCTCCAGTATCTTTCGATTCGCTGATTATGGGTACTTTTGCCTTTTAAAAAGCTCCCATGTCCAGCGTGTTCATCAGTATGGCCAAAGCGAAGAGCTTTATGAATGTCTTCCATAAAAATGACTTCAGTACCATGATCTGTCCTGATAATAGATGGTATATACCCATATTTCTCTATGCATTTTAAGTAGTAGTAAGCAACTATTTGTGGATCATTATTAGATGTTGAGACGTCTAAATATATAACTTTTCTTGATCTTCCATCAATTATACCTATAAATATACAAAATCATGTAAAATAAATTAATGTATATTTTAAAATAAATAAAAGAATACCATAGATAGCAAAGCCAAAAGGCTTCAACTTATCATGGCCATCAGCATGCCACATGAAATCAGGACCAGGAACAAAGTATTCTCGCCTTTTTAATTTATACTTGCTTCTTGCTTCAACTCCCTCAGGATCCATTTCCCTTAAAGCAATCATAACGGTACTTCTTTTAACCTTTAAACCATAATCATTTTTTAATTTTCCATGCATCGCCCTGTATCCAATATTCATTCCACAGGAATCTAATTCCATACCAACAGCAATAATAATTTCTAAAAGAGAGCTTTCTTCAAAGTTTCTTCTTTTTAAATTCTCTCTTTTTAAAATTCTTTTCAATGTTCTTGAGGATATTTTTTTACCATATTTTTTATTCATAAAACCTATTATCGAGTCATATTTGTAGTTCTTGTGAAAATATTTTCTTATTTTATTAATATGATTTTGTGTTAACGTCTGTAAAAATAAAATATTTATTTTAATAATGCACAAAATTCTAAAGATTTTTTTTATGATGAAAATTACCATTATAAATAGAAGATGAAATTTGGTCTACTTTCAGGTGAAACGTTCAGAAGACTCCTGTTAAGCTTTTTTATTATAGTTATTACCTGCAATTATATTAAAAAAATAATTTAATTAAAGTACCTAGATATAAATTATTACAGTATTATATTTATATATTAATTTCACGTAAATATAACCTAAAAAAAATAATAAATAATTTTTTTATATTTACCTTGTAACAATATTTACCTTCATTTACTGCCAATATAGTAAAAATCAGTAATAAACGACTTAAAAATGCTCTAAAGTTAAATAATTTTTTATTATTTGGTTTAAAATATAATTAATTTTTATTTATAGAAAAACAAGAATGCAGGCTTGCATACTTGTCTTCTTGCAAGACTGCAAGTTTGCAGACCTGCGCTAGATGGCACTTAGGAGCTTCCATAGAAGATGGATTCCGAAATTCGTATTGTAACATAAATAATTCTAAAACATCGTAATGTTTCTTCTAACAAAAATCGGCGCCCATAAAAATGCCAAGCTGAGTGTCACTAAATAAGACCAAATTCAGTTACATTCCACTGCCCTAATTTAATACTGAGAAGGATTAGTAATGTAATATGTAAATAGTACGTAAGCAATCATTAACTTTAATTATTTATATGAGAAATCAAATATGTATTTACAATAATTCTCTCATATTTATAGTATTCCAGAGTCATTTCATTTGCGAGAAAATTTTTTATATAATACTACAAATAATATTCCTGTCTATCTTTTCTCTAATTATGTACATGTTTTCCTTTTGATTCATTTTATATGACTTAAAAAACCTAATGCATCAAATTGCAACTTTTAATTAATTTAAATAATAACAAAATTTTTAGTCCAGGCACAATAAAAAATTTTTTTATTCGGTAAATTCTAATTTAAAAACATTCTGTTTAACAAAATTATCGTAATCTTAAAATCATTATTTTAATTCCCAACAAAGGATGCCATTTTGTAAATTTATAAAATAGTACTTTTGTAATTAAATTAATTAAAAAATAATTATAACAAAAAGGAATTAACCTTAATATACACAAGCATGAATTCTAATTTGCAAATCTTGTATTGCATAAAACGAATTATTTGAGCTTAATTTTAAAATAACATTTTATTTATATGTAAATGAAATAAAAATGAAAATTAATTTTGTAAAATTTTAATATACTTAATTCAACTTTGTGAAGAATTAAAATTACACAGAGAATTTCAAATTATGATTTTAAAATTTAATATTAAATTTTCGTTTGAATAAAAATTATTGTAATAATCATTTTCACATACTTTATTTAATTAAATTAATAATATTGTTCATAAAGTGAAAATTTGTATAAAAAGATAATTATATTTTATTAGTTAAAACTTATTTTATAATAATTGATTTTTAATTTTATGACAGAAATAATCAACTCATGGCATATTTTATTGTTAAAGTGATCTAATACTAATTATAAAATTATGAAAATTTGAGCATTTATAAGTTTTTACAATTTTAAATATAATTTTCACAAATTTACAAAAAATCCGAGCTACTTATTTTATTGAATAATTTTTATTGTATGTTGAAAAATGTTAAACCAATAATTTCTGGTTCCAAATTATGTATAAGCAAAATGTATCACAAAAATTTTAAGATATATCAGCTATTATTTTATGTGCGTTAAATATTAATGACCGAATGGCTAAAAAAATTGTTTATCCAAGAAGATATAAGAATTAGGTACTTTTGAATATTGAGTTCTATTCTTATAAATCTAAATGGCAAAGAAACATGAGGCAGACACCCAGACTAATTACCATGAACCCCAAATAAAATTTAATAAAACAGGAAGTTATAAAAAATTTTAAGAGTCTACATATTTAAATATTTAATTGCATAAAAGAAACAACGAAAATTTTCTATTAAACATGCATGAAATAATTATTTATGTGTGAGTGCGTTTTTTACAAAGAATAAATTTTTGAACACATCCAAGCATTCTAAAATTCGTACTAACTCAAATTAAATACAAAATTCAGTTATATGCATCTATGTGTATCTAACAACTAAAAGTAAAAAAAAAATTTTTTTTTTGTTGTATCAAACGAACTCTTTACTCATTCTCTTTTCCCTTTAGATAACAAAGTTAGTATCGTATACACATATATATATATTTTTTTTAAATTTATAGCGAAACGAAAATTTGAATTGACCTAGTTTGACAAATAAAAAAATACGTATCCTCATCTATGGGCTCAATATTCACCAATAAAAACAAAAGCAGGAAAAAAAAATAAAATAAAATTATATTGTCTAAAATATACAATGACTTTACAGAAAATTTTCATCGCTTCAAAATCAAGCAAAACTTTATATATAGATATATTATATTTTTTTATATTTATGTGTGTAGATAAAAATTTATTTTTTCTCTCAAAACAAACAAGAGTAATCATATATAATATTGTGCAGTGTATATTATGCTGGTACGTATACATTTTTTCAAAATTGTTGATATTTTTAGGTATCTTAGAAAATTATTTAAAAAATTGGCTGATAAAGTAGTAATATTTTTGTTACTCAAAGAAGAACTATTGTTTTAGGTGAAATTTTGATTTTTTGGAATATAAGCACGTTTTGAGACCCTAAGAAGCTAAGAAACCTGTTTTTAAAAAAAGTCTGTATGTATATGTGTGTGTATCGTTTTTACTCGATATCTTAAATCTTATAATTAATTTTTAGAAAATTTTTTTCTTAAAATTTTTGCAACCAAAAAATACCAAAAACACCAAATTTTTTTTTCTTTTTGGACGTATTACCTAATTTTTTTCTATGGGAGTACTAGTTTTAGAAATATCGTTTATAGTCAATTTTTTGGATCTAATATGTAATTGTTTGAAAATTTTTTTCTAAAAATTTGTTGCATTAAAAAGTAAAAAAACAGCTTTTTTTCTTCTTGGACGTAGTACTTCATTTTTTCTATGAAAGTATTAATATCCAAAATTATCGTTTTTACTAGGTAAAATAGACCATCAAGAAATTTTTGTTATTGCTAATTAAGAACCATAGTGTCAATTATTTGGCAGCATTTTTTATGATATTTTAGGAAAAATAGTTTTTACCAGTACCAAACTTCATCTCCTGGTATACACCTAAGAATTTAGGTATTTAAAAAAAACTAAACCACCATAATATACACGTCAGTGCATATACTGTGAATATAAATTTTTTTTTTTTTATTTATTTTAATGATCGACAAAAATACATAAAAACATTAAAAACATTCGTTTTTCTGTTGTCCATTTAACTTTATGATTGGCAAAATTTTTTATATTTTATATTCAAAATTTGTACATGTCTTTTTTTTTATCAATTATTATTGTTTTCCATTTTTTTCATTTTTTTTTCGTAATTTTTAATTTGAACTGTAAAGGATTTTGAATGTAAATAAAACCATTTAATTTTTTTTTCTGTTGACTTTAAAGATTATTTTGATCCATTTCATAAAAATCTTTTCTTATTGTCCTTAAAATTACCAATAATATTTTATTGAGGATGCAGAATAAAAATATTTTGTCACGACCTCAGAGACATCATTTATGAGTTGCATTTATTCTATAGAATAACGTATACGTATTTCATAAGTTAATTACTCAAATGCCATATAATTCGCTAATTTCAAACTTTTAGGTCTCAACTCCATAAACTTAGCCGAAATAAAATACATTTTTTTTCGGTCGGTTTTGAAGGTTATTTTGACATATTTCATGATAAATTTTTCTAACTGTCCTCAAAATAATAGATAATTTGTTTTTGAGTTTGCTAAATATGATATTTTAGCCCAAATAAACCTTCAAAATCGATTAAAAGAAAAGGATTTTTCAGCATTAGTTTTTGTAATGTATTAACCTTATTAATTAGGCCATTAACACCCCGAGGTTTTCCAACAAGAAACCTTCATGCAAAAAAGCTGCTAAAATAACACGAAATACTTTGTATAAATTGAATATATTTTTCTTAATTAACATTTTAATTTGCTACAGCATTCAATTAAAATCACTGTTAATATTAATTTCTAGTTAAAAATATATTGATTTCACATTATCAAAAAATTAAAATATTTAACAAAAATAAAGTAACAGAAAATAAACAAATCATTTACATTTCATATTTTGAAATTAAAATCGATAAAAAAGGGGAAACAAAACTTCTTTTTTGCTCATTTAAATAATTAAAATAACAATTGCAGAATATTTAAAATAACTTTTTTGTTTATTATTTTATGCAAAGTTAACTAGTTAGGTCAAAACATTAACAAAAAAAAATTAAAATTTATAAAATTCCTAGCATACAATTTGCCCCAATCATCCCAATATTTCTGAACTCCTACTCAACCAAATAACATAATTAATATTCATTTTGCATAAAATAATAAATTAAAATACACAGTACCTAAAAAAACTTAATTAATTAATAAATTCATAAAACACAAAAAAATACAACAAAAAATATTCTCTCTATTGCATCTTAATTCATGATAGAATTTTCTGTATAAATATTGATTTAAACGTAAAAAGCCAGTTAATAAATCATCTAAATATTTTTGAAATAAAATTGGGCAATTTGCCACGTTACTTTACATACATGCACAACTTAGCTACTACAAAATATCATTGTTTATATACGTTGAAAACAAAAAAAAAACTTTTTTATTGTTGCCAAAAAAAAATTTTTTAAATTCAGTTCCAATAATATAAAGCTACATAAACAAATATTTGTACAAACCTATATTTATTTTAAAAAAAAAATTATTTATTTTTTTCATCGACGTAAGCACTAAAAAGTAAAATAATAATAATAATAAGCTCTTAAAAATAAAAACTGCGAATATTACGTTCACAAAGCAACCACATTTTCTATATATAGCATGTTTAAAATTTGCATTTTCGCTTTTATGCAAACAAAATTTTCTCCCTTTTATATTGTATAAATTGGTAAAATATATATAGAAAATGTTGGAAAAGACGTTTATTACAAAATCGTGGCTTTTATTTTGTACGTTTATTGAATGAATATAAAGTAAAGGAACAATATTTAATTTACAAATTTTGTAATAATTTTGTATAAAAAATTAGAATGAAACATTTAAGGTTTAATGGTAAACAATATAGTAAAGTAACCACAGTAATCTATTTTAAAGTTATAAACACACAGCATAGCTAACATCAATCAACGTTACACTTGTAGACAACTTTGTATTTCTAAAGTCCTGCCAATTTATCCTTTATACTTCCTTATTCTAAACACAATGTAGAAAGTTTAACTTCTTTAGTAAATAATCAATAAAATCCAAAATTTTACAATCTAACTATTGGTTAATCCAGTTAAAGTAAACAAACTTTTCGTTAACTTAAAATCCTTTATAAAATATTCTTACCCAGTAAACACAAGTAATTTACAACTCTTGATTATTTAAACTGAATATTAAAAAACTAACCCATATATAAGATAAATAAATAAAATTTATATTTAAATCAAAGTATAACGATAAAAAAATTTTTTTTAGATTTGTTTAGACAGTTTTGAAAAATGTCTCCATAAATGTTTTAAAATAATGATTCTTTTTATATATATAAGAATAAAATATTTTTAGACAAGTCTATTATTTTTCTTTTTGACCTTTTTTTTTTCTTATATTATTCATATTATTTTTTTTTTTAAAGAAATTTAACTTCATTTTTCATAATATAAGGCGATATCATACTATGAAAGTATACCGCACTTGACTTTAAGCGCATCAAGTACTTTACTCGTCTATGCTGCTTCGATAAAAATATATTATTATATATTTGATAATAAAATAGCCAATAAAGTTAGTATGAAGCTTATTTTTTTTTTTTTACTTCATTTTCATTCTTGAATTTTAATTTTTAATGTGGTTTGAAAAATTTATTTGAAAAAAGTAAGTTTCTTTAAAATGCAGTATTAAAATATTATTTTTTGTTAGCTAATTACGAATTTTGAGGTTTTTTCTATGAGAAATTGAAACTTCACTCTTTAAATAAACAAAAACTACCAATAAAAAGGCGTATTTTTGCTATTTTCATATCCAAGAGAAATCAAATATAATGAAATTTATTCGAAAACGATTACTATGGATACTAAACGAATATTTTGTTTTATTTTTTATCTTGACATTCAAAAAATAAAGCCGATTATATGAAAGTTTACTTCAATCGATATTCAGATCAGGGTAGGCAGGTGCCTACTACATTGCTTGATCCACAAAAAAAAACAAGATTGAACAATCTACCAATTTCTTTCAACCATCTATTCAGAAGAGGATAAAATAATTAATAGGTAAATTGTGACAGGTTAGATATTATTAGTTAAATATGTATATACGTATAGACAAATAATGTTTCTGATACAATGATTCTGACTTACTTATATATATTCGAAAAGTAATTTCATTTGCGAGAAAAATTAAAAATTATTAGATTGTATTAAATTGAAAGTAATAGTTACATTTTTGAGTTATTAAAGTATATTATTTGTATTTTAAGAGCAGACATAGCTATTTTTTAAACAAAGGGCAAAATATTGGTTTTGTGATTTTTAAACTTTACTAGAGCGTACAGAAATTGTTAATGAATTGACCTTTTTTCGAGTACAAAATTATTTATTTTATTTTATTTAATAAAATAAAAAAAGGTCAATTCATTAACAATTTCTATATTGATTTTGCCTTTGCATTTAGTTGTATGCACGAGTGAGCGTAGCGAGTTTATTTTAAAAATAAACACGAAAATAAATATGAAACTATTTGTAATTATATATATTTTACATACATTTTGTTAATTATAAACGATTAAACAATATAAATAATTAGGTCAAATATTAAATAAATAAATGAATATATTCAAATTAACAGAGATAAAAATATGACTTAATTTTATATACAAAATATATACGTTAATAAAGATTTTCTTATTTTTCATTGTTACTCATCTTTTAGCCTCAAGGGATTGATGTAAATGTAACAAAGAACAAAACGAATTTCATAAAATTTATACTTAAAAAAGAAAAGAGAAAAAATGTTGTTTCTATGTAAATATTTCAGATGACAAGTAGCTTTTATTTTAATCCTTTATGGTCTTTTCTTATATATTATGTGATATATATTTTTATGTGTGTGTGTGTGTGTAGTTCATATTTTATACAAGAAGTTTTTGACCTATATATAATATATTATGTGTGCATATATATTAAAATTTTACAAGCATATAATATTTTGTGAAAAAAATTTTATCAAGCTTTTTTTTTAAGCTGAGCAATTTGAATTTTTTAATTTTATTATAGGCTTTAAAAAAATATTTACATATGAATTAATAATTATATGAAAATGTTGATTTTTGACAAAGCAAGACGTAAAAGTATATTAAATATCAAGGGCGTAAAATTTTAGCACACGTGTGAGCATTAGCACGAGTTTACACTAGTGTCTAAAGTTTTTCGCTCATGGTGTTTTTTGCCCACGATATTTTTTGCCTACTCAAGCATACAACGAGGGCAGAAAATCCAATGACAAGTTTTACCAGAGTTTTACGCACTTGGAAAATTAAATTTTCGCGAGAATCTGGACAGTATTATGTACCTGTTATATTAAAATTGATGGAAACCAGTTATATTCTCAGCCAAAACTTCAATCTATTTGAGTATATTTTGTTTAGTGCGTTCAAACTTTATAAAATTCCAATTCCAAACTAGACACGAATCATAAGTCCCTAAATAGAAATTATTCTAAGTCTATTTGACCCCCCTCCACTTAAATGACAAGCTTAAAATACCCTCCATGCCTTAAAACATATTCCATGTTAATAAATCTGTAAAAAGTAACATTTTCGAAAAATTAGTAAATTTTCGAAAAAAATTGTTAAATTCGAAAAAAATTGTAATTTTACTAAATTTAGAATATTAACAAAAAATTCGAGTATTCTCAATTTTTTTTATGCATTTGCAAGAAAAATTGATAATTTACAATTTTTTGTCAAAAATTTACAAAAAATAGTTGTAAATTTACGAAAAATAATTGTGAACAACTTTTTTCGTAAATTGACAAAAAAAAATCGAGAATTCTCGAATTTTTCGATAATATATTAAACTTCGTAAAATTACGATTTTTATCGAATATTTACAAATTTTTTTTTGTTAATCTAAGGAAGTTACTTTTTACAGTGTAGCTAAAGAAATACCCAGAAATCCTATTAGAGATTTTTCTAGCATCACAGAGTTTAAAATTTTGCGTCCATTTTATTCACTAATAAATTTAAAAAAATTTTTTTTATTCATAGATGAAAGCTTTATTTAAAATCGTCATCAAAAATTTTACGTTCACTCAAAAATTAAAGCGGAGTAACAAACTATTTTTATAATATTTTTAAGTATTAACAAATATGCATTATAAAATCTCAATTAATTATTAAAATAAACCAATTTCATAAATTATTTGCTACTAAAAATATATTCGACTAAAAAATATTATCAACATCATAACGTTCATCAAAGCATGAAATAATAATATTCAAATATTTTATATTGTTTAATTATGAATAATTATCGATCTGTTTTGTAATTAATTAGCCTATAATAAAATAAAATTTTTCACATCTGATATAAATAAATTCACACAGTTAATTAGTAAATTAATTTGCAAAAAGAATTTTCCAAAAAAATAAATAAAAATTTACAAATGTTTTATCTTGTCTACTATTTTTTTATAATAAAAAATTGACTGTAAGATACGAAAGTATAAAACAGTAAAAGTTATCGATTGAAAATGGTTTTCCGGCCTATAGTAGTAGTAATCTGTTATGCCTCCCGGCACTTTTAACGATCCATTTTAATTGTAATTTTATAAACTACGGCAATCTCAAACCTACAGCAAATTGAAAATTTTATTTTCTTTTTTATATATAGAATTGGATAGTATAGGATATATAACTACCTACACTTGTGATCGTAGACTTTCACTACTGAATACCAATTGCATTTATATTTCCCAACCTATATAGTTATTATAATAAAGTTATCCAGATTTAACTTATTACTGATTTTCGTAATTTAAGTAGAAGAAAAAATTTTTGTATAAATTTTAATTATTTTTTAAATCGTTATCTTTTTTGTAATTAATTTCATTATTATCACTAAAATCTTACTTCTTTTTTTTAAATGAAAATTACGCTTTAAACTGAATTGTATCATTAAAAGCTTTCTGTAATGAGAAATTTATCTATATGGAAGCATTGAGGTTTAAGAAATGTTAAGTCATTATACTTTATCGCTTTATCAGAATAAGTTATATGCGAAATAGATATATTATTCTTTGGTTAAATTTGATAATAAATTTTACTTAAATAGAAGAGATTTTTCTCTTGAAATAAAATTTTAAAGAAAAATATAGATTTTTTATTTTTTTGGTGTGGTAGTGTCAACTGGATGTAGTGAATTAAAATCTTTTAATAAATTAGGTTTGATAATTGTCTTAAAACTTTTTTTCGTTTAATTTATTACCAAGCCTACTGAAAAACCTAAAAACAGCAGTTGGATATTTGGCATAAATAAATAAGTTCACAAAGAATTAGTAATATTTAATATTACTCACGTATTGTAACAATTTTATTGTAACAATTATTTATTCTAACAATTTTCTCGACAATTTTTTATTTTGTCAAGCTTAAATCTTAACAGGCCTGAAAGGTATTCGTATTTGGAACAACAAACTTTTTTTCGACTTTTTTGTTAGAATACTTCAGAAGGATATTTATATGTAAAGAGCAAAAAAGACATCCCCTTAAGTTTCAAAATAGTTTTTTTTAATCATATTTCTTGATATACAAATAACTTCAACAATAATTTATTTTAATAACATCTAATAATCGAGCTAATAATTTAATACTGCCTTCACTTATCCATGCATACAATGGGATCAAAATTCAAATCCTATATTAATTTCCTTTTTTAGCAAATACCCATTTTATTGTGAGCAATTTTTATTTGTGTTTTTTTCTCGCAAACGAAATGACTTTGCAAGTATATATAACAACCTCGTGAGAATAATACTTAAAATTTTCATAAAACTTTTTAATAAGCATTTGAATCATAAATTATCTTTTATGCTTTAATCAGAGTTATTCCAGACATTTTTATAATTTTCCTTTAGGTATAAGAATGCTTGAATTATCGATGTTGCACACTTTTCGTAACACACTTTTTTTTTAGGTCTGTGGATAAAAATAGGTGTATTATATATTTTTTACCTGCTGAATCCGAATCCGGGATCTATTTCGACCTAAAAGTGGCAGATTAATTCTTATTAACAAATTATTGCAAAATTAAGCAAAATCGAGTTGAAAATGTTAACAAAATTCAAAAATTTGTGAGAAAGCAAAACTTTCTGATATACTTTAACTTTCAGTATATAAATTTTTTATATTTAATACTTTAGATTCATTATTTAAACAATTTTCAATTGTTTAAACAATTCGTAAATGTTAATAATTAATTTTTTGGATCAAAACTGAGCGCGACACTAAGTTCCATGTATTTTTTTATACCCTCAATACGAATTTAAAGCTCAATTTTGATAAAAATTACATAGGAAATTATATATTAATTATATTAAACAATTAAAAATTGTTTAAACAATTGCCTGTATAATTTTTATTGAAATAGAGCTTTAAATTCGTATTTAGGGTATAAAAAAATTGAAATTTCGAATCCTACATTTTTTCACCTTATATTTGATCAAAAGACAAAATAATTATTTTTAATCGTGCGATGAAAAAATTTTTAATTTTACTTATATTTCTGTATCAATTCATACAATCGATTGCATATAACTTTTATCCAACACTGAATTAAATTAGAGCATTTATTTCCAACAAGAAATAAAATAGACATAATTTCATAATTAAAATAAACTTCAAATACCAATAAATCGTGCAATTTCAAAATTAAGAATATTTTTATATTCGCTATAAAAAAGTAATAAACTAAAAATAAACAATGATAATTTAATTTTTATGCAAAAGTTATATCTTTGAATAAATATTTTTTTAAGTTCATTGTTTGTAAAATTCGTGTGCGATATTTTTTAATTAAATTCGCAGTATAAAAATATCACATTCAATTTATCACTAATTCATAGCTTAAAAGAACTTTAATAAATAAAATTTTTGTTTTTATATACTCACTCACACATGTAAGTGTGTAAATAATATTTATTAATAAAAATGTGTTTGTACTTGAATGTTTTTATAAAAAAAAAAACAAAGTAAAAGCGAATTTCCGATCAACAAATAGCTTATCACTTTTACGGATCAATAAACACGTGCAGAGGCGATTAACTGGAAAATTCGAACATCCTCTACTTATGTATTGCAATATTTTTTTTTTAATCTTTCATATATATATATATATATTTTTCTATGTGTTGATTATATGTCATAAATTTAAAAAATTAAATGAAGTGCCTCTGTTCATATTTTTTAATATATTTTTATAGTCGTTGAATATCTATCGATGAAAAAATTTAATTAAAAAATGTGAATTTGATAGTTCGTATTGATATTGCTTGATTTTTTTTAATAGAGATTAAAAACTCTACCTTTTTTTTTCAATTGATAAATTTCATTAAATTTGAATTAATTTTTTTTTTTTTTATTATAAATATGACAAACTGTGATGCTATTTACTTTATTTTTAATTTATATTTAGTGACAAGGTTTAACAAGCTGAAAAAAAAGTCACGATTTTTTTTTACTTTTATTTACTAAATAATAAATTTTTATTTTCAAAAGCAAAAAAAAAAAATAAGTTTGTGACGTTTCATACTCTAACTTTAAAAACGTGCTTCTTGGTTTTTTGAGAAATAAAACTTGATTTATCATGTTTTATGTCCCAATAGTACATCAATGATAATAAATCTTTTATGTTGTTGGATTTTTCTTTTTATTTTTCATTTTATCATACTTTATGCCTTTTTATTATTATCATTATTAGGTATGCAGTGAATGTTATGTTGCAAATCTATTTATATTAATGATTATTTATATTTATTTTTAAAAAATCTCGATTTTTAAAAATCAAGATGTGTGTATTTTTAATCAGGTAAAAAGTTCAATAATTTTACAATGGTAGATATGTAAAGAGACTTAATATTGTTTAAATTAATAAAGCATAAGTTGTAATTATTTCAAGATATTTTATTCAGAAATTTTATTGTTAATTGTTTTTTTGCTTAATTTCTTAAACATTGTATCACCATATTAGTTTTTTTTTTTGCAGAAATTTATCATTTGATGCGTTTGATGGATTATTTTTTTTCTCGAAAGTGAAATGTCTTTTGCAATCTATATAAGTAAGTAAAAATTTCTATTCATTCTATCTTATTATTTTATTAAAACAGTTTAATCAAATGCACTTGAATAGTAATATTTGTATTTAATATAATTATCTCTATTGGATCACACTCTATACAGCAATAGTATGGGATTGCGGCTAATATTTTAATGAGGTTTGTTCCCCTATAAGTTTTATGGGTCGCTGACCACAAAGGACCCCGCACAAAAGTATAGGATTTTGCCTTTCGGTCGAATTGGCTGAATTTTAGATATGTTGTAGATTTTATCATTCTGAACCAAAGTCTCAATGGGCACAAAGCTCAAAAGTCTCTACTTTGGTGACTACGGAGCTTGAAAGCTCCAAAGCTCCACCATGTCAAGATCGCTTCAAAAACTTTTTTCTTTTATTTTTAAAGTATACCTTAATGTTTTTGAGGTCGCTAATTCCAAATCTGATGTCAAATTGACATTATTTACAGTTGACAGTTGTCAACTAGCTGTCAAATTGTCAATAGAATACAAAAATATTAAAATAATGATTTTACTATATGTTTTCGAGGTTGCTGAGCTCAAAATTGAGGACAAAATGACATAGTTGATAGTTGTCAGCTTTCATTGAGCTGTAACATTGACTAACGAAAATGATAAACTTAATCATTTTGACATCAGATTTGAACTTAACAACCTCGAAAACATATGGTGAAATTATTATTGTAATATTTTTGTATTCTGTGGTCAATTTGACAGTTAGTTGACAGCTTCCAATTGTCAACTTTGTCATTATGACATCAGATTTGAACTCAGCAACCTCGAAAACATATTGTGAAATCATTATTTTAAGTTTTTTGTATTCTGTTGTCAATTTGACAGCTAGTTGACAGCTGCCAACTGTCGATATTGTCAATTTGACATCAGACTTGGAATTAGCGACCTCAGAAACATAAAGGTATACTTTAAAAATAAAAGAAAAAAGGTTTTGAAGCGATCTTGCCATGGTGGAGCTTTGGAGCTTTCAAGCTCCGTAGCCGTCAAATTTGAGACGTTTGAGCTTTGTGCCGACTTTTGTTCAGAATGATAAAATCTACAACATATCCAAAATTCAGCCAATTCGACCGAAAGGCAAAATCCTATACTTTTGTGCGGGGTCCTTTACATCCACAAAAAATTTTCTATTTATATAAATGCAAATACATTTTTAAAAATTATTTTATATCGTACACCAAACAATTATTTACGAGAGTTATGGTAAAGTTAAATTATACTTGGCAGTTAAGTCACACACATACATACACAGCAATAGAAAACTTACACTTTAATATAATAAACTACAGTAAGATAGAATCCAACCAAGATAACCAATATCGTCAGTCTCAAGGGAACTCATGATTTCTTATAAAAGGGACTTGTTTTTCAAGATATGCAAAAACCATGTTACATCAACAAAAGACACATTTACATACAAGAAACTTGTGGAAAACTCAACGAACTAAAAGATCAACAATACTATAAACAACTAAAATATTACATCAACATAAACTCTGCACGTGTGTTTGTGTAACTTAATTAAATATAACATTTTTTTACATACTGAAAATTTTGATTTTTTTGGTAAAAATCATAAAAAGATTAAAATTTCTGCATGTAAAAATAATATTAAACTTGTAATGTATGCTCTGAAAGAGAAAAAAGGGTGTATTAATAATTTTTCCCTTTGATAAAATTTAATCCTTTACTAAATAACTGCACATATAATTTTTTTTTTGATATTTAAACTAAAATTTCAAAGGGAAAATAAAATTATTATTTTTTGGTTAAAAATTCCTGTTTTTTTTTTAATAAATATATAAATTAATAATGATAAAAAGTAATTTTAATTAAAAAATTTATTATTTTCTCTTTTGGCTTACTAAAGATATAAAAAAACAATTTGAAATAATTACTTTTTTAGAAAATGTTTAAAAAAAAAAAAAAAATAAAAGATTTTCTCACAAAGAACTGGTAATTAAAGTTTTTATAAAGGAATGTTAATTGTATATATAAAAAAAGCTTTGTGTTCTAAAAGCTTTATTGTATTTTTTATATATCAAATATTACTTTTTTGAGTAAATTCACGTAGGTTTTTTCCTTAAATTTTATTACTCTGTATGTTTTAAGTACATAAAAATTACTAATTTTAAGAATCTCTTTTCAAGTTAAGATTCAAAGCCTATTTAAGCTCTGGTGTTTACTTTATTTTTGAAGTTATTGTCTTTTTAGATATTGTAATTTTAAGAATTTAGTTTATTAATTTTACGATATTACTTCAACTGATCTAAGGATTACTTCATTTTCTTTATGAAAGTATTGTTCTTGGAGCATAAGAAAACAAATTTCAAATTAAAATTTATTTCTATACAAAATCTTTTTTGTAAGAAGACGTTGCTATGATTTTCAGGAAAATCAAGCTTTGTTTACTGTGCTTTCAAGCTTAAACCAAGTACAAATTTAACAAGGGCTTTTAATAAAAGTTGCAAAATATTTTCAAAAGTCAAAGTACCTACACAGAAATACCCAACTTTGATTATTGATTGAAATATCAAGTGAGGTTCAAGCAGGAATTTTGTAAATTAAAAAATTATTTTATATGCTAATGTCTTGAAAAATTCAAGCAGAAAAAACTGACTAGATTCAGTCTCCGAATTTCTGGTAACTTAATTTTTTGCAGTTTTATAAAATGCAAGATTTCAACTCAATTTCTTATCACTTTTTTTTAGAAAATTCTTTAAACCCATTGATTTGATAAAAATATTTCTCCTAACATTTCTTTATATTAGCATAAATTTTTTTTCTAAAATAATGAATAAAAGCTTTATAAGAAATGACTAAAAGATAAGAAAAAAAAACTTAGATAACCTGATAGGTTAAAAAAAAATTTAAAGTACTCTTGATCGATGAATCTTTCAAGAATATTATAAATTTTTATCAACTCTAAAGTGGAAATTGAAGTAAAAAAATTTTTTATTTAAACAGTAATGATTTTTTGTTACTTGAAATTTTCATAAGCATTAAAATAAAAAAAAAAATAACGTCAATCTATCACTTTTTCTTATTTTTTCAAAGTCATATATGTCTGTTTTCTTATATTGTATAAAAATGCACTTAAAAAACAAAGATAATCTACTTCAATTTTATCAAAAATAGATTTTATTGATGCCTTATATTTTGTTTTTATGTATCAAACTTTAGACTATTGCCACCCCACCCCTGAGACCAAAAATTTTCCAAAAATTATTCCAAAAATTTGTACCCAGGGATGCCAAAATTGATTCTTAAACCAATGGGTTAAAATTCCCATAAAATTCACCATCGTAGAAGTAAACAAATTTTGACTTAAATTACCCCAAATATTTTTTAACCTTTTACAGCAGTTGATTTTAAAAAAAAGGTTCCAAAATCATATTTTACCTCACATAAAAACACTTAAATTAAACAATTCATTTTTAATTATTATTAAAAAAAAGAAAAAATCAATATTAATAAATTTTTATAGGTTACGCAAGACTATTTATAGCAATTAATACCTTCGATACAAAAAGCCATATCGATATAATTTATAGTTTTTAATTTAGCTTTTAATACAAGAATAAAAATTAATAGATACGTGTTAAAAAAGAAAAAAAAAACGTACAAAACGATAACGAAACGAACAATTAGAACAAAAAATTCGATACATAACTTATAAACGAGAGTAAAAATGGTCAAAAAGAAAAAAAAAGTAAGTATAAAAATTATAACTAATATTGGTTTATGTATTCTTGAATATTTATGTCGAGTTCGTGAATTTTGAAGTACATGACCCGTAAACGAGCTCAGAGAAACATTTTCTGTCTCATTTTATATGAATATAACTACTGGGTTATAATACTTTGTATGTGAGCTTTTATATGTGTGTAATTTTAGTTTTGAGAGAGCTTAATCTATATGGAATCAGGACGAGACTTGAATTTATTAATGGATCATTATAATTTTATCCAAAAAAATTCTTACATGCATTTTTCTTATTTAATATTTTTTTTTAAGTAGTGGGTACTTCAATCATATAAAATTATTATATCTATATTAGGCTGATACTTATTTTCAGTTTTTTTTCTAGATTTAATTTTTTTTCTTTAGATTTATAGAGTAGAACCATACTATTTATACTTTTAAAAGATAAAGTATATTCCATTAGCAAGTAAGTACCCAAAGATATTTTAAAAAAAATAAAAACTTACGATTCTTCTATCAGCACTTTCTTTTTTTATATTACTTTATACTTGTCCTTTTTGACTTTTTCAATAAAAAAAAAAATCTAAAGAAAAAGATTTCAATCTTGAAAATGTATATATAAAGTAAGAGATTTAGTATGTTTTTGAAAAAACGAAGCATTTTTTTGGTTCACTTGTCAGTCTAGTTAATTTTGTTAAATTTTAAAATGAAAATACACACGTCATGAAAATTTCTTCGGTACCTATTTTTTTATAAATGGAAATATAATATTTTTTCATATGTGTGTGTGTGAATATGAGATAATCCCAGGTATTTTGATGAAGTAAAATAAATTTTTTTTTTGTAAGTAGTTTTTGATGTACTTTTGTCATTTTATTGAATATTTTATGTTTACTTTTGACTTTACTTTTTTTTTGTTGAATGCTCAAATATTGATTTTTTCTCATTTTGTTGGTTTTGGAAGGATTTTTGATTTTAAAATTTTAAAAAATGATGTATTTTTTGGAGTACATTTTAAATAATAGTGAAAACTTTTTTACTCCATATTCAAGATTACCATAATAAAAAAAAATTAATTGCAATGGAGCATTTGGGATTTTTTCGGGTTTTGGGTCAGATTCTGGTAAAAATTTCTAGGGCTAATTTCTTCTGTTACTAAATATAAATTCTGGATCAATTATTGTATTCTTTGAAATTATTTTTGTCGAGCAAATTTTAAATATTTTGATTTCGAATTTCATGAGCTTCTACAGTTATGTAGGTCAAAAATTCGCTTTTTTTTAATATATTATAGAAATTTTTTCTCGAAAGAGAAAAGGCTTTTTAATTCTATATAAGAAATTATTGCTTTTTAATATTTAAATGTGTTATCTTCTTAGATATTTTTACTTATTAATAAATTCCTACAATTATTGAGATTATTGAATACGTTTAAATTGCAGAAGGTCTCTCAATAATCTTATACGAAAATAGCTATTGGGCTCTATCCTTCAAAATTTTGTCCAACTTTGTTTGAACAAGTTCACGGAGGAACTAAGTAGACTAGGCGACTACTTACAGTGATCTAGAAAAAAAGCGAAAATAAGTTTGCTTTGATCGAGTTTCCATCCAATTTTAATGTGGGTTGGCTTGTTTTACTCCTGAATACCTGTATTTTACGAAAATAACGACAAGAAATTTTTTTTCTACATGATTTTCACCCCCTTTTCAGAAAAACCAACCCAAACAAAAAATTTTATAGCAAAATTATAAATTATAGAAAAGTCACTTTTTTCCTTTTCTGTCAAAAAAATTCGAAACTTATAATTTTTACTTAAACTTTCTAAGAAGAAAGAAGAGATCAAATTGCAACTACCGGATCTCCAATTGTGGTAATTTATTTTTTTTCTCATTTAAACGATTGCAAATGGCTAGAAAAATATAGAAAATAAAAAAAAATGATTTTCTGTCATTGAAAATGGCACGATGAGGCTTTAAAAAAATATTCGGACGAAAAAAAAATTTTCTTCTTTTAGGTTTTATGTCATTATCAAAAAAAAATTCCAGTAGCTACAACCAGAGATTTCACTAACAGCAACCGAATTTTTTTTCATCGTAGCCTCCTGAAATGTTCCCATACCAATAATTCACCTACGCAGTTTAACGACTTATTACACCCTAAATAAAAAAATCTTAATTCTTCAATCCAAAATTCAATTCTAAATTGTCTAACAAAATGTGCAAGCTCTTATAATTTTTGTAAGAAATACGAGAAGTGGTCAGTTGTCTTATAAATCGTCCATGATAATTAAATAAATTTATTTGTTGGAAAATTTATATTTCATAAAAATTGAAATGATAATAAAACTGATAAATAATATAAAATTAGATTTTTTAATTAAATTTTAGGCAAACATCATTAACAGTAATAACATTAAATATTGATAAGAAGAAAAACTTGTATGTATAAGATCACGTATTTTTAATTTGCTTAAAAAACATTAGTATTATTTTTCTGATAACTAAATTGTTTTTGTTTTTTTAAGTAAATAATTAATTTCACTATCTTTTATTATTTTTAAGAAAATTTTGGTATATATAAAGGTTTGTAAAATATTCGATTATATTCAAAGTTGTTCATAATTTTGTATTGAACTAAGAAAAATCATAATGTACGTTAAAATTTTTCTGTTACTCGCTGTTGGATCAGTACTTGTTCTTGTAAGTTATGTTTTTTATGTAATAATTTTTTTAATATTAAATATGATTTTAGCCTTAAGTTGGTTTCGGTGCTAAAATCATAGTATTCATTCAAAACTTTGTAGTCCTGCGTTTCAATTTTTATAAATCAATTTGAAAGTGTACTTTAACTAAAATCTTGTAAAATTCATTCATAAAATATTTTTATTTCAGGGAAACCAAGAAGCAGAAACACATGAAGTAAATTCCCAATTCGATGAAAATCCATATTTCCTTAGAGAAACAAAAGTCTTTGAAATAGCAGAAAAAACAAATAAATTTTTAAATGAACTCCAAGCTATATTAGGTAAAGTAAGATTACAAGCAAATTTATTATTACTTAGAGCCAGAAAAGTTGATAAAAGATTAGTCCAAGATTTGCAAAAAGTTTACAAAAATGCTAAAAAACAAGCAGAAGAAAGTATTAAGGATTTAAAAAATACTTTGCAACAAAGTATCCAAGATAATTAAAAATGAAAAATCAATTTTTTAATATCTGTAATATTTCATTGTAAAATTATGAAATGAATAATAAAATTGTTTGAAATAAAATACGTATAAATTATTTTCATGCTTAAAAATCATACCCTTAAACATTGTTAACCATTCATACACCCAAGCAAATACAGAAAAAAAGTTATATCTTTTTATCAGAAAATTACATGTTTATTCATCTAAAAACATAAATTAACTTTTTAATATACAATTTAAAAACCAAGTTTTTTTCTTCGTGATAAAAAAAAAATAGCAATTACAGTGTATTTTACTCAATTTAAAAATCAGCATTTATATTTATGGTTTGCAAATTGGATGGAGTAACTTATTTCTTTAAGAAGGGTGTCTATCAAAAGTATTAACTATATATATAACCCTTATAGCGTACTCTACAGACAATAATATATTTTTCTTTTTCACCCTTCGTCATGTCACGAATATATATATACCACAATCACGTTTTTATTTATAAAAAATTATTTTCTACGAAGGGGAGAATCAAGTCTTCACCTTATTTAGAAAAAAAAAGTGTATTTTATTACACTTTGAATTGATTATTTTATAAAATTGGGTGTATAATTTACTGTAATAATTTAGAAATAAACATATTACTCTTTTTATTTTTAATGATTTGTGAAATATTAAGGGGTTTCTTTGCATATATTATTTCATTTTTACTGCTGTTTTAAAATAGTATATTTGCAGTGGTAAAATAATTATTTAGGTTTAGAGGAAAACTTTTCATTATTGATGTAATGTTATTTTCTAGTCTTTGTTAGAAATGGTTATAACTTAGTCTAAAAAATTAAATCTTCTAAATAGGGTAATCGTGTCTGAAAAGTCCAAAAATGACTAAAATTAAGCTTAGACGAAAATGAGACCATTTTCCGGAAAAGAGACCAAAAAATTCGTAATCAGTACACCAGAAAACTTAAGTTTTAATGGTCTCTTTCTTTTGAATCCACGCAGACCTTATGATCCCTTCTGAATTAAGATCAGTAAATGCAAATTTAAAAATTATTAGAACAAATTAAATTTTATTGGCTTTTTTTTTTATAAATGTAATCCCTAACTAGAAACTGATTTTAATTAATTTTGTTTTTTTAAATTAAGTCTGCCTAAAATATAGTCACCAAGAAGTGATTTTTTGAAAGCAAAAATAATATTATATTTTATAAGCTTCTTATATTAATTATTTTTAATCTTTTCCGAAAATTGAATAAGAAAATACATTGATATTTTAATTAAACTTTTGATGAATAAATTGTTTTTACAATCATCTGGTGATATAAAATTTATTTGTTTAATGTTAGAATTAATTATTAAATACAAATAAAATTGTTAATATACTCCTGTACACACTAAACCTAAAAGAATTTTTTGTTGGGCAAATTCCTTTATGACCAAGAGTCTTATATTGCATTTAGCCACCAATTGGTATTATTAACATGGAACATGTTTATAGGGAGGGGGTACTTCAGAACTTGAAAATTAAGGGGGGGAGGGTCAAATTTGTACTATTTAAGGGGGGTGGTCAAATTTGTCTTATTTAAGGGGGGTGGGGTTCAAATGAAACTTAGAATAATTAGGAAACTTTGAAAAATCTGAGTTTAAGGACTTAAGATAATACAGATTTATGGACTTAAAATAATATCGATTTAGGGACTTGGAATAATATTGGTTAAGGGACTTAGAATAATTCAGGATTAGGAAATCAAAATAGTTTGGGTTTAGAATCTTAAAAGCCAGTAAGGTGATAATTACAAATTATAAAATTAGAAAATTGTATTGTAATGTTGAGTAACATTTGTATTATACTTAGTCCTCAGCTGGAAGTAAACATGTTCCATGCATTTAGGTTGTGTTTTCAAAAACCAGTTATAAGTTTTTTTTATTTGACCATAGAATTGTAAATACCACGAAAAATATTAATTAAAATAAAAACATATTTTAAAACGCATTAATTTTTAATTATATTTTGATAACTTTTTGTGCAAATATTACATAAAATTAAATATTTTTTAAGAGAATGAATAAATTTCAGCATAAAAGTAAAGCCTGATTAAAAAAAAAAACAGTTTATTTCCTTAACTTTGCTTAAAAAATAATAATCATGATGATTCAAATATTTTTTATTATGTTTACTGGATTTGTTTTAGTTTCAGTGAGTAATTGCACTAAATTTTTATGATTATATTTAATTATATTTTTCTTTAATTAAATGGTGATATAAAATTTTGAATTATTTAGGGTTCAGAAAATTCAGATAACCATTTATCAACAAATTTAACTCCTGTTAACGATGAAGAATCATCTCAAAAAATGCAAAATTTAGATGGTGATGACTTAAAATTTATGAAAGATTTTAAAGAAAATATTTATCAATTTTTGGATTCACTTCAATTATCATTAGACACTTTTAAACATAATACTAAAGAATTTTTAAATCAAGCAGACAGAATAGATAAAAAATTATTAAAGGATTTAAAAATTGAATACAAAGAAATGAAATCATCAATAAAATATCATTTATCTGAAATCAAAAAAGTTTTTAAAAAAACGATTAAAAATAATATGTAAATAAATTTTAATAGTAGCTTTTATTATTTTGTAAATTATAATTTTTTATGCTTTAAAGAGTAATTATGATTTGTAAAATCTTCCTAATGAGTGTTAGTTCTCTCAAAAATAATTGTTTTTTTAAAAATAATCATATCGATGTCTTATTTTTTTAAAGCTAAACCTACAATGTGTTTTTGGATACACGGCGAGGCTGCTTTGCTTGAATTTTATTTGCTGCTTGAATTTTCAAGCATTTGCTTGAATTTTCAAGCAAATGCTTGAATATTCAAGCAAACTGCTTGAAAATTCAAGCAAATTGCTTGAAAATTAAAGCAAATGCTTGAAAATTCAAGCAAATGCTTGAAATTTCAAGCAATTCAAGCAACTGCTTGAATTTTCAAGCAAAGCAGCCTGGCCGTGTATGTTTAATTTGAAAGTATAATAAAAGTAATGAAATAGATGATTTTATTTGCACCCAAAATTTATAAAATTTATTTGAACGAAAATATAAGCTTAATGTTAGTTAGTATCCCCTAAACCAGGTCCATAAGAACTAAAAATTTTACAAGATAGCTTCGCTCTATATTCATAAAACTTATAACCGGTTTATAAACGCAATTTATATGCATGGAACATGTTTACTTGCAGCTACTGTTGATTTCCTAAACCCGTATTATTCTAAGCCCCTGAACTTTAAGTATTCTAAGTCCCTAAACTTGAATTATTATAAGACCCTAAATCAAAATTATTTTAAATCACATTTGAACCCACTCCTTGATTTTAAGATTTCCAGGGTACCTCCTCCTTATAAACATGTTCCATGTTAATAAGAATAATCCAATCAGGAGTATTTCAAATCTCAAGACTCAGATTATTCTAAATAAGATCAATTTAGTTAGAATAATTTCAATTTAAGCAATTAGAGTAATTTAAGTTGAATTATTTAGAATAATCTGAGTCTTGAGATTTGAAATACTCCTGATTGGATTATTCTTATTAACATGGAACATGTTTATAAGGAGGAGGTACCCTGGAAATCATAAAATCAAGGAAAGGGTTCAAATGTGATTTAAAATAATTTTGATTTAGGGTCTTCTAATAATTCAAGCTTAGGGACTTATAATACTTAAAGTTCAGGGGCTTAGAATAATACGGGTTTAGGAAATCAACAGTAGCTGCAAGTAAAAGTTGATCTTTCCTAAACTCATATTAGTCTAAATCCAAAAATCAATTCCCCCTTAAATCGGAAATATTAAACCCCCCCCTTCTTGAATTTCAGATTCCTGGGTTACTCCTCCATATAATCTTGTACCATGTTAATATTCCCTATAACCCCTTGAAACTCGACCCTTTTTGATCCCACCTATTGATTTCTAGTTGCTCAAATACCCTGATCTAGAAATGTGCTGCTGATTAGAATAATTTCTTTCCCCTCTGCCTCCTTTACTATAGAAATAGTTTAATCAAGAACACTTATACAACTCGATTTAAAATTTACCAAAGTTCCAGATTAATTCTAATTTATCTAAGAAATTATAATTTTGATCAAAAATTTAAAAATTAGCCATTTTTATCAACAATAGACAAATGATTTTATTACCATTACCAAATCATAAAAATAAATTGTAATAATACATAATTTCCAGAATGTTTCAATAAAAATTATTTGCTGTTTGCGTTGCAGAGTTAAAAAAACAAAGATAAATAACAAAACTATTAATTAACTTAAATTCACAGTTAATTAAACTGTAATATCATAAAATGTTTATAATATTAGTCACATTTTACACACAAAAGTATTTTCTGATATTTTAATGCTCAAAATAGAATAAAAATAAAAATTTTCCATAAAAAAATAAAATTTTATTTACAAAATACAAAAAATAAATAAATAATTGTATTAAAAAATTATAAAAAATATTATTGACTCACATGAATATAATTAATTTTATCTTTTTTATCAAATATATTGTGCAAATATTAAATTCAAGATATCAAAGTAAAATCAATTTTTATTATTTAAGTAAGATTTTTGTAAAATGACAATAGTAATTTAATTATTTTATTTAAAAAATTATATAATTCTTTGTCAAATAAGAAATTAATTTTTTTATTATTCAGATTTGTATAAAAGCATTGAATAAAAATATTTTTTAATTAGTTGTTATTTTATATTTTTTAATATTGTTATTTTAATTTATTAGTGCAAGATGTTTTTTAAAGTTTTGGTTTTTGGATTTTTAGTCAATTATTGTTTAGCTGTGAGTATTTATTATTTGAAAGTTTGTATTTAAGTTTTCTGATAGTTTCTATTCAAGAATTCAAGTAGAAAAATAGTGCCTCAGATCGCAGTTTATTTTAATTTACGTGCGATCTGAGCCACTCTTTATTTTTGCGGCCTAGAATAAAAAGATACTAAAATATTATTTATTTTTATTTTCAGTCATCAAAATACCCAAGCACAAGTGATTTAGACGTAAGTAACATAAAATTTAAATCCTGAATTTTAATAATTCAAACTAAGTAACCAAAAACGAAAATTTTTCAGGATTTCCCAATAGTGGACGAAGAAAATGAAAAAAATCAATTTGACGTAAACGATAACAACCACGTAGTATCAGAAACAGGTTTAATCGAGCCAGAAATGAAAGAATACGTTAGTTCAATAACAAACAAAATGAATGAAAAAAAGGAATACTCAGAAATGAACGATTACGAAAAACATGAATATCGTGCAGAAGTATTTAAGCAAGTCAGAAAAATATTTAAAGAATACAATACTGAACGTAAAGCATTGAAAGATAAATACAACCAAGAAAGAAAAGCTGAAAAAGTCGATAGGATTTTATTAAAATTGCAATACAGTGACAAAGTAATAGATTTAAAAAAAAAGCTAATAACTAAATTAATTGCACTCAAAGAAAAATATTTTCCAGCAAGCCAACAAAATGAAGTTTAAAAAATATTGTAAATTTTAATAATAAATTTTTTTTGTTAAATTATGCTCTTTTAAATTTTTCAAAAACCCACAAAACTTAACACACAACCACATATTTGTAGGTTAAAAAGATCATACTGTACATAAACGACCATATATTAAAACACACCTGTAGGTACATATTCACTCAAGCTCATATAAAGAGTAAACAGAGATTAAAACCGCGAAACTCTTCGTCAATCAAGTCAGTTTAGATAATAATAATAAACTCCATGCTTTTTGATATAAATTTCTGTTTTAAAATTTTTATACACAAAAAATTCGTTTTTTCAAATCATTAATTCTTCAAAGCTAAAATTTTCAAGACATTAATTTATTTTATAAAAACAGTTAAAGTAGCGTCGTATGCCATGTCATTAAATAAATCCTTGGTTATATTTTAACCATTATTAAGCTCGTATATATAAATTTTTAATAGCTAATGTATACGTGTCTCGTAATGAATATTGGCATTTAAAAAAATATATATAACTTTTTTTTTTTTATTTAATTTATTCAAGAATAAATATATACCTTGCAATAATTTTATTAACTATAAAAGTTTTTTTTTTTTTTTGCTTCTGCTTCTAGGTTTTAAGTATTAAAAATCATCTCGTGTATAAAATTTTAATTATATTGTAGTAAAAAAAGGGCTTTTGTGTAATTTTATGGAGGTATAAACTTTGAGCTTTAATGGGTCTGTTGCAGTGTTTAGTATTATTATTGGCTATTACTTTTTTAGACTTAATTGTTTTTTTAGACCACGGAACATATTTTTTATAATAATGCTTAATTTTAGTATAAACTTTATTAAAAATAAAAATTTTCTAATGTTACAACTATAAAATTAAATTTTAAGGTAGATGGCGCTTTTTCTCGTAAACGAAATGCGATTTCAATACTATATATTTCAGTTACATTTTTTTATTTAGCATTAAATACATAAAAATATATTATATTCTGAATTATTCACCAGGTTTTTGGTGGTAAAACAAAAAAATTTAAATTACTTATTTATATTACTTCGTTTTGCTTATTTAATTATTAAAATTATTACAATAAAATATGTTATGAAATTTAAAACATAAAAAAGTACAGGATCATTCATCTACACAGAAACAAGTTTAAATCACTAAAATCGGTTATAGTAGGAACAGAACTGAAAATATTTATGCTAGAACTGCAATTCAGGGTTCTAAAAATCCAAATTTCAGTTCTACCCTAAACATTTTCAGTTCCGATCCTACTATACCGAGTTTAGCGGTTCAAACCTGTTTCTGTGTACTCATAGATCCAACAAAATTTCAGAATTCGCATACATAACCTAAAACAATACATGTAGCAACATGTTCAGTTACATAATATTGTAATTAAGTTAAAGTAACAGGATGTATATATAAATTATTAGCTTATACCACAAAACGATTTGGTTAAATATGGCAAAACCGATTAACACACTCTAATAAACTAAACAAAATATATATATATATATTTCTCTACATACAATAGACGATTAATCCCAAGTGGAATTGTTAATTTTACTATATAACAATAAACTTTATAAATTCATTACACTGTACCTGTTTTTATATACTGGAAAAAGCTTTTCATGAAAATAATACTCTCTAGAGAATTTTTGTTATTTTAATTATTATTATTATTTATATATATTTTCATATTAATTAAAAATTTTTAGATTATTTTTTGTTAAATAAAAATATTTTATTTTAAGAAAATGTAATATATCAATATTGAATTTGTCGTTGGGATTATAAAGTGTGAGGTCTTAATTTAAGTGCTTTGTGTCATTGAATTTACTCGAAGGTCTAAATTATAGTAAAGAACCTAATAGTATAGGATCTTCCTATAAAATTATACTTGGAAAGAGAAATCTATATCAGAGTTTGTGGTTGAAACTTACCAAACTGCCATAACTCTTTTACATTACGTTAAGTATAAATTTTATTCAATTTATATTATTTGTATATTAGAGTGATACTTATTTTTTTAAATTGGATGAATTAATGTTAGGTTTTGGAAATTTTTAAAGCTTTTATCTACTGATGGTGCAAAATTTTGATGCTAAGGTAATAAACAGGAATAAATTAGTAATACTTTGTAGTTAAAGTCGTAAATAAAGTAGTAGATTTTCAATGACAACCTTGTTCTTGGGAGGAACAGTGATCAATTACATAACACAACCAATTTTTCAGAAATTTATTTTTTCTTACAAGTGATCAGTTTTAGGGCTCTAAAAAATAAATAAATACAATAAGAGTCACTCTAATATACATACTCATGCATACCCATACACACTCACACATGTATTTATACATGCATACTAATTTAAATGTATCTAGTCAGCCAAATTACTAAAAAACTTTATTTGAAGCAGAAAAAATTAAAACCTAATTTAACCACATTTTGTAAAATTGATGCAACATTTTTAATTAACCTCCTGTTTCCTATATTTTGCGACATTGGTGCTCAAAAATTCCAAAAATCAAATTTTCAGGACCAAAAAAACTGCATATACCATTTTAAAACCAATTCAAAAATTTTTTTATACAAAATAATAAAAATAACAGTTTCAGATATCGAATGTGAAAATGCAACATTCGATTCATACAAATATTCATCATTTTACATGCATTATTGTAAACAAAAAGCACAAAAACGCATATCCTTTCAACGTTGAAAGAAATTTCTGATATATATTTTTGCATTTCAAAAAAAAAAAATGTTATTTACATATATAAACATTTTCAATTTCTTATATATACATTTTTTGATCATAGAGTAAAAAATACTGTAACAAAAAAAAAAAGATGCATAAAATTATTTAAATTTTTATTCCGTTAGTGTAAATACATTGTCAATCAGTCTACTTGACAAAATAATATTTGTTATTTATAAAAAAAAAAATATTTTTTTCATAAAAAGATATGTAAGCATATTATAAAAGTAAAAAATGTTTAGCAGAGTATAAAAATAAAAATAATTTTTTTTTTTTACTCCAATAATCATAAAAGTACTTGCATAACTGAACTGTCAAAGAATATTTTGAAATGTTATATATGTATATTATAAATATGTATTTTATATATGTGTATAGAAATATATATGTAAAAATTATGCATTAAAATAAATATTAGAATGCAAGATATTCGAATTTTTATTCTTCAAGGTTCAAAAAACTTGTTTTAATAAATTAGATTAGACTGTAGTTTTTTGTAAGCAACATTTTATTCAGGTCAAAATTTCATTTGTAAATAAAATTTAAATAGGAATTTTCATGGGAAAATTTAATGAGAAAAAAATGTTTAAAGATATATAAACTGAAGTTAGTTTTAAATTTTACAGGATAAAAAAGATCCAAATCCCTATGCTGAAAACAAAATCCTGAATCAGCAGTAAAAATATGATTAACATTTTTCATGAAATCGAACCTTGGATCCTGTGATTAAAGGGCATAGCAGATTACGACTTGTTCAGGTAGCATTTATAGCTTCGGGGGTAACTATGGTTAAATATGCGTCTATGTATGACAGCTGAATTTTTTTCAAAGATAGACAAGACCAAAACATATTCAGTTTCAATATAGTCATACTCATCCAGAACCAAGATACCAAATAATGTCAAATGTAGAATCTGGGCTGCTATTACAAGGTGTCATACTTTCAGTTTTTTTTTTGCGTAAAAGTCGCCAACTTTATGAATCTATTACTTTTTTCGAGATCCATGGCCAAAAAAACTAGGGAGAAAAATTGAGTAGGTTTTAGCCTTGGCTATTTCTAAAAATAATGTTAGCAATAATACTCATTTACCATAGCCAGCCCCAAAGTTAAGGTCTACATCCTATCTTTACAAAATCATTTTGTTTGCGAGAAAATATACTTAGAACATTAAATAAACAATTACTTGTGGCAATATTAAATTGTTTATTAAATTTTCTAGACAATATGATTTTGTATAAGGGTGTGAGGCTACCCGAAATATCGGGTACCCATCCGAAAACCCAGGTTTTTTTTGGGTTTTTCGGATTCTTAGCAAGAGAAATTTTTGTTCCACTACGCATCTTTAGTGAAAAATTCGGGCTTTATCCGAAACTTGATTTGACCTATCATTATCTGAAAAAAAAAAATAAACTTTATAATAACCGCATACCCTTAATAGAGACTCTTTTTAATAAGTACCACAAAAATATAGGAAAATTGCTCCTCATATTTTAAGTTCATTATTTCAACGAACCCAAAAATTATCAGCATCTATCCAAAAAAATATATAAAATATTTTTAAACTGGATTGATACACAAGAAAAAAATTGTGCTGTTATAAATCACTAAAATGTTTAAAAAAAATTGATTATGGTTTCAATTTACCCCAATACACATTATTATGAGCTAAATAGATAATTTTTTATTAGCATTTTACACAAGTAAAATAAATTTAATACTAGAAATTTTCTCAGCACAAAGAGTAGCTGTCATTTTTCCCTTGCTTGTTACTTTCATTTTAATAAAATCAATTTTCTAGTAAATACCAAATTTTATTTTACAATAAATTAAATTCCTAAATCAAAAAATAAACAGCAAAAAAAATATTCGATAAATTATTATATATAATCATAAAATATTTACTTAATTTATATATTAAAAAATCTTGGATAAGAAAATGAAATTCTTAAAATATTCAAAAAATGATTATTTATTTAAGTAGATGAATAATACAGAAGTAAAAAAAAGATAAATAAAAAAAAAAATCTCATATTTCCCAATAAAAAAAAAAACACACCTATTTTCTGTAAATATCTACGTTAAAATAAATATGATGAGTTTTCCAATATTGTTAAGTTATGTGTATGTATGTAAAGAAGGAATAGGGTAAGTAAAGAGCCCTCTCTAAGGAAAATTATGTTTGCAAAAAAAAAATTTTTCAATTTCTTTTAAATATTAAAATCTTTATGTACATTAGCCTGGAAAAAAGTTAATAAAAATTTGCTTCATTTTTTTATTTCTTGATAGTTAAAGTTAATCATTTATCAAAAATAATTTTATTTGATAATAAATTTATATTCTATTGCTAACAGTTATGTGAGATAAATATTTAATCTTTTAAGATTTTTCTTGCACTTTTACTTTCAATTTATGTACTACTAATGATAAAAAAATGTTCTTTTTAAATTAATAATGACATTAAAAGCTCCTTGCATAAATTTTATACTACTGATTTAATCAAATATACATTAGGATGATACTTAGATATAAAAGATATCTGTATTTTTAAGTTCTTCAGATAATTCAGCCATAGAATTGATTTACATTAGATTTTACTCGACCTACCAATAGATGATTAGTGTATTTAGAGAAAAGTATTATAGACTGCAATTTTTAGGCTCACTTGCTTTATAACTACAGACTAGATTTCTCTGACTAAATAATATTTTCAAAAAATTAATATGTACCTCAAAATAAGTATCACCCTAATATATAAATTCATTAAATATTTTATATTTAATGCATAAATCTCATTTCTAATATACATAAAGTGTAAAAAAAGTTTAAAAAAAGGAAAAGTTTTTCATTACCTCAAGTTAAGTAAATTTAATGAATTTTTATGAAAATCCTTTTAACTGATGAAGTTATTAATATTCGTATTTTAATTAAATATCTAAAAAAATAAGTTAACTCACACTAATTTTAATTCTCACTTTATATTTTTATCAATAAACCAAAATAAATTACAACACCACTTAAAATAACAAAAATATACAAACAAAAATTATAATTTTACACACGTTTCATTAATAAAAAAATTTTATTTTTGTATACACTCACGTAAAAACACTATTTTTGTAAAAAAAAAAAATTTTATTTTAAGTAGTCACAGACAGTATACGATCAGACGAAAAAATTTAACCGGTATAAATTCCGCATGCCTCGTACATAATGCTAAAATTCTCTCTCTCTATATATATATATATATTACAAAAAAACCAGAACGAAAAAAAATTCACCTACATTACCCAAAAGCGCAAATCGCACTGAATTGGTAACCTAACTATTTTGAGTTCAGAAGCTAAATTTTCCATCTCGCTTTAAATTTCCTTCTACAGTAAAATGAGATAGAGAAAATACAACCCCCTCTTTCAAAAAAGGTTCCCGCGCCTTCTTTCAACCCTCTTGGCGCCTGCGCAATTTAGGCAAAAATGACAAAGGATGATGTACTATATAGGTAATATCTTTTTTACCAATATTGTATATACCTACTCTTTTTTGTAGTTTCTTTTATGCGAATATATATATTTTATGGCAGATATGACGAATTATTGAATTGTGAAAACATGAGGGATTTTACTATATAGCTCTGAAGCTTTTCTTTCTCTTTTTTTTGTAAATTATATATTATAAAAAGATGATATTTCTGTATTATATTTACTATAATATAAGATTACAATAATATCTGATTTTACTTCAGTTTTTTTTTTGTTTTAGATTAAATTTTTATGCACATATTTAATAGGATAATTTAAATTTTATCTTGTTGAGTAATCATGCAAAATGAAATTTTTTAAAAAAATAATTTTTGATTTAGTTTCTGTTTGGGCTTGGGAATATTCAATAATTTCTTGATTTTAGTTTTAAAGAATTCAAATTTAAATAGTCCGGGGTGATTTTAATTAATTTTTTAAATTCAAAAATTAAAAAATTTAGCAGTTAAAATAAATATTTTGCGAAATTTTCTACATTTTTAGTATCGGTAGTTCGAACAATTTAATTAAAATTCAATTATTCTAAAAGAGAATAAAAAAATTTCAATTTAACGAAATCTGATGTTTTGCAGTTTATCTAAAATAAATAAAATCCAGATTAATTTTCTTTTTTATTTCAAATTCATATTCTCTAAAAATTAGACAGAGCAAACCATGATAATTGATAAAGGCACGCTTCAAACTATTACAGACATAAAATTTGTATGAATGACATATGAATTTACCCCTATATAAATGGCAAAAATTTATACAAACTTGTATAGTGGTTGGCAGTGTATTTCAAAAATATTGCGTGTAGGTAAATAATAACGATAACGGCCAGGTTTGAACCCCTTTTTAGTAATCTCTTATTTTTTATGATAGGTCAATTAAATTTTAAAAATAGTATTTTTGGTTTTAAGTCGCTGAATATGAATATGAAATCCGTTTTGAAATGAGTCCAGTTAAAATTATTATCTGTTACTTATGTTTTGGGTCCCTGTACATGAATATGATAATAGTTTTTATCTAAAATTTTCTAGTTGTCCACAATAGAGAATAAGGTAAAAACCAAAAAAAATTACCTAAAATTTCCTATTGTGGGTAACTGGGCTGTTTTCAGAGAAATTGGATTTCATATTCGTATTGTGTGATTTAAAAACATAAATACTCATTGGAAAATTTTATGGACCTATCAGCAAAAAAAATGGTTACGAAAAGAGGGTTCATACTTACACTAAATAAGAGCAATTCCATATATAAAGGCAAATTTTAAATTTTCCACCAAGCTAAGTGACCAGATAAAAATCCAACAAAAAAATATGATTCCACGGTAAATTTTACGTAGGGATACCAATTGAATTGGTCTTTTGAAGGGTTAATGTAAGAATGCCGAAATTTTAAATTAATAGTTATAATTTTACATTCTTTTGATAAAAATTTAATTTTGTTTAAATAAGGGTTTTCAATTTTAATGTTTCGGTATTTTTCATTAACCCTTCAAAAGACACTTGTGTAAAATTTCCTGGAGGATCCGAATTTTACAAACTAACTCCGAAAAATATATTTATTTAGTACCTATTTTTTTTTTTTAATAAAATAATTTAATCAAACTAAATTTTAGCACATAATAAAAAAATAATTTCTCTTAAATATTAGAGCTAAAATTACAGCATCAAATGTATTTTTAAATGAACTTTTATTGTAAATTTTTGTGAACATTATATGAATCCAAAGGGAAACTTAAATTATAATGCCCTACTGGGACTAAAACACCTTTCTAAAGTAAAAATGTCTCTAATGCTTAAGCAAAAGAAAAAAAAAATGTTTTAAATTTAGTGAAAAAGGATGGTCAGCAGCTAGGGAAAAACTTTTTACTCACGTACTTAGAAAACTATTTAAGTGTATAGTAAAAAGTGCAATATGGTAAATTTTTTCGTGACAGTTACAATTTTCTTGACTTTTTTATATATATTTTAAATATAAATAAAGTAAAATATATATATATATATGTGTGTGTGTGTGTGTGTGTGTTTGAAATTCTTTTATACATAATTTAAAACCAAATATTTTAAAACTAAAAATATCAAGAGAAAAAAAATATAAATTTGGAATTCAGTCGACTGCTGCGAAGTTTGCTCTAAATTATAATGTTTGAAATTTTAATTTTCACGATAAAACACTAATTAAAAGCAATAAATTGAATATGAAATCCTAAAGTATCTTTTTCTCTGTAAAAAAAATTGTAAAAAGTTTCTATTTCTGATTTAAAGAATTTTTATTTTTCTTATTCTTTTAAAACTTCAAAATAAGAAAATCTCTTGCTTTGTACAGACTTCTTGACCTAAAATAAGTGAAAAAGGTACTGAGAGATTTTACAAAGAGTTTTATTCTACGAGCTATTCATTATATTTTAGAAGATAATTTACTTTAAAGATACCATAAGATATCTCCTTCTATATATTTTTTGAATTTGATGATAAAATAGTATAATAAATTAAGGGCGTGGTTGTGTTCAATGAATTTGAATTCAAGCTCGCTTCGTTAAATGAAGTATAAGGGTTTTTTTTTAATTTATGAATGGTAAATAATAACAGTAAACTTACAATTCTGCTGAGTGAATTCCTTTAGAAATTCATTCAAAATATTATCAGTTACTATTGTTCTCTGGGAAAAACCATTTATAGAAATACAGATTGTAAATAGTAGTAAAGTAAAAACTAGGTATATTTTTTGGTTTTTTAGTAAGTCTTAACAATAGTGAATCTTTAAAAATTAAGACCCACTTCAGTATGGTTAAAATAGTAAAACGCTTAAAAATATTTTTGTAACTTAGTTTCTAAAAATTGCAAATTTGCCATCCCTGAGAAAATTCACAAAATGAGTATTTTCCCATTGGATATTTTTTTTCGGTGATGGCAAATTGACAAACTTTTCGTAATCTACACTGTAAAAAGTAACTTTCTTAAATTTACAAAAAAAATAGAATTTGTTTGGAAAAAATTAATAAATTTTCAAAATATTTTGCAAATATTCGATAAAAATCGTAAATTTACTAAATTTAGTATATTCTCGGAAAATTCGAGAATTATCGATTTTTTTTTGTGAATTTACGAAAAAAGTTGTAAATTCACAACTATTTTTCGTAAATTTACAACTATTTTTTGAAAAATTTCGGAAAAAAAATTGTAAATTATCAATTTTTCTTACGAATTCTCAAAAAAAATCGAGAATACTCGAATTTTTTGTTAATCTACTAAATTTAGTAAATTTGCGATTTTTTTCGAATATTTACAAAATTTTTCGAAAATTTACTAATTTTTCGAAAATGTTCTAATTTTTTTGTTAATATAAGAAAGTTACTTTTTACAGTGTATGTTTTAGTATATATTCATTTTATTACCAGAACTCGAAACACTAAGAAAATGTTTGAAACGCCCTAAAATGTTCTACAGAGGAAAAACTGCCCAGTCTTGGCAAGAGGACCAAAAATTTAGTAATCTACACATTAGACAAGAATCTACGTACCAAAAAACATAACCATTACCAGTGGTTAAGATAAATTTATTTTTTTACAGTAAAAACTTGAAAGATTAAAAAAATGGCCATAATTGACCTAAATTGTTCTATAGCAGGAAACGTTTGACATTCCCTGGAAACAAAGACCAAAAAATTCGTTATCAGCACACCCAAAAACCTGTATTGCAAAGATCTATTCCTTTTGAATCCACAATACACACAGGAAATTGACTACGTCTGGTATTAGAGAAAAATGACAAAATTTTTATAGTTAATTGGGTTCAAATATTTCAGAAAAACCAACCATTTAATTAACTTTTGAAAAAATTATTTAATTTTCTGAACTTCCAACAAAACAAATCACAAAATTTTATCTCTGCATATTATCATCCATATTACTCTTTCATAATTAACAAGACATAATTACATTAAGATAAATCACGAATTGCATGTTATGATAATAATTTATCAATAATATTACCAATTAAAACTCTGATTATATTTATACGTTAATAGAAATCCAATAAACAAAATCTATATATATACTTAAGATAAACATAAATATAGCAACAATAGCTTTATAAATGTCACATGACGGATGAGAATAGAAAATTTATTATATATATTGATATAATTTCCATATCATCATTGGTCTTTTATATATATCAAGCTTGTTAAATCAATTTATATGAAAATATATTGCATTTACTTTACATATAATCTCAATATATATAAAATTTATTATGCAGGTTAATACGATAAAAATATATAGAAATTCTTTTATGAATAAACGATTCGTAAAATGCATGAATGGATTTCCTATTACATCCGGTTCAAGAATTTGAAATCTTTGGCTCTCTTTATTCAGAAAAAATCGAATATACATACTTTTCATCTTAGCAATTTTATATATACTTTTATATGATCAAAAAATAACACGATCAGACCATTTTACCCACTGGAAATCATTTGCTTTAAAAATTTCTTTAAAATCCAATAGAAATTGGAAAATTCTATCAGCACCTTTTTTTAGTCTGTTTACACCAAAAGTATACAACTAAGACTGTCTGGGACTAAAGAAAGGAACGAAAAAATTGGTTAATGAAATAAAAAAAATTTTTTTTAGGTAATTTCTTTTTGCAAATATTAACGTTATAGATAAGGGGGCTTTATAAAATTGCTTTATCGAAGATTAAAAGCTTTTTGATTTTTCATCAATTTATTCCCTTTTTTTCGTTAAATGCTAATTTTTTATTTGAATTTACTTTAGAAAAAATAAAAAAAAAATCTTCAAAGAGAATAAAATTTAAATAATAAGTATGCAAAATATATATATATTTATAATAAGTGATTTACATCATTTTAAAATACTACTTTATCTATGTGTGTGTGTATGTAAATGTCATATATATATATATAATTTAAAGTAATAAATAATCGACATCGTATGATTATAAAGTAACAACTAATTTTATATATAAAGAAAAAGTTCATTTCGTAATTACATTTATTAGCACATAATGTAATTTGTATATATATATATATAAAATGAAACCTCTTAACTTGTCATGCTTATGTATATCTCTTGTGAAATTTATATATATATATATATATATTATGTGAAAATGTACTTTTTGTATTTCTCTAAGCAAAATTTTTTTTTAATTTTCAAAATTTTTAATTTATCTGAATTATAAAACCTCGGGATTATTCTAAAACTATTTATATCTAAGTGCTATTACAAATGTTTAATGTAAGTGAAAATAATTCATAATTTATAGTTGTTTAAGTTCAAGGTGGTAGTAAATTATTTACAGTCTTATAAATAAATCATTCGAGACTTCATTATGTTTCTAAAAAGATAAAATACTATTATTTTTAATTTTTGGTAAAAAAATAATTTGAGATTCACTTTATTGATTTAGGAGGCCTATGAGATTTAATATGAAAGATATTTTAAGTACATTTCCAAAGTTAGAAAATATTTTTACGAAAATAGTCAAAATCAGGGTTAGCAAATTACCTGTACAGGAACTTTGGTCCTTAACAAACCCTAAAATATAAAATTATAATAGAGAATCAAAATGAATGGGTAAAATGTATAAAATTTTGTTTATTAATATTTTCCCTTTTCAGACCATTTTAAAAATACTGAGCCATATTCTTAAAAAAAATTTAAACTAATAATTTTAAAATCTCTAAGGTCCCTATCGCAAAACGAAAAAATGCATTAGCTGATATTTTCACTTTTCAAACCATTTTATAAATAGGTACTAAGCCAAATTTAAAAAAAATTTTTAATTTTATTATCTCTAGGGTCCCAGTCGATAGGGAATCAAAATTTATGGGTAAAATGTAAAAAAATATTAGGTGTTGATTTTATTTTCAGACCATTTTATAAATTCTGAGCCAAATTTAAAAAAAAAAATTTAATTTTAATATCACTAGGGCCCCAGTCTATATGGAATCAAAATTTATGGGTAAAATGTAAACAAATACGTATACTTACTTCTGTTTTTGGTTCCTCATAAAGGAATTATTGTTTTAGGTAAAATTTTGATTTTTGATTTTCTGGCATGTAAGCACGTTTTGAGACCTCAGGAAGCTAAAAAACCAGTTTTTAAAAAAGTCTGTATGTGTGAGTGTGTATATATTTCACCAAATTTTTTTCACCAAAAAATCTCGAGGTATTTTTTTTTTTAATTTGTACGTAATACCTCATTTTTTTCAATATGAAAGTACCAATATCTAGGAGTATCGTTTTTACTAGACATCTTGAATCTTATAATTAATATTTTGAAAATTTTTTCTTAAAATTTTTGTCACTAAAAAATACAAAAAATACTAAGCAAATTAAAAATAAATTTTATTCGCTTTCACACCTAATGTAGAATAACCCTAAAGATATATTAACAAGAGACTGCAATTTGAATGCAGCCTTACATATATAATATATATAACAGATCAAGTTCATGCGCAAACGAACCAAACAGCAAAACATGTGATTGAGCCACCATTTTTTCATAACATCGTTTTGTTTTGATGCATCTTTCTTGATCAAAAAAATATTATTTTAATTTAAAAATGTGTTAATAAACTTCTAAAAATAAATTAATAATAAAAATATAAAACATTAAAATGCAGGAAACACCTAAAGGTATTATTATGAGTAAATATTAAAGTCATTATAGCATAGTTAGATAATAAATGTTGAGATATTAAAATATTTATATTATGTGTTATTAAAATAAATTGGTGTAATTATGAATTAAGTAACGTCTAATTAATAAATTTACATAATATATATACAGCTTGGGTAAATATTTATTTTATTTTCATAAATTTATACATATTATTTATTGAATTGTACAAAATTATTTCTTTGCTTTGCTGTGTATCATGTTACTTAATTTTATTTTTTGGAGTTAATACTTTGAACGTAGGGATGGTTTGAATTTTTAGTTATAACCATAGTGATGAAAATTTTTCAATGGCATAATTTTCTGATTAGGTGTATACAATAAAAATTATAATATAGACCTATTATGAAGCGCTGGATACAAGAACAACTTATGAAATTTTCATTGAGTTACAATCAATTAAAATTAAGAAATTACTCCAACATTCTTGAATTCTTGAACAAAAAAGAATATTTGAAAATTTGGAATTTGTACAACTTACACTTATAAAATTAATTTTCATTAAAAATTACAATTTTAGCAGCAATTTAAAGGTCATTTTTGGCAAAAAATGGATATTTGATTTATTGACTATATATAGCAATAAGATAATCGGTGATTAAAAATTGTGGTTTACGAGGATCGAAAGGTGGAACTTATTCGAAATAAGACCAACGGAAAGTAGTTTAATTGAATAAGCGGAGGGTGTTTTGGATGTTTTTTTTACATTTTAAAGTCATCAGTAACGATAAATTATAATTTGGAGACCCAAATTTTCCAGTCTCCCCTTGTTAGTATACTTACTATAAAATTTTGATCATTTATGGATTTAAATAATGAAACTATGCAAAAACGTTTGCAGTTTGATTCCATTTTAAAAATAGGACTAGAAACTTAAAATTTGGCACCAAGGCTTTTTTCCACTAAAAATAGGGCCTTTTAAATTTTAGTACTTTTAACTCATTTGTAGGGGTATTTTGAGGGGCTAGGAACTTTCTAAGACTAAGCAACTCGTATTTAAGGACTAAAAAAATAGGAATCTCGATTTTGGTAAAAATCAATTTACAAACGCCAAACATAATCTTTAATTGGCACGGCACTTAGGCGGTTAGTTATTTTGAAATAAAAACATACCGCCGTTTACCCGCGCAATTACTTTAAAAAGCGCGGGTAAACGGCGGTATATTTGCATTTCGTGTGGGTACTCTAAATTACTTCCCTAATGCTATAAAAATTATGCAAAAGTACCTATACAAATTAAAGATTCTTACAACTAATGAATAATTAACTAAAACTCCAAAAAATAAAATTTTAAATATCATTTTGCGGTAATATAAAATAAAAAAAACAACTTTTCATAAATTAAGCTTTAATTCTTTTATAATTATGGCTTTAAATTTATTTCTATATTTTCTTGTAATTAATTAATATATTAAATTTATTCATGAATATTATGTTAATAAAAAGTTTTTGGAATTCGTTAAAATTTAATAAGTATTTATTTGTAATTCAATTATACTTTTTTTGGAAATTTTTTTACTTTTATATTTTCTTTGTGTTGATAATTTAGTTAATATTTTATTTTTAGACAAAAAATATTTTAAAAAAAGCCTTAGTTATAAAATTAAATTTTTTTTTCTTAAAAGATGACTAATATTTTGTATGCGAGTTACAATAGAATCACATTTAAAATGCAAAAATACGACCCAAAAATCAATATAATTTACATAATCTTTAAGGGTACCTTGTCTGAGTTTTGAGTAAAAATAACGTAATTTTTCTTATTAATTTTCTCAAAAAGTTTATTAGATAATAAAAAGATTTTTTCACAGCTATTTTATACACTCATAATAAATACACAAAAAAATTTTTTTTTATATTCTCTTTTTTTTACATATAATGAGATGGCGCTGAAGTTGGTGTCTAAAAAAAAAGTTCCAAATTGGCCCATATCATAACTCGGTTTAGAATCGTCTAAAATAAAAAAAAATAAAAACACCTTAAAGTACATGAGTTTTTGCTTGGAATGATCTACAATCAATAAAAATTATTAAAAATTAAAAAAGTTATGAAGGTAAATAGAAAAAAGTCGAAATTTGACCATATTTTTAGCCACAAAACAGAACCTAGAGACCAAAAAAATCTACCGATCAGGTTGATTGTAGATCAAAAAATGCAGAATTTTATAATAAATCGATTTAAAAAAAAAAATTTGAAATCGGACCAATAGTTTTTTTGTTATCATGTGGGCCGTTTTCAAAGAGTTCGTTTTGAGAAAAACGCGTTTAAAGTTTCGGATATTGTATTCTTGCATAGTAATAATTTCAGTTATAGACGTTGTCATTTCTTTATTATTTACGGGATTCATTTGCAATTTTTTTTCCATATTCTTAAATACTTTTTGAACACGAGTCAATAAAAAAAAAAAAATCGATTTTTTATTTGAAAACTCAGACAAGGTACCCTTAATTAAATTCTTGAATTCGTATCCTTATAATTTTGAAATTCGATGTGTTACATTATAATAATTTCTATTTTGTTTTCCTATAAACACAAAACATGAAGAATATATTTACAAACTATCTCAGGTTTATCAATAGTTTTCACTATTGTAAATTGAAACTACTCTAGAGATTTTACTTCTCTTATAATTTCGCCTTTACAAAATATATTTTATAATTAAATAAAGTAGTTTACTAACAGCTAAAAGGGATTCCAGTATTACATTTAATAAGAACAGTAAATTTTACAATTTTAATTATTGAAATAATAATTGTATGTTGCTAATTAAACCAAAACTCATTTAAATTATAAAATTCGTTTAAATCGTATATCTTTTTAATTAAATAAAAAATACACAATTTTTAAAATCCGTATTTTTATGTGTTTTTGAACAAAAATTTTAATACATACAAATCTCCCTGTGTTATTACATATATAAAATAGGGAACAAAACAGCATATTTACGTATGCTACCCTGGTAGCTAAAAATTCTCTTTTGGTATTCAAAATGATTATTCTAGTTAAAATGCAGGTTTGGGGTTAATATTAACCACCAAATAAAAATTTTTTCTAATATATGGCTCAATTTAAAACAAACTAGGATAAAATAGTAAAGTTTATGAATTTCGGATCATCAGGCAAGCAATTTTATCCGGTCAACTTTTAACACCATATAAATAACTTCATTCATTTTTAAATGATCTGTCCGTTAATTAGTATATCATAATATTTCAAAGTTTTGGAATTAAATTAAAAATAATATGCAATGTGCGTTTGCTTCTTACAACCAATCGCATTTTGGAACTAAAAATAAAATTTTAAATAAATGTTTTAATTAAATCCAGAAGAATTTATTTAAATAATTTTTTAATATTTTTAAGAAATTACAAGATTTTATAAATATTTTTCTTCGTGTAATTTTATAATTACCGATAACATAAAACAAACAAAATTAGTGCCGTTTATAAAGGAACAATGGGGTTATTATAACATAATTTATTTCTCGTACACGAATTGACTTTTGAAGGTTATATAAGGACCTTCATTTCAAATTTTATATATGCTATTTCAATAAAATTTATTTTAAGTTATTAACCATCTTTAGTTAAAAATAACCTTTTTAGGTTATATAACTGTTTTCGGGTTCCTGAGTGATTCTGTCATGCTGTGGGCAGTATTTTATTTTATTTAAACATATCTGCTATCAATAGGCAATATTTAAATATATAAGTGTAAGTTTTCAACTTAGTAAATAACAATTAACTTTATAGCAGTGTTATAACCAATTAGGGGGACAGACACTAGATCGTGGGCTCAAATCCCTCCCAGGGCCCGTTTTTTTATCTCAAATAAAAAAAATTTCGTCTGCTTTTTTTAGGATTAGCAGTTCAATCTAACATCTTTCTATAAATTAAAAATTTAATTTCTCATAAATTAAAATTTTTAAAAAATTAATATTTGATATAATGATTTGAATAAAACTGTTAGGCTTAATTAAAAAGGAGACGAGTTCGTACACCTAGCAGTGTTAAGTTATATAAATCAAAAATTGATTTCTTGGTTCGATTAATCATCGCTAAAATTCTTAAAAAATTAATTTCATCAATACCGAACGTTAAATTCTTAAATAATAATTCAAAAAATTATTCTATATCTGATAAATTTTGTATTAAAAATAAAATTTAAGTTCCTTGAGATAAAATTATAAAATTTTTTTTAACTTACGCTCATAAATATTAACTGCAAACAATTGTTAATTGTACAATGCTTTTTTCTTCAAACTACTCACATAAATGATAAAAAATTGTTTTTTTAATTCCAGAATGACTTCAAAATTGAAAAGAAAATATCTAGTACAAAAAAGAATAGCCTCAAACATTTATCATAAGAGGACCAAAATTTTCTAAAAAATGGTCAAATTAAATGATGATTGTCTCGAATACATATTTCAATATCTCCCAATAAAAGAAAAAATAACAATCGAAAGAGTATGTAAACAATGGCAAAACATAAGTTTATTATCATGGAGAAATTACACAAAATTAGATTTATCAATAATGCCATTAAAACAAATTGGTACATCAAGAACAGCTAAAAAAGATAATTTACTGATAATCGAAAAAGTCTTATCAAGATGCTCAAATAACATCAAGTCATTAAATTATCCATATAATTCAAATTTAAATCACGATATATTATTACTGATAATAAAAAAATGTCTAAATTTAATTGATATTAAAATAAAATCAGATCATCTAACAATTACACCAAAAATATTACGCAATATATCAGAAAATTTAAAAAATTTAAAAAAGTTAATAATTCAATGTAATAATAATTTATCAGTCATTGAAGATTATTATTTATCAAATATATTTCTAAATAATCAAAATTTAGAATACATTAATTTATTTAAAATACCAATAACAGGTAAATGTTTATTAAATTTAAATACAAATAACATTAAAGTATTAATTATTGAATCATATTCAAATATTAGAAATCCATTAAATTTAATAAAATCAATAAAAAATTTTAAAAATTTAATAACGTTTAAATTAAATATTCATAAATTTCCAAAAATAAATCAAGTTATTTTAGAATTATCTAAATATTGTTCAAATTTAGAAGAATTATCATTATCTGATTCTAAAAATTACGATTTAGATAATGATTTAAAATTGTTATTTTTAAATAACCAAAATTTAAAATCATTAGAATTAATAAGATTTAAACTAATAGGTAATTGCTTATTAAGTCTAAATAATATGAATTTAGAAAAATTATCATTAATAAATTGTTTTTTATATGATTCTAAATATTTAGAAAACTCATTAAAATATTTTTTAAATTTAAAATCGTTAAATTTAGATTCACGTTATAATTGGTTTGATAAAGAATTATTTACAAATGTAAAATTATTAAAAAATTTAGAAAATTTTCATTTAACCATTATTAAAAATAATAATTTATTAACATTTAATGAAATATGTGAAATAACGGTTAATTTTGATAATTTAAAAAAATTAGATTTAAGTTGTAATTTGATAATAACTGATGATATATTAATCGTTATCAGTGAGCATTTAATTAATTTAAATAATGTTAATATCAGTAATTGTAAAATAAGTGACAATGGTTTGTTATCAATAACCAAACTGCCATTGTTAAATGAATTGATAATCAATAATATCAGTACGATAACTGATAATGGATTTAGTCTAATGAAAAATTTAAAAAAATTAGAATGTCGTAAATGTATCAATATTAAAAGCCCTGGTTTGTGTGAATTGTTAAGAAATTCAACGAATTTAAGAATTCTTGATGTTTGTCATTGTTTTAAAATAAATAATGATTTGATTTATGCAGCTATTGATATATGCAATCAGAGGCAAAATGATCTGCCTTTGAAATTATATACGCAGAGATCTGGCATATCGTTTACGAGGACCAAGAATTTACCGGTTTTGTTGCAACTTGAGGATGAAATTATGCCCAATTTTAAATATAATGAAACTATGTGTAATTTATGTTAAAAATATAGTTTTAAGGACATTCAAAGATTATCCCATGCTAAATGATTTTGGAACCCACTATGGCTCATCCAATTTAAACTTGAGATAATTCGAAGATACTTTATTATTAGGTCATATTAAAAATTTACTTCTAGAATAGGTACTAATATTTATAACCAAAAGTTTTATTTTTAGATCTAAATTTTTTTGTACATAAATAAAAGAAACCGTAAAAAATAATTATTTATTAAAATGTAATTTATTAGATAACACGATTTATCAAATATATTATTGTAAAAAATTAATGATTTTCTAAAATATATTTTATCAAACAAACGTTTTATCAAAGACACAAATATTATATTTAATATTCGTGCTTCCAAAAAAAATAAAAAATACATAAAAAATATTAGTATTTTATTATCCTATTTTAAAAAAATATAAAAAAAACTTTTTAATATTATTGAAGAAATTTATTTTTATTAAATTAGATTTATACAATTAAATCGATATAAGATTTATTAAATATCATTTGATTCATTATTAAGAGAAACTGCAGCAAAATCTTCTGGGTTTAATGGTACTGCATAAATTTCAATAACAAAATTAATTGGTAATGATGCATTATTATAATCAAATCCAATAACTGCATAACTAGAATCAAGTCCACCCTCAATAATATCAAAGTTAACTGGATTAGTGTTAATTGCAGAAATTCCTTTTACTGATGTAATACTTTCGCAACAACCTTCAATTGAATATTGCATTGCTTCAATCATATCAGCATTGGTAAAAGTATGCTTAAAAACCATCTTTGCTTCATTATTTGGGCCACCAATTGTTTTTTCCAAGTCATCTTGGGCAAATACTTCAATATTTATTAAAGTCATAGTCAAAATTAATCCATATTTAAAAGCAATGAAGTTGAAAAACTGCATTTTCAGATTCTATAACAAAAAATAAAATATTAAAGAACTTTTGATTAAAATAATTAAATTTGGGAAACTGAGACGCGGTAAAATGAGCTTTTTGCGAGTAGAGGGTAATCTTAATTTTCAATGCTTTATACTTCTCAACAAAATGTAATAAACCAAATTTTATTCTAAATTTATTATAAAAAATAATACAAATATTTTTAAATTACTTACATTTCAATCGATCTCTTGAAAAGTTCTTATTTATAAATAAGTTGTAAAAATAGTACTAAACTAAATATCAGTAATTTTCTTCGATATATGCAAACACCAGCTCTATCAAAATTACTATCTTATTTAAAATACACGAGTTTTCGTGATTTAAATATGCATAGTATAAAATTTAAACGTAAAAATTTTTTTTTATTGCTTTTGAATTTTACAGAATGCAGTAAATTTTTATTTTTTTCGAGTTTTATAATGAAAAATAAAAATCTAAATATTTTGTCGGTTACTCAAAAAATACGGCCTTCAGAGGGGTTCAACTTTTGGTATAATTTAAAACTGATCGTATTTCTACCCCAAATGAATTTTTATATTTTTTATGCTATTTTAAACGACAATTTACCAGTGAACATGGAATTTTTCATGCGGCATAAAATTAGCAGCTAATTTTTGATAAGAAACCAAATTTCGTATTTCATTTTTGGCAAAACTTCATGCTATGGTGCTTTTTACCAGAAAAAACTTTTGGGAAAGGTTGAATTATAAAAACTTCAACAAATATATATCATTGCATGTGTTTAGAAACTTTAAAAAATTTTTGGAATTTTGGTACCAATAACCAGTTTTTTCTTTCAGAGTAGCCAGTATTTTCATAATGTAGTAAACCTTCACATTTAAGAAAAAAACATTTTTAATGCCTGTTTAAGAAACTGCTATTCTAATCCATAGTTATAAGGCTGTTGTTTTCTCTACTAGCTAAAATTTTAATTGAGTGCATTTTTGCCCACCAGCAGAAAAAATCTAATAATTTTTGTTTACTTAAAATTATTCCGGTCAATTGATTTTTAATTAATTTATTACAAAGATAATTTAATTGAAATAGCAAATAGGTGTTTAAAACTTTTTAAAATTTATCTGTAAAATAACAAATATATTTTAACAAATTAATAACTAGATAATGCATTTCAAAATTAAATTAATAATTCATACCCTAAAATTTTAATACAAAACATGAAATTTGCGTAAAATAATTAATTCTACATAACCAAAAGATATTTCGTACAAATTGAATTTTATAATTAAAGAACACATATGTGTAACAATAATAAATAAATATTCAAAAAATTTTTCTGCATTACTCTAAAAAGCATAAAACAATATATCATTAAATCGCCAAAAAACATGTCAATTTTAATTTAAGATAAAAACATTATATCTCTATCACCCAAACAAAAAAATTATTTTCCAGCATCAATAATCCATTAACAACGAAATTCAAAACATAATGTTGAGTATATTTATATATATATATATATATATAATATTGTAACAACCCAACGCAATTCAGCGCTAGTCCGAATGACAATTAGCATGACATCGTCCATTCCATATAGTGTGTACAAACTAAAATAGTATTTCATAATGGAAAATCCATCGTCAACATAGCATATTGCGAGGGTGATAATGAAATGCATAATTAATAAGCATGCGTTTATGTCTTCTATATATATATATTAGAGTGGACCTATTTTTGGACTTTGTGAAAAAACTTTGCTCCCCGGGTTTTTTTGTGAAGTTTTGGTCATAAAAAGTTCCCAGTTCCAAGGATTTTGCTTTAGCCCTGCAAAAACACGTGCCTGTAACCACCTCAATTTTCCCATTTAAATAACATGGGAATTTTGAGTTTTTAGCTATACAAATTTTCACAAAAGCCAAGAAGCGTTTTAAAATGCTAATTTTTACTGGAAAACATACTTTTATATGTTGTAAAGACATACAAACCGCCCTGCATTCATTCCAAAGGGAATTTTGGGGCTAGAAACGCAAATTTACATTTTTGCTCAAACTTCTAAAACAAGGTTTTTCGGTAATTTTCGATAAAAAGCTACAACCTCAAAAATTAACCAAACCACTTCTGGTTGGTTCACTTTTTTTGGTATAAGTGTCACCTTTCAAACGACGTAAGCCGTATATTTTAATCACTGTTTCTCTTAGCGCTATAGTCAATTAACCTACTGGTAATTTTTGACCCGAAATGACCAATTTTTAAATTTATTTAAATTGCTGACAAAATTGTAAATTTTGACGAAATTGAGTTTTAAAGGCCTTAATAATTTTTTACAAGCTTCAAGTTTCCAAAAATTTTTTACTCGTCTCTTTTCTTCAATTAGTTTTTAAGATATTACTTTTCAAAGATAATGATAAAAATTGACTTTTTTTAAAAACCCTGAAATTGGGACTCGGTAAATTTGCGTTTCTAGCCCCAAAATTCCCTTTGGAATGAATGCAGGGCGGTTTGTATGTCTTTACAACATATAAAAGTATGTTTTCCAGTAAAAATCAGCATTTTAAAACGCTTTTTGGCTTTTGTGAAAATTTGTATAGCTAAAAACTCAAAATTCCAATGTTATTTAAATGGGAAAATTGATGTGGTCACAGGCACGTATTTTTGTAAGGCTAAAGCAAAATCCTTGGAACTGGGAACTTTTTATGACCAAAATTTCACAAAAAAACCCGGGGAGCAAAGTTTTTCCACAAAGTCTAAAAATAGGTCCACTCTAATATATATATATATAGCCACGTAAACAGAGACATATAATTGAATCAAGCTCACGTTAATTTCCTAGGACTGATTATAACCTTTCTTCTCTCTCTCTCTCTCTCTCATAACATTAAATTTAGGTATGTGTGAGGGCATTTAGTAAATTGGCTATGTGCAATGTTGTACAGTCTGGGTTTTCATTCTCCAAAGGGAGATTCTAAATTGCTCTCTTTCTCTGTATGTATAACTGTCTAAGGGAATCTCTCTATTAGTATTACGACCAATGTGAAAATTACATTGATATTATGAAACTATTTATATATATGTATATATATATGTAGTTTACTCATTTGGTTGATAATAAATTCGGGGAGGATAATATTATAATATGCGAAGTAATATATAGATTAGCATGGCAGTTTAAGATTTGGGCTTTTAATTACTCGAGGATATTTGGTGCCATTTACCCAAAAATAGGTTTCTTAAGCGAATTTTATTTTCAAGTTCTCAGTGGCTATATTTTGAAAACCTTATTCTGTTTTGGTAAATATGGAACCTCGTTTAACTCGGTTAAACCCAAATTACATTTTAAAGTAACTGCCAGTCTAATATACATACATATTATGTAAACGAAAAAGTGCAATAGATTATATAAAATAAAGATTTTAATATACACTGCAGTTTTAGATTAAGATACAATAATGAAATTCGAAAGTATGATATGGCCTTTTTTTTGTTTATACCTATTTTTATTAAAAGTACTTTTCATTGTTTTGCTTTAAATTTATGTTTTTGTATTATTTTTGCATTTATTTTTTTAAAGGATAATAAAGTTAACTTTTTGTTTATTTTGAAAATAAATAAATAGTAGAGGTGTGTAACTGATAAAAATATGGATATTGTTTTGGATTTTAACTGTTGATATTTACTTTAGTTTTGATACTTTTTTGAAAAAATTTTTTCTTTTTTTTTTGAATGATATTTAACATAGTTCATGGACGAAAATGTATATTTTAAAATTGATGCCTTGTGTTTGTGGGTACTGGATTAATTGTAATTTTGTAATAAGTTTTGGGGAATCGTCAACAAATTTAATTACCAACATACCTTGAATTTTATGATGACTTGCGAAAAATTTGCGAAAAATTGTATTTTTGGCTATTATTAGGATTATTTTTCTTCAGAATCAGAGATTCTTCGTTATGTAAAATTAAAATATTAAAAAATCACATTTTGGGCTTTTGGTGGTTTAAGTTTTTTAGCTATTTGCTCTTAATTCTCCGTCTAAAACTTTCTGTCCAAATTTCAATAAACTCCAAAAACTAAAATTTCGATTTTTCATTTTAAAAAAAATTCTTAAAAAATTAAACTTTAATTATTAAATATCAATAATACTTTAATACTTTAATTAAAATTTTTGGTTACAAATATAAGCAAAATTACATACATTTTGATTTTACATAAGTGTTAAAAAAATATTTTGATTTTTCCTTTTATTTAATCACAATTTATAATAAATCTCACTCACACACTTAAATTTTATGTACAAAATAAAAAAATAAAATATTTATTTTAAAATAATATGGCTTTTAAATTAATAATGATGATGTAAATCTAATAATTGCAAATCTTCATGATGATGATGATGATGATCTTTAACATAAACTGGATATGGTTCCTTAACAACAACAGGTACTTTAACTGGATATGGTATTTCCTTGTGAACTGGATATGGTACTTTAACAGGTACATGTACAGGGTAAGGTACTTCAACTGGTACTTTAACTGGTACTTTAACTGGATAAGGCACTGGTTTTTCAACTGGATATGGTATGTGTTTTTCAACGTGTACTGGATATGGTGCTGGTACATGTACTGGGTATGGTCTATCAACTGGTACCTTAACATGAACTGGATATGGTACGTGTTTTTCAACGTGTACTGGGTATGGTGCTGGTACTGGTACAGCAACTTCTCTATGTACTGTTATTTGTGATATGTGTCCTTCGTCATGAATTAATGGTTCATGTGAATAACCAGGTCCTAAATCATAGCCAAAACCATGATCAAAACCTCCATGAAAATCACCTAATAATAAACCACGTTTTGATTTTTCCTCTTTTGGTTTCTCTTCTGTTCCTGATGCTACTTTATCTTCAGCATATCCATAGGATACCAATAGTACAACAAAGATTAGACACTTTTTTTTAAAAACAAAAAATAAAATTATTTAAAATTAAAATTTTATTGAAATTATTGGAATTTTATTTTAAAAAAATTACTTTCGAAATACTGAAGATAATTAAAAAAAAAAAATAAATAAATACACGTTATTTAAATAATATTGCTTAATAATTACTTATTAAAAGGACGAAGATTAAATTTTGCAAAAATAATAATATATGTAAATGTTGAAATAATTGTATCATTAATCTAATCAAAATTCACACAGTAAATACTATATATTTCTCACCTGGACTCTCATGTTGAAAGACACAATTTATATATAACTAATATGAGAAATTCGACTAACTGACTCGAGATCACTGCAACCAGTTGCATATATACCTTCACTTTCCCTAGACTTTTATTTTAATGTTATAAAAATAATAACCCACACTCCTTTATATTGGGGTTGGTTAAAAAAAAAAAAACATTTTACGAAAAATAACTTTATTCAATTTCTACATGTTAACCACCTCCCTCAATTGTTATGTGTTCTCGAAATCTCTGTTCATAGTTAGTAATTGTCATTTGTATATTCTTATGTGTGTGAGCTAATATTTCATTTTTCTTCATATTTTTTTTTTTTTTTTTGTATTTTATAAAAAAAAAATGTCATTTCTTAATGTTTAATTGATAGTTAGGTATGTATATGTCATTTTTTTATGTATGGTATCTATAGGAAGTTGCTATCTAATGTAGGTATATAAGAAAATTTATATTAGACTGGATTTTATTTTGTAAATTTATTTGTGAATAATCTTATACTTGTTCAAAATTTTGACTTGTGATATTATTTTTCAATAATATCACCAATAAAATAAAGTAGATATTAGACCTGTATTTAAATTAGGGATAATATTTTAAAGTGCATAGTACTCAGGAAGCCCTTTTTTTACTTATTTGATAAACCTATTGTTGATTTCAGCTGGTACTCAGTAATGTTCCTTTCACTAATAGTAAGATTCTTCTTCTGGTATCTAAATATAGAACCTATTGGTACTTCAAAAAATAGTATGAGCTATAACTCAATTATTACAAGTCTGTAAATCAAAAGTCCATTTTAACCCCACCACCTAAAAAAGTCAATTTTTTAAACTCTTTCTCCTGTCTAAATGGGCATATCTTCTAGTAGTTTCCTGTAATCAAAAATTTAAAATATCTTATTCTCCCATAAAATTTTTAAATTTAAGTCCAGTCTAATACATAATTTTTTTTCAGGAGGAAATAAGAAATTTTGATAAACAGTAAATATTATAATTATAATTTTTATAAGAAAATTGAATTTTATGCAAAAATTTATTACTTAATAAAAATATTTTTTTTTTAAATACATAGACAGATAAATTTGATTTTTAATTAATTTTATTGCTATTAAAATTAATTCATTTGACGTAATCTATATTTATATTATTTATTTGCATAAAATACTCTTTTAGCTTTTTTAAAAAGGTTATGAAATTAATTAGGTAAAAATCAATCATTATAGACCTGTTAAATAATCATTTTGTATTCCAAAATTGGTATAAGCTGAAAAAATAAAATTAAGAAAAATTATTTTTCAAATTAATTTAATTGTTTCCTGTAAATGCTCACTAACAATATAATTATAAAAATAACTAAATTTTATAAATTTTATAAACAAAATTTTTGTATAGCTTTGAATAAATAATAATCATAAAAAAAACTCTACCAAATTTTTGGCACTACGGTTTCTCAAGCAATAATAAAATATTTTTCATGAGCTATTTTACCTAATTAATTATAATAATATAAAAAAAAACTAAAAATTACCTTTTCCTTAATATTGTCATTTTAAACTCCCATAGAAAAAATTATAAAATCCAAAAATAAAAAAAAAAATTACTTTAATAAAAAATAATATTATTTTTGGAGGAAAAAAATAATGAGACAAAAATTTTCATTATTTTTAAACAGAAATCAGTAAAATTGAGTAATAAATTAGTTACTGTGTCCAAATAGAAAATAAAATTGGTATTTTTTGTATTTGAGACTAAAATTTTCAAAAAATTAAGTATCAAATTAAAGATATCGAATAAAACCAATATTTTTAGATATTAGTACTTTTATTCTTTTCAAAAAAGTAGTATGAAATTTTTTGATTAAAAAAATTTCGAAGCAAAATATATTCATCCTCTTCTACGACTCTTCAGTCCACCTAGGAACCAGTTACCATAGAATCCCCCATATACATCAATATAATATATCAAAATATTTCATTAAAGTAATTAAACATAATACACTAAAAGTGTATTAATAAATTATTTAGTAGTCAAAATAAAAAGGTAATATATTTGAATAACCATAAATTTAAAAATAAAATAAACAAATAATTCATTCTATATTTACAATTTGAAGAAATATTTACACATATTTTACATGTATTTATGTAAAAAATATTACGTGAAAAAGAAAAATTACTTTTATGAAGACATTACCTGTTCCATTCGAATAATTTTATAATAAAATTAGATATTACTGTATGTACTTGTTTATTTATTTATTTAAATTCTCATTTAATAATTAATCATATTTATATTACACTGGCTGCATGTATATTTTATCAGGATTATGTCAGATGGATTCATGAGAATGTAAAAAGGACCGAAATTATATTGGGCTTCTCACGTCATTTTAATTTTTTATTGTGAGTAAAAGGGTTACCTGCATTATTTGTTATTATAATTTGACCCCAAAATTTAATAAAAATGTACTCTGAACTAAAAAAAAAATAATTGAACCTACAGGGTCTTATTTGAAAGCCCTAAAAAATTGTACATAATAGTATTTTTTCACTTTTGAATTCTATAAATATTTTTGCTCCAATGAAAGCTCTTACAGATATAATTCAATTTCTCAGTTTAATCATCTAAATATTTAATGCATTGCAGCTTTTGTTATATTAGACAATAGTTTCCATTTCCACACAACTTCGTGTTCAACATTTTGGTTCATTCAAAATTCCATAGCGTAAAGCTCACTTTGCTTATAAAATTCAATCATGCCGTGAAAATTGTAGGGTCGGTTATTTGTTTTTGGTACAAAATTAAAGTGACTGTCAAAAAGTACGATTTTTGGGCCAACTCTTTTAAAGAATTTTTTCCCCTATAGTAAAGTAACTAAATTTTAATTAGCGAATCAATTTTTAATTTAACAATTTTTTCTTTTTAATCTAATCATTCATACAAAAAATACGATTTACAAAATTTTTGATTTTCTAAAAAAATCTTATAACGTATTTCGTATTTTTGTAATTAATTTTGATTTTGATTTGCGTTAAAATTTCTCGCAAGAGAAATGCGTTTCGTATCTTATATAAGGAGAATCTCAACGGATTTCAGATATCGAACAAATGTTTTATAATATTTTCTTACAAATTGAATTATTCTAATTATTACTAGATATTTTTATAATTTATCTTATTACTCCAGTCAAAATACGGGGGGGGGGGTTGTATTTTCACTGGCGAACACGAGATTTGCTCTACTATAGGTTTTTTGGGTCGCTGAACACGAAAATCGGGGTCATTTGACAGAGAAATTGGGGCTTCACCCTTAAATTTGCAAAAACTACCCCCAAAAAGGGGTTTTTTTTACATATTTGCAATTTGAGCGCTCAGATTGGCACCATACGGGTTTTTTGGGTCGCTGATCAAGAATTTTAACTCCTTTTTCATAAATAATCAATACTTCACCCCTAAATTGGCTAAAACTACCCCCCCAAGGGGGTGTTTTTGCTATTTTCGCACTTTGACCATCCAGGATATGTTCATATGGATTTTTCGGGTCGCTGATCAAGAATTTTGACTTATTTTTCATAAATAATCAATATTTTACCCCTAAATTGGCTATAACTCCCACCCCCCCTTCCAAGGGGGTGTTTTGCTATTTTCGCACTTTGAGCATCCAGGATATATCCATATAGGTTTTTTGGGTCGCTAATCAAGAATTTTGACTTATTTTTCATAAATAATCAATATTTCACCCCTAAATTGGTTAAATTCCCCCCCCCCCAAGGGGGTGTTTTGCTATTTTCGCACTTTGAGCATCCAGGATATATCCATATAGGTTTTTTGGGACGCTAATCAAGAATTTTGACTTATTTTTCATAAATAACCAATATTTCACCCCTAAATTGGCTAAATCCCCCCGCCAAGGGGGTGTTTTGCTATTTTAGCACTTTGAGCATCCAGGATATATCCATATAGGGTTTTTGGGTCGCTAATCAAGAATTTTGACTTTTTTTCTTAGATAATCAATATTTCACCCTTTGAAATAAATTTCAAAATTTATTCAAATTGAACATAAAAAAAAAAAAATTTTAATTGAACGGAGTGAAAATATAGAAATTTAGTTCAATTTAATATACAAATTTTTAATTTAATATACTTATTAATTAGTTTATAATTTAATATTTATAATTAAACTTAATATAGACATTTTTTTAATTGAATAGGGTGAAGATGGTCAAAGTGCGAAAATAGCAAAAACACCCCCTTGGGGGGGGGGAGTTTTAGCCAATTTAGGGGTGAAATATTGATTATTTATGAAAAATAAGTCAAAATTCTTGATTAGCGACCCAAAAAACCTATATGGATATATCCTGGATGCTCAAAGTGCTAAAATAGCAAAACACCCCCTTAGGGGGGGGAGTTAGCCAATTTAGGGGTGAAATATTGGTTATTTATGAAAAATAAGTCAAAATTCTTGATTAGCGTCCCAAACCTATATGGATATATCCTGGATGCTCAAAGTGCGAAAATAGCAAAACACCCCCTTGGAAGGGGGGGGGGGGAATTTAACCAATTTAGGGGTGAAATATTGATTATTTATGAAAAATAAGTCAAAATTCTTGATTAGCGACCCAAAAAACCTATATGGATATATCCTGGATGCTCAAAGTGCGAAAATAGCAAAACACCCCCTTGGGGGGGGGGGGGGAGTTTTAGCCAATTTAGGGGTAAAATATTGATTATTTATGAAAAATAAGTCAAAATTCTTGATCAGCGACCCGAAAAATCCATATGAACATATCCTGGATGGTCAAAGTGCGAAAATAGCAAAAACACCCCCTTGGGGGGGTAGTTTTAGCCAATTTAGGGGTGAAGTATTGATTATTTATGAAAAAGGAGTCAAAATTCTTGATCAGCGACCCAAAAAACCCGTATGGTGCCAATCGGAGCGCACAAATTGCAAATATGTAAAAAAAAACCCCTTTTTGGGGGTAGTTTTTGCAAATTTAAGGGTGAAGCCCCAATTTCTCTGTCAAATGACCCCGATTTTCGTGTTCAGCGACCCAAAAAACCTATAGTAGAGCAAATCTCGTGTTCGCCAGTGAAAATACAACCAAACCCGTATTTTGACTGGAGTATATTGAGTATTATAATAGAAAATAGATGGTTAAAATATCATCATTCTGAATGTCAAAATTCTATCTATTTGTGTTCCCGAACACAGGAAGAGGTTTGAAACTCTTAGGTCGGTTATAGTAGAAACCGAAATTACTCTCACCATAAGAACTGAAAATGTTTATGCTGAAACCAAGATTCAGGGTTCTAAAAGCGAGTTGAAAACTGTTATTATGAAATTATTATTTTTTTCATATTAATAATTAGTTACATAAATATTTTTCATTATACGCTGCAAAAAAAACTACTTTCTTACTTTCGGGCGATCTTTTTTTCGCTTTTAATGAAAAACTATGTGTTGAACACGGGAAAAAATGTAGGAAATTATACTTTCAATGCTGTCTGCACTGCACATACAACTGCATTGAAAGCAAATTCCTATTTTTTTTCCCTTGTTGAACAAATAGATATTTTATATTACTATGAATGGCGTACATTAAATTAAAAATATTTTTTCTGAACTGCAGCGCGAAAGCTCGAATTTCTCGCTGCGCGTCCGGCAAAAACGTGTTTTCTCGCCACAGACGCAAAAAAATTATATACGGCCCTTGTCCAAAAATAAAGAATGCTCCAAATCGCAATTTACCATCCTCGGCTTCACCCCGGAAGGTAATTTACATGCGATTTGGGCCATTCTTTACTTTTCTGGACGCGAGCCGTAAATATACTATATTACCCTTTTTTCATAATATAAGAATCCTAATTTTAAACAAACTGACGTGAAAACCCCCACATACACATGAATTCACTTTCTCTATATCCACGTACATGATACAGTATATGTTATAACGTACATAACTAAATAAACACACATATAGTTAAAATATAAACATTATTATTATCAAATATAGTGTTATTTATATAAAATTATCTTTAATTAATATAAATAACCTATACACGTCTACATAGAAATATAATTACACGACAACAATAATTTTTATGTGTAAATTATTTTGAAATTTTTTTGATCATTATTTATTTACAATAGGTATAAATATACGCATATATATATTTCTTGTAATTTTATGTAATTGCTAAAAAAACGTATAAATAAGATAAGTTGCATTAATAAATCATATTTTTTAGAAATTTTTGACAAAAATATATAAAAATTTTTGCTTTTTCTCATATTATATGAAGTGTATTTATTTTATTAAATAATATGTTATTTATTACTGTACGTATTATTATTTCACATTATTATTCAATCAGTTTTTTTAAGCAAGTAATGTAAGTATATATATTAGACCTTGCATTTTTTTTGAAAACTCTTTTTTCTTGTTTGTCTATTTTCTAGTAGGCTTTTTGCAGTTTTCTTCTACTCATGGATTCAAAATTTGGAATTCAATTCGCCAAAAAATACAAAAAAGTCTGGACAAATGCGAATACTTACTTCTATCAAAGTGGGCTGCAACTACACAATATACTATGAACACTGCTGTTCGGAAGTGAATTCCAGAATCTGTAATCCAAGAATATAACCCTTGCTGTTAATATTTCGAATGCTGTGGTTCATCTAGTGTAAAAAATTCGAAAAATCATTACACATGCTGATGAATAAAATAAAAAAAATATTCTTAGATTCAATACTTTGGATCCCCAAATGAGCCTTTCCCTAATACAAAATCGATTCTTTTTATTCCCATAACGACTGATAATAATTTTCTTCTTACACGCTAATTAATTTGTAGCTCGGAAAACTGAAAAAAGTTAGTCTTTGTCTGTTTTAAGGGATTTTTAAACCAAAATAAGTACAAAAATCCAGCATTTTTTCAACTTTATAATTTTAGGATGCAGTAATAATACACTGAAAAAAGACCTGAAAATTTTAACATGGGACATGTTCATAGGGAGAAAAAATTTGAAAAAAATCCCAAATTAAGAGCAGGGATGAAAAATTGACGTTTTAGGGGTGGAGGAGGTTCAAATGGGCTTAGAATAATTAGAGTAAAACCCAAGTAAAACCATTAAAATGAAACAAACAGCCAATATAAAACAAAGTCTAATATACACACTTTTTACAATATATAATTATAATACATAATGCAAAAAAAGTGTAATACTGATATTTCATCTGACCAAAAAGTATTATTATTAAAAATAGAAAGAAAGTGTCGTGATAAATGATCCTAAAATAAAATTTTCATACCAATACAACAATATAACACCTTAATTCAACAAAAACTTGACATATCCTATATTTAAATCTCACACATAAAATAATTTCTATTACACCTGTCAATTACATAAGAAAATTTTTTTAAACATTTTTTAAAAAAATAATACCCTATAGATATTAAAAAATTTCTTAAATTCCCAAGTTATATATATAAGTTTGTGAAATCTCTGGAGATAAACCTCTCGAGGTTATTTTCATTTATAGTTACTGCATATCGGTGAAGATATATCAGATATAACATTTTGTTTGTTATACAGCAAGTAGTAGTTTTATTTTTTTTCATGCAAGTGTACCAAGGGATGTATTGTCTTCTTAACTGAGCTATGGGAAATCGAATGAAGAATCGCAAGACCTTTTTTTTTTTCTTATTGCAAAAGCTCTTATATTTTAAGATTTTCAATATAAATAAAAAAATGAATTGCGTGATGATTAATGACTTGTTTTTTTTACTGGTCTATATAATATGGGTGTGTTTTTATTATTATATCGATTTAAAAAAGTAAACAAACGAATTGACAAACAATCCCGATAGATTTTTTTTTCTTTTAAGATTATCTATTTTTTGTATTATTTCATTCCAATTAATTTTAAAATTAATAAATAAATAATGCTTGGTTGTTTTGTATCAGTAAACTACGATCATTTTTTTTTGTTTTATCTTTGTTTTTTTGCCTTTAGGTGCTTTTGAAAAAATATAATTAAATGTGGGTTTTATGCGATTATTACTTTTGATTGTTAAGCTACGCCTTAAATTTTTAACTTTAATGTTAAACCCATTAATGGAAGTGATTTTGATATCTTAAGTTTATTTATTTTATGAATAGCTTATAATTTTTCTCTATTACTGAAAATCTGTATAGTATACTAAGAAAACACAAGTTTTTTTACTAGAAAAATCTTTGCTATGAGTGCCAATTAAGGTATTATTGGGCTAGTGAAGAAGCTGTAGTGGCACCTGATATTTTTTGACTGATTAGTCGTACAATGTATGCAAAAAATTTGGAAACCACGCTGTAAAAAGTAACTTCCTTATATTAACAAAAAAATTAGAGAATTTTCGAAAAATTAGTAAATTTTCAAAAAAATTTGTAAATATTCGAAAAAAATCGTAAATTTACTAAATTTAGTATATTATCGACAAATTTGAGAATTCGCGATTTTTTTTTACTGAATTCATAAGAAAAATTGTGAATTTGCAACTTTTTTCGTAAATGCACAAAAAAAAATCGAGAATTCCGAATTTTTCGATGGTATACTACATTTAGTAAATTTACGATTTTTTTCGAATATTTACAAATTTTTTTGAAATTTTCTAATTTTTTTGTTAATTTAAGGAAGTTACTTTTTACAGTGCAGGTTTCACGCATGATTTTCTTAGCTGGGTGGACAAACACTATATTATACTATCTCTCATCAAAAACAATAAAAAATGGTCTAGTTTATACGAAAAATGTCATTCGATACTTAATTCGAATCTAGGACATTGTTTTGTTTTTGCAATAACGTTTGTTTACAATTTTTCATCGTCAAGGGAGAGAAAATATGATTTTTCCAGCCATGCACCAGTCGAAAATTACTTATTTTTACTAAATCTGGTATGTAACCGTCGATATTTCCTTAGCCTTGTGATATTAAGACCTAATTTTTTTACTAAATAATCCCGAAGTACATTCTTTTTTAGTTTGGATACAGTACCCTATTGTTTCGAATGAAAGTACTAATATCTAGAAGTATTCTTTTTTGCTCGATTTTTTGCAGCTGATACCAATATTCTTTAAAATTTTTTTTCTAAAAATTTTTTGCACTATAAAATAAACGAATCAAAAATTTTTTTTTTCTTTTTGAACGTAATACCTAATTTTTTTCCATGGGAATCCTAGTTTCAGAAAATTCGTTGTTACAGCCACACAGAAGTCTAAAATTACTTACTTTCTAGCAATAAACTTATTAAAATAGAGCTCAGCCTAATAAATATTATGCATAAGTTGTTACAATCTGATTTCTCATTTGGTTCACTGCTCGGCTCCTATTTCTATTGCAACAAGAAATACATGAACGCATTCAACTCTGTTACACTAAAATTTATTTTCCAGACAAAATTAACAGTTTTTCATTTGATTATGTATTTACTTATAAAATTTTTTAATTTCTAACCAAATTGCCCATTTTGGCACCTTTTACAATTACTCCAAATTTCGGGATGAATTTTTTCCAAATTAATAACGATCAAATGATAATATTAAAATGAATTCAAATTCACCCTCCTCCAAAAAAAAAATTCAATATAAAAGAAAGAATAACTGTATTTTATAATGACGAATTTCAATTACGTGTAATTGTGCGTAAAAAAAAACCTATTACTATAATTTTTTGTACAATTTCAACTTATATTATATACTTAATAAACATCATGCATATTAAGTAATTTTATTCTAATATTCTCCATTTTAAAATTATAATATATTTTTTTTTATACGTGTGACATAACAAAAAAAAAAACAAAATTCATTCTGTTTTATACAATTTTTACATATAGGTATGTTTAATAAATTGTATAGAAAGTAGCTACACAATAATGAATATAAAAAAATTATTTTACATTTTTTTTGCTGATTATATAATACAAAAAAAATATAATGGCAAAAAAATAGCTGAAAAAATAAATAATTAATTTTTGCGTAGGAGAAAATTTTACAAAAAATGATTTTTCGGAGTATAAAAATATTTATTTTGTAACTAAGAATCAGTGTTGGGACTTAATATATTTTGAGGCACCAAAATAGGAAAATTTTTAAAGTTATTCATCGAAGAGTAGGAACTTTGATAAGTGGAGAACTAATTCGCCTTCCCCCGTAATAGGTCTAAATCCTAAATCTTAACAAAGAATAATATCTTTTTTCAAAGCTTTAGCTTTGTAATGTTTAAATTTAAGAAGAATGTACGAGTTGGAACTGCCAAATCTTGACCCTAATTGATAGAGCGTTTTGTTATGTTAAAAAAACCCTACCCATACCTTTAATTCAATCAAATAGGACTAATGAGCTTAGAACAGCAAGCTTCAATGTTTAAAAATGAAATTTTTATGTATTTTCAACATAAAAAAACGTTCTACCAAGTCAGATCAAGATCTGGCTGATCCGATTCGTACACTCCCCTCGTCAGTAAATATCTTCTTAATAAAATGCACATAAAATTCATTTTTTTGTACCCTACGAAGAAAATTTAATAACTATTGAAACCCAGGAAATCAAAAAATATAGTTGAAAACACTTGGTTAAAATTATTATATTAAAAAAAATGAAGAAAAAAAATTCTATTATTTAATTTAGGTCCATAAAAATCTTTATTCTTTATTCTTTATTCTTTATTCTTTATTCTTTATTCAACCAAAATTAATACAAAAACATTCTGTACATAATCTAGTACATTACATTATATACAAAAATAAATTCTTGTACCCCAAGAGTCACTATTTAAGTGTCTGTGTAGGGATTGGTTTAAAATTAAGTTAGTCCTTAAAAACTAAATATAAAAATAATATAAAAGATAAAATAATATTAAAGTTAAAAATATACAATATTTACAGCGAGAAAACAAAAAATATATTATATATTAGAAAATTCTTTTTTTTTATCATTATAAAAATAAGTATATACATGAATAAAAGAAAATGAAAACAAATTTTTAGGAGTCAAGATCTCATTTTTTTACTTAATAGCATGTAAAATTATCATCGAGTCATAATAAAATTGGATTATACTACATATAGTCTCTTATATATGATCTTTTAAAATATTTAATTTCAAAAGGAAAATATATTAGGTTAATTGTGATGTTATTCTTCGTTTTAAAGTTTTATTATTATTAAATGTTATTGATTTTAAATTATTAGGTAAATTATTAAAATTATTTAAAGATACAATATAAGGGCTTTTCTTATATATGGTTTTAAAAATATCAGGTAGTGGTAAATTTTTTTTTCTAGTTATTTGCTTAGAATTTATATACCTAATCTGTAATCTTTCAAAATAAAATAATAAGGAGTTAGTATTAAAAAGTTGATTAATATTTAGAAAAGTAGTGTTTTCATCATTAATTAATTTAATAATTTTATTTTGGTATGAATTTAATACTTTTTTGGCATTATTATAGGCACAGCCCCATATAGAGATACCATATTGTACTATACTCATAAATAATGCATAATAAATTATTCTTAGGACTGTTTTATCTAAATGTTTTAATTTATAAAAGATATAGATTAGGTATTTTGTTCTATTTGATACATATTCAATATGTTTATTCCATTTTAAAAACTGGTCAAAATATACACCAAGATACTTGCATGATTCTGCTCTATTAATTATTTTACTATCAATACTTAGTTGAAAACTATTATTAGGTAAGCTTGATTTATAACATCCAAACGTTATGAACTGAGTTTTCTCTAAATTAAGTGTAAGTTTGTTAGCTTGTAACCATTTGTTTATTATTTCTAACTTTTCAATCATAGATGTTTTAGCTACTTCCCAATTTTTTTCTATAGAGAAAACTGCAGTATCATCTGCATAAGAAAATATAAGAGATGATATATTTAACAAGTCATTGATATACAATACAAATAGAAGAGGTCCCAGGATAGACCCCCTGGGGAACTCCAATATTTATATTTCTAAAATCACTTATAGTATCTTGAAATTTAACTGCATGTTGTCTATCAATTAAGTAACTTTTGATTAGATCTAAAGCAATACCTCTGATACCGTATATTTCTAATTTAGAAATTAAAATGCTATGGTTTACGGTATCAAAAGCCTTACTCAGATCAAGAAAAGTACGAATTGTTGCAGAATTATTATTTAAGCCATTATATATTAAATCAGTAACATTATGTAAGGCATCTTTGGCTCCAAGGTCTTTTAAAAAACCAAATTGTCTGTCAGATAATACTTCATTCTTTGCAAGAAAGGAGCTAATTTTATTGTGAACTGTTTTTTCAAAGACCTTGGCTAAGTTTGATAATAGTGATATAGGTCTATAATTGCACACCATTGACTTTTCACCACTCTTATATATTGGAACAATTATTGCTTTTTTTAATTCTATAGGCCAAGTGCCCAATGATATAGACAAATTTATTATGTGAGCCAAAGGCTCTGATATAAAATTAACTAGAGTACGCAATGTCTTGGCGTTTATTTTGTCAATTTCACCACTAGTGTCTTTTAAATTATTTATTATTTTAAGTACTTCATAGGAGTTAGTTTCAGACATATAAAGAGAACTACATGTAGGTTTTATATTTTTATAATTTACTTCAACTTGGGGTATTTTATTAGCTAATTCGTTACCGATGTTGTTATAATAATTGTTAAAATGATTTGCCATTTTAATATCACTCGACTCTAACTTACCATTTACATTTATTTGTATGTTTTTCTTAGTTCTAGTCTTATTTCTACCAATTTTGTTATCTATAAATTCCCAGATTTTTTTTGAATCATTTTTAATTTTATGTACTCTTTTATTATCATTAATAATTTTTGCTAAGCTAATAGTTTTTTTTAATATTTTACAAAATTTATTGTATTTTTTTACTAATTTTTTATTAGATCTATCATTTTTTATTAAATTATACATTAACTCTTTGTTATTTATAGATATTAAAATTCCTTGTGTAATCCATTCTTTTCTAGCAATATTTTTATTTTTTAAAATCTATTTAAAATATTAATTAAGTTCTAGCAAATTCCAATCCTAGACTTTTGACAACATAAACCAACGAAAAAAAAATGTTGATTGACTTAATCTATAATTAAGATTTATTTATCAGTACCTAACTAAATATAAAAAAAAATATTCAATTCAATATAATGTTTTTAACATTTCTATGATTTATTATCTGCAACTGCTGAAATGACAATTTTACATACACTGAATTAAAATTTCAAAAAAAATCAATATTTATTTTAGCAAATCAAAAAAAAAAAAAAAATTACTATTTTAAATAATAAAAAAAAATTCAGATTACAAAAAAAATCCTTTAATTATTACATGACCTACTTAAAATAACCAGAAAAAATCAAAATAAAATTTATTTATTTACCGCTTGGGTATACCTAGCTTTATCCATATATAGACCTAAATTTACCCAAGAATAGGAATCTACCACTAACATATACATAAATAAGCCAATTAATCATTGAATAGATTCAATTTTTTTAAATTATCGATCTCACAAACGATAAAAATTATTGTAAATATTCATACCGGAATAAAATGTAACACAAATTGTAATTTTCATTTTATTACATTATAATCAATACGTTATAAATAATAATTGATTGTGTATTTCATATAAATACAATCATATTTGATTTTTATCAAATAAAAAAATTTATTATTATTGTATATTAGATCTTATAATTTTCACAATGTATGCATTGTAAGAAAAAATTTTAATGTAAGAAAAAAAATTTTTTATTATGTTGAAAAGTCATTGTTATCAATTTCTAAAGATAAATTTATAATAATAAAATGAAAAAAAGTAGTTTATTTTAATTGGTAATTTTTTAATTGAAAATTGTATTTTTTAATTATCTATTATTATTTAATAATGTTAGGTGTATATGATTTTAAAAATTGATTAGTTGGTGTTTAATTTCGAATATTGAGTAATAAAGAGATAGGGTTGAGTGCTGGATTATAGTAAATGAATTATAGTAAATGTGACCTACGAGCACTCACAAATGAAGCCGTTGAAAGGGTTCAAAAGGGTACCCAGGAATAACTAAATTTTTATTTTGTTCAAATAAAGAAGCGAAATGGGTTTTGAAAAAATTCTAGATAGAACTTGAGCCTATTATCAACCGAAAATCTTCGTTCCCAGGTCAGATTCTGCCTGAAATTTTTTTCGACTTCATTTTCATGTGGGATAGTTATAATTAGGGATTTTTGGCTCAGGTACCCTACAGTACTGGCTGGATATACGTAAGCTAAGAGATTTTTTTAACATGGAACATGCTTATAGGGGGGGGAGGAAAGTTGCTTTTAGAAGGTAGGGGGGGGGTGAAAAATGACATTTTAGAGTGGGGGATAAAATGGACTTGATAAACCAAAATATTTTTGATTTAGGTATTTAAAGTGAACATGTTCCATGCTCGCTGGTTGTGTGAACTAAGTTGTGTGAAAAAAGTCTAGAGTAAATCGAAAATTTATGAAGCTAAAAATCTGAAAACTTCAACAAAAAACCTGAATCGAGTAAAAATTTTCCAATAATTACCAAAAAATTTTATTTCTGATAAAATTTCCTAGACAACTCCCTGTACAAAATATTAAATAACATATTTTTATTACAAGCTTCTAATTTAATTAAATTTTACATTTCATTTAATTAATCAATTTATAATTAAAAAAAAAAAATTATTTATTTACTTATATTAATTAATTAATCAAACTAATGTTTACAATAAATAATCTTCTTCGATACCCAGCTTAAAATTTTCTAAATTACATAATTACATGTATATATTTATTAATTTATTAAACAATTTCTCACGCATATAATTATTATTTGAAACAAAATATTAAATTATTTAATTTTTTATTAGATACATGATATTTTTAATTGATTAGATAATTAAGGGGCGGTAGACCAGGTATTCTTTTAAGGCCACTGTCTCTTTATTGAGGCGTTTTTTAAAGGATTTTCAACATTTTTTTTCTCAGCTGTTTTATTATAAAAGTTTACAATTTTTTTTTTGCTAATTACAAAACTATTCTAGATAACATAAAAAAATTTTTGTTCCATTTGCTTTTTTTTTACACTTTGTAGATGGCGTGAAAGTAGAGGCTCGAAAAAAAAATTGGAAAACGGTTGCCATCATTTGAAACAAAAAAATAAAAAGGAATATTAATCTCTATAGTATTATCTAGTGCCTGAAGCGGCGATTAGGAAAAATATTAAAAATTGACCATTTGGTGAACAAAAAACAAAAAAAACAGTTTTTGACGTTAAAAAATGCGCCTAAAACGGACAATAAAATTTTTTCTGATGTATAAAAAGCTGATATTGTCGGTTTAGGCACTAGATATTTCAATAACAAAAACAATGAAACAAGATTCACGTCGATAGCTTAATTAGTTTTTGAGCTAGCGTGGCAACCGATTTCAAAGAAGTAGTTCTGAGATAAACGCGTTTAAAGTTTTTAAATGCTTATGTTTTCATATGACTACGGCCCATAAAAATCGAAATATCTAAAAAACATATTTTTTTTTTTTCTTGAAATTTGTTTTATAGATTCTTGAAATGTTTTAACATAGGATAATGAAATAAAAAAAAAATGAAAAAAAAAATTCCAATTTTGAGACAGTGGCCTTAATAAAGCTCTATGGATTTCTTACCACAATTTCATAACTAATTTTAATCAAACTATTATAAAAACCTTTATAATTGCATCAAATGAATCTCTCTTTTAATACAAATCATACAAATAAATATTAAAAAATTAAACATGTGTCACTAATAAATATTTTTCATAAATTAAAAATTCATAATCTTTAAACTAAGAAAGTTAAATATCATATTCCTCACAAATACCACAAAAAAATGATATTAATTTTCTCTCATATTCATAGAAAGTGCATAATATTACATTATTACGAAATACATATAAAATTTTCTAATTATTTAATCCATAATGTAATAAAGTACCTACTTCAAGGTATGACATATTACGGATGTTTTATTTTTTATTTCCGGTGTTAAGTATGAAAAATTTATTTTTATAATATAAAGTGATTATTTTATTAAATGCACTTTCACTTACACTCGTTCATTCAAGTTTTATTTACAGATACTTTAAATTTACATATGTTTAACAATGCTTAACAAATTAGTTTGTATTTAATAAAATTAATGACCCATGTAATATTATTTTATTTTTTATTAACACGTAATTTTTATTAATTTTTTTTTTTTTTTACTTGTGTTATGTAATCGTTTAAATAGGATTATATTTTAATTTATTTTTATTCAGATGTTAAAAACTACATGTTTATGCACAAAAAAATTGTATTTAGACATTTTTTGCTCTGATTTATGCGTGTGTAATATTAAGTCATAAAATTTATTAAGGTTTATGTATTTATTTTTAAATAAACTGTTTTTTGAAGACAAACAAAAAATTTTATATCAAAATTAATTTTTTTTTTGGTTTCTAAATAGCTTGATACAGGTAAGAATTACTTGTGGAATTTAAAATATAAAATTATTAAATAACATAGGTCAGAAATTTTTTATCTAAAACATACTTCTTTAGGCTGTCTTTTGTTTTGAAGATTTTTTTTAACTCAAATATGCAGTGTTTGTTTAACACTGCATTTTTAAATCTTAACATATTTTATTTTAGAAACAAAAAAATTATTCTCGCAAGTGAAATGAGTCCTAAAGAGTATATAAGCAAGAATAGTAAACTCTTAAAATTATATTACAAATAAATTTAATGTCTTTATAACTTTTAATGACTTTATAAATTATAACTTTATTATCGTGTTCTGATTGTTTATTATTGACTCTAATGTTGTTTGGTATTATGTTGTTTCCAAACAATTTTGTAGCTTTTAGATTTTTTAAGAGCTGCCGATTTAAATAAACATTATTGATTAATGCATTACTACAATTTCTGTGTCCCAAAAACCTAGAACTAGAGCAAAACTGGGATTAAACTAACAAGAACACGCTTTCTTTTACATAACAGTAATTTGAAAATTAAGACGTTTCTTTTTATGATACAAGAATTTATTTAAATAAGTAACTACAATAGACTAGTATATTGTTCTTTTGAACGTTGGTGCTGCCACAATACCAATAGTCGCTGAGTGTATTGGATCGTGTTTAATATAGTTTATTCTTGATAGAAGTTACTTATCTATTATTAAAAAAAAATATATTTGAGAATTTATTTAAATTACAATCAAACCTAAAACCTTTTTTAAATAAACACGCATTTTTTGGCTCTAGGTTGATTCCAGTTCTAGTTTTCGGGGACAGAAAAAACAAACCTATTATTTTTAGAAGTTCGAAAGTATCACCCTTGAATCCAAAAATATATAAATGAATCTTGCCTTGATAGTTTCTCACCTCAAAAAATACTTGGTTTTCATACTCCAAAAAATCTAAAAATCAGTAAAATTGTCATAACACCAGTGTCATTTGAGCATTTCCCCATAACAATAATCCCGATGTACATTTTTGTTTTTAGTCTAGGCGCCAGCCATACTAATCACGTCCAAAAATTAAAAAATTAAATTTCTTTTTCCGAGGATAAAAATAGGTGGTATATATGTTTTATGACCCTCTGAACACGAATCCGGGATCCATTTTGCGAATTTCGTGGTCAATTTTTTGTTATTAACAAATTATTGCAAAATTGGCCAATAATTTGCTAATAACAAAAAATTGACCACAAAATTCGCAAAATGGAAAATAAAATAATATGCATTTAATTATCAAATAAAATATTAAGCACCAAAAAAAAAAATTACATTAAAAGTGCAAGTTCAATACGACTTTAAACAAAATGAAAATAACTTACCACTTAAAATATAATTGATATAATGATAATTTCTACCTACGATACTCGTTACTTAAAAGAAAATATTCTTCACTTAAACATACATTTTATTTTTCTTATACATGCATAAAGAAAATTGAACCTTGACCTAATTATAAATATACATCTCCATATTAAACACATACTTACATTTTTATTTGATTGTTGCAATATTAAATTTATATAAAATGTATTTTTTTTAAATTTAAATAAATTTCTATATATAACTAGAAGAAAATCATAAACAAATTAGATTATAAACTTATAAATAATTCATTGGTATAATAAAATATATATTTATATAAATTGAAATAAATTTCTCAATAAAAAAATAACATTTTTATGATGATCGAACGACTTAAAAAAATTATATTGGATTTTGTTTTTATGTATATTAGGTTGGGCATTATTTATGAATAATGGTAATTTTGCAATTTTTAGGGTAAATATGTAGCAGAGCTTTAGATAATTTTTTTTAATTTAGACTTCTGGGTTAAATTTTAAAGAAATTGATTTTTTTCCCAAAATTTAAGAAAATTTTATTCAGATACAAAATAGCAATTTCAGAAACTAAAATAAATTATGCAGTTAATGCAGTATCAGAATCCTCTAAGGTAATCTTCAATATTCAATAGATACCAGTATTTCCCAAAAAAATTTAACCTTGTAAAAAAGCCCTAACATTAACCAAAAAAAAAGTACTTTAAAAAATCCTACACAAACAATCAATCGATTCGCTCAAAACAAATATATCAAAACCCTACCTCTTCAAAATACCTTTACCACCATAGAAAGAAAAATAAAAATCTAAAAAAAAAAATTAAACCCCCAGCAGAGATAGTTCTTTTACACGTTATAAAAGCGCAACAAGCCCCACGCGAATACTCAGTTCATTTACTCACATACAATCGTCATCATGGATAGAATAAATAAATTAAAAGTTAGTACAATTTTCACTATTATTTTATAGAAAACTTAAAATTAAAATTTTTTTTTTAAGTACACTTAGACTTTATTTTGAAAAAATAATGATGTGGTTGTTAGGCATAAATTTTTGAAGAAATATATTATATAAATTTGAAAGTATTATAACAAGGGAAACAAGAAATTTCCATTAGATTATATTGAATTTTTCAATAGTTTTCTAAAGTATTTTTCTTATATTCTGATAGGAAGGACAAGTCATCGTTATATATTAGTCTTAAAAAAAGTACCTTTTTAATATTCCCTTCGTCGATAATCGGGATAAACTTTTTGACGTTAAAAAAGAAAAGATCAATTTAAAAAATATTTTATTTTTTATTTTCTAGGTTTTATTGCTTCTCAGCTTTGTCATTCTCTCAGCAGCAGAGGATAAAAAAGTCGAAGAAAATAAAGTTGAAGATAATGAAAAATCAGCAACATCAGATAAATCAAAACGTGGTTTATTATTAGGCGATTTTCACGGTGGTTTTGATAATTATGGTTATGGTTTTGGTCATGGTCATGGTCACTTTGATCATTTCCATCACCACGAACCAATTAAAACAGTAACTTTGACAAAACACGTTGCTGTACCAGCACCATATCCAGTACACGTTGAAAAACACGTACCATACCCAGTTAAAGTACCAGTTAAAGTACCAGTTGACAGACCATATCCAGTACACGTACCAGCACCATATCCAGTTACCGTTGAAAAACACGTACCATATCCAGTTGAAAAACCAGTGCCTTATCCAGTTAAAGTGCCTGTTAAAGTACCAGTTAAAGTACCATATCCAGTACACGTACCTGTTAAAGTACCTGTTGAAGTACACAAACATGTACCATATCCAGTTAAAGTACCTGTTGTTGTTAAAGAACCATATCCAGTTTACGTTAAAGATCATCATTATGGACATCATTATGATTATCATACATTACATGATTATCATGGTTTCCATGGATTTCACTAAATTAACAAAGTTTTGAATTTTAATTTATGAACTTTTAAAAAAAACGATCTCAGAATTTTTTTTTTGAGTGACTTATAATCATTTTTTTTTTTGCATTTATTATTGTGAAATTGTTATTATTATTACTTTTTTTTTGTAGTTTTAGCATAAAATTTAAGTTTAAAAAATACACAATCAAATATTTGTATTTATATGTAAATACTCGAATTATAATTTTTTTTAAATGTAATAACCAAAAAAATCTGAAGAAGAATAATAAAGTCAAAAGACTTTTTTTTTATATCAAAAAAATTTTTGTGAATTATTTCAAAAAAAAATTTCCAATACAAGATTTTTTCTAATTACACACATCTCATTACAAAATATTTATTGCATAAAAAAAAATTAATGATCCATTAAAAATGCATATTTTGATTACAAATATTTTGATAAAGAAATTATTTTCAAAACTGCAATTAACCGGAAACTATCATTTAACACAGAAAAAAAATTTTACAGGACACTGATTGCACACAATTTTTCGTACGTAACACATGTAAGACATCTTAAAAAAAAAAAAATTTTTTTCCACTTGATTCTCACATATGTTGTTTGGAAAAATAATAAAATTTCGACATATCCGTTTGACATAAGTTTAGAATAATATTTTTTGGTCTCGTGTCTATGAATATAAATCTTTTGAATCCTTTCTAATGACTTTGCAATGCATATGTGATCGCGATAATAGTTAAGATTACATTTTTTTTTTTTTTTAGTTGTTTAAGATAGTAACTATTATTTATTATTATTTATTATTAAATGTAATTATTGAGTAATTTGGTTTTTTAATTAACTTTTTTTAATGGAATTTTTTAGAATTTGTTGGTATGGGACTGTGAGTGAATTTTTAATATGCTGGTATTAAGATTTTAGGCTTTGATTTGGACCCTAATTTTTAGGATTTTAGGGTAGTAGTACAAATATTTCTGGAACTTTAGATTCCTCTCAGAATTGACAGAAAAAAATTGATATTGAAACTTCGCTTTTGGCATCTAGTTTTTTTTCATTTGTATACGTAGGTCCTTAGACAGAAAATTCTTTTTAGTTTTTGTATTTGTAATGTATGTATTGTAATATTTGTATCATTTGTAACAATGGGATTAAAATAAATCCACTTTCCAAAATCAAAATACCAGTTGAGTGGATACTTTTTCACAGCTTCCTGACTATCGAAATTGAGGCTAAAATATTAAAAAATTTCCAATCTGCATACCATTTTTTGAGCACTTAACTAATAATATGTGTAATCATTTTTTTTTTATGAGTAATTTATTTGAAAAATGAACTTAATTTTTTTGCAAAATGCAAGAGAAAATTTTTTCAATATTATCTTACACAAAAATCATAAGTAAGTTTAACAAAAAGGCGTTTTAAAATTCAAGTTCTAAAATTAAAATTTTTACTACTTTTGTTTGAAAAATATTATAGAAAAATGTAACCATGCATGTGAACTTCTTAGTAGGTCAATGTCAAGATCTTATAATTCGTTTGTTTGATTCAAGATAGTTCACGTTGAAAAAGACTTTTGCAACAAATTTTGATTTTTTTCTATGATAATTTCTTTAAACTTTATATGTAATAACTAAAATGTAATTTATTCATACTGCTGTTACGTATGAGACTGTAAAACATTATATGCACTAAAACTGTGAAAATATTTCTTAAAATTTTCAAAATCTTCGTAAATTGTTGAATTTTAATAAAGAACGTATGCAAAGACACTACAATTTTTAAAAAGCCAAAAATAAAATAATATTACGCCCAAATTACCCATTTATTTTCACTAACCGGTTAAAATACTAAAATAAAATTTATTTTTAAACAACATCCTAAAAAAGTTAATGCACATACTTTTCGCCTGATTCTTTTTCCTTCAAACCATGCTTCTTATCAACTTTATCAAAAAAATAAGGTGTGCCAAAATAAAAAACAAGTTTACACGAATATTAATGGACCAGGTGTCTTGTATAGTAAAATATACAAGATTTTTCTGTAAAATTCAAAACTTTTGAATAAAAAATTCTCAGGTGTATAAAAAATTGAACAATAATAATATGAAAATTTTGTATGGAGTACATGAATTTACAAATAAAATAATTACTTTATCTGTTCACATTAAACTACACCTTTCTATTATTTTAAATTTAATAAAAAAAATAACAATAACGTAATTTACATACACTGTTGGAAAATTTATTAATAAAGTTGCAAAATTTTTAGGTGGAAAGGATCTAATTTTATTTATGAATCAAAAATTTATTAATGTTTCTTCATACCAAGAAAATTCAAAATTTTTTAGCCAACTACCCTAAAAAAAATTGAATACCAAATTCCATAAAATATTTTCCAACAGTGTATCCACCCTAACACGACAACAAAACCAAATTAAACATAATTACATGCCAATAAAAAAAATTTACATAAAGCAAAATAATTAATCAAAAAACCTTAATAAAAATTGCCTCAAGTAAAAAAAAGTATTACAATTGTTATAAAACCAATAATAAAAAAAAAAGCAGATACAGAAAAATTCCCACGTGTATTATTGCTTATAATATGAAGAGAGTCATTAAATCAAAGGATTTTTCTAAAAAAAAAAAAGATATATAAATTCATGAATAGCCTATTTATTACGAAATAATAAGCGTTCACTTCTGCATTAATCTTTTTGAAGATGACTTTTACTTGTATGATATCGCGTGGTAAATAATACAGACAAAAAAATAAATAAATGTTTTATAAATATTATTGCATAATTTTGTCGATATCACATTTATACAAATACAATAATTTGAAAAAAAAAAAAGATCAAGAAGAATTGATTAAAACGTGATTATAAACTTCATTATATTCTAGAGTTCAAGTAAAACATTGTAATATATTATTGCAAATTCTTCTCTCTTAGGTTACTTACTTACTTACTTTTTTTTTTGTTGTGTCAATCTTTTATAAAAAAAATAAGAGATTTATACTATTATTATAGAAAATGAATCTGATTTTTTTTTTTTTTTTTAATTGTATGTTATTGGTACTTTTTATTGTAATAATGTAATTATTTTCTTTGTGAATAAAATCCACATAAATCATATAATATATAAGTATTTTTTTTTTTCTTTTCTTTGTATTTATTGACAGAAATTCTATTCTGTATTGGTATATGAATTTTTCTGTAAATTAAATTTTGAATTTTTATCAGAGACCGAATGCTAAAGTGATTGTTTAGGGTATTGCTTGAATGTGTAGCCTGATACTTAATTTTTATAAAATTATTAATGCCCTATAAACTTAACCTATGTTATTTCATAAAAAATTTATACAAAAAATAAAAAACGCGTTTACGACATACACCAATAAAAATGGTATCTATGTTACATTCTGTCACTCATCACCAATATGATATATATTTTCCGATACAGATAGTTGAACAAGTATGTATAGGACCTTGTTTAATTTGCATACACCTGCTATAGATCATGCAACGACTTTAGCATCCAGCCGCAGAAGAAATACAAAAACTTTGTAATCGTTGAGAATAATTAGGTTACCTGCTCAATTTTTTCAATATTTTAGTAGCAAGTATTAGGTTACTCAGATTATAATATTTTACATAAATTTACCAATAACTTCAATAAATAAGAAATCATTTATTAAACATATACTAAACGTCAATTATAATTTTTAAGTATGTAATAGTATATTACAATCCCGTGTCCAGAAAAGTAAAGAATGGCCCAAATCGCACGTAAATTAGCATCCGAGGCGAAGCCGAGGTTGGTAAACTGCGATTTGGGTCATTCTTTATTTATGGACAAGGGTCGTATAAGATTTTTCTTCGTCAGTGGTGAGAGAAAACGACTTTTCCGGTCGCGCAGCGGCGGGGTAAGGGTAAAGGGGTAATTTTTCATAGTTATAACTTCAATATTCGTGATCAGCGACCCCAAAAACCTCTATTAGACCAAATCTTGGAGGGCTAGAGCAAAAGTTGAAAAAACACCCCTTTGAGGGGTAGTTTTGGCTAATTTAAGGGTCAAGCCCCAATTGCGCATAGAAAATAACCCGATTTTCGTGTTCTGCGACCCAAAAAACGTATAGTAGACCAAATCTGGTAGCGGCCACAAAGAATACCACCAAAACCGTGATTTGACTGGAGTAAAATCAGCCTTATGTTTTGAGTTTAGAAGAACCCCTAAAATTTTTTTATAAACCGTTAATTTTAATTTGGTTCTTCAATACATCAATAATAAATTTGAGTAATTATTTTTATTTATTAAATTTATTTTATATTTTTAATAATTTGATAATTTATGGACACAAAATCAATTTTTATATAGTCTTCAAAACTCAATTCACTTGCGAGAGAAATTTTACTAAAAAATCATACAGTTAAAATCTAAGTCTCATAGTAAGTCTATATCTAAAAATCTGTATCTAAAATATAAACCAAAATCACAGTATTTGCAGGCTACATAAAAAATATACCTTTTGGTCTAAACATTTATAAGTTTTTAGAGATATTTATGACGATAAATGTTTCTATAAATATAATATTTAAATATCTAGGTGGAAATTTCGTTTGTTACCGAGGTCACACGAGGTGCCGGACGAGATTATAACGTTAAAAACAAATTTCCATTTGTAATAATCGTAATTGATAATTTTTTTAATTAATCTTAACATAACAAATATTAGATTTTGTTTCAATCTTTTACTATATAACTCTTTGGTAAATATTGAATTTAATTAAAGTATTTAATAACATGATAAATTACAGATGCAAAAATCATTTCTTATATAGCCTTCAAAACTGATTTCACTTGCGAGAAAAATTTTAATAAAAATTTAATGAATTATACATAAAGCAAAATCACCATTTTTTCTACATAAAATGTAAATTTTTGTATTTTACCTTAAACCAAGTACCAATTACCTTCCCCAACATCTTTCCAATTAAAACAATTGCATATTTACAATCCTATTTTAAATTTAACTTTATAAATACCGATAAATACCTATATTGTGTAAATCATTGAAAATTAGTTATTTTTCTATAAAAAACCATATAATTTACTTATTTATAGCTTTAATTATTAGTAAAGATATGATGCAAATAATTATTTTCAATATAATTATAGTGACATTAAATTTGCAAATCTTTTTTACAAAACACGTAAGTAATAAGAAAGTAATTTTATATATAAATGTATAGTATATGCATATATAAGAGTTTTATAAATATTTTATTGCAAAATTCTACCTTGGAATCTTTGATTATAAGATAAAAATTGACATAGAACTTATTCTGGCCATAATTAATAGTATAAAAGCCATAAATACATTACGTACGTTGTTTATTTGATCTAAGTTGTATAAAGTGCATGTATGGTAAAAAAATTAATGTTTATTTTATTGTACAAACTTTTTGTTTCGTGGCTGATTTTTCTACACTCGAGTAAAAACTTGTATGGTAAATTTGGGTTAATAGATAATCTGTAAAATAGACCTCATATATTATTGCAAACGTCATAAATTAAAGACCTGCAAAAAGTATAGTCAAAGTAAATTATACAGAAATCTTAATGATTAGTGGACCTTTATCCTAAGAAAAACCAATTTCTAAGCCAATGAAATTTATAGTCAAATTAACGATGTTTATTATCAGCTAATAAATCTGTCTTTGCATATTAATATATGGAGAATATAGACAGTCTATACGTTCTAAATACTTCACTGTTGCATAAAGCATGCAGTTCATTAATTTGAGATTATTAGATCCTTATCACTATCATAGCTGAAATTTCAAATTGACTTTAAATTATTGAGAAATTTTATAAATAAACCTTGAATTTTATTTACTTTTTTGTGGGGGGGAGGTCCTTGATTTTTTATGTAGAAAAAGTAAAATAAATTTTAAAAAAGTTTTTGAACTTAATGGGCCAAGTCTTAGAATTTTGGCAGCCCTTTTTGTGTTTAGATAAAAAAATTTAAATTAGGGATCAAATGAAATGGAACTCTCAGGGATTTAGAATAATTTTTATTCTAGGACTTATAAATTAAGCTACAGGACTCAAAATAATTTTGAAAAAGGACATATTGAGCCTAAAACTTCAATGTTTTATATTATAAGATATGGTTTCTTAAAAAATCTTCAAAATATTCTTGTTTCCTAACTGAAATTCAAGCCTAGTAGAAAAAAAATTATATATTTATATGGCTTCAGGAATCAATAAATTCTGGCAAACTGAATGAAACATTAAAATACCACAATTTATGAATAGTAAAAATACATTCAAAAAAATAATATTAAACAATCAAACGACATTTAAAAATATCAAAATACTTCAAAATTTAACATGTAGAAATAATAAAATAAACAAATTTTTATTGATAAAAACTTAAAATAGATTTTATCAAACCAGTTCTAAAATTTGTATGCAAAATAAAATATTATGCACTTGAAAGAATTTTAAATAGTTAGATTCGCCTACATTATGCATTTATTAAAACAACAAAAAATAAAATTTTATTAGTCTGAGTGTAGCATGAATTAGCAAGGTTTATTTGCAAGGAATCAAACTCAGGTAGTTTTTTCAGGTACCTACACTGTAAAAAGTAACTTTCTTAGATTTACAAAAAAAATAGAATTTTTTCTAAAAATTAATGAGTTTTCAAAAAATTTTGTAAATATTCGATAAAAATCGTAAATTTACTAAATTTAGTATATTCACGAAAAATTCGAGGATTCTCGATTTTTTTTGTGATTTTACGAAAAAAGTTGTAAATTCACAACTATTTTTCGAAAATTTACAACTATTTTTTGTAAATTTTCGGAAAAAAATTGTAAATTATCAATTTTTCTTACGAATTCTCAAAAAAAATCGAGAATACTCGAATTTTTTGTTAATATACTGAATTCAGTAAATATACCATTTTTTTCGAATATTTACAAATTTTTTAGAGAATTTACTAATTTTTCGAAAATGTTCTAATTTTTTTGTTAATATAAGAAAATTACTTTTTACAGTGTACTGCGTGTATGATATTAATTGAAATTGTTGAATTTGATATTAATTTAGGATATTCGCTATAATTAATATTTTTATTTTTTTTAATTACTCCTCTAAAAATAACTTATAGTATATTTTTAACTAACACCTTGTATGCCTGTATTAAGTCACTGTAAAGTTTCTATTCAAAAACTATATGGATATTTGGCAAAAATAAGTCAAATATAAGAAAATCCACACCTTATAAGGTCCTACCTGTTCGTAACCTCAACATATAGTTAGTTTTTGGATATTTAATACAATATAAAAATAAAAAAATTTAAATTCTTTTTTTTTATAAAAGTATTTAAGGTTTTAAAATATATGTCAAAAGTTTCTATTGGGTTTAGAATAGAAACTTTTGATTTCTAAGACCCCGATGACAATTCTAGCTGATTCAAATGATATCTTAAAGCTAAACTAAAAAACATAGTCCCTAGAAAAACATAGTCCTTTTATAGGGTCCTAATTTTAAAAGTTTTACAGTTTTAAAATGAAATTACCCTGAATATTATTTACAGATGGTACTTATACCCATGAATTTTATTTCTTTAAAATTTGGTGAAACTATTTATTATCATGGATAATTATTTATTCAGTCCCACCTAATGACCCTTAAGGGCAAAATGGTTTCCTCTGGAAAAAAATAAAATCTTAATAAAAAAATTCATTAAATTCATAAAAATAAACTTTAAACCTTCGCTCAGACTATTCCTTATTCATAATAACTGACTAGTAATGATATACTTACGCATAATCAAATACATAAATAAAATAAAAGTTTCTATTATTACAAAATGTATAGGTACGTACCATGTAAATAAATTTTCTATTATATAATAATTTTATTATTGTATACATAATTTTTTAAATCAAAATATTTTTTTGATAAAAATAGTAGGCATATGTCTTTATTATAATAGATTATGCATAAACTATGTATATAAAATAAAAACAATATCAAATACAATTTAAATATTACAATTTCACTTTTAGCAAATGTAAGTATGTAATGTGTCCAGATTTTTCTACATAACTTATTGTATAATAGGTACGACATTTTTATAAAAAATAAGGCTATTGTAATACTTACGGTTATATATTTATGTACTTGCTAAATAATATGCCGGAAGTTTTTGAATTTAATTTTTGAAAATAACATTTTTTTTATCGAATGATTATGATATTTTTTTGTGGTTAGGTGAAAATTGCTTGTATTGTTTGTGTATATTAGCTTGGGAATTGTTTATATTTGAAAATCACTTATTTTATTTATGTAGGTCGAAATATAGCTATTTTTTAAACAAGGGATTAAATATTTGTATGACCTTCGATGCGTTTCGGTCTTTTTGATCAGTTTTGGCTACACAATCAGAATTGGAAGCTTCCTTGGCTACACAAAACTCGACCCAACTCGAAGCAAAAAACTCACAAATTTCGGGTACCTGACCATCCAAAAGGGTCTTTTCTTCCTAGCGGGCCGAAAACACTTTTTTCGCCCCGCAACGAAATCGAAAAAAACGCGTTTTTATCCCACTGAGAAAGAAAAAATTTCGTTTTATCCATGGGAACAAAAAGAATACCCCAGATCGCAGTTTACCAATTAACGTGCTAATTAACGTGCGATCTGGGCCATTCTTTTTTTTTTTGCTCCCTTGGTTAAAAATGTACTATTACAGGCTTAATATACTGCTTGCAAGGTCAAGGCCAATATTTTTTTTTGTTAAAAAAATAATTATTTTTCGCTAATTTTAAAAACATTTTTTTAATGTTTTTCGGAGATTATGCCAAAATGGGTCAATATTTTTGAGACTGTGTACCTATTTGCCTTTTCCAACAATCTTTCCTTATTTACAGGCTACCAAAAAAAACTAGATTGAATAACTTTTAACTAATCAATATTTGCTAAAGATTGGGAAGCGAAGGGGGAAATTGCCCTACTCCTTAGACCAAAAATATACATGTTTTTGAATAAAATTTTTTTTTAAACACAAACATATGTTACGAAACGAAAAATTTGGACATTAGGTTTTTCCAACAATTGACGTAACCCTTACTTCGTTAGTTTCTTCTTCTCTGACAATCGACCCAAAAATAAATGACCAGAATATCTTACCAACCGAAACAAATCAAAACTATTGGATCTTAAAATTATGAATTAAATTATAATAATTTATTTATCACCAATTAAATGAAAAATATGATAAAAATTGAAATAAAATAAAAAATAAGTACAATAAAATCATTTATGAAGAATACACAACAGCTGTTACAATATTACAAACGTTATACTTCGTGTTTTTAACTGTACTTGTTCACTCTTCAATTATTTTACTGTCGTCAAGTTTTGAAAAAAAAAAACAAGAAGAATAGAAATAGAATAATTGTATTTATTTAAAAAACTGACTTGACAAACTGTGTTTTAAAAAATATTTATCCTAGAGATTTTTCAACAAAAAAATGGGGTTAAAAAATCAAAAAAATTTTTTAAAAGTGTTAGTGTTAATATTTGTAATAAAATTAATTAAATGTGATGAAATTTTTCCACTATTAATGCCAAATGTTCGTCCACTGGTTGTAAGTAAAATAATTTTGTTTCTTTATTATTTTATTTTTTACAGAAATTTTATTTTTTGTCTTATCTTATCACGTATAATAAAAAATTATTATAATTTTGTACGTGCAATACTGATGAAATACAAAAAGAAATACGTTATTAAAATTTTTTATCATCTTTTTCTATGTAAAAAAGAATTCCCAGTAAAAAAAATACTGATTAAAATAACAATTTTTTAATTAAAAAAAAAATAAATAATAATTGTAATTAAATTTTATTAACAGGATGAATCATATTTATGTACACCAGTAAAAATAGATGATAAAGAAACATATTTTGTTACTGGTTTTGAACCTAATGCAACAATGAATGTTGCACATCATATAATTATATATGGTTGCAAGAAACCTGGAAGTATAAAATTATTATGGGATTGTGGTGAAATGGCTAATTCAATGGATACAACGTTAGAAAAAGCGAGTCCTTGCTCTGATGGTTCACAAGTAATTTTTTTTAATAGAAATTTATTTTTTTTTTTGACATAATTTTTGTATTTTATACGAGGCAATATATGTTAAACTGGACTTGTTTACTGGTCAGCCCTCAATATTTGCTACATATTTTAGAGAAAGATTAAATCATCAAAAAAATACATGCTCTCAATTTTTAGTCGAAAATATGACCTTAAATTTTTTTCAAGGCTCTTTAATTTTTGTGATGAAATTTCGATAAATTCCCTTTTCAAAAATAGTCAATATATAGTATAAGTTTAGTTACCCCCAAATCAAAAGGTCTACATAATTTTTTTTTGTTATTTAAAATTTTGCAATTATGAAACATCTTGCAAATTTTTTAAAAATGGGCTTTTCGCAAAACTAGACTGAAAAAAGCTTATAATTGTTTTGTGTGTTAACACAACCAACGAACATTTTGACCTTCAATCTTTTTAACTTATACTCCCTAAATTTTATAAATCCTAGAACCGAAATTATAATAAGTCTTTAAATTAAAATTATTTCAAGTTCCTAAACTAAAATATCCTAAGTCAATTTGACCCCCCCCCCCCTTTAAAAACGACAAATTTTCACCACCATCCCACCTCTTTAAAAAGTCAATTTTTTATCCTGCCTTAAAAGCGAACATTCTTCTAATTAACTTCCTTATAAACATGTCCTATTTGCGGCTACCAGGATTCCAGGTGTGACAGCCAAATTTTTTTTTTTTATAAATGATTGTAAATGACAAAACCTAAAGAAATCTTAACAAAATAATCACAAAACTTTTTTTTAAGGCTCGTCATGCCGTGGTGCTCGCATTAATTTTCTTTGCGTTTCAAGCTATATGAGTTTATTTGAATTTAAAAAAAATTTCGTTTACCATGACTGGAAATCCAGTAGCGGCCAACAAATTTTTTTTCAGTGTAATAACTTGGTTTTTTGAAATAGATAAAAAAATTTTTTTAATGATTTTTGAGCTATTTTTTAAAAATATTGCCAACAGAACTGAAACCAGAATTTTTTTCCTTTGCTCAAAAATATTTTTTAATGAGTTTCATTGGCTTTAAGTACTGAAAAAAAAAGTTTAATAATATACTTTAAAGCACTATTCTGCATTCTGGTAATGATTTTTGAGCTATTTTTTTAAAATATTGATAACAAATATGAAACCAACGTTTTGCTAGAATCACTCAGGTTGGTCAAAAATATTTTTTTATGAGCTTCGTTGGCTTTGAGTACAGAAAAAAAAGTTTTATAATATACTTTCAAGTATACTTCTGCATTCTGGTAATGACTTTTGAGCTACTTTTTAAAAATATTGCCAAAAAATTTGAAACCAGAAATTTTTTTCCTATGCTCAAAAATATTTTTTAATGAGCTTCATTGGCTTTGAGTACTGAAAAAAAAAGTTTAAAAATATACTTTAAAGCACTATTCTGCATTCTGGTAATGATTTTTGAGCTACTTTTTAAAAATATTGCCAAAAAATTTGAAACCAGAAATTTTTTTCCTATGCTCAAAAATATTTTTTAATGAGCTTCATTGGCTTTGAGTACTGAAAAAAAAAGTTTAAAAATATACTTTAAAGCACTATTCTGCATTCTGGTAATGATTTTTGAGCTACTTTTTAAAAATATTGCCAAAAAATTTGAAACCAGAAATTTTTTTCCTATGCTCAAAAATATTTTTTAATGAGCTTCATTGGCTTTGAGTACTGAAAAAAAAGTTTAAAAATATACTTTTAAGCACTGTTCTTGATTCTGGTAATGATTTTTGAGCTATTTTTTAAAAATATTGTAAATTTTAAAAATATTAAAAATATTGTAATAAAGTATTGAAAAATATTTTTATAACCTCTATAAAACAATTTTGAAAAACTATTATTAAAATTAATAAAATTTCAAATTTGAATTTCTAAACAAATAACAATGAAATTTCTATCAGCCAATCAGAATGACTCTTTACCTATAAGAACGATACTTACTGTTGCGATGAGCATGTCATCTTTAGGAAAAGGATGCGATAAAATATTTTAAAAAATATTTTTTTTTTTTTTTTTTTTTATAAATATTTTCAATATTTTTTTTTTTAATGATTTTTGGTTCTGCAAAAATATGCATATCTAAATGACTTTATACGACTTTTGAGGGTTGATCTATAAAGAAAGCCTGTTTTTTTTTTTTACTAAAAACATAATTTTTTTCAGATAATATACGCATGGGCAAGAGACGCACCAAAATTAAATTTACCTGACGGCGTAGGTTTCAAAATAGGAAAAAATTCAGAAATAAAATATTTAGTATTACAAGTACATTATGCAACGATAACACCATTTTTAAATGGAAATACAGACGATTCTGGAATAAAATTAATTTACACAAAAAACAAATTAAACAAACAAGCCGGAATTATTGTCTTAGGTACCGGAGGTTACATCCAACCAAACAGTTTTGAACATATGGAAACTTCCTGTAGAATTGAAGAAGATAAAGTAATTTACCCATTTGCATACAGAACTCATACCCACAGCTTAGGTAAAGTTGTATCTGGTTACGTTATAAAAGCAAATGATAATTCAAATAATAAATGGACCGAATTGGGCAAAAGAAATCCATTAACACCACAAATGTTTTATAAAGTTCATAATAATGTGACAATAACTAAAAATGATATTTTAACTGCTAGATGCACAATGTTTAATACTCGTAGTAAAATAACTTATGTTGGCAATACTAATTTAGATGAAATGTGCAATTTTTATCTTATGTATTATGTTGATAACGAAGAAGTTTTAAAACAAAAAGATTGCTTTACCTCGGGTCCACCTTATTATTATTGGAAATATGATACTAATTTGAAAAATATACCTGAAAATGAAGCATCTGTTTTATAAAATGCTTTTTTTGGTTTATAAATAAAATTAAATTTTGATTTATTAAAAGTATTTTTAATTTATTTGACCATTTTTTTAATATTACATTTATAACAATAAAAATTTTGATTTATTCTTATGCTATAGTAATTAAATGATTAAATTTATGTTTTTATTTTTTTGCAACAAATTTTTAAATTATCAAAAGTTTTAGTATATTTTTATTAGTTTATACTTATTTATTTATTTAGTTTATTTATATTTATTTTTATTAGTTTTATTATCGATAAAATACAGATCCTGAATTTGCATAACCATTAACCTTTTAAATTATTTGGTTTTTATAAAAAATTTAAATTTAAACTGTATAAATATGCAAGTGTTTTAATTGGGGACGTAATTGGTACTTGGTTTAAGGGAAAATACAAAAATTTACATTTTATGTAGCAAAAGCTGTGATTTTAGTTTATGTATAATTCATTAAATTTTTTATTAAAATTTTTCTCGCAAGTGAAATTAGTTTTGAAGACTATATAAGAAACGATTTTTGTGTCCTTAATTTATTAAGGTCTTAAGAGCGTTAGGATTTTGCCTATCGGCATCCTTGTCTTACTCATGTAAAAAAATACGGATTGCAACTTTAAATAAATAAAAAAGTTTTTTCAATAATACTTAATTATTACTATTCAAAGCTTAAAAATGAATTTTATTAACTTAATTTTGGCATTAAATAAATTAATTATTATTTAAGCAATATTATTTAATTATTTATAAAGAAAACAAATAAATAAAAAAATATAATAAATGACTACCTCAATAGCAGAATAAACGTTTATTTTTTATACATTTTTTTAAGTAAAACCATGAAAAATGACGGTCGATTGTAAATTTTAAGGTCTCTTTTTATTTATTAGGACTTTATTTATCAAGTCATAAAAAAAAATATCAAAGTTTTGTATTTTAAATGCTTTTTTTTCATTTTTTAAAATTCCCCATAAGAGCCTGTGTTAATTTATTTTTTATTTATTTATTTTCTCAAAAACTATTCGGTCAATTATAAAAAAAAAAAAATACGTGTAAAATTAAATTATATTTACTTTACTTTCTCCAAGTTTCAGCTTTTTTTTTGCATTTTAATTCTACCGCTCTTAAGACCTTAAGTTACATTAATTAAATTCAATATTCTTAAGAGCTAATATTTATTATTTTGATATTAATATAAAAAATTATTATTAACCAATCTAACAATCTTCTTGTTCTTTCGGTGCCAGCAATGTATGAATTCCATAAATATTCATTTGAGTATAATACTGCATTTCCTTAACGGTTGTTCGTGTATGGCATGATGATGATGGTGTTTAAAATTTACGTTTTATAAAAAAATCTTAAAGCGAGACTTTGTTATAAATTTTCATATCTCAGAAACAAATGATCGAAAATAGACGAGCAAAAAATTTTTGATACCTATAAAACCCATTTTATCCCAAACAGTTGATAACTCCCCTTGTTAGTGTACGTACTAGATTTCATTGTAATTACAAAAAGTATGAGTATACAGTAAAAAAATTTTGAAATTAGTAAATTTACTAATAAGTTAATAAATTTTCTCAAAGTAACTTTAATTTTTGGTTTACTTATTTTTTAATTTCATAATTTTCTAAAATACTCAGAAAAGATTAAATATTTAATTAAATCAATTAATACTTATACATTTTTTAATGTAACATTATACCTAATTTATTTTGTTAAAAGAATTTTAAAAAACTTTGTTAACACAAATTTTTATCATTTTGGAATGAATGTTTAAATTTTTAATAAGAAATAAATAAAAGTATATATTGTATATATTATTGTATTTGAAAATTTCTTTATCTTAAAAATTAAATAATAAATACACAACACGAATACAACAAATTATCTAATATATAATCAAGTATATAATTATATACATATATGGGCTTGTTTTTTAATTTTTTAAAGTTTAATGCTCGGTATATATAAATAATTCAAATTTTAGCCTCTTAAGTACCAGATAACTCTGAATTTTTAAATTTGTTACTTTTTGGATTGAGAAATTACCATTGGTACTGAAAATGAATTCAAAAATTAATTAAACTTATAAAATAGAATTATATTGAACATTAGCAAAAAAATGGTAAATTTTGAAAAAAACAAATGGTCAAACTAAACTTGCTACATAAATTTCAAGTAATCCATCACACAGCATATCAAAAAAACTAAAAACTGATCTCATATATAATCATCTAAAACCTCCCTACCTCTCTCTATCTCTCCACAATTAAATAAATAAAAAAAAATTTATATATCTGTGAATCACAAAAGAGAACGTGTAAACTTTGAAAAATCTTTCAAAATACACACTATTACAATAATAACACTACTATAAACATTTATTACTCTGTCGTATTTACTATCACACGTTGTTTTTAACCTTCATTCATATTTTTGCACAATTTTTTTATAAAAAGGTCAATTACACTCTTATTTATAAAATATCGATAATTTTTCTTAGTTTAAATAAATACTGTGTCTTTAAGGTGTATAATTATTTAAAATTTTAGTAATAATAATGAGTGGGGGTTTATTGTGTACTTTATGATAATATGCAGTGATAATTTATCAATAATATCTGACGTTTTGGTTTTTACTTGAATATTTAAAGACTGTGTGTATTAATGAAATCAAAATTTTGATAACACATATTTTTTAAGGTAAATTTTTTAGTCTAGTTTCTAATCGTCAGATTAGATATAAATATGGAGTAAGATAATAATTTCGTTTATTGAATAAAAAAATATTTTTAATAAAATAAAATTTTTTTTTGCAGTTTTTTTATGAAAAAATCAGCAATAATGATAATAATATCATTTTTATTATTAATTATTGCGTCAAGTATATATTTGACAGTATCTTCAACTGTGTTTACATCAACAAATCAAAGAGTAGAAGAAATAAGTAAGTTTTCACCAAAAATGTATTATATGAATCAAATAAAATTTTTTGTATATTTTTCAGTATGTCCAATAAACCCAGAAGTGATAAATTTACCAAACAGTGAAAATTTTAAATTAGACAGTGGAATAAAAATAAATTACGATAGAAGTAAATTAGCAGTTTACGAATATTCAGATATTGACTTAGTCAATATTTTGGTTAATAATGTAACGATTCATTTTTCTGGAATTTTAAATTCTAGAGATAAGACATCGAGTTCGTTTAGTACTAATATTATTGGTTTAGGAGAATTAAAAAGAAATTTAATTAATGGCCATGAAGTATTAAATGATTGTGATATTTATTTAGCTAAAAATTTTTATCAAAAGTAAATTTTTTTTAAATATTTTTTTGGTATGTGATTTTTAATTGAAAATTTATTTTTTTTAGTAATGACGTACCAAGAAAGATAAAAATGGAAATAATGCATGATGCTGAATTATGTATGAGAAGAGAATTTTGTTATAGATTGAATAAAATAGAACTAAAAGATTTACAAAATGCCCAAAATTATTTATATGATTTTGGGCCACTTTCTGTAACAACGGATAATAATATTTTATGTAATGTTAATAATAAACAACCAGTAACAAGTTCTGATGTTAGTACTGTTATTTCATCTTTTGAAAATGGAACGAATATAAGTAAAGATGAGTTACAGGTAAAATTTTTTTTATTAATCATTTATAAGTAATATTTTGATTACTACTTGTTTTTATTTTGTTTTTTTAGTCTACAGTTAATAAGCTTGTTGATTTTGGGATTGCTGAAATGATAAGAAGAATGAAAGTTGATAATGAAGGTTATATGAAAATACCAAATATTACTAAAGTTGTAGAAACCGGTTCGTTTTGGAAACCTGATACACATTTTGAAGCGTATAACGGGAGCTTTGGGTGAGTAATAATCGAAAACAACGTGTTATTATTGATTTCTTTTTTTATATGGGTAGATCTAATTAAAATCAACAAATAATTTTTCTTTCATAATATTTACTACAGATTCTGTAACTTTATTGATTCGGCATATCTCGAATTTCTCAAGAATTAAATTTTTTTCCGTTTTTTAATTTTTTATTAGACCCTAATAAGTAGAATCAGAACATTCAATAGATAAATTTTTCCACCTAATGTTAAAATATTAATGTTATTTGGATCATTGAACAATGGCATATGATGGGAGTGTACTATTGCCAGAAATTCGTGTCGGATACCCGAGAGGGTGTATCAAGAGTGGGTCGAATCAAGTTTCGGATAAAGCTAAAAATTTGTTATAAATGACTGCAGGTACGAATTAAATCGAAATTTTCTCTGTCTAAGCATCCCAAAAACCCCCTAAATAATCAGATTTTCGGGCCAAGTACTAAAAATTTCGGGTAACTGTACACCCCTAGTATATGATATCCTTTTTTTGGAAGAATTATGTCTAGCCACAATCGCCAAATTTAGACTAATTTTTTATTTTTTCGGCAATTTAAATTGTGGAACTGGGCCAAATTTGGTAAAAATCAACATCATATTTATATGATCACACAAATTAGTTGACAAACCCATATGTTTGTAAAGAGTAAAAAGTTACTTGAAAGAAGGGTCCATGCAAAATCAATTTATAATGGCGAAATTAAAATATAAAATTTTCTTTGATCCAAACTATAAAAAAAAAAATAATAAAAAATTAAAAGTTTTTAAAACTTTTGGTTTATTTCAATTTTTTTCCCTAAAAGGTGCTTTAAATTTTGTCCTTAATTTATTTAAAATTTTACTACCCAAAGTATTTTCAGGCTTAACTCTTTTTAATTGGTGGAAAAAAATTTGTTTATCCTAGGGTTCTAAATCAAAAGCTAGTAAAAACATAAATTATTCAATTCATCATAAATTGAAAACGATAAATATAGCTTCAAAATTCAAACATTTATGATGTTGATTATAAAATAGATTTTTCAAATTAGTATAAATAAAAAAAATTTAATTCCGTCGATTTCATTTGGATCTACCCATATAGCTATGCAAACTGAAATTAAATTTCTTTTTTTATGAATCATACAGTGACGTTACAAGCTTAAAAAGGACAAAGGATGCAATACTATCAAACTCAGATATGAAATTTATGGTTTCATGTGGTTTCGGACTTGGAAATGCAGAATTATCATTTCAAAACTACAAGGTAAATCAAATTAAAAAACGACTATTTAATTAAAAAAATATTACAAAAAAAAAATATTTTTACAGCTAAAATACGGTGTTGCTAAAATAGATGGTGAATTATCAGCAAAAATAAATGGTATATCAATATTTGCAGAAATTGCAGTTGATTACAATCAAAAACCATGTAAAAATGTCTTACAAGAATTAAGAATAACGGAATTAGGTAAATTAAAAATGTCAATGACCGGTTTGGGCCCATTAAATAATTTAACATCGAAGCTTATATCATGGATAACTAAAAATTGGAAAACTGATATTATTAAACAAATAGAAAAAAAATTTACTAACATAATAACAAAACATTTAAATAAATTTAATTGTGAAAGATTTAGACCTAATTATTAGTTAGTATTAATTTATAATAATGAAAATTTAATATTATTTATAGACTGATTAGATTAATGAGATTTAATGATGTTTTAATTTTTGTAATAATTTTATAGTGCCATATTTTAAATCACATGATATTATTTATAAATATAACAGGTATAATAATAAAAATTTATGCTAATTTAATCAGTCTAGTCAATAAAAGTAATTTATGTACATAAGTGATATATTTATTGTAATTAATAAAAGAAATTTTAATATGATTTATTTTGTGATTATTTTAATGGTTTATTATGGATTATATTATATGAGCTATTGGCTTCAAAATTAAATGCTTTGGATTTTTATTATAAATATACTTAAAAATTCAACTGTTTGGAAAGCCGATTTAATTCTAACTTTCAGGATAGTTTGTGGTAGTTGAAAAAACATCCCCCATGCTCCGAGTTTACCTGAATGAGCCTCCTGGGCCTAAAAATTAGAACCCTTAGAAGGATTCTATGCTTTTAGATTATTGAAATTATTAAAATTATTTCCTACGGGAGGAAACCTTCCTCCTTTTTTACACGAAAAGCTCCAGGGGTCTGAAGGTATAGTTTTTAGGTGGGAAATTTCCCTGGTATTACGATTCTAACATCCAAATTTCCATTCGCTCTTAAAAATGAGTATAAAAGGGTAAAAAATGACTTGCTAAAAAAAGGATAATTTTTATTAACTTTAAGTTATTATTTAAATAAATAAATAAATAAATTTACATTTTTTAAAACATTTTATATGCTATTTTTTTTTTAATGATAAAAAATAATTATTTACTTTATATACTATTTACTTTATAACGTTAAATACGAAATAATTAGTATCATTTTTGATATAAAAATCATTAAAAAAAATAGCATATAAAATGTTTTAAAAAATGCAAATTTATTTATTTATTTATTTAATTTACATAAAAAAATAAATAATAACTTAAAGTTAATAAAAATTATCCTTTTTTTTAGCAAGTCATTTTTTGACCCTTTTATTCTCATTTTTAAGAGCGAATGGAAATTTTCCCAAAAAGGATGATAGAATCGTGATGCCAGGGAAATTTCCCACCTATAAACTATACCTTCAGACCACTGGAGCTTTTCTGGTATAACCGAAGACCGACCCGACAAATTTTTTTGAAATTTGCTATCCCCGAGAATCAGCCATTAAAATACTGAAAAATAAATAAAAAAATAAACCTTTCGTTTTTTACCGCATAGCATATTTTCACTCGAAAAAAATCAGATTATAAACTAAAATATTTGGCACAATTCACTATAAACGATTCAAAAAGCAAAGAAAAAGATTTACAACGAATTGATTAAAAATAATTCATGCTTATCAATAAAAAATTGATGTTTATCATCAACAGTAAAACACATTTAACGTATAAAACTGGGTAAAATTGGAATATGACTTAATAAATATATTATCAATTTAGTTAATTCCAAAAAGTATGTTGATTTTGAATATAAATTGATTATTTTATTGTTATAAAACATAAATTTCACCAGTGTGATAACATTTTTTTTTGTAGAATTAAGAAATTTTTTTATTTTTTTGAAGTTAAAATAATTTTAGTAATTTATTTAAAATGATATTTTCAAAAATAAATATTTTACTAATTTTTATAATATCAACAATTTCATCTACTTTTGCCTTAACAGCGACAAAGACATTGGATCAAAAATGTATGTAAAAGTAAAACAAAAATTTAATAAAAAAAGTTATTTAATTATTGTAATAATTTTTTAAGATGTGAAAATAAGTGATCTTCTTTCGCCATCTAAAAATGAAACAATTTTGGAGCAAGCTATAAGCAGAGATGAATTACAGGTAAGTTTGTAAATTTTTAGGGTAATTGCATTTATTTTACGCTGGTTACTCGGGTTAAAATATTTTAAATTTTAAACAAATGTTACTCTTGCATTAAATTTTCACTGTTCAAATTTTGGGATTTTATAATCCTTAAGATTGGTTAGATCCCCTAAAATGTTGATTTCAATGTTTATAAGGTTGCTTGCTTCTAATTTTTTAAAACTTACTTGTCATTTATAATTTTCTGCAGCAAACTATTAATAAACTAGCTGATTATGCACTAGCCGAAATAATTAGATGGATAAAAGTTGATAATGAAGGATACATGGAACTACCAGACATATCACACAATAATTTAAGCCAAAAAGTTAGCTTGCAATTTGAAGCACGCGAAGGCAGTTTTGGGTAAATTTTTCTTTGGTTTCTATTTAGTTCAGTAATTTAAAATAAAAATAAAATTTCAGTGATGTAACAAGTGTTAAAAGAACTCAAGATGCTATTTTATCAAGCACAAATATGACATTTAAATTTTCATGTAGTTTTGGATTTACAAATGCAAATATGTTTTATAAAAACTACAAGGTACCATTTTTTGAAATTAAAAATTTTTTTTACTAAAAATTTAATTTTTTTTTTTATTTCAGTTAAAATATGGTATCATGAAAGTAAGTGGTGAAATGTCAGCAATAATAAATGGTCTGTCGACAAGTGTAGCCGTTTCAGTTGATTTAAATCAAAAACCATGTAAATTTGTATTACGAGAATTAAAAATAACAGAATTAGGCAAATTAAAAATATCACTGACTGGATTAGGTCCTTTAAATAAATTTTTATCATTATTGGCAACTTGGGTAACAAAGAAATATAAAGAAGAAATGGTTAACAAAATTGAAAAAAAATTAATGGTGATCGTTGCTAAAAAATTAAATAAATTTGCTTGTTACTGATTTAAATCAAATCAAAATAACATATAAATCAATAAAATTTAACGTTTATTATCAAATTTTTATTTTTTATTTTGCTTAATTATACCTACACTAAAAAAAATTCCGGTTGCTGCAAACGGAATTTCCAATTACAGCAAACGTGTTTTTTTTAATTAAAATGAAAATTAAAACCTAACTAATTGCTTATTTACTAATTCCATGACAACCTCAATTTAATTTTCTCCTTTGTCATATACAAAAAATAGTACATTTTTAACCAAGGGAGCAAAAAAAAAGAATGGCCCAGATCGCACGTTAATTAGCATCCGAGGCGAAGCCGAGGATGGTAAACTGCGATCTGGGGTATTTTTTTTTGTTCCCATGGACAAAACGAAATTTTTCTTTCTCAGTGGGGTGAAAACGCGTTTTTTTCGATCTCATTGCGGGGCGAAAAAAGTGTTTTCGGACCGCTAGGAAGAAAAATAATTGAATAATACACGCGCATTATAAAAATTTTTTAAATTATCATTTAACAGTTAATATTTTTAATTAAATTATTTTTTTGTGCTTCTAATAAAAATTAAAATAAGCGTTCTAACTAAACAAGGAAGAAAATAAAAATTTTTTCTAAGGTCTCAATCCATCCACAAACCAAATTTTATTTTTATTTTTAAATTAAATATAAATTTTTTTTTTACTGAACTGAATTAATACTGGAATACCTAAAGTGAGTTTTTAAATACATTTGGAAGATAATATTGCTAAAATATTAAAATTTTTATTTTTTTTAAGCAGATTTAAGGTTATTTTTTTGCTTTATTAGTGGATTGAGACCTTTGCTAAAATTTCTTAGCAAATTACATTAAAATTTTTTTGTTGGGATTTTTTTTTAACATCTAGTGAAGCAGCAAAAGTTTTGAGTCGGCTAGTCGCGAGAACAAATATTGTTTTATTTTCAGATAAATGGTTAAAGTACAGCGAGGTAAGTTTCTAAATTTCACCTATATTTTTTTTATCAATGATACTTTTTTTTAATGAGAAATTTCCGTAAAATTAACCTAAAAATCATTATTTTTATATTTTTAGTGTCAAAAATATAAGAGAAAGAATTTTGGCTAATCTTCGAAAAATTTTGTTACATAAAAAATAATCTGTTAAAAAAATGATAAGTCAAATTTAGAAATACTACAACTGTACTTTTAAAAAAAATACACTATATGAAAATCATGGAATTTTCGTTTCAATCTATAGCCAAGAAGTCCAAAATAATTTTAAATTATTTTATATAAAAAATTTATGATTTTTGTCTAGGTTTTCTGATCTTTTTTCTGTACCTTATAGGTGCAATAAGATGATCAAAAAACTTGTCCAATACTCAACTTTTTATTACAACATGGAGTTTTGATACATAAAAATTATAGTTTTAAACTTAAGTTATATAAAAACAATAATTATGATAAATTTTATGAAAAAAACTCGTGTTTTTATAGAGTTTTTTTAAAAATTTCAAATTTAAAAAAATTATATAATTAAACATATAATTAGTAGGGACACACACATTTCTCCTTATCGAGAAAGGTTAGAGTGGCTAACTTGTAACATACGTAGGCTTTATTTTACAACAATAATTATGTACAAAATTCTTCGTCTACATCAGCCCGAATACCTGACCTCAACTTTTGTTAAGTATATCCCCAAAGAAACAGCTAGAGGTGAGCTAATTACACGCGAGCTCAAAGTACTTGAACTAGATGAATGGTATGGGGACTTCTCGTTTCAGGTCCAAGGAACAAAATGTTGGAACTCCCTCCCCTCAGCAATAAGATTCCTCCATTCAATTGACTCATTCAAAGCAGGTTTATTCAAATACTTAAGAACCACAAACCACACATATGATGATTCAGTTTTTTAAATTTGTTTGACAATATATTGAGCTGTTTTACCAAGATTTAGATGTATAAATGTTACACATTGTTATAAATTGTTGCTTACAGCTGTATTATTTATTAATTTATTTAAACATTGACTGTGATAAAATTATCATACCAAAATTACTTGGCAGATATTAATTAAATAATTAATGCTATGCCTGCTATAACTCGTTGCTACCATGCTATTCTTTTCTTTTCTATTTTTTATTTTTTTTTATTCTTATTTTTTAACTATTTATTTATTTATAAAAACTATAGTTATTTATGTTATGTTATCATGTTATATATGGGTATTTTTCACAGGAACGGTATACATAGTGTCCCCTCCATTTATATCCGAAACTAAAGCTTTTTTACACTTTTTTTTCTTTTAAAAAGTTCATAAATAATATTTTTTTTAAGTCACAACCTACTATGCATATATTGGTAAATTAATAAAAAAATTTTCTGGAGCATATGTTTCAAATTGTCGCCACCGTCTGCTGTCCTTTTGCTTAACTGTAAACTTTGAGTATTAACAAACGGCTTAAAATTTGAACTTAAATTTTTACTGTAGGATGCATATGACGTATTTAGGTCCCAAAAACTCATTTTTTTCAACGAAACAAATTTTCATGCAACCCTTTTAGCGTATCGTCGCATATAAGTCTGTCCCCCGGTTTTAGCTATTTTTAAGCTTCCCATCTTTTATGGGAGCGCACTCTATATGTATGCACTTAAAAGCACTGTTGTTTTTTTTTTTTACTGAACTACTCATATATGAACCTTGGAAAACTTAAAATTTCAAATATAAAAGCTTTAACTATGAAAATTAAACCTATTAAAATTTTAAAACGCTTTTACAAAAAAAAAATGTCGCCACCGTCCATGTCGTTTTCTCCAAGTGTATGTCATATATTACTTTATATATCTTGTTCAGTTATGTGTTTTGATGAAAAAATAAGATACCCAGAGTTTGAGAAAATTTGATGGCTTCAATACAAAGTTATTTCAATAATACATTAAAATTGTCGCCACCGTCCAATGTCGCCACCGTCTACAAAAATAAAAAAATCCCATAAGAATAACACGTAGAATATTTATTTTTACATTTTTAGCAGTACCACTGAAAATTTTAAGTTTTTGGACCTTGATAAACATTAAAATACAAAAAAAAAAAAAAAAAAATAATTAGTGTTGTGCCGTAAACAATAAAAAAATATTCAATTCCAGTGAAAACCACCCATATGTATCATATTTTGTAAAAGAGCAAATAAAGAAGATACAATAATATACAATATATATAATTAATCATTTAATTAATTATATCCTATTTTGGACCAAATATTTATATGATTAATTATATGATTATTTATATAATTTATTATATGTTTAATTATATAATTAATTAAACAGTATATTATGTAACAATTTTTGATAGGGCATGAATTTTTAATTCAAGAGATCAAAACTAGGTGACTTGTGTGCATTAATTTCAAAGGGGTTAAGTTTCAGAAATAAAAAGAACATTTGAGATATATTAAAAAAAATTTTTATTATAAGTGCCTTGAAATTTCTAAACTGTAAATTAACATAAAATATAGAGTATTCTCGAAAAATTAGCAAATATTCGATAAGAATGGTAAATTTACAATTTTTTTAGTATTATCGAATTTTTGTTAGAAAAATCCCGGATCCAAAAATTCGAATGCTTATTTGCAATTATTTTTTTTTACCAAAGTTTGCTAATGTTTTAACATTATTTATTTATTTGAATGAATGATATTTTAATTTTAAAAAATTTCTAAAATCATCTGGTCTAAATTCTTCACAGTTAAATTTATTCAAATTTTTAATAATAATTGTTTTTAATTTTTCTTCAATTTTGTGAACAAAATTTTCTTTATATTTTCTAGTTATCCAAGTTACAAGCAATGAAAAAAATTTATTTAAAGGACCCAAGCCAGACATTGATACTTTTAATTTACCAAAATCTGTTACTTTCAATTCTTGCAATATCGTTTTACATGGCTTTTCCTTAAAATCAACAGCAAGTCCGGCTCTAATGGCAAGACCATTTATTTCTATTGATATTTTACCTTTTATTTTTATAAAACGATATCTTAACTAAAAATAAAATTGATTTTTTTTTAAACATATTGAATATTAAAAATAAAAACGCAAATTTAAATTACCTTGTAATGATCATAAGCTAATTTTACATTTGGAAGTCCTAAGCCACATGAAAATGCATATTTCAAATCTTCACTCGTTAAAATAGCATTTTCTGTTCTTCTTAAATTTGTAATATCACTAAAATTTATAAATATTTTTTAAAATTTTGATATTAATTATATTAATTTATAAATATTTTTATAAATAAAAAAAACTTAAAAAGGTCTATTTGAAAGCAACTTACCCGAACCTACCATTTCGGGATTCAAAATTTAAGTGTGATTGCTTAATGTCGATATCTGGTACTTGTATGTACCCCTCATTATCAACTTTTATTCCACTAATTACATCAGCTAATGCAGAATCAACTAATTGATTTACTACTTCCTAAATAAAGAAATAAAATTTTTATTAAATTTACAGTCAGAGTTCCACTAATATCAACCTTTCATAGTTTGAAAATTTAATAGATTGATTTGCTATTTATTTCAAATTTTAAAAGTTACCTGTGATTCTTCTCTATTTATATCTGACTCATTTCCAAAAACTTGATTAGTTAATGAACGATTTTCAACTTAAAAACAAAAAATTATACAATTAAAATTTTTAAAATAAATTTATTATCATGGGCAATACTTTTGCTTCTTACATATTTGTCCTGATAATAATTTTGATGAAACTGTTTCAGCATAAATAGATGAAATCGTTGATACGATAGTTAATATTAATAATAATTTTAACTTCATTTTAAAGTTTTTTATTGTTAAAAAAATTACTTTTCAAAACTGAATGATTATATTAATTTTAAGTTAAAAATAACAAAATATACTCGATGCCAAAGGCAAGTAAATAATTATTTTATTTTTAACGTATTTATATAAATCTTTGAACAAATTTTGCGACTCGAGGCTTATGTTAATCAAAGACAAGCATCAAATTTTATGATAACAAATTATATTTTAAATAAATGTTTAAAAATATTTCGAATAAAAAATGTACACAGTTAGGTTGCTTTGCTTGAATGGCTACTGCCGGATATATGTAGTGATTTGGCCCCCAAGCCCGTAGACTTAACCCATAACTTCCCAAACGGACTTAAATAGTCGATTTGATTTTTGGCTGCAACACTTATAAAAAAATTAAATATGTTTTAGAAAACATATTCCTTCGCGCAATTTTGTACAGTCCCAGTATAATCGAACGTTCTTATCTCTCGAATAAAAATAACTAACTTACTACCAATTAATTTTACGTTTTCGCTCATTTTTTAGTTTTGTTAAATTTAAAAAATTGTATTATTAGCAAAGCAATCTAACGGTGTACATTTATTTTGGAGATATTTTAAAATATTTTTTAAAAATATAAATTACATTTTCTATAAGTTTTGCAGCCAAAAATCCAATCGACTATTTAAGTCCGCTTGGGAAGATATGGGTTAAGTCTACAGGCTTGGGGGCTAAATCACTACATACATCCGGCAGTAGCCATTCAAGCAAAGCAATCTAACTGTGTGCATTTTTTATTGGAAATATTTTTTAATATTTCTTTAAAATATAATTTATTATCATAAAATTTGATGCGTGTCTTTGATTAACATAAACTTTGCGTCGCAAAATTCGTTCAAAAATTTATTTATATAAATTAGATAGTAAAAAAGATACTGAAAGAGATACTGAAAAATTGAGGAAAATTATAAATAATTAAGAAATTATTGAAAAATTTATGTAGATCAAAATTTAATAAAATTTTTGTTTTTTCATAAACTAGGTGTTACCTAATTTTAGTTTTTTGACGTAAATTTATCGAAAAATAAGATTTTTGCAACGATATTTCTATGCTTGGTTAATACTTTTTTCAAGTTAGATTTGAATAAATTAATATTATAAGTATAAAGGTAAGTTAATAATATTAAGTTAAGTTAATTTTTTTTACAAATCTGTATAAATAATTTGATACTTTACGTCAAATTAGGTAATTAAATGCATCAAAATAAATTTAAGATTTCAAAAATTAAAATTTTTTTTTATATAAAATTAAACTAAAATTTTTTACAATCTCAATTTAAAGTGAAATTTTATTTACCGTTCATTTGATTTAAAAAAAACTGCAATTTTATTATACACTCGTCCTAAATTTCATAAAATTAATGGTCCTACTATAAAAAGAATCGTATTATTATTTATCCCTCCTCTTTTAAAAAGGACCAAACTTGTTTTTTTTTTATAACTGTAAAAAAAAATTATAAAACGAGCATACAGGTACCTTAAAGTTTTCAGTTAGCCCTTTATAAATATAAGTAAAACATTTGTAAAAAAAAATTTTTGATTTTTCTTTTTTTTTTAATTAAAAAATTTTTTTTTTAGTTTTGTTTAAAATGTAAAATATTTATTTTTGCGAAAGCATTTGTTTAATTTATTTTAAAGAAAAAGTGAAAAATATTATTTCAATAATATATTAATTTTTTGGTAAGTTTTATAAATTATTTATAGTTAATAATGAAAAGAAAATGAAAATTATACCAACATCAATGCTAAAAATATTTTAAATAATATTTTATTATAAAAAATTTAAAAAAATTTAATTGATTTTGAATAAAAAATACGAAAGAAATTAAAAAATTTTTATTTCAAAATTTCATTTTATCTGAAATAATTTTTATCTTTTTTAATTTTTCGCTGAAACCCGCGCTGAAATTTTTGGTGCTTTAATTTAATTTTTCATACTTGTTTAATACTGCAATCATGCCACCAATATTATTCCAATTAGTCATTGGGAATAGTCAATCTATCACAACTTTTTTAATTTTGATGTACCAATAATTTATTATGACTTTGTTTTCTTGAATATGCCCCTGCATTTTGATAACCAGACAGATGAGTTTTGATGATTTTTTAATTCCTTTTTTATAACTGAAAAAAAATTCTCATACGGCTAATGAAATTCCACTTGCGACAAGCAAATTTTATTTATCTTTCAAAAGTTCCAAATTTTTTGTTGCTTCAAAAAGTCTCATTAATATTTTAAATTCAAGCACAATTATTTTTTTATGGTAAAAAATTTTTATTAAATAATAAAAAATATTATTAATTTTTTGCAGCATAGACAAAAGAGAAACTAATAAAATGAATCCCATATATTTATTATCCATAACAATCACATTATTTTGTTGTTTGGTATCATCACAAGAAAAATATGGTAAATTAACAAATTTCTTATTTTTTCTTCGAACAAAACTTAAAATGAGAATTTCTTTTAGCATCAATTGTTATTTCCAATCCAGAACTTGATTCTGAAATGGAAAATATGACAGACTTTTTATATCAATCTGATAGTTTAAGTAACGAAGAATTAAAAAAAGTATCATCTTATCTAAGGGATGGATCGAGCTTTGCCAGAGATTTAGTTCAGGTAGATATTAATTCATTTAATTGAAGAATCGAACATTTTTTTTAATCTTAAAAAATATTTATTTTTAAGCCAATAGTTAATAAAGCAATGGATATTTCAATTGCTGAAATGATAACTGTTATGAGAGAAGACAAAGAAGGGTATATTAGTATTCCAGACATCATAAACACATTTTCGAGTGGTGATTCATTTTGGCGACCACTTGGTGAATTTGTTGCTCTCAATGGATCATTTGGGTAAATAATAAACAAATTTTATATGCAGCATATTTATTAAACGGGATTTAAAGTGAAATCAGTTAAATTTCCCAAGTTGGGTATTTAAATCGGATTGAAATTTTTAGCCTTCAATATTAAACCAAAAGCCAATTTTTTAGATTTTCTATGTAAGCTACTATTGTTTTTCTGTCGGTCGCAATGTAAAAAAAAAGGAAGATCAACCAAGAAAAGCTAAAGTACACTTTTATTTAAATTTGCTATTGGCTTCATTTGCAATAAATAAAAATTTATGAGAGGGCATATTTTGAGTTACTTAATCTACCCCGATAGGATAGTATCCAAAAAGTTATTTTGGGTAGATTTTTAGATTTTATTTAATTTTCCGACCCGTGAACATTAAATACTCTATTCATGAGCACAAAAAATTTACATTTATCCACATTTCAAGAAAAAATTATTTTGGGTCCTTAGGGCCTCCTTAACCCCGAAATATAATTTTGAATTTTTCAAAAATCGGTTTTTTGAGTAAAAAAAAAATCATTCGTGCATAAATTTTTTTCATTAACCCCTGGTAGTGTTCATTATTTGACTACAACATAAAACCATATTTTTATACCCGAAAATTCAAAATCTTCTACCACCTTTTGTAACTGCTATGAAATTTTTATTTTATATAGTTTATTGCTGTGATGAAAATGTAAAAGCTGATTTATTATTAAACTGATTTTTATCAATAGCCATCATTCTGCAGTCCCTACCGTGCTATTCACTTACCATCGTTTATCCATTTATGCATTTAAAAAGCAAAAATATGCCGAAAGTTTTACTTATTTTACTCAGAATTTCTCTAAAACAATTTTTATACTTTTTTTAGGGATTTTACTACAGCAAGAAGAATAAAAGACGTTAGTGTTAAACAATATGGCAATAAATACGTAGCTTATTGTACTTTTGGTCTTTGTAAAGCAGATTTAAATTATGGAAATTACAAAGTACGTATATCCACACCTATTTGTAAATAAAATAAAAATATTTTCTAAAAAAAAATTTTTTTTTTAGTTACAATATGGCTTAGCAAAATTAAACGGTGAATTACAAATAATATTTGATGGCTTAGAAATGCTTGCTGAAATATCATTAGATTATAATAAAAGACCATGTAAATCAGAATTACATTTAATTAGATTAAAAGATCCAGGTAACGTCAGAGTTAAATTAAATGGTTTAGGACCATTAAACAAAGTAACAGCAACATTTGCATCGTGGTTATCAAAAAATTGGAAATCAGTTATATTTTTAAGAGTTGAAGAAAAAATATCAAGAGTTGTTACTAAATATTTAGATCAATATTTTAATTGTGATAAATTGTATCATTTTGATGGTATTACATCAAAACCACAATCGAGTGCACAAACAGTTACGTCAACAGCGCCATCAACAGTTGCAGTTGATAATAAACCAGCCTCTTAATTTTAATTTATTTTATTTTATTTATTTAGTTTGAAGAAAAAATATTATTTATTTTGTGTACTAATTTATTTATTTTGTAGAATAAAATAAATTATTTATTTTAAAAACAGACACGTGAATGTTTTATTTTCTGAAGTATAAAATTGAAGTAATTGATTAATGAGTCATGAAAAATAATAAATAAATACATTATCAATTTTTGGCTTATTTTGAAATTTACTGTTTTGATTGTAATTTACTTAGTAATATTACTACTTTGTCATAAAATTATAATTTATTTAGTGTTAGATAAATTTTTACAAATTCAATGCGTAAATGTAATTAAAATTTTGTAAGTGTAGTAACTTATAAATTACTAGTGCAATATTTTTAAACACACTTAAATCTATTTGCATCAGGTTTTTTGGGTTCTCTGGCCCGGTGAACCATATTTATTTAAGTTTTTAACCGTTTTAAAGCTTTTTCAGTGCAAAAGAACAAAAAATTTAAAAAAAATTTTTTTTGACAATTTCCCATATATACTTTAGATTTTATTAGTTTAGAGTTTATTAGAATTTAGATTATATACCCCTTTAGATTTTGGCCAAAATAAAAATTTTCAAAAAAATCCATTTTTCTCAATTCATCAGTACTTTTTTTATTAGAAAGCTTGGTTTATAAGGGATTTTTACCCATTCAAATGGTTTTATGCAAATAAAGCCAAAATTTCTAAAAAATGCAAAAATCTTAAAACTAGTTAAAACTCACTTAAATCTATTTATATCAGGTTTTTTTAACTCTCTAGACCCATCAGTGAACCATAACCTGGACTTCACGATGATACCTTTCTTTATTTCTTACAGTTTATCCATAAAATCAAAAAAAAAAACTTACAACCAGTTTGGTAAACATAACTAAAATGCATGGAACATGTTTACTTACACTGTTAAAAATACCCGATGGTAAATTTACGAAATAATCGTAAAATTACGATTTTGTCGTAAATTTACTAAAAAAATCGTGAATTTACCATTTAAATCGTAATTTTACGATCGATCGTAAATTTACGATTTTTTCGTAATTTTACGATTTTGAAATCGTAAATTTACGACAAAATCGTAATATTACCACCGAATCGTAAATTTACGATTTTTATGGTAAATTTACGATTTTGCATTTGTAAATTTACGACTGCCATATTTGAGTATTTAGAAGCCTGAAAACAATATTTCCGAAACCGAGGGGTAAGTACAAATTTACCTTATTTTTTCGTTCCTAAACTCAAATACGAGTAAAAACTAATTTTGTCATAAAATTTTTGTATTAACACTAGAATATCTAAAGTGGTATCAAAGAAGGTATTCTCGTCTCAAAAGTTATTTTAAAGCCATAAAAATTTTGTTTTGGCATTTTAAATTTTATATATACAAGCCACAATCGAAATGAACTAAAAAAAATTTGAATATTACATAAATCTTTTATTATATAACATTTTTTATTTACATAAATGTTAACAATTGTTTAAAAAAAAATTAGAATAATTGTTTTGTTTGGTTTCTAAATTAAAAAAATTTAAGGCCAAAGAGGAAAAAGTTTACTAAATTCAAGTAAAAATTTTCGAAGCTTAAAAAAGGAGAGAAAATAAAAATTATACAGCATATTTTTAGAAATTTATATTTTCTCTCCTTTTTTAAGCTTCGAAAATTTTTACTTGAATTTAGTAAACTTTTTCCTCTTTGGCCTTAAATTTTTTTAATTTAGAAACCAAACAAAATAATTATTCTAATTTTTTTTTAAACAATTGTTAACATTTATGTAAATAAAAAATGTTATATAATAAAAGATTTATGTTATATTCAAATTTTTTTTAGTTCATTTCGATTGTGGCTTGTATATATAAAATTTAAAATGCTAAAACAAAATTTTTATGGCTTTAAAATAACTTTTGAGACGAGAATACCTTCTTTGATACCACTTTAGATATTCTAGTGTTAATACAAAAATTTTATGACAAAATTAGTTTTTACTCGTATTTGAGTTTAGGAACGAAAAAATAAGGTAAATTTGTACTTACCCCTCGGTTTCGGAAATATTGTTTTCAGGCTTCTAAATACTCAAATATGGCAGTCGTAAATTTACAAATGCAAAATCGTAAATTTACCATAAAAATCGTAAATTTACGATTCGGTGGTAATATTACGATTTTGTCGTAAATTTACGATTTCAAAATCGTAAAATTACGAAAAAATCGTAAATTTACGATCGATCGTAAAATTACGATTTAAATGGTAAATTTACGATTTTTTTAGTAAATTTACGACAAAATCGTAATTTTACGATTATTTCGTAAATTTACCATCGGGTATTTTTAACAGTGTACAGAGCTAGGTATAATGCATATGTTACGCAATATTACAATACTATTTGCTGTTTTTATAATGTGTATTTATCACCATTACTAGATAATAATAGTCTAAACCCAAACGGTTTTTAGTCTCTATTTGACCCCCCCCCCCCCCCCTCTTGCTTTTTAGATTTCCAGGGTACCCCTTCCCTATAAACATTTTACATGTTAAAAAAATATTTTTCAATTGTTATATGCTTGAAATTTTTTAGAATTGCAAATTAGAACAGTTTTAGACTTTTGTAAAATATTTTTGATTTTTGGCCGAAATCTTTGCTAATTTATGGCCTAAAAAACTGTGATTTCGTTTCTTAAAAATAACATAATTTTCATTAATTAATACCTACTGGAAAAACTTCTATTAAAAACGCCTTTAAAATACATCAATACAATTTTTTTAAATAGCTTTGCGTCTTAATAAAGTTATATTAAATAATTTTTTTTTTAAATAGTTGAATAATTGAATAAACTTCTTTGAAAGAAAAATTAGATGATTAAATATTTGATTAAGGCGATGTTTTTATGATAAAAATATGATATTAAAATTATTTTTATATATACTTTCAAACTATTGCACAATGGCCCATTTACATAAAATTAACATTTTATGTATCAGTAATTTTATTTTGTATTAAATTTTAATTATTTTATTTCGGCGAATCATGAAAATGACTTGAAAAATACAAAAGTTATCTTTGTTATCTCCATTTTTTATTGATATGGGGGTAGTACTAAAAAATATAAATTTGTTCCAAAATTCGACTTTTACGTCTCGAATAAAAAGTACTTGAAGAAATTTCTAATATAAATTAAATTTAACCATGAATTTGGTAAATTCATTAATTTTCATAACCACGCTGTTTTTTTATTTAGCTCTAACTACTAGGGGCGTAGGTAATTATGTGAACATTAATTTGAATTTATTTAGCTATTACTAAAAACAATTTTTTTAGATGCTGTTGATTCACAAGACAAAAAAGAGAACGAAATTCACAATGAGGCTTTATTCAGATTCACAATGCAATTCCCAAGTAAAAAAAATGAGCATTTGATTCAGGTATAATATTTTAATTTTTTTAATTGAATAGTTCAAAATTATTAGCCAAAATATCTCGCAAAATATAATTTATTTTTAAAGAATATTCTTAATGACGCGATGGATGTGGCTCTAGCTGGCATAGTTAATGCAACAGTTGAAGCAAATAATGGATACATACCTGCTAATGATATGCATGAAGATTTAATAACTGCTTCGTCGTTTCATGGAATGGGGGGTAATCTTATTGCTACTAATGGAACTTTTGGGTAAAATTTTATTTATATTCAATATTGAATTAAGTTTTAAAATATTATTTACGCTTATTATTTTAGTGACTTTACTACAGCTAAAAGAACAAGAAATGTAGGAATTTATCGATTCGGTGATAAATATCATGCTTCCTATGAGTTTGGACTTTCTAAAGCTATTTTAAATTTTAAAAATTATAAAGTGAGTATTTTGTAAAAATATATATATTTGGGTTGGTAATAAAAAATTTAGGGGTCTCCTGCATGATAAACGAGTTTAATACCCACCCACATATTAGGGAAAATACATCTTTTTAGGAGTAAATTTTGAAAATTTTTGGATTATTCACAAATCATAACTAAATTTAGGCTCCAATACGTTCATTGGATAACTGATCTCGAAATACGAAGTAATCAATTTTTAAGACACCCTTGCATTATCAGAAAACTCCCCTTTTAGATTATTCTATGCTCAAAACACACTTAAATTGGTAAAAATCTACCCTTTTAAAGTTGCTTTTAGGTTGATTCGATAATCATAGCAAAATTTTACCTTCTGTGCATTTTTTGGTACACTGATCTTGAATCTTGGGGCCATTCACACGACTAATTTTCAAAATATCCTTAAATAATTAAAAAACAGGCTAAATTCTTAAAAAATTTTAAATTTAAAAAAAGTTAAAATTGTTAATAAAAACTTATTTTGAAAATTTTTAATTTTAATTTTAAGTCAGCTGTTAATTAATACTCAAATATTTCCTAATATTGAATAATTTATTTCAGTACCGATATGGATTAATAAGAGGCAGTGGTGAAGTATCAATAAATTTTGAAAATTTTAAAATGCATGGAGACTTAATAATGAATTTAAATAAAAAACCATGCGAATTTGATCTAAAATTTAATTATCGTTCTGTAGATGGTTTAAAAGTAACATTCACTGGATTTGGATTTAATTTAGGGTTATTAAATGGTGCAATGGGAAAATTAGCAACAAGTGCATCTAATTATGTAATAGGTTTAGCAGATGGTAATCCATTTTATTTGAACTTTGATGAAAAGAAAATATCAAATTATGTAAACAATTATTTAAATAACCAATTTGATTGTAATTTACTCAGTAATTTAACTAGTTTATTGTAAAAATAAAATTCATTTAGAATTATATAAATATAAATTTGTACTGTGTACTTTTAATAATCACTACCATATTTGTTACGTATGATATACCTACATTTATCCTAGTTTTCCTTCAACCTTTATTTTGCAAAATTTTTTATTTTTGTTTTAACATACTAGGGGGCAAGCCCCCTGCGCGCTGAATCGCGCCAACCCCCTCAGATCATATTTCATATTTAATCAAATATAAATAAAAACAATTGTCAGTGAGATGTCAATTTCAAATAATGAACTTTTTTCAGAATTTTAATAAACCATTATTATTTTTATTTTCAAATTATCTAAAGAAAAATATATTGCATTATTATCCCTCGAGGGTGTAGTACCGATCGGTGCTACACACCTTGGGCCAGAAACATTTTTGTTTTGTTCTGGACGGCGAAATTTTTTAATAAGATGACGAAATACTCGAATTAATTTTCAAATGTTATGTGTTGCATCTACAAATATAAATAATTTTCTATTAATTTAAACATTTTTCATTAAAATTTATAATTATTTTTACAGTTTACATTATTATAAATTAAAAAATTAATATAAAAAATTGTTTTACAAATTTTTATACAGCGCGCGGCTAACACTGCAGAGCAAAAATGAATCGATTAGTTGGATAAAATCGAATACGAAATTTTTAGAAGATTGTATAATAAAATGAGAAAATTATTCTACTTCTTATTTCCGTATTTTTTAATATATATAAATATAATTATAATTAAAAATACCCAAAATTTTATTAATAATTAAGTGTTTTAAAAGATAAATAATAATAAAAATTAAATAACGCGCGAGAGTATATGTGACAGAGAACTGCTTGTATGTCACACCGCTAGCAGCCAATAAAAAATATAAATCACGAATAAATTAGAGGAAAAATCTGTCAGACTGTCACATGAGTTTTTTAGAGATAGACGCAGACAAATAAGGTAATAAAAATATTAGAAAATAACATTAATTAAATAATAAAAATTATTTTTATCAACTTTTTACAAACTTTATATGATATTTTTAATTAATTAAATCAAAACATATTTATTTTAATTTATTTATTGATCCTTCTTTTTACAACTTGTTTTTGTATAATAATTAGACGACTATAGTTTCAGGAATAAATTCCCACCACTTATTTAAATTATATAGTCCAGAAGCCGTATATGTTTCATGTATGCACTTTTTTCCTAAAGTTTGTGCAAAACTACTTATATGAGATAGATAAGTTTTTCAAATTTTTAGGACCCGATTCCGAATAATTAGCCTTAATACCGAAAAACTGTATTTTTCGGTCGATTTTGAAGGTTATTTTGACATATTTCAGAAGAAACTTTTTTAATTGTCCTCAAAATGATGGGCAATGTGTTTTTGAAGACGCTGAATAAAAATATTTTAGCTGCTAATATACATATCTAATTCTCATAAAAATCACTGAGTTCAGGTTTTCGGGATCGCTGATTCCAAATTTTTAGGTTCGGACCATAAAAAACTATCCTCCGAAAAACCGTATCTTTTGGCCAATTTTGAAGATTATTTTGACATATTTCATAAAAACGTTTCTAATTATTGTCCTAAAAAATGATAGTTATTATGTTTTTGAAGCTAGTGCATAAATATTCTTAATTAGCGCCCTCCAAAAATGCATTATCTATCATTTTCAAGACAATTAAAACAGCTTCAAAATAACCTTTAAAATCAACCAAAAAATACAGTTTTTAGGTTTTAAGGCTAATTATTCAGTGTCGGAACCTAAACCTTGCACAAACTTTATAAAAAAAGTGCATTCATCTAACATAAACGGCTTCTGGACTAATAATAAAATTCAATAAAATGTTATTTTTAAGTTTTTGTAAGCTTGAAATTTATAAAAAAATTAATTACTGAATTTACTTATTTATTTATTTAAACTATATTTATAATTATCTTTTAAACAATTTATAAAATGCATATGAGCACTTTCTTCAATTTTTAAAAAAATAGTAATAGTATATGAACAGGCCAAAAAATATCAAAAATGGTATATTTATGCCTAAGGCTAGAAAAATAAAAACACTGTAAAAATATATTGCGTGTGTGTGTGTGTGTTTCATCATCAGGCTCGAACCAATGAACAAAATAACATATAAACTGTATTTCCAAAGACGTATTTTCTCGCTACAGACACAGAAAAATGTTATACGACCCTTGTCCATAGATAAAGAATGCCCCAAATCGCTGTTTACCATCCTCGGCTTAGCCTCGGAAGGTAATTTACGTGCGGTTTGGGCCGCTCTTTACTTTCCTGGACTCGAGCCATAAATATACTATCTAAAACTCTAAAAACTCTAGATTCTGTTCGTGCGGGAGACACACGTCGACTCCATAAGAAATAAATTGGACATAACCTCTCCAATACCTTTTTAAAAACGTTTCTATAATTAATAATTATAACTTTACTGGGGATAGAACTAGGCTCCTCTGAAAACTCTGAATGTGTTTGCATAATTAAAAAATTTTCAGTGAAACATGATTTTTTAAGCAACAGAAACAGAAATAAATGCGACACAGGGGTGGGGGCGCTCCAAATATGCGAATTCTTATAAATTTTCACGATTTAATAATCCGTATGAAAAAAAATTATTTTATAATGACATATGTCGGTTTTGCTTGATAATGCATAAAATGCGAGGAACATAAATTTTGAGTTATTTTCTATTTTCTTCTACCATGAGATTATCTGGCGAAAACAGTAAAAAAATACTTCTTCATAAGAAATTTGCTCAAGGACCAGAAAAGGCACGTATTCTCCGGCTATATAAAAATAAGGTTTTCGGTTTTAAAGGACTTTCCCCTATCAACTCATATAATTTTTAATCTTAAAATATACTTTCCTCAAAAGTATAAAGATAGTAAATTTTTTATTTATTATCTTAATTATATTTTTTTAACGAAAGGGAAATAAATTCAAGTAAAAATTTTCATTATTATTCAGTTTTCGAGATTTCTACAGTGACTAAGTTATACTTGATTATTTAAAAATTTCATTATGACTTTCATTAATTTATTGAAATTTATTATTTTATTATTTTCTTATTTAGTTTTATCACATCAATTCGTTGGTAAATTTGAATATTTATTAAAATAACATTTTTTTTTTAAATTTATTGTTAAATTGCATTACTTGAATTTCTAAAAACTAATAAAATATTATACTTTTAAATAATTTTATACTAAACATAAATTAATTACAAATATTAAAAATTCAGTTTTACCAATTAATTTTTTTAAAAAATGCAATTTTACACTGTTATTTTTTTTAAATATAATTTTATGAAAAATATTCCTGATGATTCATAAAATTTATTTATGACAATATTATTCAAAAAAAATGCATTAATTTTTAATTAAGTAATTTATATTCTTAAAAATCAATCAGTTGTAGACAAAAATGTGGACCCTTCTTTTAAAAGTAGCAATAATAATGATACAATTAAGGTATGATATTTTATCATAATTTATCAATTGTACTTGGATTTTGAAATTGATCATTTTTTTAGAAAATTGCTAATAAAGCAATGGACATTGCTTTGGCTGAAATGATAGTTAAAATGAATAAAGAAAATAATGGTGGTTATGTGATTGCTCAAGATATTGAACGAGATTTATCAACTGGTGCATCATTTTGGGAAGTTGATGGTAAATTTGTTGCTGTCAAAGGAACTTTTGGGTAAAATTTATTTATATTGGTATTAAAACAATTTTATTAATGATAAATCTATAAAAAAGCTTCTAAATCAATTTGGATAGTTTTTTTAATTTGGATCACCTTGAAATAAGACGAAATAAAAATAATATGACTGTATATTTTTGATAAAATATTTTTACTTGCACAAAAATTTTCGGTGATCTAAAATTTTCAGAAAATCGAGGTTCCAAAATATTGCTTTTCAGTTACTGGCCCCAAAATAGTAATTTGATGCTTTTCTTATTTAAACATGATTTTAAAATATTTTTATACTACTTTTAGTGATTTCACTACTGCAAAAAGGGTAAGTGACGTAAAAGTTTTTAATTGGGGAGATAAATATGAAGCTTATACCACATTTGGACTTTCGGTAGCAAGATTGAATTATGAAAATTATAAGGTACGTACTAATAATTCACAATAATATATTGAATAACAACTAAATTATAATTACAGTTACAATACGGTTTCCTACAAGCAAACGGTGAAGTAACAATGAATTTCGATGGATTTGAAATGTACGCTGAAATAGGAATGTTTCTAAATAAAACACCATGTACATTTGATGTTTATGGAATAAGAGGTAAAACACCAAAGAATTTAAAAGTTTCATTAACTGGATTAGGATTATTAAATTGGATAAGTGGAAGATTTGCATCATGGATATCCCAATGGTTAGTAAATTATTCAGGTGATATTGTATTTTTAAAACTTGATGATAGTAAATTAACAAATTTTGTTAAAAATTATTTGAATAATAATTTTGATTGTAATTTAATCAGTAATATTACTAGTTTATTGTAAAAATTTAATTAAATTAAATTTAAGTCAGTGAACAATTGAGCATTTATAATATCGATGATAAATATATCATATGAGTAAAAATATACACTGATGGATAAATTATGTAAATTAAATTTTCGTATAAAATTGTAAAAATGATCCAAATTCTTAGGCATAAAAGTCGATAATTTAGGTCAAAATAAAAATCTTGTTTTAATTATTTAGTACTATTTAAACTTGCTTTCCAGTACTTATCCATTGTTTGAAAAAAGATAAGACAAATTTGTTCAAATAAAATTTTCATAATAGCTTTTATGTTATCACGCACGATTTCTTTATTAAATAAAAGTATGTAATGATTAAGAAAATAGCTTTCTTATTTCTATTCTTTTTTTTTGCACATTGATTCCTCATTTATGTATGCTCTTTGAGAATAATATAATGCTTTAGTCAAATTTGTTCTGTTTGACTATAAAAAAATTGGATTTTTTGTTAATCTTCAAAAAAATAAAAACGAAAGAAAATTCCAATTTTGTATCCGAATTTCCAATAAAGATGAAGAAAATTCCATCCCGGGTATAAAACTTGACACGGAATTTTCTCCACTTGTTCTATGCCCAGGAATACACCAGTCATAATATGGGGGGGGGGTATAGTTACTGGCAACCACCACATTTGGTCTAGTATAGGTTTTTTGGGTCACTGATTACGAATTTCAGGGTCATTTAGTAAAGAAATTGAGGCTTAACCCTTAAATTAGCAAAAACTACCCCCAAAATGGGGTATTTTTAATATTTTCGCTTTTTGAGTGCCCAAACTTGGCACCTGGGGGTTTTTTGGGTAGTTGATCAAGAATTAGATTGTGATTTATTAAATCAAAATTAATATTTCGCCCTTAATTTAGCTAAATATACCGGGTGTCTTTGCTATTTTTGCACTTTGTGCGTCCATTTTAGTCGACTGTGCTCATAATATCAATATTTATATCCAAATATTTATATTTAAATTTTTATTATAGAAATCATGCTAATGCTTACACATCAAAGTGAACAAAATTAATTAAATTTTCAAATTACTATTGTTTTTTTAAATAACACAGCTGCATAAAAAAAAAAAGTTCTGATCCTGTAACTAGACCTACCTACAGGTAAGTTTTTCGATGCCCTAAAACCGAATCTGAAGTCAGAATTTAGCCTACACCCTCAGATTTTGACCCCGCTACCCCCAGCCACCCTCTAAACAGCCCCAGAGGGTGAATATTTTACTTTGTGCAAAAGTTATAAATTAAAGTATCTTGGTTACGTTTTTTGATGTTCTAAAAACGAATTTTAAGTCAGAATTTATCCATCATCCATAGATTTTGTTCCAGCTAGCCTAGTTACCCTCTAAAGTCCACCAGAGGAAGGTTAATTAATTGCTTTAGAATATTACAGCGATATCCGGATGGTGCTAAGAACTTTTGCTGGAAGAAGTAAGCACCTACGTTTTTAGAACATCAAAATACGTAACCAAGGTACTTTACTTTATAACTTTTGCACAAAGAAAAATATTCACCCTCTGGGGCAGTTTAGAGGGTGATTTGGGTAGCTGGGGCAAAAACTAAGGGTGATAGGTAAATTATGACTTGAAATTCGTTTTTAGAACATCAAAATACGTAAATAAGGTACTTTTATTTTTAACTTTTGGACATAGTAAACTATTTGCTTTTTGGGGCGGTTAAGAGGGTGGCTGGGGGTAGCTGGGGCAAAATCTGAGGATGTAGGCTGAATTCTGACTTCAGATTCCGTTTTAAGACATCAAAATACGTTACTAACGTACTTTTATTTTTAACTTTTGGACATAGTAAAATATTTGATTTTGGGGGTGGTTTAGAGGGTGGCTGGGGGTATCTAGGGCAAAATCTGAGGGTCTAGGCTAAATTCTGACTTCAGATTCAGTTTTAGGACACCAAAATACGTAACTAAAGTACTTTTATTTTTAACTTTTGGACATAGTAAAATATTTGCTTTTTGGGCGGTTTAGAGGGTGGCTGGGAGTAGCTGGGGCAAAATCTGAGGGTGTAGGCTAAATTCTGACTTCAGATTCGGTTTTGGGACATCGAAAAACTTACCTGTAGGTAGGTCTAGTTACAGAATCAGAACTTTTTTTTTGTGCAGCTGTGTAATATGAATTTATTTTTTATTAATTTTTATACAATAAATTCTTTAAGAATTCTGCACCAATGGTCCCTAGGTACTTCTGCACCAAAGGTCCCTAGGAACTTCTGCACCAATGGCCCCTAAAACGAAAATATTCTAAATCCATTTCACCCCCCCCCCTACCGGGCCGGACTTTTTCAAATACCCCATCCAATGAACATGTTCCTATATGTCAGTTTTGCTTGATAATGCATAAAATACGAGGAACGTAAATTTTGGATTATTTTTTATTTTTTTCTACCATGAGGTTATCCGGCAAAAACAGTATAAAAATACCAGAAATAGCACGTATTCTCCGGATATATAAAAATAAGGTTTTCGGTTTTATATTACTTTCCCCCATTAACTCATATAATTTTTTAATCTTAAAATATACATATATATAGTTTCCGCAAATGTATAAAGATAATTATATCTTAATTTTTTTAACTAAAGGGAGAAAATAAAATAAAAAAATAATAAATTCAAGTAAAAATTTTTATTTTTATTCAGTTTTCGTGATTTCTACAGTGACTAACTTATACTTGATTATTTAAATATTTCATTATGACTTTCATTAATTTATTGACATTTATTATTTTATTATTTTCTTATTTAGTTTTATCACATCAATTCGTTGGTAAATTTGAATATTTATTAAAATAACATTTTTTTTTTTAATTTATTGTTAAATTGCATTACTTGAATTTCTAAAAACTAATAAAATATTATACTTTTAAATAATTTTATACTAAACATAAATTAATTACAAATATTAAAAATTCAGTTTTACCAATTAATTTTTTAAAAAAATGCAATTTTACACTGTTATTTTTTTTAAATATAATTTTATGAAAAATATTCCTGATGATTCATAAAATTTATTTATGACAATATTATTAAAAAAAAATGCATTAATTTTTAATTAAGTAATTTATATTCTTAAAAATCAATCAGTTGTAGACAAAAATATGGACCCTTTTTTTAAAAGTAGCAATAACAATGATACAATTAAGGTATGATATTTTATCATAATTTATCAATTGTGCTTGGATTTTTAAATTGATCATTTTTTAAGGAAATTTCTAATAAAGCAATGGACGTTGCCCTGGCTGATATGATAATCAAAATGAATAAAGAAAATAATGGTGGTTATGTGACTGCTGAAGATATCGAACAGGATTTATCAACTGGTTCATCATTTTGGGGAGTCGGTGGTAAATTTATTGCTGTTAATGGAACTTTTGGGTAAAATTTATTTATATTGGTATTAACCCATTAACGCCCAACCGACAATTCCTGGACACTCGCATATTTTTATATGAAAAAATTGAAATTTTGGGCCAAAAATGGTACCTAGTAGGTATTTAGGGCTGCTCTTTCCGAATCTGAAGTCTGTTTTCACGTACCACCCCTCGGGGGTGCGATATTAACCCCCAAAGTGGGGTATGTTTTAAATGAATTTTTGAACTTTCTTTATAATGTTATTTAGCTAATAAAAACAGTTGATTATTATAAAAAATTATTGCTAGAACCTTTAAAAACCTCAGAAAATAAAAGAAAAATATTGTTAACTGTTTTACCCCATGGGGGGGGGGGCACATTATGGGGGCGTGGGGGATGGACTTTTTAGGTACTTGAATAAATTGAAATTTTTACCTAAAAATGTTATTTAGTAGGTATTTTAGGCTGCTCTTTCCGAATCTGAAGTCTATTTTCACGTACCGCCCCTCAGGATATCAACCCCTAAATGGGGTAAATTGTAAATATACTGTTAAATATTTTTGAACTATTTAGCACTTGGAAAAGTGGTTGCTCTTTAAAAAAAAATAATCACACGAACTGTAAAAAATGTCAAAAAATTACGTGCATATCTTAAATACCCCATTTCAACCCCTTAGAGGGGTGGTTATAGGGTGAACTTTATAAATAAACAAGATTATAATTTTTAGGTTTACAAATGGTGTCTAGTAGGTTTTTTTGGCTGCTTTTTCCGAATCTGAAGTCCAATTTCACATAAAATCCCTCGGGGGCGCGATATCAACTAAAATAAATTGGAGTAAATTATAGATATGCTCGCAAAAATATTTAAACGATTCAACACTTGAAACAATGGTCTTTCTTTAGAAAAAATAACTAGACAAAATCAGTAAAAAATTTCAAAAAATCACGTGCTTATATAATTATTCAATACCTAGCAAGCTATTTTTTTGCGCAATTTTAATAATTTTAAAACATTAAACGTAAATTTACAATTTACCTCATTATAAGGGTTGATATCGCACCCCCGAAGGGTTGTATGTAAAAATGGACTTCAGATTTGGAAAAATCAGCCAAAAAAACCTACTAGACACCATTTGTAAACCTAAAAATTATAATCTTGTTTATTTATAAAGTTCACCCTATAACCACCCCTCTAAGGGGTTGAAATGGGGTATTTAAGATATGCACGTAATTTTTTGACATTTTTTACAGTTCGTGTGATTATTTTTTTTTAAAGAGCAACCACTTTTCCAAGTGCTAAATAGTTCAAAAATATTTAACAGAATATTTACAATTTACCCCATTTTAGGGGTTGATATCCTGAGGGGCGGTACGTGAAAATAGACTTCAGATTCGGAAAGAGCAGCCTAAAATACCTACTAGATAACATTTTTAGGTAAAAATTTCAATTTATTCAAGTACCTAAAAAGTCCATCCCCCACGCCCCCATAATGTGCCCCCCCCCCATGGGGTAAAACAGTTAACAATATTTTTCTTTTATTTTCTGAGGTTTTTAAAATTTCTAGCAATAATTTTTTCTAATAGTCAACTGTTTATATTGGCTAAATAATATTATAAAGAAAGTTGAAAAATTAATTTAAAACATACCCCACTTTGGGGGCTGATATCGCACCCCGTGGGTTGGTACGTGAAAACGGACTTCAGATTCGGAAAGAGCAGCCCTAAATACCTACTAGATACCATTTCTAGGTAAAAATTTCAATTTATTCAAGTACCTAAAAAGTCCACCCCCCCACACCCCCTTAATTTGCCCCCCAATGGGTTAAAACAGGTAAAAATATTTTTCTTTTATTTGTTGAGGTTTTTAAAGGTTCTAGCAATAATTTTTTATAATAATCAACTGTTTTTATTAGCTAAATAACATTATAAAGAAAGTTCAAAAATTCATTTAAAACATACCCCACTTTGGGGGTTAATATCGCACCCCCGAGGGGTGGTACGTGAAAACAGACTTCAGATTCGGAAAGAGCAGCCCTAAATACCTACTAGGTACCATTTTTGGCCCAAAATTTCAATTTTTTCATATAAAAATATGCGAGTGTCCAGGAATTGTCGGTTGGGCGTTAATGGGTTAAAACAATTTTATTAATGATAAATCTATAAAAAAGCTTCTAAATCAATTTGGGTAGTTTCTGAATTTGGGTCACCTTGAACTAATAAATAATAAAAATTATATGACTTGTTATATGTGTATTTTTGATAAAATATTTTTACTTGCCCACAATTTTCGGTGATCAAGGTTCCTAAATATTGTATTTCAGTTTCTGGCCCCAGAATACTTTTTTGAATAATTAAAATATATCCAAGATCACTGTTTCCTACTCAATCTTGGCAGTCAAAAAATGTGAAGCTTTCTTTATTTAAACATGATTTAAAAATATTTTTATACTTTTAGTGATTTCGCTACTGCAAAAAGGGTAAATGACGTAAAAGTTTTTCATTGGGGAGATAAATATGTAGCTTATTGCACATTTGGACTTTCTGTAGCAAGTTTGGATTACGAAAATTATAACGTACGTACTAATAATTCACAATAAAATAATCAAATAATTAAAAAAAATGACCTAAATTATAATTACAGTTTCAATACGGTTTCCTAAAAACAAACGGCGAAGTAACAATGAATTTCGATGGATTTGAAATGTACGCTGAAATAGGAATGTTTCTAAATAAAACACCATGTACATTTGATGTTTATGGAATAAGAGGGAAAACACCAAAGAATTTAAAAGTTTCATTAACTGGATTAGGATTATTAAATTGGATAAGTGGAAGATTAGCAACATGGATATCCCAATGGTTAGTTAGTTATTCAGGCGATATTATATTTTTGAAACTTGATGATAGTAAATTAACAAATTTTGTTAAAAATTATTTGAATAATAATTTTGATTGTAATTTAATCAGTAATATTACTAGTTTATTTTAATAATTTAATTTAATTAGATTTAAGTCAGGGAATAATTGAGTATTTGTAATGTCATAGGTTAAATAATAGTTTGGATGATAAATATATCATGTGATTATGTAAATTAAATTTTCGCATTAAATTGTAAAAATAATCTGAATTCTCAAACATAAAAATCAAGAATTTAGGCCAAAATAAAAATCTTGTTTTAGTTATTTCTTGCTTTGTAGTACTCACCCATTGTTTGAAAAAAGATAAGACAAATGTGTTCAAATAAAATTTTTAATGTTATAATAGTTTTTATGTTATCATGCAAAGTGTCTGTATTAAATAAAAGTATGTAATGATTAAGAAAATAACTTTCTTATTTCTATTTTTTTTGCACATTGATTCCTCATTTAAGCTCTTTGAAAATAATATAATGCTTTGGTCAAATTTCTTCTGTTTGACTCTAAAAAGTTTGGGTTTTTTGTAAACCTTCAAAAATGTAAAAACTAAAGAAAATTCCCATTTTTTATCCGATATTTCAGTAAAGATAAAGAAAATACCATCCCCGGTATAAAACTTGACACGGAATTTTCTCTACTTGTTCTACGCCCAGGAATATTCCAGTCATAATACGGGGAAGGGGTGTATAGTTACTGACAACCAACACATTTGGTCTAATATAGGTTTTTTGGGTCGCTGATCACGAATTTTGGGGTCATTTAGTAAAGAAATTGGGGCTTCACCCTTAAATTAGCAAAAACTACCCCCAAAATGAGGTATTTTTAATATTGTCGCTGTTCGAGTACCCAGATTTGGCACCTAGGGGTTTTTTGGATCGTTGATCAAGAATTTTAGTGATTTATTAAGGTAAAATCAATTTTCTAAGCTTTTTATGGATTCTTAACTGAATTTGCTTTAAAAAAGAATCAATTAAAGTTCAAATTTTCCTCCATAACAAAGATCCCTGTTTGAGGAACCAAAATATATTTGCAGACAAGATTACATAAGCAAAAAGTATGTATGAAAATAACACAAATTAATCGTTATACGAAGAAAAAGTTTAATTTCCTCAATAAAAATATTTTATCATATCCAAAGTAGGTTCAATAAAAATTTTGATGACTTTCAAACAAAAGTTTTCTTCGTATAAATTTATTAAACATTATATTTTATTTTACAATTTTATTTATTTATATATGTATCTAAATCTTTATGTATCTGAATTTATTAATCTAAATGATATAACAGACAGTAGACGCAGTCATTGTTTCCAAGAACGTGAAATTCAATTTGATCAAAAAAATATGTGTTTTTATTTCAGGCACAATCAGCCATTTATTGGTAATGATTTCACCTGTAAAGTCCTGTGATAGCAAAATGTATTTACTACTTTTTTCATAATTTATAACATCTGGAATCAGTTTTTTTGTAATTACTCAATACTAAACCCATTAAAACCACCAGGAAAAAATTTTTTCGTAAATTGAGCATTTTTAGAAATTTTGAATTTTTTGACCCTAAAAACTTTTAAGGCAAAATTTTATCACTATTATTTGGAAATATGGGGCGAATATGATAAATATATGTACAATAAAAATAAATTTTTAAATATTTACAGTTATTTTTTTTATGATATGACAAAAAATAAGATAAAAACAATATAAAAAATGTGTGTCGCGAAATTCACTTTTTTTAAATAATTTTTATTTTTACTTGGACTACTAACACATATTTGATTATTTTGTTGTATTGTTATTTATTATAACAGAATCTCATGAAAAATATGAATTATTAATAATAATTTATTCAATTGTTTTTAAAATTAATATTTTTTTTGGTGCCTTTACTTTGAAAAAAATGAAGGAGATAATAATCCTACTTCCGGTTAGTGGTTTGGCCCCCGGAAGTAGTAGCATCCAAAAAGTTATAACAAAAAACTCACTGATTTCCATTCTACAGTCCCAATCGTGCTATTCTTTAACTGCCGTTTATCTACGCTTTATGCATTTAAGAATCAAAAATATGCGTAAAGCGCGGATAAACGGTATGGTAGAAGATATTGAATTTTCGGGTATTAAAAAGTGGTTCCCCCTCCAGGAGATTTTCTAAACATTTAAAAAATTTTTCAGCCTATACCAGGACTATAACAAAATTTAAGGATGGTATATTTTTTTTTATGCTAAAAAACCGGTTTTAACAAATTCAAAATTATATATCAGTGTCTTAAGGAGCCCTCAAAAGCCCCAAAAAATCTTTTTTTAAATTTTAAAAAGTAGTGAAATGTTAAGTTTCCCAGCCTATGAGCACACTGTAAAAATTAACTTCCTTATATTAACAAAAAAATTAGAACATTTACGAAAAATTAGTAAATTTTCGAAAAAATGTGTAAATATTCGAAAAAAATAGTAAATTTACTAATTTAGTATATTAACGAAAAATTCGAGTATTCTCGATTTTTTTTGTGAATTCGCAAGAAAAATTGATAATTTACAATTTTTTGTCGAAAATTTACAAAAAATAGTTGTAAATTTATGAAAAATAGTTGTGAATTTACAACTTTTTTCGTAAATTCCCAAAAAAATATCGAGAATTCTCGAATTTTTCGTTAATATACTAAATTTAGTAAATTTACGATTTTTTTCGAATATTTACAAATTTTTTTGAAAATTTACTAATTTTTCGAAAAAATTCTATTTTTTTTGTTAATCTAAGAAAGTTACTTTTTACAGTGCAGAGTATTATCTGTTTACGGATCGGAGAAATTAAATGAAGTCTAAAAAACCCAAAAAAAACGTTTTTTTTTAGGCTCTTGGGAGGCTGTCGTGGCCTAGAGTCCTAATTCTAACGGGAATCAGTTAGTTTTTTGTTGGTTCTGGGGACCAAATCATTGAACTTATCTGGAAGTAGCCTTTATATTGAAATAAAAGTGAAACAGAAAAAGGCTAAAATTTGATTTAATGAATTATTTCTTATCCTTTAACATATCATCACTCAAACCCAGAAAATTTGCTATGCATAAATTAAATTCGTTTAAACTGCTTGGAAGATTCTTTAAAAAAGCGCTAACATAGTTGATCTGCCCCTTGTTTACTACCAATCTTGATAACACAAATTTAATTTTTTTTTTCATTTCTTCTAATAATATTATTCCTAAATACCTATAAAGATAAAATTGATAACATATTAACTGTTATTTCTTAATGATATGGATAAAAAAAGACAGAAAATAATAGGTATATATGTCCAAAAATTTTTAATTTTTTTCCAGTTTTTGTATTAACTACTTTGCCAAAGTTATAAAATTAAATTTTATTTTTTTTAAATATGGATTTCAGTAATTTATTAACTTTTCTCATCACGTTATTTTGTTGTTCAATAGCAGTGTCAGATGGACAAACTGGTAATTATCAGAATTAATATTAATAAATTTGGCTTTTTTTCAATAAAAAGTTTCTTTTTCGTTTAGCAACTTTTGATATTACACCAAACAAAAAGGGTTCTGATAAATTTCCTATTCCAAACAATGATAAAATTCAAGGTAATAATTTTACTTTGAAAAACAGGTATAAGGTACGGCATATTTTATAAATTACTTATTATTTATGCAAACTTTTTCACAAAAATCTGTTATTTTTAAGAAATCAGCAAATAAGGCAATGGATTTCGCGCTTGCTGACATTATAAATATTTTGTCAAAAGAAAATAATGGGTACATAACACTAGAAGATATCGATGAAGATATACCTGGGCTGGGACCTGTATCTTTATTTTGGAACAGAGGACGTAAATTGATTGCTACTGATGGAACTTTTGGGTAAAATTTATATATTCAATATTAATTGTTAAATTTTTGATTTAATAATTATTTAATTTTCAGAGATTTTAAAACAGCAAGCCGAATAAATGACGTAGTTGTTAGAATTATTGATGATCAGTATGTTTATTATGACTGCTACTTTGAACTTCCTACAGCAGAGATACATTATAAAAATTATACTGTGAGTGCCATTTTCTTTGTTTAAATTAATTTCTTGGACATTTGATTGCCAAAAAATAATTTCAATTTTTAAAATTTCCTTAGTCATTAGACCAAAAAATATACTCGCACCATTTTTGGGTCCTATTTGGGCAATACTTTTTGCTAAATTTGACTAATTATTTTTATTATTACCCGGGGATAAGTCAATTCTCTGACAAGTTCCCTATCCCGATTAATATCAAATTAACTCAGAAAGATTTGAAAATTCCTCGGAAAATCCTGAAATATGAAAGTCGAAAATGGCCATGAGTTCGGTTCTAGCATATGAGCAATTATTTTAAAAGTGCTACTTAATTCGAGCCTGGAATCGTAAATTTTTTTTTTACATCGATATGACCCGTGTTTTCAGATAGTTTGAACCTTCAGAAAACCAAAAAAAATCGTGAACAAGAAATCGGCGATAGGTGCCAAAAAGATTTTTTCACTTTTATGTCAAAAAACGTGTTTTTCGTATCTGAGCTACCCTAAATTTTTAAAATAACTTTTTAGGTAAAAAAACTTTTTTAAAATAGATAAGAAAATCTGATTGCCAGGGAAAAACCACTCCAGAAGAAAAAAAAACTTATCTTTTTACGATGAAATTTAGCCAAGTGATCGTCAATTTAAGATTTTGCTCAAATTCGTCTTAAAAAAGATTGAAATTTTATTGAAAAAAGCCTGTTTCTGAACCTTCAACATGCATTATTCGCTTGATTTTCATCGTAAAATAATAATTTTTTTTTTAAATCGATTAATTTTTTCCTGGCAATTCAATTCTTTAAGAAAAAAAATTATTTTTATTGACAAAATTTTAATTTTTAGATCAAAAACTGTGTTAAGTAAATCTTGCTACTTACAGTTTTCAAAGGCTTTTGACCTAAAAATTGAAATTTGGTCAACAAAAATGATTTTCATCTAAAGAATTGAATATCCAGGGAAAAATTAATTGATTTAATAAAAAAAATTATTATTTTACGATGAAAATCAAGCGAGTAATGCCTGTTTAAAGTTCAGAAACAGGCTTTTTTCAATAAAATTTCAATCTTTTTTAAGACGAATTTGAGCAAAATCTTAAATTGACGATAACTTGGCTAAATTTCATCGTAAAAAGATAAGTTTTTTTTTCTTCTGGAGTGGTTTTTCCTTGGCAATCAGATTTTCTTATCTATTTTAAAAAAGTTTTTTTACCTAAAAAGTTATTTTAAAAATTTAGGGTAGCTCAGATACGAAAAACACGTTTTTTGACATAAAAGTGAAAAAATCTTTTTGGCACCTATCACCGATTTCTTGTTCAGGATTTTTTTCGGTTTTCTGAAGGTTCAAACTATCTGAAAACACGGGTCGTATCGATGTGCCCTCAAAAAAAAAATTTACGATTCCAGGCTCGAATTAAGTATCACTTTTAAAATAATTGCTCATATACGCAAATTTTTTGAGCAAACAAAATCTATACTCTTTAAATTTACAAGTGTGTTTCTTTTTCTAAATTTATCTCTTATTATTTTATTTCAAAGAAAATACTTAATTACAGTTTAACTACGGTTTGGCAACAATGAAAGGTGAACTATCAATGAAAATCGATGGATTTACTATGGTAGCTTGGATCAGAAGAAATTTAAGTGAAAAATGTTCATTTGATGTGATCGGAATATCACCCAGAGTCCCAAAAAATATACAAGTATCTTTAACAGGTCTAGGCTATGATTTTGGATTTTTAAATGGATTAGGAGGAAGATTAGCAACATTGTTATCAAAGTATACAGGAGATACAGGAAATGTTAAATTGCTAAAAATTGATGAATTAAAATTAGTTAATTTTTTGAATCATTTTTTAAATAACAATTTTGATTGTAATTTACTTCAATAAATTTTATAGAGAGACATGTGAATTTCTGAAAAAAAATGTTAAAGGATTTTTCGCTGTATCCTCAACTTTAAAAATTACCTTAATTTTATAAAATTAAATTGTAAATATTATCTTTACTTATTTATTTATTTATTTAATAAAACTTAAATAAAAATAAGAAAAAAATTTTGTTTTTACTTTTTTCAGAACTTTATTTTTCTAAAATAATAGATTTACTTTATAATAAATTTACTCCAGTCGAATCACGGAGGAGGGAGGGAGGGTTATGGTTTGTGGCCACCACCAGGTATACTAAAGATTACCTGGTGAAAAGAAATTATCTCGGTTGTTTTTTGATGGTCTGTATTGAGAACAACCGAAAAAAAATTATCTCGGTTGTTTTTTGTTGTTCCGTTTTGAAAACAACCGAAAAAAAATTATCTCGGTTGTTTTTTGTTGTTCTGTATTGAAAACAACCGAAAAAAAATTATCTCGGTTGTTTTTTGTTGTTCCGTTTTGAAAACAACCGAAAAAAAATTATCTCGGTTGTTTTTTGTTGTTTTATATTGAAAACAACCGAAATAGTATATTTTTACCCATTGCCACAAAAGTAAAGAATGGCCCAAATCGCACGTAAATTACTGTCCGAGGCGAAGCCGAGGATGGTAAACTGCGATTTGGGGGATCCTATTTTGTGGCCAAGGACAAAACATAATTTTTCTTACTCAGTGTTGAGAAAACGCGTTTTTTCGAATAGCACAGCGACCAGAAAACACGCATTTTCTGGACACTAACAAGAAAAAAAATTATCTTGGTTGTTATTGGTAGTTCTATATTGAAAACAACCGTAAAAAATCATCTATGTTGTTTTTTGTTGTTATTCTGTATTGAAAACAACCCAAAAAAAATCATCTCGGTTGTTTTTTGATGTTCTGTATTGAAAACAACCGAAAAAAGATTATCTCGGTTGTTTTTTGTTGTTCTATATTGAAAACAACTGAAAAAATCATCTCGGTTGTTTTTTGTTGTTCTGTATTGAAAACAACCGAAAATTTGCATTTTTATTTAAATTGTTATTTCAGGTGCACCGTGCCCCCTTTTCAACATAATTTTCTACCCCTAGATGAAGCTTAATGATTTTTTTGAGTTCATATTTGAAATTATCAACCTTGAAAATCCCCAAGCGCTAATTAGAAGAAAAAAACATACAATTTTTAGTAAAGGCTTACGTCAAAGTGTCACGTTTTGGCTGCCTGGGCGGTAATGGGTTAACATGTAAAATACTGTAATGATGTTATTAAAAATCAGTTTAATTATCCCAAAAAATTTGGCAAAATTGTCTTTTAAAAATTAAATTCTAGGTAAATTTTCATCATAATAACAATTTGAAACCTCTACCTATGTGCTTCAATAAAAGCAAAAAAATAAAAAAATTCTGGTAAAGTTAGCTAAAATAACTCATATATATTTAATTTACATGCGTCATATTTATATATATACATAAAAGCATTATAATTTTATACTTTTTTGCATTAAAATAATGAATAAAACAAAGAAATAATAATAAATAAGACTATTTAAAAAAATATATATTTTTATTTATCTGTATGCATACCAAAAAAAAATAAATATTTAAACAATTAAACAAATTCTTAATTTTATTACATGAATACCTATATATACCTAAATTTAGCATACTAAAAAAATGCATTATTTATTTAACATGTTATTTTAAAATATAGAAAACATACAATTTTTTTTTTTTACCAAAACATATAAAATTTATTTTAAGGCATCATCAATGCAATTTAAAACCTTACATATATACAAAAACAGAAAACGCGATTATAAAACTGATTAAAACACAGTTTTTGCTTCTCTTTTAAACTGGACAGTTTATATATCTTTTATTATTAATCTACATACTTTATTATTATCATTATTATTTCTTTAATAATTTAATGATTTTTATCTAAACTCAATGTCATTTATCTATATACATGCTATATAGTTGATATTTAAGTCTGTTAAACTCCTTTTTTTTTAAACAATAAAAGAAAAAACTGCGTATAAGTAAATTAAAACTTTCACTGTAGTGTCTTTAAACATGATTACATCAAATTGTTTATTAATTTTTTTTATTATTCCAACATGTTTTTCATCGATTGTTTATGATGGAAAAAGTAAGTTTTTCATTAATACGTATAAATTAAATTTTTAATTAGTTAACTAAAAACAATTATTTTTTTAATTTTAGCAATAACTGTCATTAAAGATGAATACGATAATTTAAATAATGAAAAAATACCAATTGAAAATGTCACATTGTTTGATAAAATTCATACGTATAAAAATTTTCATGATATTTTGATACCATCAAATAGAAAAGCTAATGAAAATGTTAAAAGTAAATTACAGGTAAAAAAATTTATTACTTTTTTAAATATTGAAAATTTTTTTTTACTTAATTTTATTTCATTCGCAGAAAGTTATAAATAAAATAGTTGATTTAGCAATTGATGGAATTACATTGGCATTAAAAAAACAGCATAGAGAGTTTATAAATATTCAAGATATGAAATTTAATTTTACAACTGGTTCTTCATTTTGGGAAACTGATGGGTATTTTAATACTAGTCATGGAACATTTGGGTATGAACTTTAAGACCTTTTTTTTTATGGATTCAAATAATATGAAAAAAAAATTTTTTCAGAGATATTACAACAGCTAAGAGAACCCAAGATGTTATATTTTCTCATCAAGGTTTACAATTTAAACTTTTTTGTGGATTTGGTCTCAGAGAAGCAGAAATGGAATATAAAAATTATTCAGTAAGTATGAAACAAAATAAAAGCTAATTACATTTTTTCATTAACACCAATAATATCTTACAGTTAAAATATGGAATAATAAATGTTGATGGTAATGTATCAGCAGAAATAGATGATGTATCGATGATAGCTGTTGTCATCGTTGATTACAATCAAATGCCATGTGTAACAAAACTACAAGAATTAAGAACTGATAAAATTGGTAATATGACAATATCATTAACTGGCTTAGGTATTTTAAATAGTTTAACATCAAAAATTGTATCATGGGTTTCAAAAACATTTGAAGAAGAAATATTTATTCAAATTATTAATGAATTAACTAATGTTATAACAGAAGAATTAAATCATTTTGATTGTGAAAAATTTAGATTTTTAAGTTTTAGGTATAATAATCCGATAACGCCATTTTTTAAATAATCAACTCAGTAATTCTTTTTTCCCAAGGCGTATGCTCTCTAGTTTATAACAATTTTTATAAAGCATTTAAATATTAAGTTTCCTATTAATTTTTTCTTTACAACTTAAAAATAACTGTTTTATTTTCAAGTAAATCTCAAAAAAAAAAAATTAATTGTAACCATGAACGAGGCTATAAATCTATAAATAATTTTTATTTTACTTGTACTCAAATTCATAATAAGTTTTTGTAATTATAAAAATTTTTGTTTTTTAATTGTAAAAGTAAATTTTTTTAAAAAACTAACTTTTATTAGTTATTTTTTATGAAAAATAATTTACAATTATTTAATTTCTAATTTAAAGGAACATATTTTATAATAATTAATATTATCTGTACAGTCCTATTGTAAGTAAATATATAAATTAAAAAATTAAAAAATTGTGACCTCTATTTACATCACTTTTTTATTTTTCTAGTACTTCTCCTAACAATTTTTTTTTCAGTTTTACTTTCTTCGTCAGATGAAATTTCTTCAATTTGTTTTTTTGAAGATTTTGAATTTTTTGTTTTTTTTGTTAAAATTTTTTCTTCTTCAATTATTGGCTTCAAATTATCTGTCTCTGGAAGTAAATATTTCTTTACTTTTCTTTCACTTTTATTATCTTTTTTAACTATTATTTTTAAGCCAGTTAATAATTTATCCGAACTTTCTTCTTTATCACTTTCATCTGATATTACTAGTTTTTGATCTTCATTAAGCGATTTAACTACAACTTTAGATTTTACTCTACACACTTTTTTTGACAAAGTTTTTGTTTCCTCAGATGTTGAAGAGACTCCTTCATTTACCTTTTGATCTTTGTCATTTAATTTAACAACAACTTTAGATTTCATCCTACTTATTCTTGTTGCTGGGTTATTTGTTTCATCAGGTGATTTCATGGATGTTGATGGTACTTCTTCATTTATTTTTTCAAATATAACTTTAGTTTTTAATTCTTTTTTTATTTTATTTGTTAGCTTATCTTCTGATTTCAAGGAAGATGATTTATTTTTTGTATCAGTTTTTTCAGAATCTTCATTTTTTAAGATGTTAGCTTCTTTAGTAACATTAATTAAGTAAGTATCTGGTACTGATGAATCAAGTTCTTTGTTATCTTTTGAAACATCAGATGCAGTATTTGATTTGTTTTTATCAATCTCTTGTATTGTGGAAATTGACTCCTTTTCTACTTTATCGGAATTTTTTTCTGTTAATTGTGTACTTTTTTCAATAATATCACTTTCAGTTTTTGCATTTTTATTATCATGCACAGAATTACCAACATTTTCATTTTTATTAATGTTTAAAGTACTTTTTGATAAAACTTTTTCAACATTGTCCTTAGCGTCTTTGTTTACAGATTTTACAATATCTTTTTCTAGTTTATTGCAAGAATTTTTTTTAATGTCTACTTTGCTTTCGTTAATTATGTTGCTTTTAATTTCAAAAGATGTACAAGAATTAGTATTTGCCTTAAGTAATGAACTTTTACTAAACTCGTCTTTATTATTTGAAACTGTTTGTTTCTCTAACACAGAATTATCTTTATCAATTTTAATATTAGATGCAGTTATAACTGAAGCAACCTTTTTATTTACATTTTCTTCAACAATAATACTTTCATTCAACATTTTATTTTCACTTAATTGGCTTTTATCATAATTTTCTTGTTTTTTATTCACATCACCTACTGCTTGTTTTCTTGGAGAAGTAATTTTTTCTTTGACTAAACTTTGATTTAATGTATCGTATGCTAAAATTGCTGGCTTATCATTATTTTCTACTTTATTTGTTTTTAAATAATTATCTATCTTTTTATTTTCAGGATTTGAGTTTTCCTTAATTGTACTTTTTTGACAAACCTCACTATTAACTGTAGTGCAATCTTCAACTTCAGGACTTGCTTTAAAAGCATTTTTAATAATTTTGTCTTCTTTAATATTAATCTTTAAGCTACATTTTATTTTTGGGACAGTAGGATCATCAGTACATACTAAGCCATCTTTACTAGGCTCAGTTGACATTAAAGTATCAATTTTTTCAGATTCAGATTCAAAAGTTGCAGATTCTTGCTTACTTACATCATTTTTCACATTTATTGTCTCCTTTTTATCATTTTCTATCTTCTTACCAACATTAGAACTAATGTCTTTTTTCAAAGTTTCACCATTTTTAATAATTGATTCTTCATTTTTATTTTCATTAGTAATTTGACTAGCATTAACTTCAGAGTCCATATTTGAATTGTCACTATTAGAATTAGTGCTATTAATGATTCCTTTGAGAGCAAGATACTCTTCAACTGAACCAATAGGTTTTTCACTATCTGGAATAGAAGTTGATTCCAAAGAATCTGCAACTTGTGGTGATTTATCAGATTTGATTTGACGTTGCCGTTCACGTAATCTTTTACGTATTTCTGACTGCATTTTTGATTCTTTAATAACATTTTGTACATCATCTTGTTGAAAGTACCTTTGAGCCCATGTTTCTGAACTTTTAGATGCTTGACTATTTTCTGATATTTTTGAATGATTTTTAATTGTTATTGTAACTTTATCAGAATCACTGCTATCAGTAGAATCAAAAACTTCCATATCATCTGAATAATCATCTAAATTAATGATTTCTTCTTGATCTAACAATTTATCGTCAAATACTTTATTACGTTTCTTTTTGACCTTACGTTGAGGAGATACTTTAACCTCTATTGAACTATTTTGTTCTTCAAGATTTTCATTTGAAGTTTCTTTGTCTGCTTCACTATTTTCTTTATTATTTTCATTTGTTTTATCTTCAGTATCTGAATTAACTTTAATTTTTTTAGATAATTTTGATTTTTTTGATTTTTCTGTTGATTTTCGTTTTTTATCTTTTTTAACTTTATCTTTATTTTCTGATTGCACTTCTGGTTTTTTGTTTATATCATTCAAGTTGCTAACTTTTTGATTTTCTTCATCATTATCCATTATTTCACCCTCTTCTACTTCCTTATTCTTAGGGCTAGGTACTTCATTATCTTTATTGGGTTGTGGTTCTGAACTTTCTAAACTCTTTCCAACTTCCTTTCTATTTGCCAAATCAGCTGGTTTTTCATTATTTGCTAAACGTTCATTTTGCAATTTTTTATTTTCTCTTTTTGAATGATCTTCATTTTCACTATCGCTTGAAATTAATTCAATTGTAGGCGTTGGTTTCATAACTACTAGAATATCTTCATCTTCTCCATGTTTCATTAAAATATCTATTTTTTCAAGTTGCTCTCTCAAATTATCTTGTCTAACATTATTTGATGACGTAGAAGCTATAACTTTATTTGCAGGTTCTTTTACTTTTTTTGGATTTTTGGCATCTTCTTCTTTGCGAATTAAAGCTCTTATAGCTCTGGCTCGCATTTCAAGTTCTAAAAGATCTAATAAACTTTCACCTTCTTTTTCATTTTCTTTTAAATCTGATTTCTTTTTTTCTTGTTTTACTTTAACTTTAGATTTACCATCTTTTTCAACTTTAGTCTTTCCATCTTTTTCTGATTTAATTTTTGTCTTATTTTTTGTACCAGATTTATCATCAGATTTTTTTTTCTTTTTATCTGTTTCCTTTTTATTAGACTTTGAATTTAAACTGTTTTTTTTAATCCCTATATCATCATCACTTAACCATTCTGTGTCCGATATTATTTCCAAAGAAGGTCCTAAAATTAAAAAAGTTAAAATTTTATCTAAAATGTAAGAATATACTTAAAAAATTAATTTTAATATACCTGAATCTATTGTATCATCTGTATCCGATGATTCCATCATTTTTTGACCACTTAAAATGCATAAAATCCTTTTTTTAGACATTCCTGTTAATTCATTTGCACATAATTCTTCAAGTTCATTAAATTCAAGTTTCTATTTGATTAAAAAATAATTATTAAAAACGAACACTAATGTATTTAAATGCATACTAATCTTTTACTAAATTAAAATTGTAATCATCTAATTATTGAATGTTTAATTTACCTTTAAAACCTGAGGAAGCATTAGTCGTATTTTCTCGGTCTTAACTGATTTAAAGAGCTGTGAAGCAAGTTCTTTTCGATTTGGCAAATAATCTTTTATTGATTTTAAATCTTTTGAATCTACTTCTTCATCAGAAGAACTTGATGAGGACATACTTGAGGAACTCTGATCAGACATCTAAAATATAGCTATGTTTTAGTTCTTTTAAAAGAAAATATTTTAAAAAATTTGTTTTGTTTATTTTAAAAAATCAAGCCTTAGCTAAAATTTATTTTTCAGTATACAGGACAAAAATATTTAAAAATTGTTAAATAAACTTACCAGTGGTCTCTTTAGTCTTGCAGACATTTTAAAATAAGTAGTTTTCCTTGGACGTGTAACCTCTAAGCTGCGTAATTTGCAAATAAATGATTTCTTTATTAATTTTTTTTAAGCACACATTGATAAGATTTTTTTGTTTAATAACTGACTCTGTTTTTTGTTTCATAAAAACCTTTTTTTACATGATTTTTAATTTAAAATTTGTAAAACAAAAATTAGATATTTAATTTATAAAATCATAAAACAGCTGATGACTGAACACAATGAACCAATGTGTCAACAAACTTAAAAAGAACGAGAGGGAGAGAGAGAGAGATGGAGAAGCGAATATAATTATCGGCCGGGTGCTTCTGGTGAACTCCACCAAACTTATTTTGGAGCAAATTTTAACACTTAGACAAATTACGAATAAGCTATAATGTTTTATTTTTTTAAAATAACAAAAATAAGTTGTTAATTGATTAAAAAAAAATGTTTAAAAACAAAGTTTATTAGCAGAATAAATACTTATATTGTAAAATTAAAATAAATTAATAGGTGTAAATTTCGGAGCAAAATAATTTTTTTTTGCTATTATTTGGATTGATAGGTGTATAAATTAAAATACAATTCATGGATAATTTTTAATGAAATATAATTCAATGCAATAAATGTAAATAAATATTGCAGTACACATATTTATTATACACCTATACCATACAAAAGTATTATATTACACTACATAAAAAATTGCTACCTATACACACTATACACAGGTATAATTACATTCCCGTTTATCATCAGACAAAGTATCTGTGTATATATTAAATTAAGAATATTATTAAATCATAAGTTTTATTTTATTTATTTTAGTTTTATTGTATTCATTTTTATCTTAAAAAATCACTTGTAATTAAATAAATTATTTCATTATTTCTGCAATAATTTTATTTTTTAATTGTATACAATTGCTAAAATATGTTATCAAAAATTTTAACCTATTATTACATTAAAATTTCTTATCTTTTTTATTTATACTGAAAAAAATAATCATGTGAATCAGGTGGCATTTTTTTTTTAAATCAAAATGAAAGTTATCATTACTCATTAGTATCAAAATTTATATTATGGGAAGTTATAACATTTAGCATCTGTTATTTTTTTTATGAGTGTATACAGAGAAAATATTTGTATTTTTGTTTATTTATTTATTTTTATAACAATATGTGATAAATTATAAGCATTTAAGTGTTTAAAGACAATTTTTATAATCATTCCATTGACTAGTGTGCAAAAAATAAGTTGGGTTTGTTTAATATATAAAATCCGCAATTAAAAATCTTTCACAATGTTAAATCGATTTAAATCTGCCTTAATGAATGCTGTTGGAGCAAGTGAGCTTGGTTTACAGTATGCAAGTGATTCAGATAATGATATGGTTACAGATTTTATTAATTCTAATATACCAATAACAATAGAAGCAAGACCATATAGCAGACCAAGTTTTCTTGGTTTAACGAATGAAGAAACACAAGTAAAATAATAAAAATAAATCAAATTTATTTAAGTTATTAAAATATATCTATAAAATTATTTTTTAATAGGTAAGTGCAGATCACAGGGTAAGGCCAATAATTGTTCCAAGAGACCTCAGTCGATTACCATGGTGTGCTGGTTATGCAGAATGTATAAATGCTGGTAAAAGTACTTGGAATGAAGATCAAGCAGCAGCTACTAGAGGTGATTTAAAATTAGCAGACTCTGATACTTCAATCCCGTATATCATGTTTTCAATGTTTGATGGACATGCTGGATTTCAAGTAGCTCTTGCTGCAAGATTGCATCTTCACAGAATTATACTAGTAATATTTAATTATTTACTTAGATTTAATAAAAAATTTTGCCTTGTAAAATTAAAATTTATTATTGACAGGAAAGATTAATGGCAATACCTGGGGACATTTTATTGAATGAAGAAAATAAATCTTCAGTAGTAAAAGGCAAAGATTTAGTTATAGGTGCTATTGAATTGGCTTATAAACAAATGGATCAAATGGTTGAGCATCAAGCACAAAATGGTGGAGGAGGTTGTACAGCTATTACAGTATTATTTATTAATGGAAAGCTTTATGCTGCTGGAGCAGGTGATTCAAGGTTTGTATCAATATAATAAAAACTTTAAATAATTTTTAATTAACAAATTAAATATTTAATTTTTTTAGAGTTGTATTAGTTCTTGGAGATAGTGAAAGATCCTTAACTAGAGATCACACTCCAGATTCTGAATCTAATCGAGTAAGGGCTTTAGGATACTTAAAAAGTACTGAACTTTTAAAAGGTCAATTTACATATTTAGAATTTAAAAGGAGGCCATTGCAAAGAGATTTAGGGGCAATGATTTTATACAGAGAACCTTTTATGACTGGTTGGGCTTATAAAGTTCTCACACATCCGGATTTGCGTTTACCTCTTGTATCAGGACAAGGAAAAAGGGTATATATTCTAATTGTTTACCTTAGTTAGTGCTTATATTAATTTTTTCTTAAACAAAATTTTTCTTTAGAGTCGTGTAATGAGTACAATTGGTGTTACAAGAGGTTTTGGTGATCATGGTCTAAAAGCTGCAAATACAGGAGTAAGCATAAAACCATTTTTATCCAGCCAACCAGAAGTACAATGTTTGGATTTAGAAGAATGCAATCTTACTGAAAGAGATTGTATTATTTTAGCCACAGATGGACTTTGGGATGTAGTTTCAGATAAAACTGCAGCAAATATTTTAAGAAAAACCTTAGCCCCAGAAACTCCGTCCTTAGAGTACAGGTATTTTTTGAATCTTCATTAAATTATATATTTATAATAATTTATGAATTTAAATTTATTTTATCTTATAAGATTAACAATGGGAGCCCAAGAGCTAGTTCAAGCTGCACGAGGGCGATTAGATGGACGTGTATGGAAATTAAAATCAGAAGTGCAAGAAAATGGACAAGAAAATGGCGAAGTAGTATCAATGGCATCATTCGACGATATAAGTGTTACGGTTGTACCTTTATATCCATATATCTGCGAACATAGACAATGGTTTAAAACTTTTCAACAAGAAACAGAACAATTTGTGAATGCATAAAAAAAAAATTTTTTTTATCAAAAAATTTAAATACTTAATTAAGCCTATTTTGTGAATAGTATGAATGGTCCGCAAAACCAGTACTTTAAAAAAAAGGCTATTTTATTTTATTGTTAAATAATAATAGATTATACCTATTCACATAATATTTAAATATAATATATTTAGATTCTAAAGTTTTTTAAAAATTTTTGATAAATAGTCAGTTTTTTAATATAAACAGAAAATTTTTTTAACGCTACAAACAGAACTGCCTTTTAGAAAAAAATAAATTTCATGACATGCTTTTTTTTATATTAAAAAAATACATTCCATATGCTTATTTTTAAAATTTGAAAAATATTAAAAATCAATCGTAATGATTTTTTTCTATATCATATACATTTATTAAAAATTCTTACTTTGAGTCTTTTCATTTATTAATTATATTTTAAATACGCATATAAGTATATAGATTATAATAATCAAAGATGTTAATATTTTTTGTAATCATTTTTATCACAATGTCAAAATTTTTTTTTGTATTTATAATAGTAAAATACGTAATAAATATATTTTTATTTATTTATTCATGTTTGTAAATAGTCAAAAAAAAGTTATATTATAGTTTATAAATATAATTGAAGAAAAAAAAAATTAGTGGCTTGTGAAATATAATATATAATATATAATATACAGAAATAAAAATAATTTATAAATTATTTATAATGCATTCATTCATTTTAAGATAGTATATTTATTTAAATTTTATTAAAAATTTTTTATTTTATTTTACATTTGACAAGATGTATAAAACCCTGCAATTATTTTTCATTTTTAAAATTTTAAATTATTGTTCTTTGGGGTCGTTCAAAAAAAACGTAACGCTCATAAGGTGGGTGGGTGTTAAAGAAAAGTGTTACTTACCGAAAATGGGGTGTGTGGGTATTTAACAAAAAGCGTTACGTAACAAAAATGAACATTTTTTGATAAATAATACAAAAAAATATACATATTATTTCCATATATTAAAACTATATCTCATGTGTTAAGTATGATCAAAAAATATTGATGTTTGTAAATGTATTCTTTGGATATATCAATAATAAAAATCGAAGTGACTATACGCTTACCGGAATATCCACGATATTATCCTCGATAATCCATGTTAGAATTTTTATCAACGATATCCACGATGACAAATTTTTCTCACGATAACCACGGAGAATATCCACGATATCTACGATTATCAACGAATATCCGCGATATACATAGCCCAAATATGAACCAAAGAACTCAAATGGGGCTGGGGGCCAAAGGCCCTCCCGGCCGTGCGCCAATAAAAATAATATAACGGGGATATCGCAGATATCGTGGATATTCTCCGTGGTTATCGTTGATCAAAATTCTAACGTGGATTATACTGGATATAACGTGGATACTCCAGTGAGCGTAGTCTCGTCGAATAAAAATATCAAATAAAAAACATTTGACAAATTACAAAATTATTTTTGTTAGTAACGCTTTTAAGGGTGGGTAGGGGGTTGACAAAAATGTGACATGGTGTTACATGGGGTACCTGGGTACCTCGAAAACGGAATTTTCAGCGTTACGTTTTTTTTGAACGACCCCTTTGTATTTATTAATAAAAAAACATAATTCATAAAAAATTTAATAAGTTTTGATTCATTTATTGTTTTTTATTCAGAAAAAGTAGGTATTCTATACCTTTATAAATAATGCTAAATTTTTTTTTAAATTGTGCGGCTATGGGTTGTAGAGACGGCCAGAAGCGCACGTGGTCCCGTTTTGCCAACCAATCACAAAAATGTTGCTAGGTAAGATGGCGACTTTCCCATGTAAAATACATATATTTGGCCGTCTCTGGGTAATCTAGGGTCTCTAGTATAGAGATATTGTTCGCAGCGCCATTTTATATTTACTTCGGTAACTACAAAAAATAGCCTAAAAAAGGGGGACAGAAAGAGAGGCATAATACGGGATGACGTACGAGAGCGCGCGCCTGTTAGAGCTATAAGTAGAAAAATATTTTCTTCAAAATATATTTGTTATTTAAAAGTGAAAATTCGCACAAGAGAAAATCCTGTAATTGAAGAAAAATTGAAAATATAGAATCTTTTTTGTATGAAGAGCGTACTCAGTATTCTTTTGGTAAATCAAATCACTGGAAATAACATCATTTTTTAATCCTGTACCTATATTGTAAATATATTTAGAATTATAAAGAACACTAAAGAAATTTATAGAAAATTTTTGTTCCTTGACCGACGACGTAGCTACTAGACGTAGCCAAAAACACAGGTACACTGGTACACACACAGATTTAGGAGAGAGCAAGAGAGGAGAGGAGAGATTAAAAGAGAGAGAGAGAGGGAGAGTGTACAAAAACAGAAATTTACCATTATATTTTAAGTTTATTATGCGCGCATGCGGCGACGACTAGGACGCCGTTTACAAGAATAAAAAAGATAAGGGACAAAAAACATCACAAAGAATTACTTTTGTCAACGTTATTTTTCTTGAACATATTAAATTTAGTGAAAATTCGAAATTAATTCATCAAAAAAAAATTTGGTAAATTTAACTCTTTCATTTACATTTATTTATTTTTTAACGTTGTTAAACTCCTTTAAAATTTTCATTTAAAAAAAAAAAAGAATAACATCAAAATCAACGTTTTCTCATTTATACTCACACGTTCGCAATCATATTAAAATAGCATATGTGTAGAGTAAATGCAAGATGTATTATGAGCGTCCAATAACCGAAAGATTTCATTTGCGCACATAAACAGATTTTTTAGTGTACCTTATCACTTAATCATTTATTGAGTAAATTCGTCTTTTCATTGTTTTTCCAATTAAATTTTTATTACCTTAGTACAATAGTGTTTACCGAACGAGTTTCCTTTTGTAAAAAAATATTAAAATCATCGTTAGTATAAAAAACCGCGCATTAAGGAGTTCATAAAGGATAATCTACATATTTTTTTGTAAATCTTAATTAATTTTAAAATTATTTACTTTTCAGCTATTTTATTAATGGTTGATTTGTTAAATAGAATTTCTTTTTTACATAAAAAAGGAGTAAATAAGTGAAAAGAAAGAGTTTACAAATATATCCATGCATATATACACATACATACACACAAATACATGTATATGTATATATACATGAATATGTGTATCATAAAATAAAATAATTTACAGATATTCACTGTTATTACACCTCTTGGCAGTGTCATAATCCTGTTTAATCAAGTGTATAAGAAAAAAGGATTTAAAAGTGATAGAATTATTATAAATTAAAGGATTTTCCTTCAGTGTTTTAATTTACCTACACAAATATATATACATTAAGATTTTCCTTAGTTTTTGTTGTCATTATAAAATAAAAGGAAAAATCTAACAAATCTGTGATATTAAACAGTACTAAGTTCATATATAGAATAGTAGATGTTAAGTTTTTTTTGTGTACTGTAAAAAAAATATAAAAAAAAAGATATAAATTATGTAAAAAAGAAAAATTTTTTTGATAAAAATTAAAAATAAAAAAAGAGATATATATATATACACAAGAGTGCGAGAAACTCAGGGATACAATTGAATTTATTTTTACGAAGTGCAAATAGTCATATAATAATTATTGCACTGTGGTTTTTAAGACTGATATTTTACTGAAGGCCAGAAAAAGTATTAATTAAGTAAGGACATCATCATGTCTACCGAATCACCATCTCCTGATAAACCGCCATCAACTCCTAAGGAGGAGGATAGTAATGAAGGCGAGGGTAAGTTTAATAAATAATTTTAAATAAATATTTAAAATATAAAAGATTCATTTATTTTTAAAACGATACTATTAACCCCAAAATTATTCAGCATTCCGTTAATGTTAGTTTATGAATTCAAATAATTAATAATAAATTTTTTGGAAATAAAAGTTAGAAATAGGAGTCCTTATTAAATAATTAAATAACTGTGATAAAAGTTTGGTTGGTTATCCAAATTATATGATTTAGTTATCAAAAACTAAAAATAGATGTCAATGTTTTGTATAAACTCTTTTTTCTGCGGGTTATCTACCTGAATGTATTAAAGTTGGCAGATATGTCTGTTACACAAAGGATGAAAACTTGCTCCAAAATAATGTAAATAAACCAAGTGTGGTTTTTTAAAATTAATACCTTTAATTTTTTATGATATTGAATGTATGATGTACTATATTGACTCCATTACTGAAATTCATAGATAACACCATTTTGGAATTATTTACTTAATTGATGATTGTAGCAATTAACCATTAAATTGATTTTATTATAATTAATTATAGTTAAATTTATTTTCATTTTATGCAACACAAAAAAAATACATAGGAATTAATTAAAAGGTACTAGATTTCATTATTCTTCATTATTTTGTATGAAACAAAATGTGCACTAAAAAAAGATTAAAATATTACAATTAATTACAAAAAATAACCTAGTGTTGAATAAAAGCAAATAATATTACAATTGAATATTATCACTGCTTCTATTTTAGTCAATAAATTCAAAAAATATTCTATAAATATTACAATTCATTATTTTATTTTATAGCCCTTAAAAGTCTTCGCAATTCTATCCAACAAAGAATAAAATTTAAATCATAAAACATAAACCGACTAAATTTTTACCTATAATCAAAATTAAGTTTGAACAATACCGCTACTGCAAAAAGTTTTAATATACTTTTGAAGAGCTTATGATAAGTTTTATTAATCCAGGAAAATTGTTTTCTATGAATATCCAAATATACTTTATAAACTCTAATATAAACTTAACCAAATTTAGCTTTGGAAATAATTAAAAACATTTCAATAAGATTAAAATAAAATAAAAATTTTCTATTTAAATTCATAAACATGCACTTAAACATGTGTTCAAGAATTTCTATAAGTTATTGATATATTAGTCTGGAAGTTATTTTTAAAAGTTACATGAGTTATTGGTTATCAGCTGAAACCATTTACAAAAAGAATATTCCTAAATTTTCAATTTAGTAAATTATATGCCTGCAAATATTGCTCCTAATTTGTAAATGAAAATGAAAAAATATAATTTTTCATTCTTGTTCAAATAACTTTACAAAAATAACTTCCAGGCTAATACAGCATTTTTTGCATTTACATTTTACACTTTTTTTGTACTGATAAACTTTTATACTTTAACAAATGAATTTTAAAAATAAATATTATTCCTCATAATATAATTAATTTTATCTAAAATTTTATACTTGTAGGTAACAATAAATAATAATAATAATAATGGTGATAAATGTCTCACATTTACCAGCACATTTAAAACATAAAATAATATCTGTATAAATACAGAAATATTTTATTTTTAAAAATATGAGTATATAATGTCACCCTGTAAAAATGTAAACATTAAAATATAAAAACATCAATGCAAAAAAAAGTTATTATAGAAATATTTTTTATAATCAATACTCCTACATAATATACCTATTTATTATAATTATTTCAAATATTATTTTTTTACATGGTCAGTTTTATTTTTATTTTCTCAATAAACATGTGCATATAAGTACATTTTTATTTTTAAATAGCTAATTTTTTAAAATTCTTTGTATTCTAATCTTTTTTATCAATAAATATAATTATTGATAAAAAAAATTATATTTAATTGATTATAGTTTTAAATATTCAGAATATATTTATAGTTTCTTGCTTGTGATTTCAAATCTTTTGTTTACATTATTATAGCAAAAACAAAAGTTAAAATTCTTTGAAAAAATTATTATTATTATTACTATTATTATTATTATAAATATTATAATTTCATTCCCGCGTTTTTAAAGAACTTCCCCTCTTTAAAATTTTCATGATTTTAATAAAATTCCAAGAAATAAAAGTACAAGAGCTCGCACATTTTATATTAGTGCGTTTTTGAATTTTGAATCGTTATAATGTACTTTTGTGTCTTTGACTCTGTTTTTAATTCCTCGCGCTAATTATTTTTTTTTTACTGACAATTAATTAATTTTGTGTACTTACTAAGTTGTTTATTTGATTTTTTTTGTATAAAAATTTTTACATTGTATTATATATTAATTAAGTTTTGAAAAATTGATAAATTTTGATAAATCAAAAATTTTTTTTTTCAAAATAAAATCGCGAGTGATACTCTAAATTTTTTTAATAAGTATGCTTTTATGCGTATTTTTGAAAAAAATTATATTGGCACTTAAAGTAATTTAAAATATTAATTTTTAAATGAACATCAAAATTTATAACGGTTGAACCGTTTTGAAATTTTCAATTTAAATTTAAAATTTTTAAAGTGCGTGCACAAAAATTTAACACAAACATAGCTGGTCTATCGAATAGTTGTTAAAATTTAAGTAATATATTATTTATATAAAATAAAGAACAATTAATATAAAATAATGAAGCTGGTTGAACCAGTTCCTCATTTTCATCAAATTGGGCCTCATCGAATAAGACGGCAAAAACGTCGTCAATTAGTCGGTCCAACTGGTGTTCCTCATATTGATTCTACCTTAATCGAACAAACAAATTCCTATCATTGGAATAAACAAAATAATTTGCCAGAGTCTAAAAAAGTAACTTTTAGTAAGTTTTTAAAATAAATGAATCTTTTCGATAATTTTTAAAATTGTTCTAAAACAATTATTAATATTTTTAAAGTATCTTAATTTAACAATAATGGTTGTTTCAGGAGACGAAGCTATTTTAGCAATGTCTGTTGATGGAGAATTAACTGATACATCAATTGTTGAAGTTGGTCGTTCTAGGCCACAGTTTCAATACAGCAGGGTAAGTTTTATTGCCAATTATATCGCAAAAAAAATATTTAAATTTTAAATTTACTTTACAAAATTTATTTTTGATATTTTTAAAGGAGGAGCTGATGAAATTGAAATCACTGCCTTTATCAAAAAAGAGACCCAGTTGCTTAGACCCTGCTTGTAACAAGTAAGAACATTAATTTTCTTTGTAGTTTTTTTAAATAAATTATTTATAAAAACTAAAAAAATAAATTTTTATCAAAGTTCTCGAGGTGTATGGGATCCAGACCGTTGGCATTTAAGTCGTAAAAGAAGTGAAACTCCAACTGAAGAAGAAAAACCAGTAAGAGCTGAAACTGAAAATCATGCAAAACGTCGTAGTGGTGATCCACGTGAAAGAATTCGTAAAGAACAGGATGGTATTGTTTTAAGTCCTCAAAGAAGAAGCTTTAACACTGGCTGCTTTGTTAATGTTTCTCAGACCAGTTCTAAAAGTCCTGAAAGACCAATTGGAAAGCCTGAGGTATATTTCAAATTTCAATACAAATTAAAATATCAGATTCAATGAAATTTTATTTATAAATAAAATATATTTATTTTTAGATACCTCATCGTGAACCAGTTCGTCGTATTGGTAGTGGACGCATTTTAACTCGTGATATGTGGGACTTTAGATCTGAACCAGTTGATAAAATTGAACCAGAATTTCATTATCGAACAGGAGGAGGTGCTGGTCCTCTTCGTGATAGAGAAAGAGATCGTGATAGAGATCGTGAACGAGAAAGAGATCGTGGTGATCGAGATAGAGAACGTGATCGAGACGAAAGATTTGATCGTCGATCGTATGGCCGAGACTTTGGTGATAGAGATCGTGATCGCGATCGCATGGAACGTCCTAACGGAAGAGATGGTCTTGGAGGCAGAGATCGTGGTAGATTCAACAATGATCGTAGAAATCGAAATTATGAAAGTCGAGAAGTTAGAGACAGTCGAGATTATGAAGAGCCAGAGTGGTTCAGTTCTGGGCCAACATCGCAACATGATACTATTGAACTGAAAGGATTCGATGATGCAGAGGAAAAATCCAATATGAGCAATTCAAAAACTAAAAAAGCATCACCGGCTCAGAAGAAACGTACTAGAAATAACAAACATTCTACTAGCCTAGAGAAAGAAAAAGAAGATAAAACAGATAATTCTTCAACAGCACGTCCTAATTCTAGAGCTTCACTAAATACAACTGCAGCAAATGATAAAGATAATAATGGTCAAGGTCCAAAAGGACGAAGTACTCCTACATCTATGGATCAGTTAATTTCTAATGTTGCTGAGCCGCACTCTCCATTTTCAGAACAAGATGAGCCTGAATCACCAAAATCAAAAGATAGCAAATCAGAAATTTCATCAAGTCGCAGTAAATTAACAGAACCAGGCTCTGAGAATGAAACTATGGATCATTCAAGTTCAAATCAAGACCACGATAAAACTAGTCACCCAGATTTTAATCTTGATGATTTCCTTAAATCAGATAACTTCCCAGGAGTATCAAGCTTATTAACAGTAAATTTTTGATGAATAAAATCCTTAAAAATTACTCAAATTACATAAATTTAATTTTTTTTACAGAATGGTGTTGGTGCTAATGAAGGGTCAGGATCTCGTTTTAGTCAATGGTTTAAGCGAGATAGTCCAGATATTTTAGATAATCAGAGAGTAATGATCCAAAATGAACTATTAAACAATCTTTTAAATGACATATCTGAACCAAAAATTCACATTCCTTCTGTAACTGAATCTAATGCTTACTTTGCTCCAATATCTCCTGCAAATACATCAATAAATTCAAATAACAATGATAAACAAACAAGTGGAGGAAATAAACTTTTAGAAATGCTTCAACGTAATAATAAGCCTAATAATAATCAAAACTGCCAACCTGATGCTGCCAATACAGTAATTCCACTCATGAAAAATTCTTCTATTAATGAAAGAGGTATTTTTTTTTTATTTTAGCTAATTTCATTATTTTTATTAATATAAATATATTTTAGTACCTGGTGGTGGAAAAGTTGTTAATTTAGAAGAATTAGAAGCTCAAATGCGAGGAGGTAATTCCATACCAACTGAATCACAAAAATCAAATAAATCAGAAGAAGATTTATCTGCTTTTAAAAAATTAGTAAGATTTAAAAAATAATTAAATTATATCAATTTTAAAACAGATATGTTTTATTAACAATTATTATATTAATTTACAGCTTGCTCAAGTATCTGGAGGACAGGCTGTACCTGCAGCAAATGGGTCCATTACTCAAAAACCAGCATTGAATTCTCAACAACAACCTATTACTCTAATGCAGGTTTGTACAGAACTTGTTAAAAAATTAACGAAAGATTTTATTACTAAATTAAATACTTATTTATAAAAAATCTTTTTAGCTCTTAAATACCCAACTAAAAACTCAACCTCAAATGCCAGCTCAGCCTGCTATGCAGCATTCTTTACCTCAAAATATTGAAGCAATGCAAATGCCACCTCCTTTCAATCAAGTCGGTCCTCTTGGCCCCGTGCAACATCCCCATCAAAGTCAAGTGCAACATGAAAATTTGTTAAAAGTTCTTCAAATTCAGCAGCAACAACAACAACAACAACAACAACAACAACAGCAGCAACAACAACAGCAACAGAAACAAAGACAACAAAATCAAATGCTTTCAATGTTAATGGGCCAACAAAGAATGACTGGAGTTAGCCCTGTACCTCCTGAAGTATCAATGTTAGGTAATAATGTACCATCAAGAGAGTTATTACAAAGACCTGAAGCTGAAGCTATTATCAGAGGCTTACAAAGAGGAGAAATAACTAGGCAAAATTTAGTACAACAACTACAGGTAATTAAAAAATTATTTTTCAAAAAATATAAAAGTTTTTATGAATACCTTATAAATTCATATTCAATCTTTAGAATCCTGCAATGCAACATCGTCATCGAGAATTACTTGTGAGCATCTTAAAATTCTATGATGGTCCAACAGTTCCTCGCAACAACAGCCCTCATGCTGGCGTTGCCACTCCCCAAGATCATATGCTTCAACAAATGCTTTATCAGCAACATCCGCAACAGCGCATACCATCACCTATGAACAATGGTGAATCTCAAATCCGATTTAATCAATTTTTCTTAAACTTTCGTCAATTACAAACTATACAATAATTAAGTATTGCAATGTGTAAAATTATTCTCTTTTATTTTTTATTTTTTTTTGCTTATTTTTTTTGTTTTCACTTTAAAATTATATTCTATTATATAAAGTAGTTATCAGTTTAAACACAAATTACTAAAAAAAATATTCAAGAAATGACAAAGATGATTTCCTTGCACGCAGTAATGCCACACAGAGTAACATCACCTCGCGAGTTACCAGCCCATACTCAGACGATTATTCAAAACGCACTTTTGAAGAAAAAACTTGAGGAACAAAGAGACAGTTATCGTAAACGACAAGAACATCAACAAATACAACAACAGCCTCAACAAAATCAACAAAGGCCAATCAGCCCATCTTCACCAGTGAAACAGTTGTTAAGTCCAACACCTTTGGCTTTTACACCAACATCAGTTCTTAGAAAAATGACAGCTGAAAAGGAACCTGATGGTGCGAATGATTTATGTGAAAATCCTGATCTTGTTCGTTTGTCTGTTTCTCAAAACAAAGATACTAGCTCTTTAAAAAATAAAAACAAGGGTATTGCTAAATATCCTTACCGTTTAACTTTTGATTCTGATCTCGTTAATAATTTTATTACCGATGAATCAAATGAACAAGAGCCAGCTCTTAAGTCAAAGTATTTGCATTACAAAAGTGAAAAAAATAATAATGATCTAAATGGCGTTAAAAACAAACTTTTAATTAAAGGAGGAGTTAAAATTCAAAAAAATTCTGAATTAATAGAAAATAAAAGTAATTTTAACATTAACGGCATAAAAGAAACCGATAAAGATATTGCTAGTGATTCAAAATTGTTAGCTGAAAATTTTAAAAATCATGAAACAATCATTGACATTAATAATAATGATAATGATGAGATCAATGATTTTATATTCAAAACTTTATGGTTCAAACAAACTATGCTAGCAATAGAGTACAAAAAAGAAAACGTTTGCTAAAATAAATATATTTATTTGTTTAATCATTATTAATTTTAAAAAAATTATTTTAAAGAATAAAATGCAAATACTTTAAAATAAGACAAGCGAACAAAAAAAAAATTTTTTTGTTTATTTTTTTTAATGCTTATTGTTGAAAAAATAATTGAAAGCTTTATTTTTTTCTTTTTCTAATTTAACGATTATTATTGATTAATAGTCTTAAAAATTGCTTTTATCAGTGATAAAAGAAATGATTGTTGTAAACAATTGTTTAAAATAATTATTTGGTGTTTATTATACCAAAAAAAAAAAAATAATTGTCAAGAGACAAGCATGTCACGCTAGCTTTAACTTACACTTGTGGCTAATCTTTTGATTTTCAAATAGATTTTACAATAAAATTGCTTTATTATTATATGCGATAACTTGCTTTGTTTTTTTTATTTTAATTTTTTTTTTAATTACTGCACTCCTTTGATGCATGCTTTAATATCCTTATTTATCATTATCTATGCTTGCATTTAATATATTGTAAATAAAACAGCAGCTTTTACATATAGACTAGTAAATTTTACGGTAAGTTTTGGTGGTAGAGATGATTTTTTAAAGCTTTTTTATTTAAAAACTTTTTAGGTGCTTTTTTTTAGAGAAGTTTTTGCTATCATTTTAATTAGGCTATATTTTGTAGGTATTTTTGATTTAAAAGAAAGATTATTTTTAAATGCATGATTTTTTATAAGGTATTATTTTTTATTGATATTTTTTGGTATTTGCCATTGAAAAAAAATTGGTAATTTAAAAATATATATTTTTATACATTTTTTAAATTTAACATTATTTAATAATTGTTTACTTAGGCATTTATTCTATATACTAACATTTAGACCTGTCAAACTTATAAAAATTTATTTTTGACCCTTTAGGTCATCAAACTAAACTATTAATATTAGAATAGTTTACTATGCTGAAAAAACATTCCCAACACCATCAATTTGTTCTGATGGGTTTTTTAGGCCAACAACTAAATTTCTTAATTAAGGCTCTTAATCTGTCTATATCCTATAAATTTTCAAAGCAAAGATGAAAATTAAGTTTTTTAAAACTATCTAAAATAATTCAAGACTGACTTTAGCATTACATATTTTGAAAATGGTTTGACAGAAAAAAATTAAAAGCTTTTTCTAAAAACAGGAAAATAATATATTTTTTTAAACCTATACAAAATCTATTCATCTCTAAAATTATCAGTTTACTTTTAGTTTGAAAAATAAGAAGGGGAAGTTCTTTGTTTGTAAAATAGGGTAATAGCTTTTTTTAATTATTCAGTTAAAAAGTCCTATCTTTTAATAATTGCTTTAATGAACTAAGTAGAAAAAAAAACATTCACGTGACTAAATTTATTGTTTCTGAGATTCAAATGAAAAATTAATTGATTTTATTAAAAAATTTTTTAAATTATTATACTTGTTTGTAGAAAATAGAAAAGTTTATGCTGTTTTTAATTAATGCACAATTTTTAGTCATTTATTTTTTTATTTTTTTTTTTTGCTAGGTTGATTGAATGCCTTAGAAAAACAATTATTAAAATCTGTTTAATTAAACAAAAAAAAAAATGCTTAAAAGTATTACTTTTTCTGATTACCAAAATCTAAGAATGTCCAATTTTGTTTAAATATATTAAGTTTTATAGATGTTTTTATTAGTAAATTTGGTTTAAAAAAAAATTTTTTTTTGCTGCAATAAAAGTAAAAATTTTTTATAAATAAAATTGTTGAACAATCTTTTTGGGAAGTTAAGTGAAAAAAAATATCTTATGTAGGCTGTGCTGAACCCGTGAAGCTAGTGAATCAAAACCAGTCATCACATCTTCAAATGCAATCAAATGCTCAAATGATTGCTCAAGGAGTGATATCGCGTCATACTGCTATAAGAACTCAACAAGTTCAGGCCAATTGGCCTAATCCTGCTGTTAAACAACATCCTGGTAACAAAACTAATCCCCAACAAAATTTTCATTTCTGCCATTTATTATTTAAAAAATTTGCTTATTATCATTTCAAATAAAAAAAATGCTTTTTTTTCTTTTTCTAACTTTCATCACGTTTTATTTCAAAATTTCAATCTGGATTTGGTTTTAATTTTTTAATTAAAAAAAAAATTATTTTACATTATTTTAATAATGAAATAGCATCATTAATATTGACAATTATAAATACTTTTAGGTCGACCAATCGTTAAAGGTGGTGGAGGTAACAGTCAGTTTCCTGGAAATATAGATTCTAGGCAACAACCAACACATCATCAACAGCAGCAGCAGCAACAAAGGATTAATCCTGGAATATTTGGAACAAATTCTACTCATCCATCAAAAACTTCAATGCCAACATCAGTACCTCATCAAAATATTTCTCAATTCAATACAGTACCATCAGATCCAAATATTGGACAAAGACCAAATCAAATGACAAATCAATTAAAACAAATACAGTCACATTTTGTTAGCATACAACAACAACAACAACAGCAACAAACTGTAAACGTGCAGATGACTAATGTCATGAGTCAAAACTTTAGCTCTAATCGATCAGGTGAGTAAATGAAAATTTTAACATTTATATATAAATTTAATTTAAATTTATTTCAAATCACATGAATAGTTTTTGATGATTTATTTTAAATTTACATTTACTTTAAATTCTAAAACAAATTTTTTTTAATTATGCCATTTGTAGGTTTCACCATTCTAAAAACATTATTATGCAATAGCTCCTCAAAGTTGACCTAAACATGATCCTATCCTTATCCAATCATTAACTTTCAAATGTTTGTTGGGTTCAAAAGTAATTTAACTGTTAATTAAATTTGTAAAACAAAAATACTTTATAGTAATAATTATGTATAAAATACTCTTAAATAATTTACAGATACTCGAAACATAAATCAACAGCAAATGAATATGAGCGTAGGTCGTCAAAATTCTCCGGGAATCTCCAACTTTATGAGCGCTAATAGAGGTGACCTATCTCCTACTTCAAATCAGTTAGCTAGATGGTTTAGTCCAGAATTACTTGCACAAGCAAGAACAATTAAACTTCCTGAATTAGGATCCTCAAATGTTTTATCTCTTGAAGAATTAGAAAGACTGCAACATGCTTCTACGACTGTTCATAATTAAAAAAAAGTTATTAGGCCAAAACTCGTAAAAATATTTATTTAATTTTTTAGGCTTTATTATTTTTTTTAAAGAAAAACCGAATAAGTCGAATATTTGTGTATATGAGAGTGAATGAATTAATTTTTTTTTTTATCTGTCAAATTCGTGCAGATTTGTTGAAACAAATAAACATAGCGTTACAATTTTTTAAGATTATCAAAGGATCTTTATTATTAATTCAGTTATAATGTGTTAATTATTTTTCTTTTTGTTTATATGAAGATAAAGCGTAAAAAGTAAAAGTCTTATTTTTTGAAAGTTATAAAATTTTCATTGTAATAAATTAAAAAAATAGATAGCGTAATTCTATTTTAAATAAAATTTGTATGAAAATTCAAATTATTTTTTAAACCATTACGAAAAAAAAAAAACATTTTATTATAATATAAGTTTTGTAAGAAAAAAAGGTCATCGACTGATAATTTATCTGGCCAGAGAATTTTTGCCAAAACTAGGACACAGAAGAAATTCAGTTCTTACAAATGTAAAAAATTATATCGCTACTGTGTAGTTGAAAAAAAAAATACCATTATTAATATTGATAAAAATAATTAGCATTCTTTAAGTGATCAAATGTAAAATATTTTTTTTATTTGTGAATTATCAAATTCCTTCTTTTATTATAAACTTGAAAATAAAGAATAAATTTAATGTATACTTTGATTAATTTGATAATAAAATACTAAAAACAATTAATCATGAAGTATAAATAATAATAATAATCAAAATAGCAAGACTAATTAAAAAAGTATAAAATCATGCAGATTTGGATCAAAACATTGTTTTCAAAAATAAATTTTGAGCATTTTTAATGCAAGCATTTCAAATAAATCATAAACTTTAATTATAGTGTATTAAAACATAACAATGGGCCTTAAAAAATCCTAAAAAACAAAAAAAAATTTATTTAAAAAAATAAAACTTTTTTTCTTATTGTTAATAAAAAATATGTGTGTTATTTAATAAACTTATTTTTTTGGTATATATGAATAAAAAGAGTGAAAAAAAATTACATTGTGACCATTACAGAATGCGAGCTTGTAAATATAGTTAGTGATTATATTAGTTTTTATAGAAAAAAAAAAAAATAAAATCAGCAAAATGAAAGAAAAATTATTTAATAAAACTGTGAGCAAATTTTTATTTTTATTCCAGTTATCAAAAATACTATATTTATTTAAATTAGTTTATAATGTTATGTACAAATGTACAAATTCTTCCCTAAAAATAAAAATAATTATCTTTGATAACTGGAATAAATTTTAGCGGTAAAAAAATAACTATAAAAATTTCCTATTTTTCGCAGTTTTTTTGTTATTTATTAAAAAAAAATAAATAAATAAAACTTAAAAGACTTGTAAATAATTTATTAAGCAAAGAAAACGAATAAATGATTTCGGATGCTTACTATCGCAAATGTTTTGTAAATAAAAAGTTAAACGTGATGTCATGCATGATGATAATCCTAAAAAAAAAAATAAAACTATTTAAAAAAAATAAATATTTGTGTGTTTTCTTTTTATTAACCTATTTTTTTAGTTATTTATCTATATTTTATTGTGTTGTCTTGTTATATAGACCAAAAATTAGAAATTCTGCAGAAGACCAACGAAATAAAAAACTTATATAGTCAATACCGTAGCCCTAATAGCCAGAAACATTTTATATGGGCCTAAACTCATTATCATCCAATTAAAAAAGCAACTATGGTTTAGATATAATAGACTTAAAATTATCCATTTCCAGATTTGGGTCATACATGTGTTTTTTATTCGGGAAGTATTTAAATGTAGGTATTTACGAAAAATTGACGACCGGAATATGAGATTTGGTAGAATATGTTCTTTGAGGAATCGCAGCCAAATTGGTTAATGATAAAAATTATTATCTTTTCACTTTCAAAAGATTAAGCGAATCAATTGCAACTGCAATTTTTTTTTTCTTATCAAGAACTATATTCTAAATACAAAAAGGTAATAAAATCTTTTTAAATATTTAATTTTTAAATGTCCCGCATTTTTTTCTGAACGACGAAAATTTTCCGAACATACCCGAAGTGGCATCTCACACAGCGTGAAAAATGTGAAGCTCAATGCACTGAAAAACTCGAGTTACCCGAGTTTCATGATTCATCAGTCTTCACCAGGGCGTCGACGTCTCTGGATATATACAAAGAAACTAAAAAAAGCGAATTATTAGAAAAGTAGACAATTTTATTTTTTACAGGCCTGCGATAATATATTTAATACTATAATCTTGTAGAATATTTATTGTTAATGATCTCTGTGAAAAAAATTGTGAAATAAATGAACATTTTTTTTCATTAATTTTAGACTTTTATTTTCCTAACTAAAATACTTCAATGAAATTTTATTTCATGTACCTAATATGCAACTCATTTTATTATTTATTCTAACAGAGCTAAAATTTTTTTCTCAGCCTCAATTTACCACCTACATATTTCAAATATTTTATATATTGTATTGATTTTTGTTTTGCAGATTACCTATATTAAACATCAGAAACAAATGTTTGCTTATACTTACTTTTTATTTAAAAATTAATGTCATCGCCCATAGCAACAAAAAATTGTTAACCTTCATTTGTTTATAATAAAATTAAGAAACAGAAGGAATGAAAAAAGGATTTTTGGATTTTGGAACGGAAATAAAGAGAGAAAGAAAACAAGCTTACATATACGCGGTTTTGACAGAAAAATCATTTTATTTGCGCGCGTCCTCGCCAGTGGTACATCAATGTTGTTTTGTCGGCTTGAAGAAGAAATCAGTTGTAGTAAAATATAAGAATCGTGATTTATTTTAATAAGAAAAAATTACGAGATTTATGATAAGAAGTGTACAAGTAAATTTTTAATAAAACTTATTAAAAATCTATTTTTTTGATCAGGATCAAGCTAAGCAAACAAGAGTTACATAGCATTCAGCACACGTGACCCTGCATCAAAAGAAAGAATTATTAGTTTATTTTAATAAAGACTTAAAGAAATAAAGTAATTTAAGAGTGATAAAAATAATTTCATTTTTTAAAATGCATATAATTGTATGAAAGGTTTATTAGTTTATTTTTATTATTACTACCACATATAAATTATATTCTGCTACAAGGCTGCCTAACTTATGCAGTCAAAGAAGAATCACAAAAACTAGTATAAAGACAAAGAAACAAAGTATAAGCATAATATGAATTTAGTAATTGATGTTTTCTTTTGTTTTATTTATTTATAAAATTAAATTATCTTGATAAAAATAAGATCAAATTATAATTTCTTAATTAAAGGCTTTTTGAAAGGAATCACCAACAACGTCGAAGATTTATAAAATTAGAAATATTTAAGCAACTTTATGTATAATTTTAATTGAGAAAGATTGGAGAAAGGTGTGTTTATTAATAATTTTTTAATTTTACTACAAAAAGCAAGCACAATACTTATAAAATACTCGGAAAATTGGACAAAAAAAATCTGTATTGGGAAAAGTCAGCAGGGAAAAATAATAAATCCTGATATATATTCAGGTTGTAACTTGAGAAAATTGTTTTAATTATTATGGCTATATTCGTAACTATTCGTTTGAAAGTATATACGTAATTCATTTTTAATGCAAAAATTTAATGGCAGATCTATTTTAATTATTATAGAACATAGTTTTGAGGTCAATAGCTTTTTTCTGCATTATCTACAAATGTTATTTCGCATTAAATTACCCGGACAAAAAAAAGCTTGAATTATTATTTCTTGGAAACTATTGATTTTCTCTTCAAACGAAGCATATAATTAATTTGGAAGCATTGCTTAAAACTTTTTACGAACTAATCAGGTATTTCTGAAAACTAAATTTTTATATTTATAAAGAAAATATGAAAACCATGCATTTAAATAAATTATTTGTCGTGCTGTAAGATTTAAAATATTGTTAATTCTTAGACGCCCATTCGTCATTAAAAAGTTGCAAGGTATAAATATATATTTTATTAATATATACAAAAGATTTCAAACGTTTTGGCAAACGTTAATTAAACGTTGAAAATTCCATAAGCACTTGAAAAGATACCATCGTAAACAAAGAACAACCATTTTAACATTTTTTATAACAATAAATTCAGGAGTAACTTTAAGCTTATAAGGAATTCATTCTGTTTCAATTTGCAAAGTTAAAAATTCGCCTTTTTAGTATTTAGCCTAAATGGACGATTTTTTTATCAACAATCAAAGTGAAAAATGTTCAAATCTTAAAGAAATTCTCAACAAAAAAATTAATTATATGTGCCAAAGTCGTGTGAATTTTTAGGTGATTTTTTTTTTATTTTTAATTTAAAGTTTTATAATTTTTATTAAAATATAACTATTTTTTTGTCAAGTGTCAATTTTTTAATTAATTAAATTAATTAAATTAGAAAAAAAAGTAAGCAACCAATTATGTCGACATACATTTTAGCTAATGTTTTACAAAATGGCCGATAGAATAAATTAAGGTTATGTTCTTATCAAATTTTAATAGACTTTTTCGTCGACTTTTAGTTATCCAACAAAATATCTAGTTATCTTAAAACTTGTTTTTTACTCTGAAGTAACCATCATTATGATACAAATTTTCTTGCTATTTTTTTACAAACCAAATAATCAATTAGTTTATAACTTTTCGGTTGCATTTGATGAAAAAAAACATTCGGATATGAATTTTTTTTTTTTTTTAAGGTTATAATTATAGAGGCAATATAAATATGTATGGTTTCAGATTTTGAGTAATGAGCTTATGTGCATGTCGACTTTTTTTAATACCAAATTAAGTTAAAGACTAAATTTTTAATTTAAAAATTGTATCTCTATGTAAAAATGTCTTAATTTTCAGAATTTGAAGCCAGATTTACAATAAAACCGTCCGGAAACTCAATATTGCGGGTTAAACTTGGTTACAAAAAAAATCGACACGTACATCAGCTCAATACTAAATAGCTAATATAAAAATTTTTCTTGACTGTCGAAAAAAATGGTTCCTAATCGCATTTTACCAACATCGGCCCGGGAGATAATTAACATGTATTTTAGACCATATTTGGCATCGACGAAAAAAATCGTATATACAATCCTCTTGATCATAAAAAAAAGGATTCCCCCCCGAATAGAATTTGAAGTATGGGCCGATCCGGCCCAGATCTGGGCCAGATCACGCCGTATCTGGGCCGGAACGGCCCATACTTCCGATTCTATTCGGGCCGTATCGAATTTTACCATGTTTTACTAATATCGGCTTAGCTTAGAATGATAATTTACGTGCAATGTGGACTGTTCTCATATTTCTGTCTGGGACTGCATATTTGTACTATTTTTAAGATCCTGTGCTTAAAATAAAATTAAATATAATATCAATAATATACTTTCTCGTATACTTGTTCAAAAATTAGTATTTTTACGATTTTTCATAATTATGGTTACGGATTCGGGGCCATAATCTCTATAATAGGGCGTAGTTTATAACAAAAAAACCAAAAACTGTAGATTGTTTTCCGCGTTTTAATAAGCAATGTTCAGAAATGTTAATTTTAAGAAAATTGACACAAACCAACATTATTGAGTCTAGAATATAAAATCTTTATGATGCATTATATTATTGCATTTTTCCCTAAAAAATTAAGTGATTGTTCATACATGAGGCAATAAATAGTAAAAAACCATAGAATGTAATACATAATATATAGGGTACATACAGGTATCTTAAAAATAAATGCTGTGTTAACAGCGCCACAGACTATGCTAAAGTATAGAGTTTCACTTAATATAAACAGAAAAAAAATGCAAAAAATGAATTTTTTCTAAATTTGTTAAACATTTAGAAAAAAAGCTCGAGGAAAAATTCAAAGGAGGATATCCTTGTATTAGTGCTTAGAAAAAAAATATTTATTTTGGAAAAGCCTTAGATGATAACTAATATATTTGAATTTAAGGAAATTTGAATATGGAGCAAATGTTATATTTAATTAATTCATTTGTTATTTGTAAAATAAAAAATTAGTACAAATTTCTCAAAAATATTTTAATAATTTGAGTATAGGCTGCAATATTTAACAAATTTTTATTCAACTGCATAGTCTGTAACTAAAATACAAAAAATTATGTGTTTTCTTTGTCATTATTAATCCATAAGAATTATTTCGTTACATTTTTATTTATATCTGGCTTTTTTTTTTATTTTTTTTTTTATCAAGTTTTTAATAATTTTGTTACAAAAATTAATTATTTTCAAAATAAATAATAATTTTAAAAAAATTTTCTTTCAGTAAATCTCGTAAATCAAAATAGAAGCTGCATAAAAATTTTTCGAATAAAATGACATCAAATCGTAATAAGAAAGGAGAAGTTATTAAAATATTACATTTAGTTATACAACAACAGACATTTTCAATGTTAGTAAAGGTAAGAAATGTATAGTAAGCATGATCATAAATTAAAATTCTTTAATTGCTAAAGTAAATTTTAATCAGCAAAAAGAAAACTGCAATGCAAAAAGTGGAGTTTCACGATTTTTCTTTAATTATTAAATGATCAAATTGTATTTTGTCCAAATTTGCATTACCTTGCTTATTTTAAAAATTTTGTAAACTGCGATTTAGGGCATTCTTTATTTATGGACAAGGGCCGTATAAATTTTTTCTGCGGCAGTAGCGTGAAATTTAGATTTCCTCGGCCGCGCAGTGGCCAGGAAATCGTACTTTTTTGGCTACTGTCCAGAAATAGCTATTTTTTAAACAAGGGACAAAATGTTGGTTTTGACTTTGTATGCAGTTTTATGCACGAGCGAGCAAATGCAGTCAGCATGCAAAAGTGGAACCCCATATTTTTTTCCGTGATTTAAAACATAGTTTTACATATAATTGGCAAAAAGCCGTCTCCCTAGGGCAGAATACAATATAATATAGAAAATTCACTATTGCTTTTTGTAGAGTAAAAACATTCTTATATGCCTCTTTACTTTAATGTCGATTAAATTCTCATTTGCCAAAATTATCATTACTAAGGCGTTATTAAGAATGTACTATTTTATAACCAATTCAAAACACAAAAAAAGCAAAAAAGGCAGGACGTTCAGGTCAGAAAGTAGTATTTTTCTACCAAGTTGTTATACTTATTTTTCATTATACGCTGCAAAAAAGATCTACTTTCTTACTTCCGGGCGATCTTTTTTTCGCTTTTAATGAAAAACTATGTGTTGAACACGGGAAAAAATGTAGGAAATTACTTTTTTTCCCTTGTTGAACAAATAGATATTTTTCTAAGGATGTAAAAAACGCAAAATCGTTAAAATTAGATATTGATGCAACAAAAAAAAATCTTCAATGTATATTAGATAATTAAAAAGATGGTCAGGAACATAATTTTCTTATGAATAAATTATGTAAAAGACTTATTATACTTATTCTGGACAACTGGAAAATGATGCTTCTTAATATTGGGACGTTAAATGCCTGATATGTAGGGTTTAGCTTGGAAGCTTCTTTAGTGTGAAAATTCTTATAACAAGTTTGTAAATGCACACAAACATCCTGCATTGAACATGTTTATGTTTTTACTGAATACTTATCTATTAAAAACATTCTAGTTTCTTAAAGTACCTTGTAAAATAAAATAAGTTTAATTAAAATATCAATGAAGCATGTTTTTTTTTTGACGAGTTTCAATTAAAAAACCCAAATTGGTCTCTTGAGGCTCTTGATCCAATTTGGCTTTTTGAATTCAAACTCATCAAAAAAAAAAAAACATGTTTCATTGATCTAGTTGTCAAAGAGGACTAAATTTTAAATTCAGGTATCCAATCAGATATTATAAAATTTTTTTTTAAAATGCCTTCAGATTTTTTAACTATTTCTATTAGGAATTATTATTATTCGATATTTTTCAGAAATAATATTGATTTTCATGTAAGCTAAAAAATAGTATTTGCTAAAAATATCATGTGTTTCTTTGCGGAAATGCTGTATTTTATTAACAGGAAACCAAGTAGCGCCACCACAAAACGCCCATATATTATTATCAAAGTTTTCCTGAATAAATTATTAAATTTTTGCTTAAATAAATAATAAAACAATTTTATTATCTCAAGAACATTATATTTTTCATAATTTAAGTACACATTAAGCATTAATTTACTGATTAGAAACACCAAAAATATATAATCTGATTTAAAATATGTATATTATTATTTTAGAGAAAAAAAAAGAAAATATATTGCATACATAGAGTTAAAAATCATCCGATTTGTTGCGCGCGCTGCTGAATCAAATGAAAGTAGAGACCCCAATGCGATATAGTACGAAACCCTCTTCTATTGTCGGACGCTACAACTATTTCCCGCTTTGTAGAACAAGATTTAGCCAGAGCTTGTATAGCCTTTGTGAGTGTCGTACGCATCACAGAAGCCGCCCGTTTAGTATTTAATACCCGGGATGCCTGCCTTAACGAAATTAATACGCATAAAATACAATGTTACATTGAACAATTTTTTATGCCATATAAATATTTGAAGTTTTTGAAAGTTATTTTTTAATATTTATTTACCATGGTACGTATTATTTATTGCTGAGAATGATACGAAAAACAAACATTTTTCAATATAATTTACGAGTCAAGGTTAAAATTTGGAAGATATTTTTTTGTGAAACTTGTATACAGATAAATTTTTAAAGCATCGATATACAGGGGGAAATAAGTGAATACATTTGCATGACGTAACATAATTATTTCATGTCATTCAAAATTCTAAATATTGTAATTACATAAACGTATTAATTACGAAATAATTATGAAAAGAAACATTTGTAAAAAAAAAAATGGTGAATTATCGTTCTTCCTTCGGGTAAAGAAAAATGGCTGACTCGGTGGTTCCGCAAACTTTACTCATTGAAAATTTTATGTTTTTTGTATATTCTACATAAAATGTAATAAGCGAAATAATTCTTCAATAATAGTTTAAATCAATATATATTAAAGGTGAGACTGGATAAATTTACAATACTTAGTATTATGTAAACTGTGAGTTATTATATCTCAACAAAATGGCGGAATACATTCAAGAAAAATCTATTTCAGTTTAGCAAATATGTTAATTAAAAATAATTTTGCAGCTATAATATAAAATTTTGACAGAAAATGTCTTTCTTAAAGACCTAGTACACTTACAAGTAGAATAGACTTACAAGTCTTTCTGGCACTAGATTTTCCAGATTGATTTTCTTAACCTTAGAGTATGGATTTTCATAAATAACGGAAAAGTTCAAGGTTCCAGTTGCTTTGTAAATTTTTCAATGTGCATAACTTTACAAAAAAATTTACAAATTTTGTATGAAAAAAATTAATATTTTAAGGGCAAAGAGCTTTAAAAAGTACTAGCGAGCTTGGGAAATAAAATTTAAGATATTTGTTGTGCAAGTAAAATATGCAAACCAAAGGTTAAAATATTTTAAAACATAAAAATATTAAAATGTTAAAATATTTTTCTGGTAAAATGATAGGAAGCTTTTAAATTTTAATGAAAAACTATATTTTGCAAATCTGAAAAATATAGGGTTTGATCTTTCTATGCTGTCTGCACTTGCTCATGCATACAACTATATGGAAATTCAGAAAAAATATTTTTTGAAGTTTACTCCTTTCTTGTTTTCTTGATTACCAACAAATAGATATTTTTACTGGTGAAAGGATTCACAAACTCAATAGAACACAGTTAATGACAGTGTCCAATGTAGAATGTATGAATCCCATAGAATTTTAAACATACAACCTATAATTTACATGTTATACCTAGTGTTACGCATACTTCTTAAAATAAATTGTATTGTTAAGCTTAATCGAAATAAATCCTTAAATTAGTCTTAATTTAAAACTAGTAAAAGGAATCAAAAATCTTTTTTTGTCAAAATTTTATAATATAGCTTTAAAACTAATAGATACTCTAGATTAGCAGAGACTGCCAGCAGAGTGTGTCTAGAGAAAGTGTGAACAAAGAACAAAAAAATAAATTTTTATTTAATTATTGCTTGCTTATTAAGCTTTTTTAAGTATGCCACATTGAAGAAAACTTAATTCTTCACATTTTTGTCGCTAGTGTACCAAAAAGATCCAATATGGCCGGTCGTTTGTATATTTTTACATATTACAGTAATATGTTTTAACCACGCGTGGCGTTTTGAATCCTGCTAAACATTATACCTGCTTATAGACACAACAAATTATTATATAAATATTTTGTTGACTTAAGAAACATATAAAGAGTATGATTAGGAATCAGGGAATTAAATAGGTTAGTTTTTATTGTTAACTTACTTTTTCTTAGGTTACATTATCTTAAAATGGATATAAAAGGTCTGAATTATATATTTTGTAAAGTTTTTTTACTCTAGTTGTCATTGAGGTACAGTAGTCCCTCCGTATACGCGGGGGTTCGGTTCCAGCAGAGTACCGCGTATACAGAAACCGCGTATACGGAAGCATTAGTCTTATGGGAAAATGGGGGTTAGGGGAATCCAAAAATGCAAAAGACCAAAAATGACTCAAACTTACACTTTTTTATCAATAATCAATATATTTACAAAAAGAAATCAGTAATTTGCGTTTGTTTTATTTTTCTGCGATACTCTTTAAATAAATCTTCATAAATTTGCACTGCGATATTACAATTATGTTGGAGATGTAGGCTTCGCGTCATCACGGGATCGAAACGAATTGCTTCTTCAATAGCATCTTGGAGGGAGTCCATAATTTTTTTAAGAGAAACTGAATGAAAATGTTTGCTTAATTCGTCATTATCATCACCTTCATCATATGAACTCGAAGTTTTTTCTTCAATCACCATCTCGGCAACTTCTGCCACCGTTAACTCTTCATTTTCTGGAGAAACAAGCTCTAGAATTTCTGATTCTCTTAAATCATGGAATCCTTCACCGCCAACTTCTTGCGACAAATTTAGGCTAGGGACAGACACTTCGTTGCAGCGTTGTTTCGTCGCTGTTCTTAGAAAAATTTGAAAAAGTGGGGAGCAGGGGAGGGCAAACATACCATATGAACCATCCAACTTCCCCTCCAAGTTCCTAGCCTTACTTCTCTCCCACTCTTAACTTTTTTCTACGAACAGCAGCGAAACAACGCTGCAACGAAGTTTCTGCCCCTAGCCTTATGACGTTCTGTATAGCAATTTGATGGTCGAGTAACTGTGATTGATTTTGTGATTCTTTTGAGGTGACTAGCTCTGGTAAAAGTTTTGACCAACTTGCATTAAGCGTTGAATTAGAAATTTCTTGCCACGATTTTTCGATGAGGCCTAAGCAATCCAAAATTGAAAATTTTTTCCAAAAGCTTCGCACAACATTCTCAGACTTAAAATTTTCACATTCTCTGTGTTGATTTACAAACCGGACCATGGTCAAAATTTTTAATTTTTTTAATTTTTAATTTTTCTGCTACATTTAAAACTTTTCTTTTCTTTTCAGTTTTAGATAAATTTTTTGTAGTTGGTGCCATGATAAATTTTCAAAAATAATTGTAAATAAAACTCAACAATTTAACTCAATAAAACACAACTAATAACAATTTATGGTTATGGCAGGATCGAATAAAAATAAAAATAAAAACAAAAACAAAAAACAAAAACAAAAAACAAAAAAACATCAAAACCGCGTATAAGCGAGGGAAAAGACCGCGTAAATCGAGGGATGTCTACAATTAATGAACCGCGTATAAGCGAATCCGCGTATACCGAGGGACTACTGTACTTCAGAGAGGGTCGACAGAGAGTGAAGTCATGGTGCTCTCTATGGATATCTGTTGCTATGGTAGTTAATGGCGTCCTATATATTTCTAGTTAGTTAGTGGCGGCTGTTAGATCTCAGAGTGTGTCCAGAGAGAGTGACACCAAAGACAAAAAAATTAATTTTTATTTAATTATTGTCTGATTCTTTTTTAAGTATGCCAAATTAAAGAAAATGAAATTTAATTAAAAACAAAAATTTTTTTAAATTAAAACCGGAAGCTTAGTCGGTTAATGGCGGAGCCAATCAGGAAAAGGTACATTGTTGTCATCGCACTGCTTATACACACTCTGTTAGATCTATGGTGCATTAACGAACTAGCCCATAAGAAATTTAATTAAAATCTGGGCTTAGAAAACTCGTGCAATGTGTAACAAATTAATTTTAATAAATCCCAATGATTGCTGAAACGTAAGATTCATAAAAAAAAAAAAATAGTTTTAAATTTATTTTTTGAAGATAAAATACAATTGTTAAGAATTGCATGTGATAAAGTGTAAATTAAAAAGATACTTTGATGGTGAATAAACACAAAACGAGAACATTCTAATTTGGGTTTAGCCTGTTGGCAAAACTCATTTACTGGTGACAGGGTTTTCGAAATAACTAAGTCCTTTTATTAATATTAAATGTTAGTCTATTGACTTGAAATATTATTTGCCGTGCTTAGATCTCTTAATTAGCGGTAGAGAGAGATTATCCTGAGTACGAGTTAGTCTATTGGTTCGATTGTTTATCTGTTCTATTTTCAGTCAGTTCTGTCTGTCAAGAGCTATTGTGAGAGCTTTTAAAGGTTTGCGCTTGGGGAAATAAGGAGAAGAAACTCGCGCGTAATTGGCTTAACGCGGAAAATTTAGTGTTCTTAAGTAACAGTGTCTCCAATCATCGGTAGTTAAATTGTCAAGCGTCTGTACCCACCTTGAGTACTTCTTCTGAGGTCTTATTATGTACTTTCTTGCTCGTGCGGTTTCTCTAAATGATGATGCTGATGAAGCATTTTTAATTATAATATCATATTATTTTATTTCTGATAATCTCGTCTAGACATAATTCCGGTAATTTATAATTATTAAATTTTTACCTAACGGTACAACTTTTAAAAGAATAACTTCAGTTTCTTAGGTTTTAGTATCAAAGCTAAGAAAACATTTGCTAACAACAATCAACTTTGAACTCGTTATAATGATTTGTGCTAAAGATTCAAATACGTTATAAAAAACCAAGTAGTTCAAAACAGTAACAAAGAGGTCTCTTCAGAACTTTTTAGACTTCCTTAAGAGTCCTGCACTGAAACATTTTGTTTTTTTTTTAAATTTTTATTTATTTTTCGTTTCTTTTCTTATTAAATTGGAACTTTTTTTTGAATAATATCAAACAAGGTCTCGCATTCTTTATTCATATACTTTAGCATAAACACTTGTTTAATTTAATAAAAAAATAAAGACACAAATAAGTTCAAAGAAACCATGAAATATCTGAAATATCCTTATTTTTTCCAATTTTTTTTCACATCCTTGAAAATAATCAAAAATATCCATTTGTTCAACAAGGGAAAAAAAGTAGGATTTGGCTTTCAATGCAGTTGTATGCACGAGTGAGCGTAGCGAACGAGTGTAGACAGCATTAAAAGTAAAATTTCCTACATTTTTTCCCGTGTTCAACACATAGTTTTTCATTAAAAGCGAAAAAATGGTCGCCCGAAAGTAAGAAAGTAGACCTTTTTTGCAGCGTGTAATGAAAAATACTTTAATTCTTACTTTTTTTAGAAATAAAAAAAAAATTTATTCTTTTAATGATTCAAAAATATTTTTTGAAACAAGATTCTAAACTCAAGACTCTAACGATACTGTTTTTGAAATAGTTTTCTTTGTTTATACTTCTCCAACCTGTATCAAGCCACTGTTTCTTTATACTAAGACTCGTGTTTTAAAATGTATTTTTTTAAACTGTTTATCAACAAAGTCTTCTCGCAATCTACAAAGGAAAGATCGAATTTAGATTCATTTTAAAATTCGTCGAATGATACCTTTAAATTATTAAAAAAATTTTATTTTTGTTTTTCGCACTTCTTTCACACCAAACCTAAAAGAGTTTTTTGTTACGCAGAAAATATTGAATGTTTATTTAATTCTTTAGAGAGGAATTATTTTGAGGTTAATTCTTATAAAAAAATTTATTTTTGTTTTAATTCTTTTTGAACAGAATAAAAACAGAAATAAATTTTTTTTTAAGAATTAACCTCAAAATAATTCCTCTCTAAAGAATTAAATAAACATTCAATATTTTCTGCGTAACAAAAAACTCTTTTAGGTTTGGTGTGTTGATTTTTAAGTTTGGAAATAATTAAATATTTTAAATATATTTTTTAAACTGGGTGTTTTTTTATAAATATTTCATTGTCACAGTCATTAATATAATATTAGCTTCGGGGATGGCTATGGTAAACAAGGCGTGTGAGTATGACAGCTGAATTTTGTTTCAGAGATAATTATAGCCAAGGAAGTAGTAGTAGTAGTAGTAGTAGAACTAACTTTCGTATCCTTTGTCAAAAAAAATGACAGTATATGAAACCTCGGAGTACTCTAGATTTTTAAATTAGGCCAAAATATACACAGTTTATTTTTGGCATTTTTTGGTATCTGGATTCTAAACGACTGTGTTGGACCATCAAAGTACCGCCGTTTACCCTCGATTTTTTAAATTACTTTTAAAAATTTACAAGGGATCAGTTTTACAGTCAAAATCTCTTAATTTCAGCGTTAATATTACGGAGGAAAGATGTACATTTCTCGCTACCTTGGGGAAACTTCAAAATTTTGCCATAATAATAGTCAAAAAACGGTTTTTTGCTATTTACGGGTTTTCTGTTGCTTTTAGAACAAAAGTAGTTGAGATGAAAAATCTTGCTGAGAAAATTTCCGATCCAATTGCAACTTTGAAAATATAAAAAATATAAATACAATTATGATTATTTACACCACTAGAGGGCATTTGATGGGCTAGAATGAATGATTACAGCATGACTGCTTATTGAGTTATTTATTTTTATTAAACTTTGTAAAAAAAAAAATTTATTTTTCTTATTACATATTCCAAAACCTTAAATGCAGTATTTTTATCCTTGTCATGAATTTGTATTGAAAAAACTTTGAAAAATTAGGAAAAAATGCATATTGGGATACACAAAAAATTATCGCTATAATGTTCAAAAACTGCTGTGATTAAAGATTACCAGTAAGATTAGGGGGTTGATATTTAATAATGGAACACATTTATGCTTTCGTAATGATTTTGATGTATTTAAAATATTTATATATATTGTAATGGGACAAGCTTTTAAAATAACTATCTGATGACATTTTTCACAATTTCATAAGAAAACAAAAAAGCTTATATTAGGATTTAATTAATTTTGTAGCTAGTTTGTATGAGTTTTAGAATTTTTTATTGAATTTTCAAAAATAAAAATATTTTTACAAAAATTATGTGCACTGAATAAACGAAGAAATTAGTATTTAAATAAAAACTGTGGATTATTAATTTATACTTACATAAACAAAAATTAAAAATTACTATTATTGACATCAAGCTTTTATATTAATTTTGTAAATTCATTAAAAAATTCTTTGCATAATTCAAATTTAATATAAAAAAAATTTTTTTTTAAATGAATAATAATTATTTTAAAAAACATATTTTTTTTGCAGATGGTATAAATTTTAAATTTAAATACAATGGATTACGATAAGCAATTAACGGATTTGCGAAAATTATTTCTTCCACTTTTGGAAGAAATAATTGAAAAAATTAAACATCCAAGTATTTGCCATTATAATAATAATCATGAACATCTTGGAAGGTTTCAACGTTTTTATAGATTCCTTTCAGATACTACAACAAAAAGGTTTGTGCTTCTAAAATTAAAAAAAAAAAAATTAAAAAAATGAATCTTTAATTATTGATTTATTTTATTTTAATCTAGGATGAATAAAAAAACTCTTGATAGGTTTGAAGAAGTATTAAAAAGAGTACAAAAAGAATATGTAAGTAATATTTCTCGTAATATTTTCAATATGAAAAAAAAAATTATTTTAATAATTATAATTTATAATTTATTTTTCTAAAACTACAAAATTTTAAAAAATATTTTAAAATAGTTTCAGGGTGTTAAAAGTGATAAGAAATTTGATCGCTGGGAATCAAAAGAGTAAGTTTTATTATTTTTTTTTTTTTTGAAAAAAAATTTTTTGATGTTTATTTATTTTATTAGGGGTTATGATTTTAAGCCAAATGATAACTTTTCAAGAACTGGTTTTACTGGTCGTCCGAAATTCGATGACGCTCCAGCAAGTCCAAGTCCACCAAATAGTCCTGGTTTTTCACCACCGCGACGCGTAACAAATGAAAGCAGAGATAGATACAGAAATGATCATTCGTCACCATCAAGACGACTTGGTGTGTTGTATTCACCATTACCAAATTCACGTTTTTCACCATCGCCTCCACCGCAACCACCAAAAACAATACCAAATATGGTTCCTATCGAGCGAGTAGATATTGATGAAGAAGGCCCTCTTGAATGGGATATTGAAGAAGAAAGTGTCACACCTGCGCCCGTTTCTCGACCAGAAATCATTGTGCCAAAGAAAAATACATCAGTGACTGATAAAGTTAACGAAAGATCGCGAAAAGATTATGAAACTTACAAAGACAATAGTAAAAATGATTACCAAGATAGCGATTATCGAGAACGACCTAAAAGCCGATTTGAAAATATTAAATCTCAAGAGAAACCTAAAAACTCTTGTGAGAATATACCTATGTTAGAAATACCTGCTCTGGAAGGTTCTAGAAGATTAACGTCTGTTTTAGCAAAAACTGATTTACTCTCTAATTTGGATCGGATTCTCCCTAATAATAGATCTGACTCTCCAGTTTTAAATGTGCCTGATGCAGGACTCAGATCCCCTGATCAAAATCTTTTTGGGGATTCTTCGCCATCGTTACCGGCGCCACCTTTACCAAATTCTAGAAATCCAAGTCAGACAAGTCCTAACAAAGTCGGAATGCCAAGTTTATTAAAATATGGTCCATCTACAGCAAAACCTCCTATTTCCTTAAATGATTTGCCTGAGTATACAGCAGATGGAATTAGAAAATCAAATCCTATTAAACCGCCATCAAGAATAAGCTATTCAGGGTCATCTCCGTTAATGACGAGCCCACTTTCGGAAAATAATCCTATGTCCCCTCGGTTATCAGATCCTCGTTTACCTGCTGACCCTAGAATGCTAATAGATCCTAGGATACCAGTAGATCAAAGATTGTCTGTTGATCCTAGAATCTCTATTGATCCGCGAATACCAACAGATCCTAGAAGTCTAGCAGATCCTAGAAGTCTAACAGATCCTAGAAGCCTAACAGATCCTAGAAGTCTTGCAGATCCTAGAAGTCTTGCAGATCCTAGAAGTCTAACAGATCCTAGATCTCGTCCCAATATACAAATAGATCCAAGAAATCAAGTAGATCCTAGAACTCGTCCTGTACAGTTAGATCCAAGGAACCAAGCAGTGCCCAGATTAGCTGATAACTATGAACGTAAGAAAGTTCATAGAGATGGAAATTTAAATCCTTCAAATACAGCAGATTATCTTCAAAGAAGATCTCAAGATTATGGTAATGAAATACCTAGTCTTTTAACACAGACAGTGACAGTTCCTGGTCATTTTAATACAATACCAACAGTCATAAATCAAAATAGCAATAATCAGTGGAGTGCAGGATATTCATCATCCATTCATCATGGGTATCCTGTTCAGCAAGAGAACTGGAAAAATAACATGGTCCCAAATTCTACCAGTGTACCTCCCCATATGATGAATGGTGAACCAAGAATGCCATTTCAAGCACAGTCAAGAGCTCCTGGAACACTTATTCCTCCACAAGCAAACAATAATTATAATAATGCAGGTCAATTTTCAAATACATATTCAGCTGATGGAAGACCCTTTGATCAACAAACATATGGAGATTACCAAAGATTTAAACAACAACAGCAAGCAGCTAACATAAATAGGGTTGATGCAAATAGGCCAAACCCTGAAAGATATCAAAGATGTATTACAAATATTCCAACAACAGAAATCAGCAATGAAGTACCTGGCCGAATAAATAGAGATCCTAGAACTAGTTTAGATAGAGAGCCTAAAGACTCTAGAGATCCAAGAAGTAGAATTGACACAAATCAACCAAAAGAAAATACAGCTAATAACCCTGCATTGAATAAAGAAATACAACCAAATAAAGTACAAAAAACTAATGAGGAAAAGAAAGATAAAGGTAAAGTAGATCCTAAAACAAAAGATAAATTAGAAAAAAAATCTAAAAATCTAAAACCAAATAAAGTAGATCAGAAATCTAAAGAAAAATCAAAAAATCAAGATTCCAAAAGTAAAAAAGCAATAAATTCATATGGAGCTGTTAATGCTTCATCTTTATCTTTTAAAATTCCTAAAAAAAGAACAGAAGAAAAATCCCAAGAGGAAAATACACCAGATACACCAAAACGCGTTGAATCATTTGAAGATGCTTTACAGAAAGCATCCTGTGTACCATCTACCTCAGCAAATAAAACATCTAAAGAATCTGACAAAAAGAAAGAAAATGAGTCCTATGAAGATATATTAAAAAAAGTTGAAAGTTCAGGTATAGGAGATGAGGCACTAGAAATTATTAAACAATCCCTTATGGAAAAATTTAAAAAAAATAGTGAGAAAAAAGCAACATCAGATGAAGAATGTTCTGAAACCTCAGTTTCAAGTATTAAGAAAAAAGACAAATCTAGAAGAAGAATAATTTCGGATGAATCAACAGATGATGAATCGATTTTGAATAATAAAACTAATAAAAAGAAAAATAAAGACAATAGTAGCATTAGCAATAATAGTAAAAATAAAAAGCTTTCTAAGAAAAAATCTTTAAATCCAGAGACTGATAAAGATAGTGAAATTGAGAAAAATGATAACATAAATAAGGAAAATGTGATAGAAAATAATAGTGAAACTGAAATTAGTAACAAAAAATTACCTGATGTTCCAGCTAAGCCAAAGTCAAATAAATCAACAAGAGAGTTAGATCAATTACAAAAAGATTTGAAAGAAAGTTGGATTTGTGATGGTGCAATGAAAGCTACTGGTTCCAGGAGTTGTAGTCAGAAGAAAACTAATATGTATGTTGAAAACGAAAACGAAAAAAAAACAGTTAAAAAAGTAAAGAAAAATATCCAAAAAACAAAAAAACCTAATTATGAAAATATTCTTGATGATTCTGATAGCGAAGAAGATGATATTCCCTTGGCTCAAAGAACTGAAAACAAAGATGAATCTTCAAAATCTAAATCCCTTCAAGATATTCTTCCTAGACCAGCAGAGGATGAAAAATTATTTGATGATTCTTCGAATGATAGTTTTAGTTTGGATGCTTCTGTTCTTGATACTGCAACAGATATCTCTCTACATCCAGAAAGAATAAATAAAGGTGATAAAAGTTCAATGAAAGCTCCTAATAAACCTAAAACTTCTGTATCCAAGGAAATTGATGAATCTGAATCTTCTTCAGATGAAAGTTTTGTATCGAATATGTCAATGCAAGATGATGCAGCTAGCGTTGCATCATCTTCAAAAGTTAATGAAAACGAGGAAATATTAGAAAGTTCAATTTCTGAAGCTTCAAAAAGAACTAGAAATGCAATTAAAAGAAATGTAAAAAAGAAAAGACCAAATTCTTGGTCAAAAGGAGTATTAGCAAAGAAAAAAGCAAAGAAACCTGCAACTCAAAGTAACAAGCCTGAAGAGACAAAAAATAATTCACAAAACGATACTCAAGAATCAGAAACTCTTGTTAATGAAAACATAGATTCCAGTAACACAATAAATAATATCAATGAAAATGATTTAATTGCTTATTCATATAAACCCAAAGAAGCTAAACATCTGTGTTTAATATGCAATACATGGCGGAAAAATATAGTCCATCATTATAAAACAACTCACACTGATAAAGAAGTTTTAATATCACGATTTCAAGAAGTTGTTGCTGATTTAGCCATTGAAGAAGCTAATTCTGTTAATTTTAAAAATGATGATAAATCTTATCTTGGTGAAGATTTTAAATATACTTGTAGATTTTGTGATTTTATATGTAAAAATGTACAAGGTGGCGCAAAAGAAGTTTTTTATGAACATTGTACAAGTCATACAGGAGAATATAGATTTAAATGTAAAAGTTGTGATTATCAAGTAGTTGCTAAAAGTACAATGAAAACACATTTTTATAAAAGTACTTGTAGAAAATCACCAAATCAAACTTTAAGCAAATTTATAATAGAAGATCAAGTACCTGATGAAAATAGAGTATATGGTTATTTATGTACAAAATGTAATTTCGTTCAATTAAAAAAAGATAACTTAGAAAAACATGTTGCAAGATGGCACACTAATAATAAAACAGTAGAAATTTTAAAAATTAATATGTCGTTAGATGTCAAAGATGAAAGTGAATGTGATATGTCAATTGGTAAACTAAAAGAAGAAGACAAATCAACAATTGATAAATCAACAATTGATAAAAGTGTACCAATAACTGAAAGTGATCCTGTAATTGTAAGAAACATTAAACATGATGATATTGAATTTAAAGATGAGTTGGATATATCTCAAAATAATGAAATATTGAAAACAACTTTGGATTTGGAGGAAACAAATAATGAAAAATCAACATCATCTGGAAATTTAAATGCCTTTGTATGTCCTGTTGAATTAGAAAATAAAGAAGATGAAATACAATCAGCTAGAAAGAAAAAAATGCAAGAAATTGCTGAAAATATAGGAATAAATAAAAATAAAGTCGATTCTCAAAAAAAACAATCAGTTGCTGATAAACTAAAAGATAAAATGGATACAAAAAACCAAGATGATAGTAACGATGGAACTAATTCTTCAGAATCGCAAAATGTCAATAAAAGTACACCTTTACCGGATCCAGAAGTACCCAAAGTTAAAGAAGAACCAGATGATTCAGATTCAAAAGAAAAAAATAATTTCATTGAAGATAAAATTATTTCTGATAAAATCAAAACACATAATAGTGATGAGGAAACTAGTGACCAAGAACAAGATCAAATGGCTCCACTTTATTATGAATCAGATTCGAGTCCTGAACAATCTGACCAAGAAATGAATACAGATGTAAGCAGTATTTTGCAAAAAACCAATTCTATTCAATCAAATGGTACAATGATGACTACTATACAAAGATTAGCTGCTCAACTTCAAAATAACAAAAACGAAACGGCTAAAGATTCATCTTCAACAGATAATTCTGAAACTTCTTCAAAAAGGAAAAGATCCAGAGAAGAAGAATTAAATTCTCCTCCTCCAGAAAAAATTAAGAAAGAAATTAAGACAGAAAACGAATCTTCAAATAATCAAGTAAAAAATGATTTATCTTTAAATAAAAATAATGATATGGAAAATAAACCAAGTACTGCACCAAAGAATTTCATTAGTGTTCGAAGATTTGTTGGAGATAAATTATCTACTGGAAAAAGTGATCAAGAATCAAGTTCAAATTTAGGTAAGCCTACTCCAATGAGAATAATATTTGTTTAAAAGTTAATATTAAAAGTAACCATAAGCTTTATTAAATATTAGATAATGAAGAAAACAACAGCTTCTTAAGAATTGAAAATGTCATTAGTTTAGCTCAAACTGATAGCAGTCCAATTGTAAGTTCTTAATATATTTCAAATGAAGAAAAATAAAAAATTAATAACAAATTATAATTTAAGGCACCAAAATCACCAGTCAAGCAAGGGTTATCTCTTCTGAAAAAGCCTGGCTTAATAAAATTAATACCAGTAACGATACCCTCATCATCTAGATGCGTTACAGTTAATGTTTCACCAACAATTGTTAGTTCATCAAATTCACAAATAAAAATTGTTAAATTAAGTGGTAATGATCAATATCCTTTAAACGCTGTCAAATTAAAACCAGCTCACGTTTATGAAAAAATGTTACAAAGTGATAAAATTATACAATTATATAAATGTATGGGTAGAGATTGCTGTTTTACGACAAATAGTGAATTTTCTTTTAATAAACATATTAATCTACATGAAAAAGATAGTAATAAGGATAATGATCAACCTAAAAATTATTATAAATGTTCTTATTGTTATATCGATTGTAAAAATTATAACGAATTATTAACTCATCTTAAAAAATTTCATACTTATTGCCGGTATCTCTGCACATATTGTTTTTTTAGAGCTTACTCTTTTCTATACGTCGATATTCATCAGGTATATAATCAGATAAAATTAAATTTTTATTTAAAATTTTTAATTTTTTTTAATTTCTTTTTTCTTTTGTAAGAAAATTCATCATCATGGGAAACCACCAAGTATCATAAGTTTAAATCCAGAAGACGTTAATGCGCCACCCGTGTTTAAACCAGTAGATCGAAAACAAATTGTTAAACCATTTGTTTGTATACATGGTAAGTTTGTTCATTTCAGTTAATAAAAAATAAGGGTTTTTATTAGTAATGAAAAATATTAATTTTGTTTACAGATTGCAATAAATACTTCTTCATTCCTGAAGCTTTTTCATTACATCTCAATTTACATCATAAAAATATTACAGATTCCTATAAATGTCATCAATGTTTCAGGGAACATTTATCTTCAGATGATTTAATTGAGGTAATCAAAAAATTTTTATCTTATTAATTAATTTATTTAGTTTCATTAAATAAAATATGATTTTCGTTATTATTTTTCAGCATTATAAAACACACGGGTTTTGTAAATTTCATTGTATGTATTGTGTTTATGGATCACCGACAATGAAAGATTTACAAACTCATTTAAGCGAAAAACATTATTATTATCCACCAGAAATTCTGGAAAGATGTTTACCTCGTCAGGTAAAAAATAAATAACTTTTTTTTAACGTAATAATTTAATTGCTATAAAATTTTTAAATTTTAATTCAGATTTTAAAAAATGTGAGCGCAATTGATCAACTTCAAATAAGAAACATTGAAAATATAATTTGTAATATTCCTGAAGGAGAACAATCAAAACCTGCGCTACCATCATCTGTACAATTACAAAATCAAAATATTGATTTATCTAATATAAAAGTAGTAGATACTCGTAGCCTTAATACAGGTCTTGTTAATATAAGTCCAAAACCTAAATTTATTGCTAGAAATATTGATCATCACATGTCAACTGCAGTACTTACTCCTATTCCATCAAGTAATATTACGACTAATGAATATATTAGTACTGACTTTTTAAATAAATCTGAATTTTTAAAAAGTAAAATTTTGATAGAAAATAAAAATAATGATTCAGATAGTGATATTGAAATAATTGAAGAAGTAAATGTGAATCCTGAAAATAAAAGAAAAGAAATTAGTAATAGTGATCCAAATGTTAAACAAGAAAATTTAGATCAAAATCAAAGTGTTAATGAAAATAGTTTTAAAGGAGATGAAGAAATGCCAATGGCAGAAAATTTACCTGCAATGAAAAATCCAAAGACATTAGATGATATTAAAAATACTGGTTTTTCTGGTAGCGATCTTTATAGATGCGGGATAAATAACTGTGATTTCAAAAGCGAAACTTCAGATGAATTGAAAAATCATTTAAGTCAATGTTTCCGAAATAATGAAAATGCACTATTACTATGCAAATTTTGTAGTAATAAAAAATTTACAAAACCTGCATTTTTCTTTGAACATTTAAAAGTTCATGGTGTAAAAAGATTTTCTTGTTCTTTATGTGAAGGAAGATTTGCAATACAAACACAAGCACAATCTCATATGAGACTAAAACATAAATATTCAAGTATTAAATTGATACCTGCTGATCCAACAAATCCCATTCCAGACGGCTTATTTATTGTTCAACCAATGGTAAGAAATAACTTGACTAATTTTTTATTTAAATGAAACATTTAAGCATAATTTATGATTTTATTTTTATTATATTATTTTTATTTTTACAAAAAAATTGTGTCCAAATCTATGATATATCATTTAAAGAAATTTTTCATTTTTAACCATCCATTTTTTTTTATCGCAATTCATCAATCGATATACATTACAAGTCATAATCAAAAAAATTGTTTTTTTACAAGTATATTCAGAAAATTTTTTATTATTTTAAGCTATAAATTAATGCATCAGCTGTCTCCTTAAAAAAAAAGGAATTAAAATATGATCTGGAGTATTAATATTTACCAACATTAGTAAATAATATAAAAAATATTTACCATCATTAATAAATATTCCTTAAAAAATTATTTGAGTGATATTAAAAAGTAAAATAAAACTAGTGTTATGTGATCAAAATGGGAAAGGGTAAATAATTAAAAAATCAGATTTATTTCTGCAAAAATAAAAAATTTTTTTTAAAAACTGTATTTAATTAATAATTTCTAGCAGATTTAATTAGAAGATATAAAAAGTAAGAAAAAAAATTATTAATCAAAAACTACTTTTCTTTAAAAGTTTTAAAAAAATTAAATGTTGTTATTGCTTCAGATTATCGAGTAAGTTATGTGTCTAATTTTAGTTTTATGCAAAAAACTTTTTCAAAAAAAAAAAAAACTTGAAACACTACTAATAAAAATTTGTTATTTTCGTTTTTAAAATTCACTGTTAAAGTATTCAAGTGTTAATTTTCATAGACAGTTTTAAAAATTAAAAAAACTATTGTAAAAAAAAGGTATAGAATTTATTAGGTTACTTAATAATTTTTAGAGTTCTGCTGAAAAGTCAAAAAGTAAGAAATTGAAATCATCAGTAGAAAGTTTAAAAGAAGTTGAACAAGAAAAAACTACGTACAGTCCGGAAGAAATAGATAGTTTACCTTTACAAGCGATATATCAAAATGCAATAAAATGTGCTTTATGTCCTTACAGTAATAAAGTTCGAACGAATATTATTAGACATTTACAATTTCATGCTAAAGATGAAACTGTACCAGAATCTGGTCCGATAAATCCAGTACCATGTTTAGAAAAAAAAGAAAAAATGTTTGATAAAATGATTAATTTAGCTAGTAGTTCAAATGAAAATAGTAAAACTATTACGTCTAATAAAGATAGTAATAAAATAGAGGATGAAGATCCATCGGTTCCTAAATTTGTACCTGAAAATAAAAGGTATGTTGAATGTCGTTTTGTTGGCACTAATACTACCTGCAATTTTTTATTGTAAAAAGCATGAAATTATTTTACTTTTTTTTAAATAATTATCAGATATGTCTGTGGTGTCCCCGAATGTAATTATTTAACTGTCGATGAATACATGTTGAAAAATCACTTGAAAGCATTACATTCCGATGAAGTATATTTTAGATGTCCTCATTGTCCGTCGTCTAATAGTGGACAAGATGTACAAAATAATATTTCAATGGAAAAAATAAGTGTTCATTTAAAAATGCACGATTCAAGACTCTACAAATGTATTCACTGTGTTTATCATCACTTTCACAGGTTTGTGTGATTTCTAATGCACATAAATTGTCTTTTTTTACTATGGCTTACCTTTTATAAACAATTTTATGTTTTTCACTGCGATTTATAATAATATTGACTATTTACAAAAATCTAACATTCTAAGGGGTTCAATAAACCAATTATTGTCATAATAACCAGCAAATTTTTTAACAAGTTTTTTTTTTTCAAAAAATATTTTTAATTTTTGAACTCCTTAAAATACAGATTATCTTTTGGTGAAATTGAAATATACTTTTCAAGAATACTTTTTGCAGAAAATTTTTAAGTTTTAATCGTTTAAAATAATTAAATTTGTTTCAAGATTTGTTTATAATTTTATAATAGTTTAAAAATAAAGAATACGAATTTTCCTTAGAAAAATGTAAATATAAAATAAAATATTCTTAATTTTTAAACAGACACATTGTTGAAAGACACATATCTGATAAACATCCTGATAAAAGTCAGTATGTGAAAGTTATCAGAGAACCAGAAGTTTCATCTGAATCTCAAACCAATTCTGTTGAAGAAGAAGATTTGCCAGATAATGATGGAAACAATTGGAAATGTAATTTATGTGATTTTAAATGTGTTTTAAAAAATGCAATGTCTTCTCATGTAGCTAACATTCATAATGAAAAAACTCAGTTTAAATGTAATATATGTACATTTAAAACTAATAATAATATTGAACCACATTTAAATATAAAACATCCAGCAGAATTAAATACTAGCTTTACTTCTACTTATCAGCGTATCAAAGGTGTGAAAAATAATTAACTATTTGCATGTTTGTTTTAAACAAAAATTTAATTGTTCTTTTTTATTTTAGGTTTTAGGAAACCCGAGCCAGAACAAGTTCCTAAAATTGATGATCCACCTTTTGACACAACTCCTCTCTGGAGGCGAGACATGCCACGAATCAGACACATAAGAGGGATTCTCTTTGAAGAAGAGGATGGAAGAGTTTTAGAAGTATCAGGAAAATCACCAAAAAAGAAATCAGATACTGAGTCTACTCCAAAGCAAGTAAAGACAAAAACTAAATTTAATGTAGGTGAAGATAGCAAATCTGAAGGAAAAAAACAGCGTTTATCTTCGGATGATACTAATTCAGTTGAATCTCTTAGTCCAAATAAAAAACGTGAAAATAAAACTACTAGCTTTGGATCATATGGTCAACCAATTGGGGATAAATACTCCTGTACAATTTGTAAACAATTTAATTCTAGATATAAATTTGATATGAGAGATCATCTGTTTCGTGATTTAAAATATTTTAAGTACGTCTAGTTTAAGTTTTAATTTCTCTTTGTTTAAAGCATAAGAATTTTAAATGTGCACAAATATAAAATTATCGGATTAGTAAGAATTACTTATAAATTATATTTTAGGTGGGAATGTACACATTGTGATTTTAAAACAGTAACTAGATCATATCTTATGAGACATTTTAATAGTCGTCACCCAAATGAATCTATTGAACCAAGCCCCGCAAATTACGATCCTGATATCGAAGATTGGGTAAATAAATAATAATAATACACTGATATTTCTAATTTTTTTTTTTAATTCTTATTTTGCAATTGCATGTACATTTTGTTTTCAATGTTACTTATTATATAGAAGGGAATGTATTAGACTTTTAGTTTAGTAAAATCTCAATCTATATTTTTTTTTTTAATCAAAATTTAAAACCACTAAAAAACTTTTTTATTAATAGTACAAAAATAATTTAAATACGTTACTAACAATAAAATTAAAATTAAAGCTATTGGTTATGGGTTTTAATTAAATTTTTTAATATTCTTATAAATGTTAGTTTTATTATAATTTTTGCAGAAAAATATAGCGCTTTTTCTAACAAGGGGAAAAAGTAAACTTTGGCAAATATATGTAAAAAATACCAAAGTTCGATAAGTTTACTTTTTCCTCTCAAGTAAGAAATGAGGCTTTTTTCTATCCATTTGACAAGTTAACGGATTTTGAATTAACAGCAGTAAGCAAAAACTTTTGTTCAAGGGATAAAGAAAAACGGTTTTGGATTTAATTCTAAAACACCTCTTATTTCTCTAACTTTATTTTCCCAATTTTTTTTTTCTTTTTTTTTTCTATTATAGGAATCATTTGTTTATTTATGCATATGTAGAAAATTTATAGGATTTTAAACAATTATGTATATATAATTTTATGCTTTTATTAAAATATTACTAAATGATTTTTTTTATTATTTATAATAAGTGTATTATTTTATAATTTTATTTATTTTAAATGATGCATCATAGATATGGACACACAATATATTATAGAGTTTTTAATAAATAAATTTATTTTCAGATTATTTTTTTTTAAGAAATAAAATATATTTTTTTTATAATTAATAATTACTTGTAGGTATCGAATCTTATAAATGCTCAAACTGAAATAATGAAAAATACAAAAAAAGAAGTGGTAGAGGAAACAAATTTGAGCACTGAAGTTGATGAAACAGTTAATGAAAGTGATTTAGTTATCGATGAATCAAATAAAATGGATGAAGATGAAACTGATGGGGATGAAGGTAATTTATTTTTAATAAAATTATATCATTAATTTTGCGACCTAGAAAAAAAATATACTAATGATTAAAGGACAAAACTTAATGTTATTTTAATATCTCAATCTAATTTTCAAATTTAATTACGTATATGACGGTTTGCATATTAATTAGGCGTGAGTTGATTTCAAGAATGGCCAAATTTAGTTTAAATTACTTTTTTCTCTCTGAAGATTTATTTTAATTGTGGCTAAATTTAACAATGACCACTTAGTTTATCTTGTGCCTTCTATCAGAAAATTTTAGATTAGTATTTAAATCACGAAAAAATAAAACTTAAAATTCACAAAATTGACGGTAAAAAAGTAATTAATAATAATTATGGTATGGAAGGGATTTTACATTAACTAAAAAAAAATATTTAAATAAAAATTAATTATTTTAATCTATTTATAAAAGGGCCTTCAGCTGCCAAAGCTATAATACAAGCTCCTACTCCAGGTTAGTAAATAGCCCTTCTGATGGTTTATGTGATTTGCAAATTTTTTTCACCAAGCACAAAACTTGCATTTTAGTATAATTTTACATTTCTTCAGTAGCATAAATATTTAGTTTACTTAGTAAAATTTATAAATTTTAAATAGTATTATTTTTAATATATTTAGTTTTCAAGTATTTGGGGAGAGTTCCCTAATAATGAATGGCTACTACACTTGAGACTTTTTATATTTATTATTATTTGATAAAAATTTTTTTATTGCTTATCAAAAGAATATTTTTTTACTCATCTTTTAGCTTGCATATATTTATAATTTTATTTTCTGCCTGAATCACATTCTATTATGCAGCCTACCGATAGGTATTCATTGTCAAAAATCATAAGGTTTTGCTTCAAATTAGAAAAAAAGTTTCAAAATTTTGCGTATTACTTAAAATGAAAGCAAAGTGTTTGATTTTTTAAGCAAATGCTTGATGTTTAAAAGAAACAAAAATTTACATTTTGAAATAAAAAATAAAAATTAGACTTGATTTTCTAAAAATGAAATTGGACCTTAGAAATTAAAGTTTTAAGGATAAAGAAACGATTTTGGATACATATTTTTTTAAAATTATTTTAGTTTTTATTAGTTAAGTTAAGATATCTTTCGAAAAGTAAAAATATCTGAAAAATATCTATTTTTTAACCAAGGGGCAAAATACAGCATGCAAGCACTCTTATTTTGCATTACGGTTCAACGCATAGGTTTTTATCATATGGGTTGATAAGGACTATTTCTAACGCATGTGACAAAAATAAGCTTTTTCGCTCTTTAAAATTCGTATTTTTACCCATTTTTACGTATACTGATACCTTTTACGTATACCTTATATTTAAAATTCTAAATTTTCATCCTCTTTTTAGCTAAAATTTTTCAAAAAAATTATTAGTTTAATGAAATTTGTTTGAATTCATGCTGAAACATAAAAATCTATAAAATAATTGCTGAGGAAATACCTATCTCTAATTTTTGAATCAAACCTTATGTGATACCTATTTTTATTTAATGACAGAATACAGTTTTGAACTAGATTAGCAAATTTATTTATCAAGTATTTATAGCATTGAGCTGTAGTTTTTGTATTGTTTAAAGATTAAAAAAAAAACACAAAAATATGATGCACGAAAATTAATAATTATATAGTAAAATCCAAAACTATCACAGCACATCACTGCAATTACACTGCTTAACTCCAATGGATTAAATAATATTTTTTATTTTGCACCTTATGCTTGATTTATCAATAAATAATTTTTTTTAAACAATTACCTGAAAATATTTTTTTTATTAATCTGTAATTATTAAAAATTAATTTGATTACAGATGTTTCAAGTGAAAATACGAAAGATCCTGTAAAATGTAAACATTGCAATATAAGCTGTTCTAATTCGAAGGGTTTACAGCGTCATGTTATATTAAAACATCTCAGGCGACTACCATATTTATGTCCATATTGTGATAGAAGTGCTAACAAAGAACAAATAGTTCTTCAACACGTTCGTTCACAGCATAAAGATAAGCCTGAAATAGTAGAAAAGAATAAAAATCCAAATATTGATCTAACACCTGAATTTTGGGAACGCGAGTATGGTATTGTTCTTCAAAAATCACAAAGTAAGAAACGTAAACGTGAACAAAGTCCATCTAATGAAGAATCAGTAGTTCCAGAATCCAGTACTCCAGGATTTTCAACTCCTACAAAAAATATTATTGCCAACAATAATCAAACTGCTAGTCCTGAGCGATTTATATGTGAAAAATGTGGTCTTGAAACTGAAAATGCAAATATGTTAAAGTCTCATGTTAAAATTCATGACATTAAAATTCGTCAACATTGTTGTCATTGCAGTTTTGTAACATTTAACCATTCTGAAATGCGTCAACATTGGGAATTAAATCATTCTAAATTACCATTTAATGTTGAAGAAGCTTACCTACCATCAGAAACTCAAAATGCTAATTCTGTTAATCGTAATAATAAACGTACAAAGCTCTCAAATAATGAAAAAGAAGATAAAATTTCAACAATATACTCATGTTATTATTGTCAAATTGGTAATTTAACGGTTGATGGTATGAGAAAACATTGGGAAAAAAATCATAAAGAAGATAGTCGTTGTAACGTTTTTAAATATATGGAAGATTCTGAAAATAAAGCTAAATGTGCATACTGCGCTGAACCTGGAACTAAGTCAACATTAGCACTTCATATAAAGGAACACCATCCTACTAAAGAACTTCGTTTTATAGAAGAAGATGGTGATGGTTGGCAGTGTCAACTTTGTAAAGGTTTTTGTACAAGCAAAGTTGAAATTAGTCAACATCAAAAGACAAAACATCCAAATATAAGGAAAATGAGTTTTAAATTAATGACTAGAAGTTATCAATGTGATGAATGTCCATATATAACATATTTTTCAACTGTAATGCGTGATCATTTGGCAACTCATTTTCAATTTTACAGATGCAAAATGTGTCCTATGAAATTTGATTTACAAGGAGCTATTGCAAATCATTATAAAAAAGAACACCCTAGCATTGAACCTGAATCTCAAATGTTAAAAGAAGATGAAGTTCAAGAAGAAATTAAATTATTAGTTCAAAAATCAGAAAAAATTACTGAACCACAAGTACGTACAGTAAGAACATTTGAGTCTATCAACAGCACTCCAAGAGTAGCTAGAAAATCTACAAGTAACAAACAAGCCTTCAAGAGTCCAACACAAAGTGGTAAATTAAAATCTGTAGCTAGAAAATCGACAAATCCTTTGAAAAAAGTATCAAAAAATACTGTACCTAGTTCGGATAACGAATATTATAGTTTTTATGGACAAGATGTTACACCAGTTAATCTTAAATCAATTAAAACTACAATGTTCACAGGTTTTGGTTCAACTAAAATAGAAACAACATGTGACAAATTTGCATTAATGATTCGTATTGATCCTAAAGTTGTGGTATCAATCGAAGACCAAGATATATGTAACAAATATTTATAAGTGATTAGTTTTGATAAAACATTAAAAAAATTTTTTTTATTATAAACTTTAAACGTGAATATTAGTGTAGAAATGCCTTATTATAATTTAAGTACGAAATGAATGAGTTTTTATAGTGAGCCTGAAATGTAAATAAGTAGTTTAAAAATCATATACTTTTCAGTTTGTTTATTTATAAAAAAATAAAGTATTTTGTCTGCCTGCTTAATTAATGTAACTTACAAAATATTTTTTTAATTATCAAGTAAAAACAATAATTATATTTAAAAAAAAAAGTCAATTTTTTACTTGAATTATTAATAATTTTTCAGGTAAAATCACAAGAATGTTACTTAAAATTTCATTATTCATTTTTTTTAATTTAATATTTTTAAACAGGATTCATTATCTTAATATTTGCAACTTGTGTATGATAAAAGTTTTGTTAATGATAAAAAAAAGAGATGTCATTTAATTGATGATAAGACTGATAATGATAAAAAAACAGTTAATTATAATTTTGTTAAGTTATACAAGTGTAAATATTGTATACATATAAAAAAGCATAATAAATGTTTTAATTTTTGTAATATTTTTCATCATTTTATTGCTTTAAATTTTAATTACTGTGTCTTTTGAATTATGATTGTTTAGTATAATTTTTTTCTTTTTTTTTTGTCATAAATAGAAATTTATAATATTTTTAAAATAAAAATTCATTGCATTATTCAAAAATTAAGTTATTTTATTTTTTTGTTTTTTTATTTTATTCACAACTTGTTTTTCATCGATTCAACCCCATTAAAAAAATCATGATAAATTTGATGATTGTTTCCAGTAGTACAAATAAAACAAACAATAAGATTTGGTCTAAAAAATGATTGAACTATATCAAATATATGATTAAATATATTTAGAAAAATAAAAAATTCCAGTGGAGCTAATAAATAATCAATCATACTTTTTGATATCAATATTATTAAGTGAGCTATTAAAAATAAATCAAGAAAAATTTGACTTTGAGTTACACACCAAATGGATTTTTTTCAAAAATTTAGATGAAATTTCATAAAATTGAGTATTATATTTTCAGCAAAAAAGAAAAGTATTCATTCCCGTATATAATTATAATGATTATCATAGCTAATTTTAAAATTTTATAATTTGCATATCATTTTTTTTCTTTTAAATTAAAAGTTTGATTCATTAGAATTTTATTACTTAACTTTAATATTCCCCAAAAAAATTAAAAGCCTTTATTAATTTAAAATCTTTTTCCTTTGAATTTTTCATAAATCATCAAATTTTTGGACCCTAAAAATTCATCAGAAAAATGAATGTTTACCTGCAATTAAATATGATGATAAAAAATTAAGTTTTTTAAATGTCGAAATAAGTTCCAGTGTTAAGAAAAATCATGGACTGTTTCAGGCAGAAGAATGTTTTAAAACGACAAAAACGAGCTTATTTTTGGCAGTATTTTAGCCAGTTGCAAATGGCTCATAATATATGTATGATTTTTTTTCACAGGTTTTCCTAACAATAAGGTAAGAATTATAGGAAAAAATCTGCTCTAAGTAGAAACTCGAAGGAGAATCTACTTTGAACACAAGTGACCTACGAAAAAATAAAAAAATGCCATCCGTACAATTTAAGATAATCAATTGGTTCAGAAAATTTCTGTTTTTTGTAAAACCTAGAAGCACCTATTAATTTAGCTAAAAATTTTATTGTGGGACACCTTTCATTACTTAATTTTTCTGGCCACGAGTCTTAGTATAGGTACTCATGCTTACGCATGCCAATATTTTTAACTAGTCAAAAAAAGAATCAATTTCGCCTAGGATGTTAATTTATGTATACTACTCAGACTAAACTTTTAAACTTTATTTAATATATTATTAAGAAATTATGAAATACAATACTTAAATAAATATTCAAAAGCAATGCTATTTTTAAATGTCTTTTTCTAAATGATAACTTTTGTTTCTCAAAATAAGGGCTCTGAGGAAATTTAATCAATGGAAAAAATATTTACTGTACGATAAATGTATTAAGAAAACTTCTGTTTGCATAATTTAGAACTTGATCCTGTTTGAGATCCACAAAAAAACGACTCGTGGCCAGAAAAGTAAAAAAATGTCCAAATTGTACGTACAATTACTTACGTACGTAAGCTGTGATTTGGGGCATTCTTTATTTATGGACAAGGAAAAAATACGTGCTTCCTGGCCGCTGACCAGAAATAGTATATTTTTTATGTTTTGTTGTAAAACTTTAAATTAAATAAAATTGGTCAATCAGAAGAAATCATCTTTTTATAGTAATTGAACGGCTAAAATTTTTGAGTCTTTAAATTTTTACTCTCTGCAATCTCTATAAAATTGTAGGATGTTGTGGTCAAATCTTTATCTATCTATTTTCTGAAGTTTTAATTTTACTATTTACATACATGTGAATAACTATATTGCACTCCCTATGTTATTTAAACCTATTGCACCGATTGCACCCACTATCAAAGGATTTTTTAACATAAAAATCGCACAGAATTTCAATACCTACTTTATACTATTTGCTGTAAAAATAAATACATAACTATAAGGTTAATTTATTGTTACTTTAAAAGATAAAAAAAATATTATGTTTTTAGATTATAAAGTCTGAATAGTTAATTTATAGATTACAAAAAAATAATTTAACTTGATGAGTTTTTATATTTTACTTAATTCGACTTCTTATCTTTCAATTTTAATTCGACTTCTATTAAATTTAAATTTACCCTCCAAATTTATTAAAGGTTATATCAATCTCTGTATTATCGCCTCCAAAAAAAACAACAATTATAAACAAACAAGAGTTTTTTGGAGTTACTTATTTTTTATCTTTTTTAACATAAATCAGCATTATAAATCTTCAATAAATCAATCAAAAATAATATGATTAAAGAATTGAACAATTTATTAAGTTTATCAGTGATTTAAAAATTTACTATTCAGATAATACACCCAAAAAATATGAAAAAAAGTGTTTCTCCAAGTTAATAATTAAATGGTGTTAACAAAAGTAGTTTCTTTGTTATTAAAAAGTGCAATAAATTTAAAAAAAACCATGGGTTAGATAAAAAAAATTATCTATAAACAAGAAATTAAAATTTAAAAATGATTATCAAAAAATTAAAATACAGCAAATACTTGCATGGAAATGCAAAAATCCTTTCATTAGGTTTATTTGCATTTATTATTTTATTATTTTTTATAATACTTTGTAAAAGTGCAATAAATAATTTAAAGTATAATAAAAATTCTCTATATGAAAATGAAAATAAAAATAAAAATTTACAAAAATCATTAATTAAAAAATATAAAATACCCGAGGTTATGAATACATCCTGCAATTTTTTTAATTGTTTTGATGTTTATAAATGTGGTATTAAAGGACCAAAACTATCAATTTATGTTTATCCATCTAATAAAAATTATACTAATTTTCATAATCAACTAACTTTAGAATATTATGAAATATTACAAAGTATAAAGTCGAGTAAATATTATACATCTGATCCAAATGAAGCATGTATTTATATACCCTCAATTGATATGTTGAATTTAAGAATGTTAAATAATCAAGGATATAAAGCTTTACAAACTTTAAATTTTTGGAATAGAGGTGAAAATCATTTAATATTTACAACTATACCAACCATTTTAGATCAAAATTTAAGCAATGAATTATTAATTGGAAAGTCTATGATTGCTGGAGGCGGTCTATTTTCAGCAATGTACCGCTCAAATTTTGATATAAGTATACCTGTAATAAGTCCATTATTAAAAAAGTTTCATCCAAAAAAAAATATTTATAAAGCTTGGTTTGTAACACTATCTCAATTAAATATAAACTATAAAGTAAAAAAAGATTTATTAGACATCAAAAAATTGCATCAAGAAGATTTAAAAATTTTGCATCATTGTTATAACTCTAATGTTATAAACATAACCATTCGCTGCAAGGACAAAGATGTTTATAAGTACCCTGATGTGTTGCAAAACTCTATTTTCTGTTTACTAGTCCAAGGAGAAGAACTTGGATACTCAGTACTCTTAGAATCATTATCAGTAGGCTGCATACCAGTAATTATACATGACTTACTTGTTATGCCTTTTCAAGAGGTTATTGATTGGACAAGAGCGGCTGTATTTATAAAAGAAGTCGAAATTTCAAAATTAATTCCAATTTTAAAAAATATTTCCAAACAGAGAATTCATGAATTAAGAAATCAAGGACATTGGTTATATAAAAAATATTTAAGGTCTATAAAAAAAATTACTGATACAACAATTGAGATAATTATGGATAGAGTTTTTCCGCATCTTGCTCAAAATTATTTAGATTGGAATAGTCCAGAATATGTGTTTAAAAAGCCACCACTATTTTCACCCATTATTTCACCAAAAACTGAAGGTTTTACTGCAGTAATATTAACATATGATAGATTGGAATTTCTTTTTTCATTAATTAATAAAATGGCTAAAGTTCCAAGTTTAACAAAAATTTTAGTTATTTGGAATAATCAAAATAAAAAACCTCCAAAGTCATCAAAATGGCCAAAAATTAATAAACCAATGAAAGTTATACAAACTAATGAAAATTTATTATCAAATAGATTTTACCCTTATGATGAAATTGAAACAGAAGCAATATTATCAATTGATGATGACATACTTATGTTGACAGAAGATGAAGTAGAATTTGCATTTGAAGTTTGGAGAGAATTTCCTGACAGAATCGTAGGTTTTCCATCTAGGATACACAAATGGGATAATAAGACAATGTGTTGGAAATATGAAAGCGAATGGATGAATGAGATTTCAATGGTATTAACAGGGGCAGCATTTTATCATAAATATTGGAATTATGCTTATACTGTAAAAATGCCTCAAGATGTTAAGGAATGGGTAGATAATCATATGAACTGTGAAGATATAGCAATGAATTTTTTAGTCAGTAATATTACACGTAAAGCACCAATAAAAGTAACAGCAAAGAAAAAATTTCGATGTCCAGAATGTACAAATACTGAAATGTTATCTGCTGATTTAACTCATATGGTTGAACGAACTCAATGTATTAATCATTTTACTACGGCATTTGGTTATATGCCACTTATACCTGTTGAATTTAGAGCAGATCCTGTTCTTTATAAAGACGATTTTCCAGAAAAACTTAAACGGTATAATAATATTGGAAGTTTGTAAATTGTATTATATTTTTAAATATAAAATTCTATCTGTGATAATAAAAACATACCATATTGAGATTTTTTTGTAAAATTAGTATTTAAGATAGTTTAGTAAATTATTATTTATTTGATATGAATATTTTCGTTCATTATTTTTTAATTTAATCTTAGCCATATTTATATATGTACAAAATATTTATAATTTTTTTTAATAGCTATTTTTCGCGTTTGTAATGAATTTTTTGTTGATCGGGATAATTATATTAAATCATACAGAAAGTACAATTTTAAAGTACTTTTACAAGTAATATTTATTTAATTAGTTATAAGGTTAATTGTTAGAAGTTTTTGATACATATAAAACAACAATAAGATTAAAATAAAAAAGGGTATATATGCAATAAATTAAGTTACCATAAAAAAAAAATGATTTTTATGTACAAATTAATTATATCATTTAGTTTAGCATTAGTATAGATTAAATTTATTTTTTTATATAGCATGTATCTATTAAACACTTTAATGTAAAAAAATAATTTGATGTAATGATTTACTTACTACTTTTCAATAATTTCAAAAATGTAAATTTAAAAAAGTTCTAGTGTATATTAATTTTATAATTAATTTTATAATAATGAATAAATTAATGTAAAATCTATTTTGTTTTTTTTATTTTAAACCAAAATTAATTAATTCAGAAATAGTCAATATAAATACAAACGAATAAAACTATTTAAAAAAGAAATATTTATTTTATATATAAAACTATAGTTTTAAAAATTTTTTTTTTTTTTTTTTTGTGAGTAATTTTATAAAAATACAATGTTATATAAAATTTTATAGGTGTGTGTATGGATTTTAACATTAAATAAATATGTTAATTATAAATATAAAAACAATTATATTTTAAGTAAGTGTAAAAATGTATTAAAAATATTTAAATGCCTTCATCAATTAATTATAACATTCATATAAAAGCAACGTGATTGTTCGATTTTTAAATTTTGATTATTATTTAATTTAATCTCATCTTAAATTCAGCCTTTTAATGAAGATAAACCTGCTCTCATTATTTCATCAACAAGAAGAAGATTGCTTGCAATAATTGTACTGAAAAAAAAAATTCTTATTTTATTATCTAATGATTAATATTTTAACTATGATTAATACTTACCATGAATTTATAATTTGTTTCTTAACGCAATAGTTGTCATAAATGCCAACATCTTGGGGTAATAAAGCTTCACCGTTTGAAATATTTAATCCAACAGGTTGACCTAAATTTCCGTATTCTTCTTGTAACTTGACAATTGTACTTTGAGAATCAAAGCCACTATTAACAGCTGTTAAAATTAGAAATTAATTATTAAAAATTATTTGAAATTAAAATTAATTAATTTAATTCTAGTTACCTAGTGTTTTTGGGATTATGAGCATTGCTTCAGCATATGCTTGAACTCCAAGACGAGCCATTCCTTTTACTTCATTTTTATATTGTAAGAGTTTTTGGTTAACAGCTATTTCAAATGCACCAGCTCCAGGAATTAGTGCACTATCTTCAATAGCATTCTTAACTGCTCTTAAACCATCATAAACTGCTTCTTTTAATTGAACTAAAGTATACTTATTTGGCCCCTTCAATTACAAAAAATTAATATTTTGCTAAAATTAAAATACTAACAAATTTTAATTATTTTGATACTATACCTTTAATAAAATTGTTACTGAATTCGGATCTTTGCAGTCTTCAACAAAAGTGTATTTATTTTCACCCTGAAAATTAATAAAATTAATAAAATTAGTTTATAAAATAATATATTATTTTAAATACTTACTAAAACATGTTCATAGACAGTGCCAGCCCATCCAAGACATTCTTCAGTTAAATCATCAACTGAGTTCATTGCAACACCTCCACAAGCTAAAGTTAATCTTTCCATATTTCTGCGCTTAGCTCTTCTTAATGCTATTATATTTTCCTTTGCTAACATATCAAGAGATTGTGGGTCAATGCCTTTCTGATTAAGAATAACAAAGTTTTTGTCAGTCCCAGAACAGACTTTTCTCTTAAATTCAATAATTTTCTTAACCCGATTATCGATAAATTCTCGTTCTGCAGAAACTAATTTTTCTCTTTCTTCAGCAGATTTATAAAAGAAACCGCTATTTACTTCGCTTTTTTCATATTCTAAACTAACATTACAAGTTAAAATATATGCATTTTCAAGTCTTTTAGGCATATCTGGATGTCTAGAACCATGATCCATAACAATTCCTTTAACAAGAGTAGTATCAGAAGCTGTTCTATGCTGCATTTCCATTATTTCAACCATATGTAAATCTATCTGTTTATCTTTTTGCCAAATTGTTAATATAGAATCAACACAAATTTCTGTAAGTTGATCAGCTAATTTAGGATGAATTTTAGTTCTCAGGGATGTTTTACATATATCAATTAATGATTCTCTATTAATTTCAATTGGAATTTTCAAAGATTCCAAGATTTCTAAAGTTTTTATTTTGGCTTTGTCAAAACCTTCTGTAACTAATCTGGGATGAAGTCCTTCAGATATATAAACATCGGCTTGCTTTAATAATTCGCCTATTAATAAGACGGTACTAGTTGTTCCATCGCCTGTCATATCATTTTGAGCTGTCGAAGCTCTTGCAATAAGAGATGCAGTTGGATGTTGAATTTGCATTTCATGAAGAAGTACATTTCCATCTTTAGTAATTTTGATATCACCAGAACCAGAAACCAACCTGGAATTATTAATTAAATGTTCATAATTTTTTGTTAAAGTTAGTTGTTATTTAATGAGTGATTCTAAAATAAATGAGTACATTTTAATGCAATGACCATATAAGGAGTGATCTGATTTATGTATGCAAAAATTAGTTTTTACTAAATTATAATTTAAGTAAAAAATTTATGGTATATAATTTTGGCAAAATATTGAAAATAAAATAAGTTAAAATCATGATTTATAATAAAAATAATTATCTATTTGTTCAACAAGGGAAAAAAATAGGATTTGGTTAGCTAACGAGTGCATACAACTGAATTGAAAGTAAAATTTCCTAAATTTTTTCCGGTGTTCAACACATAAATTTTCATTAAAAGCGAAAATAAGATCGCCTAAAAGTTTGAAGCTTATAATGAAAAATTATAGCCTCACATTTTCATTGTGCCTTTAGGTCCAAGATTAGTTTTCATGACATCCTGGATACCTTTTGCTGCTGAAATGTTTATAGCTAACGCTTGAGCTGCTCGAGCAGTTTCTGCTTTTGGATTAAGTAAACTTATAGCTGACATTATTTATTTATTATTAATAACTTTTAAAATAATAAATTAATTCATCGTTAAAAAACACGTTTGAGAGCAGTAGACGATTTTTTGTATTTACCGGGAGCAGGACCGGGAGTATGAAAATTACATAGATAGATGGCATGTATTATTTTTTTTACATGCGGTGTTTTTGTTTTGCGTTAATTATGTGGATACACGTGTGTATATTCAGTTATCAAATTTTAGGCGCTTTATTTTTTCATTATTTTAAAAAAACATTAACAAATAATTATTAAAAACATAAAATAAAAGTTAAAAAATGGTTACTGAAAAAATTAATTAATAAATTGATAAATAAACTTAATTATAATTGAATAAATTATAAAAAGTCTTTTTATTAATAAAAATATTCTCTCATTATATAATTTATTTTTAAAAAATTGTACTAATATTTTGTTAACATAATTTTACAAATCTTAAAAATTATTATAAATAAAAATAAATTAACATAAATAACATTTTTTTTATACATTTAAATTAATCTATTATTAAATTTAAAATTTTAAATGTGGATATATTTATTTCCTTTTCGAATGTTTTAGTTAAGTAATTTATACAATTTTTAACTTTTGTAACTTTTTCTAATGTTTCAAGCGTGTTTAGCGAAAACCAGAAATTTGTGAATAGGGGGATTCTCAATAGGGTAATTTCAAATTATAGATCCAAATAGCACATTATAATATGAAAATATTTTTTTTTATAAACATTTTGGAATCTAATTTATATATAAGGACTCAAATACCGGGTTTAAAAAAAAACTTATAAGTAAGTTTTTGAAAATTTTTGTTTAAAAATTACTGGATTTTTTGGATCTGATACCCATATTTTTGATATTTTTTGGAAAAACTTGGAGCTTTTAGAAAATTTTTTTCTAAATAAAATCTATTTTTATCAAAAGTTTCAATTTGGCAACTATTTAAAAATTGGTAATTTTTAGCCGAAAATGGGCATTCGGTTTATTGCCTATAATAGTAAGAGAATTACTGATAAAAGATTGTTGTTTATGGGGCTTGAAAGGTACCGCTTATACCAAAAAACTGAGACCATGGTCTCAGGTTGCAACCTTAATTTTTTGGTTCCTCATAGGAACCCTCGGAGGAACCATTGTGATAGATGAAATTTTGATTTTTTTTCATATAAGCACGTTTTGAGACCCCAGGCAGCTAAAAAAAATTTTTTAGTTTTTTTATGTTATTATACTTTATTAGGTGAAATAGGTCATTAAAATTTTTTTGATATTGCCTAGGTCTATTATTGATAGGAATCGATGGCCAATAATTTGCCTGCATTTTTTATTATTAAAAAAAAACTTTGACTCTTTTAAACTACTTTATCTAAAACACCCTGAACCGACACACAATTATGTAAATTAGATTGTTATATTTTACATAATAGCAAAAAATAGGTAAAATATATGCAAAAATACGAGTAAACGCTTGTATAAAATTTTATATTTAACAAAAAAAAATATTTATCAGGTATTTAAAATATTCTTTGTCATGTGTATAATATAATTTACCCATAAGATATCATTCGATGATTCATTCGAATAATTTGTAAAAAAAAATTCATAAAACGTCTTTAAAAAAAATGTGTTGAAGTCTTATTTTTTATAAAAAGGATTTGGAATGAAAGCCGACAATAACACGGTATTTAATGTATAACACGCTTTAAAAAAATTTTATTAAGAACGAAAGGAATGGAACTTAAAAAATGTGGGTAAAAGGGTCAAAGAAGTAAAATTTTTAGAAAAATTTATCTATTTTTTACCTAGTTTTGTAAATATTGTGAGGACCAAATTAGTATTACTTTAATTTTTATTAACTTTTTTTCAGTTTATTATGGGTATTTTGCAACAAGATAATTTGCAAAAAGGATATGACGTCAAGGTCAAGGGTAAATAATGGTGAAGTTATCAATTATGGCATAATAACCTATCAAAGTAATGATTTTTATAATACATTTTTTTCTTTTTCATTTTTATAGTTGCATAAAATATAGTAACCCCTGAGCAGCATAATTCCCATTGTTTTCACCCAAATCACCTATCAAGATAATTTGGTTCGAAATTGAAAGAAGTTTGAGTTTTTTATTCTAATAAGCTGAAATGTTGTGAGCCTTGTTTATTAAATTTAAAAAAAGTTTAATGAGAAGAAGACAAAATTAATCAAAATCAATCACTGCAAGCTCACCCTTGAAGACTTTATTTGAATATAGCCTTACATTTTTTCTTATTTTAAACAGACACTTTATCAAAACCGTTACTATTAGCATGCAATATCACGAATTATTAATAAAATCTTTTTTTATTCAATAAAAAATTATATTTTTCTCATTTACATAAGTAAAATAATATTTATAAAGTAATGCAAAATAATAAAACAATAAATATTATGTAAAAAAAATCTATAATTATTGTAATTTTTTTATTTTTTTTGTTGTAATAATTATAATTTATCAATTATATTAAATTATTTTCAAATTATAATAATTATAATTTTACACGTACATGAATTTATTTTAAGAAACGTCATTGTTTATTTATAAATATTACCAATTTTTTTAATAGTTTTTTAATTATACCCTTTTTTTTCTTTCGTTAAATTAATCTTTTTTAAAGGAAAGCTGGTGTGGTTAAAGAAAATTTTTTAAATATTTGAAAAATGTAGAATTTTAAGATCGGGAAATATAGTTTTTTTATTCGAATGAATTAAGCTATATACTCCAGACAAATCAACTTTTAACTTTACAAGGGGGTTTTTTAGGGCAAGAAATATGAATTTAGGGTGGAAAATATTCAATTTTTCGACCCAACATATTTTCCGATTTTCCAAGATGGCGGACCATTGACCTAAAAGTCAAGGTAAAGTAAAAGGGTCATTTTTTCCAGTTTTGTGGTCCCCCATCTTGGAAAAACGCAAAATATTTTGGGTAAAAAAATTGAATATTTTCCATCCAAAATTCATATTTCTTCCTCTCAAAAACCCCCTTGTAAAGTGAAAAGTCATTATTTTTAAATTTTATGGTCCGCCATCTTGGAAAATCGGAAAATATGTTGGGTCGAAAACTTGAATATTTTCCACCCTAAATTCATTTTTCTCACCCTCAAAAACCCCCTTGTAAAGTTAAAAGTCATTATTTTTAAATTTTATGGTCCGTCTGTTAAACCATCTGGTAAACCAGCATGGTTTTTTTTGCGAGAATTTTGCTCTACAATATGTTTTTTGGGTCGCTGATCACCAAAATCGGGGTTATTTCCGGAAGATATTTTCGGAACACCCTAAATTTGCAAAAACTACCGCAAAAAGGGGTTTTTTTGATATATTAACAAACTGAGTTTCTAGATTTAGCCAAGAGTTAGTCTTAGGTGGTTTTTTGGGTCTCTGAACAAGAATTTGAGGTAGTTTTTTGTGATAAATTAATATTTTACCCTTAAATTAGCAAAAATTTCCCCTAGGGGATGTTTTTGCTATTTTCGCACTTTGAGCGACCAGATTAGGCCCATATGGGTTTTTGGGTCGCTAATCAAAAATTTGGGGGAATTTTTTATAAATAATTAATATTTCACCCTTAAATTAGCAAAAACAACTTCTAAATGGGGTGTTTTTGCTATTTCTGCACTTTGAGCGACTAAATTAACTCCTGAAGGGTTTTCTTGGGTCGCTGATCAAGAATTCAGGGGAATTTTTTGTGGGTAATCAATATTTTACCCTAGGTTTTTTGGGCTCTTTGGGCTGGAAAACCATTTTGATCTAAGTTTTTAACTGTTTTAAGCCTTTTTAAATACTAAAAGATAAAAAATTTTTTTTCTATTTTTCCATATATACCCCTTACGATTTTGGCCAAAATAAAAATTTTCAAGAAAATCCAGTATTATATATATTTGATCAGCACCTTTTTTATTAAAAAACTTGGTTTATAAGAAATTTTAACCAATGCAAATGGTTTTATGCAAATAAAGCTAAAATTTCTAAAAATGAAATAATTTTGAATGCCCTAGATCGCAGTTTACCATCCTCAGCCTAACCTTGGAAGGTAATTTACGTGCAATATAGGCCGTATTGTTTTTTTTCTGTTCACGAGTCGTAAATATACTATTTCTTGACAAAAGGAAAAACGAAATATTGAAAGTTCAAAATCTCGCCTTGAAAAAGGCAATCAAATAAGATACTGGTCCATAAAAATAAATGGCGTAGATCGCATTTACGAACTGGATCATTTTTCATTTTTATGGCCATATAGGTCATAAATACTGTTGATAAAAGGGAGTGCGTGGATCAATTATTTAACGAGCAGTATGCATGTATTAGAATTTTCTTGAACGAAAGCATCAGAATCTATTTCCTCCATAAATAATTGGATTTTTTTAAAACAAAAAATAAACAAATTTTTCAAAATTTGTATTAGGGGTGTGCGATTACCTAGGCAGTCACCTGGCTCGATAAAATGGCCCGAAAAAAATAGAATCGTTGGGTCAAATACCCGAAAATTTGGTAACTGCACATCCTTAATTTATATGCAATAAATAAATGAGGTCATATAAACTTTTTTTGGGTATAAAATTTTTTCAAAAAAAGGTGCAAGAAAAATACCATGAAAAATATTCTTTACAATAAAAAGTGGATAAAGTTGCAAAAGTATTTCTTAAATTGGGGTAGGAGAAATCTCTTAAAAAAGAGAACATCTTGCAAAATAAAGGTGGGACAAACACTTGACCAATCAAATTGGACATGATTTTGATTAAACGCCCGCATACTTGCTAAATTTCATTCGTCATCAAAATCCTCAGCTACCATTGGCCCCAACCAAAACAAATAAAATTCCCATGCGATTCCTCAGCGTTCAAAAACTTAAAAAACACGATAAAAAACACCCACTAACAATAAACCAAAAAAAAAACAGCTAAAAAAAACCCCTTCAATTACAAAAAAAAAACCCTTTTTGTTTATTTTCAAACACTCACAAAAAAAAGGAATAACAATAAACGAAAGTAAATAAATACCAAAAGATACACTTAATATCTGTTAAAATAAAAAAAAAAGCGTGAAAAACAATAATCAGATAATAAAATATAATATAAATACCTAACAACAAAATAATAAGATCTTTGCCTTGAAGGATAATACTGTACCCTTTGGAATTATAATAATAAAACCTAATAATATAAAATACAGTTTATATGTATTTAAACATTTTTTATGGGGGGCGGTTTTAAATCGCGATCTCTGAATACCGATCAAAATTCCTTTAGTTTGCGAATTCTTTTATTATTGTTGTTATAAAAAGTAGTTTTTATTATATATATACGTTTTTTTATTAAACCGTAAATGGTTTATAATGGTCCATTACATTTTATTACTATTATTATTATTTTTTTTAGAAGATCTTACATCAGATTTTTTTTTTTACAAAAAAAATTGTTTAAAAATTGTTTAATTGACTCATCGTTAAATTAAAATAAAAATTTTCTTTCTGGATAATGTATAAGTCATGTGTGTGTGTATTTAATGATATTAATGAGTCATTTAAAAAAAATACACTTTTTTTATGTAAACTTATGATATTATTGAAATTTTTTTTTTTTTTTTGCTATAAAAAATGTTTTTTTTTTATAATGATATTATAATTAAATTAATTCATATAAAATAATTTTTTTAAATTAATAAATCTTATAATATTATTTATTTACTTGCTTTTAGGTATATGAGCTAATCTGTTATTTGCATTTACGATTTTTTCAGTTTATTAGGAGAGATTACTATTTTGGAGGGTCAAATTATACCATAATTGCTGAAATTTCAAATAGGAATAATTGGTCTTTTGAGAACTAAATGAAAACTGAGATGTGTCAGATTTTGTAGGAAATAGGTATGGAACTGAAAGTATAGCTTTTTGCCTTGGTGGTATACCACAGGGTTGAAAAAGTTCTGCCTAATACGTAAAATTGAGCTGTATTACTCTAGGTCTTAAGACTTCCATTGTAACAAGAGGTGGGCCACTCTACCTCCCTTTGTTAGTGTTTTTGTTAAATTCTATAAATTTACATTTTCGAATCTAACAATTGTTAGGATTGTTTTTAGTGTAGCTACAGCTTTTTTCTAAAATTTCAAGCTCAGAAACCTGGGGTGTCTTTGGGCTTTCAAATTTCAAAATAAAATTCCACGTCTGATAGTTAAAATTTTATTTTAAAAACGCCTTTTTGATTTAAGCTTTGATTTTCTAAGATTAAAATGAACTGCTCGAATAACAATTAGACCTTTAGTAATGTAAATGAACCTTTGATAAAAATATAATTTTCAGTTGAGATTTTAAAAATAACGATATTCTAAAAAAACAAAACCATATTACACTGAAAATCATTTTCTCTTGCCACAAATTGGATGTTGCATTGTGGAATGCGTAAAATATCAGTTTGCAGCAAGTAGAAAGTTTTGTCAGTGCACTCTTTTTTAGATTACAGCATTTAATTTATTGTTCAAATGGTAAATTGAATCATCAGCCGTTACTTTGAGCCTCAGTGCTATAATTGATACCCTGATTTTAGTCTTATGGTTAAAATTATGGTTTCGGTCAGACTAGAACTTGCCCCAAATAAAGCAAATTGATTTATCACCCTTTGCTTGATCATCGAATTTGAAACCAGCTCCTTAAAACTTCAAACAAAACTGGACCCTCGGCTAGACTTTCGAATTCTACACAAAAAAGTTTTCGTATAAAAACAGTGATATTGAAGTGTACATTTTAGATAGATTAACCCATATACACAATAATAATTTTTAAAAAAATTATTCATATGTTAAATATTTTATATATATGTACACAAATAATGCAGGTATACTAAACATAAATAATAATAGGATTTGCACTGATGGTTGATAATATATATATATATATATATATATATATATATATATATATATATATATATAATATATTTTAAATACATTTTGTCATTGGAATTGTATGTATTAGGGACTTGGTTTACATTAATGTTTGTTATTATAATATTTTAATGAACTTGAAAAAATTATGCCATCGCAAACAATAACCGTAGAAAATTTGTTGTATATGAATAATAATAAATTATATTTTATAATATTACATTATTAATATATCTAAAGAAAAATTACGTTATAAATTTATTGAAAATTATGGCCATTACATAATTTTTAATTTAAATTAATGGAAAAACAAAATATCTTGGTTTTATTTTTTAAATATCCACCTACCATCATTTTTTTGGTTTATTGAGTTTTTGGTTGTGGGTTTCCCTATTACGCATAATTAAAGCTATAAAACAGTAATGTATTTGGAACACTGTACTGATAATGAAACTAATACTTTCGTTTGTTAGGGCAATTAGCAAAAAAAAAAAATTTTTTTTGGTACCAATACTATACTCCAGACAATTTATGGGTTTGGATGTATAATTCCTGGCCACCACCAGATTTGGTCTAGTATATTTTGGGTCGCTAAATCCAAATTTCGGAAAATTGACCATGGGAAATGAGCGCATTACCCTTAAATTAGCAAAAACCACCCTAAAAGAGATGTATTTGATATTTTCTCGCTATGAGCCTTAATTTTGACAGATCATATGTTTCTTGGGTCGATGAATCCACAATTCAGGTATGAATGTGCAATTCACCCTTACATAAAAGTGATTTTGCTATAATTTCTCTCTTTAATGATGTAGAAATAAAAATGATACAGAAATTAGAGGGTGTTTTTGCTAATCTAAGGGCAAATCGCTCAATTGTGATAAAAAATTACCTGAAATTTGGATTCAGTGACCCAAAAAACCTAAATTATGTCAAAATTAAGGCTAATAGTGAGAATATAGCAAAAATACCCCCACTCAGGGTGCCAAATTCTTGAATGACTCTACTGACTATGCCCTAGAGAGAGTCTTATTACATGGTCATTACATGGCTCTTTAATGGATTTCAGGGGAAATGCAAGTTTTCAGATGGATTTTGCAGGGCAAATTTATAGGACTCACAATTTTTTAATGCTTTTCCCAGAATTTAAATATGAATCTGTAAAAATAATTTTACTTGTGAGAAAAATTTTACCTCAAATTCTCGATGAAAATACACCATACCGTACCTTTAACACAGTTTTCATTTTTTCAATAAATAATGACTATTTTTGCACGTCGCCATTTCAAGATAAATCGAAATTTAAAATTTTTCTCGCAAGTGAAATAATTTCTGCAGTTTATGCAAAGATACGATATTGACTATGAAATTAAAAAAAAATTCATGGCAATCTCCACAGTTTATTTTTCACGGATAAGATTTCGGTAATAAGATCAAAAATAAACAATAATAACTGATAGAATTTGTATACTTGGGCCGTTTGATCACCCACATACACGCTGGAGAAAAAGCCGGAGAACCAGTTTTTTGGCTTTGGCAGGAAATTGGTAAATTTTTTTAATATACTTCAAGGAGGAAAGCATCAGATTATAGAAATATGCTATTTTTGAGACCCCGCAGAACCTTTTAAGTGCTTTCTAAGTGCTAATTGCCTTCTAAAAATCTTCGAAAAAGCGCGGGTAAACGGCGGAAATGTGTTTCTTCATAGCTACTTATGTTTCTGTAGAGAAAACACGTTTTTGTCGGTCAAGCAGCGAAAAAACTTTAAAAGGTCATGAAAACTCGAACTTTCTTTTCTCATTTGAAACAAGTACTTGTGAAGTTAAATTAATCTTCCGAATTCACTTTAGATTAGTAATCAATATTTTTAAGAGTACCAATGCATTTTAAAAATTTTTTATTTTTTTTCGAAATTCCCCGTTCAAGAACAAAGTGAATTTAAGAATACTCTATCATTTAAAGGCCGCATAATGAAATTCCTTTTTGACTTCATTATTACCAATTTCGGACTCAGAATCAGTGCAGTGCAAAAAAATCTACAAACAGAAAATTTGCATTTAACATTCCGAAAATTAAGTTATGCCCAAAATAATACCGAAAAAATATTCAAAAAAATATAAATTTTTCTTAGCCTCTTAAATTTACTTATACTACTTAAAAAACGAGCTTCAAAAATAGCAACAAAAAATGTATAAAAACGTATAAAAATCTCTCCCACTCTATAAAAAAAACTTATCACATACTCTCATTACAAATTTATTTGTCGTATATGAAAAAAAAAAAACATTTTTTATTTCATTATTATTATTTTTATTTGTATAGGTAATAAAATTAACGATCAGTAGTATTATTCACTTCGCACGTTACACATTAATTCACAATGTGTACTTATGTATCACGCGCGTTAATACTTTTTTTTTAAATTATCGATCAAACAAAATATAAAAATTTATATAAGTATAACTTTTACTTTTCATTTTGTCAATTTAATTAATTGAAAATATTTATTAAAATGGAACAAATTTTTGAAAAATAACGGTTTTAAACATTTTTTTGACAAAATAAAATTGATAAGAAATGGCATTAAAAATTTTTTTTTATTAATTCTAAAGTAAACTTCTCATAATTTAAATGTGTACACGTTACATACAATAATAAATAGAGAAAACACTGAATTATAATTATTCGAAAGTGAATTCTGTTTGACGATCCATCCACATCGATGACAACCTGCGAACGACCTGAATTCCTCGGCCGGCTTCATTTAATAAAACAAATCAGATAATAGAACTATTTGAATCTGAAAAATAAAAAAAAAATTTTAATTTTTTATTTTATGAACCTAAAAATCTTATCAAATTTAGTGCACAAGTGGGTTGCCCATTTTCGCGGGGTATCGTCCCCTCTTAAATTGAGAATTTTTTTTTCTTTTAATTTTTTTTAAGTGAAAAAAGAAGAGAAATATAAAATAGTTAAATGAAGATTTTTGTGTGTAGAAGAAAAAGAGAGAAAGATAACGAATATTGTTATTGTGTATAGAAGAGCGCACACGCAAGAGAGGCGCAGTTTAGCGCCGGACGTTCGATCGTCCCGTTTGGGAATTTTTTTTAAAAGTGATCGAAAAAAAATAATTTTGAAGAAAAAAAAAATTTTATACTTTTTTGATAATTTCAAAAAAATAAAAAAATTTGTAATAAATGTTTAAACACAAAAAAATTGATAAAATTATTAAATATGGATCCTGATTATCAAAGGATATTTTTTTTCGCAATAAATAAAATGATTTCAAGGACAATAATTATTTTTTTGGTGTTTTTTTTAATATTTTGTGGAAATCAAGAGTGCCGTGGTGAGTGATTTTTTTTTATAATTTTTGGAAAATAATTTATAGCAATTTTTTTGCTCGATTTGAAAATTTTGATAAATGGAATTTTGATATTTTGGTGACATGTGCTTTTGAAAAGTTGCATCATCGAATTTTAAAAAATACGCATTTTATTGTAAGGATTAAAATCTGCTAATTCGCTTTTTGCAAAATTCATAATTTTGAAAATCCATTTAGAATTAGATTTTTCAAAATTTGGTAAAAAATTTGAAAACTCTAAGAATCAGAAAAGTATTTTTCGACTGTTTTCTTGAAAAAATGTTCATTTATGATGAGTAGTCAGGTAAAACCCACCCTTTCACTAGCAAAAAAGATTTAACTATAAAATCAAAAAGTCTCATGGATCATATACACATGACTCATTCCACATTAAAAACGTTAAGTTACTCTTTTAGTCTGTCATAATAATTTGCTGTCTTTAAAATTTGGCACTAAAAACTGACACCTAACAAAATTGGATTAATTTAAATAATCCCAAAAAAATTATAACTTTAGATACCTACTAGAAAATAAATTTTTAATTACATATTTTAACACAGTCTATAATTAAATTGTCTATTAATGATTTATATTTTAAATTATTTTTAAATAATTACAGACGATCGTTTAAAGCGCAATTAAAACATATTAAAATAAAATTATTTAAATTACAAGCTTATAAATTATTTATTAATTCAAATTTACATAATTAAAAATTTTTAGTATATTCGAGTCCAGAGATTATCAGGGTCGACATACTTTTAAAAAATTTTTGATCTAACAGAACGAAAGCGTAGGGACTGAATTTAAGCTCTCTGTAACTAGAGCTTTTTTTAATATTAAACGTTTTGCTGGATCTTTTGATCGATAGAAAAGTACCACGTTTTTTGAAAATATCAAAAACTATTTTATTCTAAAAAATTAAAATTTTACAGTGGAAAATTCAATAAGCTGGTTAAGGAAATTTGACTGCAGTATTAACCCTATTGCCCAAATTACCTCGTGTTCCCCAAGGTATAAAAAACTATTACATCTTAATTGAATAGGAAAAAGCTAGAAAATTTCAATTAAAAATATTAATAATAAATGATAAATTGTTCAATTTTTTTTTAATTTAGAAACAGAAATAATTAATCATCTTTTAAACTTTCAAAGAAATTCAAGCATTCACTACATTTAACTCACATTTACCATTATTGTCAATAGAAATAGGTACAATCAAAACACTCCAAAAAAACGTTTATCAGTAAAAATAAAATTTTATTTTAAAAAATAATTCTTGTTACTCTCAACACATGACATTAAGAAATACTTATTATCAATAAAAATACAATAAAATATAAATCAAATACTTTAATTTTCTTTTTTTTTTTAAATAAAAATAATAAAAAAAAAAAACTAAAAATATATACATAAATTAAAAACTTTACGTAATTAATAGAAGATAATTTTTTTGTTTTTACGTAATTTTTTTCTTCTTTTTTTTAACACGTCACACAGGATGTTCTAACAGTTTCTATGTTATATACAAAATTAATGCATTTATAAACAATAAATGCAATTTAAATGTGTGTTATAATAATTTTTATTTTTTATATATATAAATTTTATTTTTTAGGATAATTTTGGATTAAAAATTAATTATTTTTATTGCTTAGATTTTAAATAGTAAAATTTATTTTTAACATTTTTAATATATGGAATTTTCGGATATCTTAAATTAATTTATAACATATTTGAGCTAATTAAGATTAAATAGATTTTATAAAAACGATGGATTCGATAACCTTTTTTAAGTGATAAAAATTGGGCTTATCTACCCTAATCTCTGTGTTTTTCGACTTTCTTTTCATCCCCAGGAATTGATGCTACAATAGCTTCAGAAATACGCTGTATATTGAAACTTTGGAAAAAAAAGGACATTTTGCAGATATTAGAAGGTCGCCTTAAAAAATTTCGACGATTTTTTTTTAAATATACACGGTTAGCTTGCTTTGCTTAAAATTTCAAGCAAAACTAAGCCCCCCCCCTGAAAGGAAATTTTTGGTACAATTTAAAATTAGAAACAATAAAATTTTAATTCTTACTAAAAAAATTTAAACCATAATTATTAGTATTATTAGGTGCTGACACTCTCTATCCAAAATTTTTTGGCATCCCTCCGAAAAAAATTTCTGGATACATGCCTGAGTGTAAAGAGATATACCAGTATTTAGTTGGTTTTAATAGGTTTTGGGCACCTAAGAATTACATAACATAGTTTTTAACATACTTAATTTTTAGCGTTTTCGAATTTCCTATAATATTTTTTTTTTTTTATATTGAAAATACTCAAAAAATTTGATAAATTTGACCGTGAAAAATTATTTTATTCAATTTGCCTTCTATACTTATAAATATTTTTTTTAGACGGGTGAAAATTATTTTTAATGTAAATATTAACTCTATTAATTGCTCCCAAGGCTCCCAAAAGCAAGACCCTCCAGCCTTCAAGAGACAACCCCCCCCCCCCCCCTTAAATTCCTAACATGGGCAACTGCTATCCTGGAATGCAAAAAATGATTATAGGGCAAAATCCACCTGATACATAGCTTCTTCTTTCGGCTGTTTTTCTTTAGTAGTAGTTTATATTTTATTACACCGCAGCAAAAGTAAGAAATCCCTGAGTTTATTGATAGCAGGGGCTTTTCCCCCGAGCAACCACGAAAGCTAGCACATTCTTGACCCCTTAAGGGATAAGTAATTTCTTTTGACTTTTATTTTAGGGGGTTTCGTCTTCAAACCTTACTTAATTGCCTCGAGTTGCATGAGATTTTGTATGCTTTATTTTCACAAATTTTATTCAATTTTTTGCACCATAGTGTGGAAATCGTCCATAGGGGTGGAGAGGAGAAATTCTAACGGGGGAATTCTACCATACGCTAGTTCTGTAAATTAGTTTAAGAATTTTGATTTTCAAAATTTTGGGTGATTCTTCAAAATTCGTACCAAGAGAAGATGCAATTGATCTCGACAGTGAAAAAATTTAGCACCCTGAACGCAAAGTAAGCTTAATGTACGAAACTTATAAGACGTGAATTGTGACCGCTATCGTTTTGTATTACACAATCCTAAGAAGCTTTTTAAAATATTATGCATAAGGAAGCAAATTTGAGTTCTTTGACTTTCTTTTTATTCGAAATTTAAATGCACAGACACATGAATATTTTTTGTTAACAATATTATCACATCCCAAATTTGTAGGTCTGATTTGAGTATTAAAAAAAAAAATCAGTCGCTTATTTTTTAAAATTGCTAAAATTTCTCATAGACGAAACAAGCCTTAAGAGAAATTAAGATTCGAAAATATTTGGTAAAATATTTAACATATAAATATTTGATACAATTTAACCTATTTAAAATATTTAAAATACCACTATTTGTATTATGATATAATACCAAAACGATTAAAAATTCAAAAAAAAAAAAAAAAGAAATAATAAAAGAAATTCCAGAAATATTTGAAATATTTTAATGATTACACATACTCTTCTTAAAAATTTTTTTTTCAAACTTTCAGACAAAATGTCTATAATCGATCAAAAGAATTAAAAAAAAAAGGTGGATACTGCTTGGTAATTAAAAGTATATTAAAAAATTAAACCATGAAAAAATAAATAATTATTATGAGTCATGGAGGAGCCTTCAATTTTTTTTTGATTTTTTGTATTGTAAATTAATTTAATTTAGGCGAACATATTTGCAGACAAAAATTTATTGGTAAACGCAGTTTTTTAAATTTTAAATAGGTATTACTGGATTTATACTCAAAATAAATGCGCCAGATTTGCAGAGAAAATTTGGTCCCAAATTTCAAAAAGGACCCTGAAATTTTACACACAAAAATAAATAATTTTTTCAAATTTTGAGCTACATTGCTCTAATTCTACTCTAAAAAATATTCAATTCAAATCAATTTAATTTTTTTACAGTGTAAGATGAAAGTCAACGAACGTAAAATACAAAAAGTGTCTCACATAACTTTCAAATGAAACAATAAAATGATTAATTTAATACGCATAAAAATTTATAGGTATAAAAAAGTCCTTCACCTTCTTTAAATGTACAAGTTCATGCCTGGTTAATTCTTTTATTATAATAATTAAAGATTATAATTTTCTAAAGTCATTAGTAACATAATTAAATATTGTAAATAATTAAAATTAATAATAATTGTATAAAAATTAAAAAATGTACGTGCATTATTAAACTTAAAATAAAAGAAATATACAATCAAAAAGATAAGAATTTTTAAATACGTATTTTTTTTAATCACTTTTTTGTGCAAAATTATTAGAATTTTTTTTTTTTTTGTCTTTTTGAATAGATTTTATCTATGTACATAGTTTTCAATTAGTCATTTATTAATTTACAATATGTGCATTATTCTGGTTATTCAAATTTTTTTTTACAAGTTTTTTAGTGTTCTACTTGTTTGTTAATTTGAATATTTTGCGATATTTTGATGAACAATTGAATGATTGGATATAGTTGGTGACAAATTGTTTTATTGTTTTTCTTTTTTTGAGGGATTGTATTGAAAATATTAAAATATCAGCTGCTTTTGTTTATTGGTATTTGTAAAGATTGCAAATTTACGTCAATGAAAATGTATAAAAACTACTTTTTTATTGCAAAAACAATTTAGTTTTTTACATATGGCAATTGAAAAAAAAGAAGGGGTTCTTTGGAGATCGTGTTTTTTTTTCTCATTTTTTTAATTACTCCAAATGCCTTAAAGCGCAAAGAAAATTAAAAAAAAAAGTAATTTTCATTCATTTAAACAGCGACATTACGGAATAGAGGGACTTAAAAAAAATTTTGGACCAAAAAACAACATTTTTTTTAAAATCTTTTTTAGGTTTTATGTCATTTGCAACCATTTAATAGAAACATAAAAATTCTGACTGCCACAACAGGGGCGTAGCCAGAAATTGGTTTTGGAGGGGGCGATTTGAAATTTTTGGTCAGGCGCCCCAAAAATAGTCTTACGGCGCCCTAAAATTTTTTTCAAATTAGCCCAAAACTAACACATTCCACAATTGTTCATTTCTGGAGGATTTTTGTCCAAGTTTGCCCTTAATTTAGCCTTTATTCAATGGTGTATAGTATATGTATATTAGAGTGGACCTAAAATTGCAGTTTTAAAAAAAACTTGGCTTCCCGGGTTTTTTCGTGAAATTTTGGTCATAAAAAGTCCCCAGCTCCAAGGATTTTGCTTTTACTTTTCAAAAAAGCATGCCTTTAAGCACCTCAATTTTCCCATTTAAATAACATGGGAATTTTGACTTTCCAGCTTTCTAATTTTTTACAGCGCTTGCAGAATGTTTTGAAAAGCTGGTATTCGATGAAAAGTACTATTTAAATATATAAAAAACGATACCCAACCTCAAGTAGCTAAAAAAAATATTTCTAAAGCGGCTTTACCGGTAATAAACGTAAAAAAATGCTCCATTTAAATTACATGAAGCTATGCTATTTTAATGGGGATTTTTTTTACATTTATTACCCATAAAAACGATTTAAAAATATTTTTTTGGCTACTTAAGGTTGGGTAACGTTTTTTATATATTTAAATAGTACTTTCCATCGATTAGCAGCTTTTCAAAACATTTTGCAAGCTTTGTAAAAAATTAGAAAGCTGAAAAGTAAAAATTCCCATATTATTTAAATGGGAAAATTGAGATGCTTACAGGCACACTTTTTTTAAATAAATCCAAACAATATACTTCCAAGATTACGAAAAAAAAAATCTAACTTAAAAATCATAGCTGCGTCCTAAACTCATAAATTTTTTTTTGAATGCTAAAAAAAATGTTTATATGATAAAGCAATTAAAATAATATTACTATTATGAACATGTATATTATATCCCTTTTCTGGTCAATTTCAACTACAATTTTATTACTTCACAACATATCAAAATCTATTTCTGAGAACAAGCACATATAAATTTCACTATATTCCTTTAAACATCCGCCATATGACAAATAAAATTAAAAAAAAAAAAATTTTGAAACAATTTCTATTTACTAGACATTAAATTTTTTTTGTGGGATCATAATATACCATCTAAAATAATTTTTTTTTTTTTTTTTTTTTTTTTTTTTTTTTGTTAATCTTCCTAAATCTTGGACCCTGATTATAAAAAGATATCAAAGTTTTTTAATATTTAAAATATTTTTCATAATAAATTAAACGCAAGTATCGCAAATACGAATTTTGCGCCCTTATATATTTGGCGCCCCAGGCCTTTGGAGGGGGCGATCGCCCCCTTCGCCCCCCCCCTGGCTACGCCCCTGCACAAACAGAATTCTGATAACGGGTACCAGATTTTTTTCAGTGTAATTATACAGTAGGAGTCTTTTGTAGGAACTTTTTTGCTAATAGTTTTATGGGATTTTCAAGCGAAAATTAATTTTTTTTTAACTATATTGACTATATTGATGATTTCCGTTTTACCGAGGAAGAACCACTTCCCTACGTTAGGCACCTTTATGGTGTTTTTGCAGCTTTTTCGGTATCCTTGAGGTATTTTTGGGGACTCTAAAAAAGAATGTAAACACCATTTTTGCTGAAAATGGTAACTTTATAGGTAATTTTTTTTATTTTTTAAAATACATAACGAAAAATGTTTTACTTAAAAGTCCTTATGGTTGGAGGGGGCCATCAAATTAGGGGGATTAGATTTGGGTCTTAGGACCTCATCAGACCTAGTAGGACCCAACTTAGGAATTTTAAATAGAAAGTATACTTTTTTATTTCAAATTTAGATTCTGCAGCAAATTTTAGGCCCAGATACGATTTTGACTTAAAAAAAAAATACAAGGCCCATTTTTTAGACCTAAAAAAGCTTTTATACGGCTCTAAATGAAAAAAAAGATATGTTTATGGTAGTTACTACCAATTTTATACTAAGTTTGTTCTGGTGGAAGATTGTTAGTGATTATTTGAGATTTTGGGCTCTTCAGACCTAAATGGGTCTCTTGGGGCCGTTGTTTCTGGGTAATGCAAAAAGTAGATGCAAAATAAGCCTGCAGGACCCACATAATCACGAACAGTTTTCCACCACAACAAACTTATAATAAAATTAGTAGTAACTACCAAAAACATCTTTTTTATTCATTTTGAGTTTTAAAAAAAGTCCAATTTGGACCATTAAGGTCTATAAGTAGGACCCAAAATCTCAAATAATACTGTTATTGATTATTTGATATTACGAGTCCTGCAGATTGATTTTACATCTGCATTCAGAATTATCCAAAAATAATGGCTCTAAGAGGCCCATTTAGGTCTGAAGGACCCAAAATCTTAAATAGTCACCAAAAGCTTTCCCCCATAACAAACATACAATAAAAATGGTAGTAACTATGGTATACCAAAAACATCTTTTTTATAATTTAGAGCCGTATAAAAGGTACTTGGGTCGAAAAAATGGGACTTGTTTTTTTTCGTATCTGGATACGATTTTGGCTAAAACGGCCTAAAATTTGCTACAAATTCTGAATCTGAAATAAAAAAGAATACTTTCTACTTAAAATTCATAAGTTGGGTCCTGCTGGGCTTGATGAGGCCCTAAGACCCAAATATAATGCCCCTCATCAGATGACATTCTCCAACTATAACAACTTATATATGAAACATTTTCATTATTTTGCTTTGTTTTCGAGATATTGGAGTGTATCGTTTAAAATGACTTATTAGACTTACCCTGTATATGCATAAATGTGAAATTTCAATTTTGACTTAAAACTATTATACATTGGAGTGTACTACTATGTAAATTTTGAGTCTTTGACCGCAAAACCACCAGCTAATTAATTTTTTTTCCAATGAGAATGATTTTACAGAGAACAGTTTTAAAATTTTGAATTGTTTACCTTAATTTCTTATTATCTTGTTAATTAAACGAGCTTATAGACTAGTACCAAGAAATTTTTTCGAAGGTAGGGAATAAAAAATTGGGTGGCAAAATTTTTAATTGTTTCTTATCTTAAATTTATTTAGAACCCCGTGAAAAAAAATTATAGGATTTCCCGGAACAGTTTTTAGCGTGTTCAAGTTTTTAATTGAAGTTGATACAATGTCCTTATATCTTATATAGTATGTAGAAATCATTTTACTTGTGAGAAAAATTGTAACTATTTAATTTCCTTGAAATGGCATTGTTTTTTAATGTAAAAATGAAAAGTGCGTTAACACGGTGTGTTTTCATCAGAAATTTGGGATAAAATTTTTCTCGCAAGTGAAATAATTTCTAAAGATTAGAAAAAGAAAATCTTAAAATAAGATAATTAAGTAGTAGCGCTTTTCAAATTTGAATTATGAGAAAAGCGTTACAAACTTGGAAGGCCCGTTAACTTCCCGAACAAAATAAACGGCGGTGTGCCACCCTAATGTCACATGACCCATCAGCGGCCTTTAGCCACTAGGCCGCGTGACTTATGGTGTCAATCTATCCGTCTTTTTTGTTCGGGTCACCCAGAATACCCGATCAAAGAACTGATATGGCCCAAATGGGCTATGGAAAGGCCAATTTTTTGCATTTTCTTCATTGGACATAAATATAATATTATGCTACTTTACAAAATTGCAAAAAAAAACACTAACTTGGATTTAGCAAAAATAAATATAAATTTTGTAACTATAAGTGTCAAATTTATAAATAATCAATTGCAACGAACTTAAAACTACGATTTTAAAAAAACATTTTGCATATCAAAGAAAAATAGGCCCAAATTCCAAAACTATATTTTATTCGTTTTCGCTATCAATTCAATTCTTTTAAACAGAATATACACAAACAACCTGTAAATACATAATTCTATATTCCGCAAAAAAAAAGTATACCGCGTTCATTGCACCTAATGATGATACATTATAACACCATTATATTTTATAAGTTGTTTGAAAAAAAAAAAGAAAAAAAAAATCAATAAAATATAATAACAACACAAGCACACATAACAATAATAATTGTTTTTTGTGGGTGATACAGAATAAAAAAAAAAACAACATTACATCAAATTACATGGTATATAAATTTTATGTTACCTTTTGGTATTGTAACAATTTATAAAATTTTATATACCTAAACTTATAATGAGTCACACAAACAATAATAAATATCGGTTATTATTGATCAGAACTTTGGAATGTTGATTGTGAGGGCATGATTATATAAAAAAAAAAATTTTTTTTTTGGGAGGCTTAAGGGCTTTGTCCGCGTTCTTTAAAAACAACAATAACAATAACAAAAATTTTATAATGATAATATACCTATGTAAGGACTTGAGGCAATTTGAAAAATTTTTTTTTTGAGGGTGGTTTTGTTTATACTGTATTGTACTTAAGAATGCATTTTTTTTTTTTTTTTATGGAATTTTTATAGATTTTTGTATCATCATTAAAATTTTATTGGTTTTTTTATAGATTTGATTCGTCATTTGGGTCGATAATTACTGCTGCCTGCTACTATTTATGTTTTTTTAAATGATCGAGTTTTATTTTTTATTTTTTTATATGGGGTAATTATCATATCAGAGTGTTCGGTGATTATCTTTTTTTTTTTTGCTACTTTATACTACATTGTTTATCGCTTTTTTTACAAAGTTGTTTTCTCTTATACTTGACCTAAGACAAAAAGTATACTTTTTTTTTGCTTTTTGTTTTTTTTTTTGAACTAGCATTCTTTATCTGTATAAAATACGTTAAATAAATATTTTAACTTGAAATAATGATATTTTATATATGGATTGTTCCATATAAAACTTAAAATTTTATTAGGATAAGGCCCTTTCTACAGATTGGTCTCAGGTTTATTGCTTCGGGTCGGGGCTATTTTCGGGTAAATCCGAAAAGGTTTAGAGTTCTGAAGGTTCGGCTTTGAATCGAAAATTTCCCTGGCTTTACAATTATATGAATATTTTTTTGAAAAATTTTGGATAATTATACAGGGTCAGTCATACGCTCAAATATCTGAAAAATCTTTTATAAGATAGTTGTTAGGCTTGGAGGGAGGCATTAGATTTAAGTCTTTGGGTCCCATTGTGCCCAGCAGGACCCAACTTAGGAATTTTAAACAGAAAGGATATTTTTTCCAAACTCGAATCCTGCATCAAATTTTTCCAGATACAATTTTGGTTTAAAAAAAATACAAGGCCCATTTTTTAGAACTAAAAAACTTTTACACGACTCTAAATTAAAAAAAAAAGATGTTTTTGGAAGTTACTACCATTTTTATTGTATATTTGTTGTGAAGGAAGACTTTTAAGGATTTTGGTCCTACAAACCTTAATAGACCTCTTGGGGCCGTTGTTTTTGGTTAACAGATCTATTGATTAATGCTAAAAGTAGATTCAAAATAGGCCTGTTGGGCCCAAAATCTCAAATAATAACTAACAGTCTTCTCGCACAATAAACTTGGATGGGTAAAAAAAAAAATTAAACTTAAATTGGTAATTATTACCAAAAACATTTATTTTATTTATTTTGAGCTTTAAAGAAAGCTTAATTGGGCTCATTAAGATCTGTAAGGCCCAAAATCTCAAATAAACACTAAAAGTCTTCCCCCACAACCAAAATACATTAAAAATGTTAGTAACTACCAAAAGCATGTTTTTTTTTCATTTAGAGCAGTATAAAAGCTTTTCTGCATGCTGCCTACCCTCTGCAACCCAAAAAAAATTTTAGTCTACATTTAACATGGAATAATCCCTATAATATTTTTTTAAATTAATAACTAATAAATATACAACTTATATATTTTTATTCTTCAACATCCATCTTTTGTTCGCAATATAATAAAAAATTGCTATAAAATAATTTTTTTACTATAATATTATCTTTCTTACAAACAAAATGTACTTATTTAAATGACCTTTAAATCAGCCAGGTGTATAAAGAAAAAAAAATGTTTTTTTTTTATATTCATCATAAATAAATTATTTCAAAGAATTATTATATTGTTATAAATTATTTTCTTAAAATGTATATAAAAAAAATTGTTACAATTACATTAACAATTATTAACAATAACAAACTTTCTCTGTTAATAATAAATTTTTCTTTAATTTCAGGTGTTCCTATAAATGAAACTATAATTGAAACTATAAATGATAATAATAATAGTAATATAATTAATAATGATAATAGTAGTAATATTTTAGAATTTATATCAAGGCCAGATAGTAATATTGAAACAGAATATGGTAAATCAATAATGTTATCATGTAAAATTTCTGAACCAGTATTTGAATGTCAATGGTCATGGCAACCATTACCACCAATTAATTTACCATTACCAAATAATGATGACAATACACCACAAATATCATGTAATTAGACATTTTTTTAAATTAAAATATAAATCAAGATTTATTCTAGAAGAATTTTATTTTATTTTTTAGCTAATGATATACCTGGAGTTAATGTGACATCAACAACTGCTTCAGCAACGTTATCATTACCAGTTAAACAATTTCCTGCGTTTGGTAATGAGAGTAATGATTGTTCGGTTAAATTTTCAAGTATTAAACCAGAACAAATTGGTTATTGGACTTGTGCGGCTAGAAGAAATTCTGATGAACCTTTTCAAAGCACTGAACCTACTAAACTTACCATTATTTATGTTGATAAAGGTAAGTTTTTTATATATTAAATACCTTTAGAAATATTTCAATTTTAGCGCCAATTCGAACTCGGTTAAATAATAATATAGTGCATAAATTGAATATTTTAAAACCTTTTTTAAAAAATGATCCAGGTTTTTTTCTTTAAAATCGATTATTGGTCACTGTTTCGTTTTTATGTACACTGTAAAAAGTAACTTTCTTAGATTTACAAAAAAAAATTGAAGTTTTTCGAAAAATTAGTGAATTTTCAAAAAATTTTGTAAATATTCGATAAAAATCGTAAATTTACTAAATTTAGTATATTATCGAAAAATTCAAGAATTCTCGATTTTTTTTGTGTTATTTTTCGAAAAAAATTGTAAATTCACAACTATTTTTCGGAAATTTACAACTATTTTTTGTAAATTTTCAAAAAAGAATTGTAAATTATCAATTTTTCTTACGAATTCACAAAAAAATCGAGGATACTCGAATTTTTCGTTAATATACAGTAAATATACGATTTTTTTCGACTATTTACACATTTTTTTGAAAATTTACTAATTTTTCGAAAATATTCTAATTTTTTTGTTAATATAAGAAATTTACTTTTTACAGTGTGCCTTTACTAAATGTTAAAATTCTGAACCCAAACTATTTTGATTCCCTAAACGCGTATTATTTTAGGTTGCAAGTTAATTATATAGGTAAACTGCAATCTGGGGCATTCTTATCTTGCTCCCGTGGTCTAAATATAATTTTTCTTTCTCTTTTAAACGCGCCGCGGATCGATCAAAAAACGCGTTTTCGACTCATTAGGAAATATTTTGTTGATTCAAAAATATTGTTTATTAACATTTTTTTAATTTTTAGATGAAAAAATAACGTTCGAACCCCAAGAAGAAATTGTAGAAGTTTCTTCGGGATCATCACCTAGACTAGGTTGCACTCTATCTAGAAGAATAAGGGAATGTCAATGGACATATCGGAGACTAAATCAATCTAAGTCATGGGATACATTAATTCATAAATACCCTGGAGCAGGTGAATCTGGAAGAGACTGTGGATTATCGATACCTAGCGTGTCTCAGGAACAAGAGGGGATTTGGACATGCGGTGTTCACATTGGACCTGATGACACATTAATTCAAACTACTCCTGTTAGACTTATAATTTCCGAAGGTACTACTTTTGACTTTAAAAAAATTTTTATTATTAAAATTAAATTTTTCTTAATTAAATAATTGCTTTTTCAGTTGAATTTGTACAATTGTCTAAAGATGTGCAAACGACAGCCGGTGAAACAGTTGTTTTAAAATGCGTTTTAAATAAGCCAGTTTCACGATGTGAATGGTCTTGGCGTCAAAGTAATACTAGTACAAATTCCAGTTTAGCAAGAAATTTCGCACCAAATGGTGAGACTGATAATGACTGCTCCCTTAGGCTTAAAAATGTTCTTTATGAAGAAGAAGGACTTTGGACGTGTGGAGTTAGATTAGCACCTAAAGGAATTATACACGAAGCTTTGCCCACAACTTTGGTATTATTGCCAACAGGTAGAGTGAATTTTACAGAAACTCCAGAAAGCAATAATGTGGCTATTGGATCAGACATAAGACTTGGCTGTATGACAAACGGAAAAGTTGATAAATGTTCATGGTCGTGGAGGCCACTAAATGGAGCAAATGATGAAGCTGCATTTAGGGAATTTTCAAGTTCTGGGGACAATGGCAGGGATTGCACTCTTTCACTTAACGGAATTACAAGGCAAGAAGAAGGTTATTGGACATGCAGAGTTTACCTTACTTCACCAAATTATGTTATCACTTCATCACCAGCAAAGCTCACTGTTTATGAAGAAGGTTTGTTTTAAATTTATAATGTTTCTTAAACTTTATATAGCTATACTTAGAATTTAAAAAAATGTATATGGAATTAATTTTTTAGAGGATGTAGCTTTCTCAGAATTATCCCAAGATATTCAATTATCAATAGGGGGAACAGTGAACCTGCGTTGTGTAACTTCAGGGCCTGTAGAACAATGTAGGTGGTCTTTGACACCTCAAGCAAGTGTAAATACAACAGTAGTAGTTATGCAATTCGCTCCAGTAGGCCCAGAATTACGGGATTGCAGTGCAAAATTAACACACGCATTAGCTGAACAAGAAGGCTTATGGAGATGTGGTGCAAAACCAAGAGGACGTGCTGAATACAAAGAAGCACCACCAGCGAGGCTCAGCCTCATTGAGCCAGGTATCCAAGAGGTCTCATCCTAGAACAATCATTGAACATCTGCTGTTGTTGCTGTTGCTGCTTATACTTTTTTTTTTCCTGTATCTGTATTTTATTTATTTATTATTTTGCTAGTTCTTCGTTTTTTGTTACAGTAAGTGTACTTTTATGTTGTATATGTTGTACACACAGGGGGAATAAATGAGACTATCTTTTGTACACGCTTTATCTAATAGAAAATTTTGATTGAACGACATCTAATTGAGCTTTTAATAACACTTTAAAAAGATTTTAAAGAGGCTGACAGGATATTTAGTTTTACTTGGAACTATCTCCAAGTAAAAATATTTTTAGTCTTAATGAACTATAATTTATTGACGCAGACATAAAAAAAATATCTTTAACACTATCATGAAATCGACAGAATAAACAGACTTATTTGCTTTATTATTGCTTATTATGCTTTAGCATCATATTAATACTATCTTTTATTTTGTATTTAAAAAATTATAAGGTTTAGGTATTTATAAAATTATAGATTAGTTATAAATATATTTATAGATATATCTATTTAGTTGCATGCTATCTATAATTTCATATATTTATTTATATAACAGTATTATTAAAAATAATTTTTTTTGATTTTTTATTTATTATTTTTAATTAGAAAAGCCAAGATTTATTCTGTCGATTCCATCAATACACAGAAGAGATGTAAATGAGAGCACAGCGACATCATTCACTCATGAAACATGAATTTTCTTTGGCACCTGAAACTTAAAAACTTTTTTATATTGTGTACATCAATGTATAATAAACACTCAAACAAACAAACAAATGCAAGCACCAATATTGCACTATACTTATAAAAAAATAGTATTTTTTGGGTGATGGAAGTTTTTGTGCACCGACTGTTTACTAAGTTCTTCGTCTGTGATCAATTATACGTACTTCATCTCATAATATGAAGATTATTATTTGGATTTTAACATATTTATTTTACATTTCATTAATATTTTTAAGTTTCGTATTAATTAAATATACTGAAATTTTAAAATTAAAAATTTTTTTTCTATAAAATATTGTATAGTCATTATCTAAATTTATTATACTTTTTTTTTATTTGAAAATTGAAAAAATTATTAAAATAATTTAGTTTTATACCTTAATTTTTACTTAAATAAGGAGGCTCCTTTTTAATATGTTTTGTACAATTAATATTTATTAAGAATAAATATAATACAAAAATTTAGTTTTATATAAAAAAATAATTTTATCAATTTTTTATTTATATAATATATTGTATAAGCGTGCCATAAATCATATATTAAAAATATATTAGATCGAGACTCGTTTTAACATAAATTAAATAATTTTAGTTTAACATCGATAATTAAGAATTAAAAATATGTTAAATATTTTTAAAACATTTAATTTTAAAATCTAAAATTATTAAAAAAAGTGTACTTAATAAAATTGACTTAATTTAAAAAAAAATTTTTATACTTTAAAAACAATAATTATTTAATAGATAAAAAGCATTTAATTTTATTTATAAATTTATATAAATTTATTTTATTTTTTAAGATTTAAATTATTTGGTATTTTATTATCGAGCCAATTTTAATTAATAAACAAAATTTTTAGACTGCTAATTAAGTTACAACCAATAATTTAATTTAAGAAATATAGATTTAAAAACTTGTAAAAAATATTTTTTTAAAAAAACGAAATAAATATTATTAATATAACATTTAATAGTTCTAACAATATTTATTTACCACTCAATAAAATTTGAAATATAAGTAATTGACAAATAATTATAAATTTTTTATGTTATATTATGATAATTATTTTAAATAAATAAAAGAATTTGCTTATATAAGCTTGGTGATCAGCTCGCAATTTATATTGACTAGTAATAAATAGTCAAACTGATGGGAAGTAGCACAAAGGTTCGCTAAATTCAAACTAATTTTAATCTCTATTTAAGACAAATCCATATTTTTAAAACATGAATTTTCTGTTTTAGAACCAATAAAAGTTACTATGTGGTCAATACCTCATCATTTGGTTATCTTAGCATGTAAATATGGACCAACAAACTTAGAGCCAACATGTTCTTGGAAACATCAATCAAAACTAATAACTCAAGGCCCAAAAGTAAATAGAAAAATTAAGTAGGTATTTGTTTTAAATACTACGTTTTATCTGAAAAATAATGCATATTATTCCTCATTTTTTTACAGATACATGATTTATATGAACTACACGGACGGGATTTGCCGTTTACAATTCACTCCTGATAAAACTGATTATGGAGAATGGACTTGTAAATTTATTATAAATAAGGAAAATGTACAAGCTGATCTTGGGAGTGCTACAATAATACTTTTAAATTTTCCACCAGGTTTGTAACAAAAATATAAATTATTTTATTAATTATTGATTTTTAAATAAAATTAATATTCATAGATGAGCAATTAGGCTGGGTTGTTGGAGCAATAACAGCATTGGTTCTATTCTTACTAATAACTTTAGTGGTTTTAGTTGTTTGCAAAACTAAATTATTTGAAAGGAAAATACCAAAAGATCTTGAGACATTACCACCAAATGAGAAAAAAAGATTTAACATTACCTCTGGTTCAAATGATCAATATAATCAAGAAACTTCAAGAAGTGATTTCATTAATTTAAATTCCAATTGCATTCATTCATTAGAATCATTTAACAATATCTTGCCAAATCGAAGTCCACAATTTAGAAGAGTTGTAAATAATGAATTGTAATATTATGTATTAATTTTATAAGTATTAACAATCAATTAATAAAACTTTTTATTTATTTCTCTTTCCTGTAAAAAAAATTGTAAAATAAAATAAAAAAATTTTTAAATTAATAAATAATATAATATTTACTTTAAAGATTCTAATTGTGTTTGAATATCATTTAATTTGTTGTATAAATCCCATAGTTGAGGTTTATTCATTTCAATACTGAGCTTTGTTTTTTCAAAACCATTTAAGCTTAACTGAAGTTTTCCTGAAGGTTTGGCTTCTTTTGCAGCAGCTGAAGAAGCTGCTCTAATGTCAAGACTCCAACTTACATTTGTAACCTTTAAGAAATTTATATAAATAATACAATTTATTTGCAATTATCAAAGAAACCTAAAGTTTTTTAACAAATTTTATAATTATTTCAATTACTTACTTGATTTGGAAATATAGATTTTTCTTTCAAAGTTTCAATGATTCCTTCATTATTTGTAATCCATGCATGAGTCAAAATTGCCACTTTATCTTCACTAATTGAAAAGTTATCTTTCATTGATATTTCCATATCCGATGCTTTTATTAAATGAAATGCAGCCTGAGTGAAAATTGATAATAATGTATTTAAAAGCAAGTTTAAATCTGATTTATCTAAATTTAAAGAAATTAATAATTTTTCTTCTTCTTCATTATTAAATAATTTTTCAGTTTTTCCTGATTGGATTTCTGAACATATACGATTTGTAAGTAAACGAAGTTTGTTATTTTCTACTGCATTTAGTATTTTAAGACCATTTTTAATGCTATCAAAAAATATAAGTTACATTAATTTAAAATACTTATTAATTTATGAAATAAATTAACAACAATTAGATAAATTTGTACCTTTCATCTATTGATAGCCATGAAGTCATATTTTTATTTTTAACTTGATTTTTTTTCGTTAAATATAATAATTAATCATAAATTAAAGTAATTTTACTAAAATATTATTTTTATGGAATGTTTCTGCAGAATGTTTACTATTTTGCTGGATTTACTATCACATGACTGCCCATGTGTGTGTGAGAGAGAGAGCATGAGAGATGCATGCGCGGAATATTTAAAAATATTTTTTTTGAAAAATTTTACTATTTTTATTAATTTATTTAATAACAATATTCATTTAATTTTGGAAAATCATACATTAGAGAAAATAGCACAGTTTAAAGGAAAAATATCCTAGATTAAATTTGATGAACCTCGGTTCAACTTGGTCTAGTTAGTATGGAATCCCTTTTTAGAAAATTTTTCTTTTAAGTAAGAAGAAATTTAAAAATTGATTAATTTTTTAACAAAAATCCAGCTGAACTTTCCCAAATTTAGGAATTCTAGGATTCAAGTAATTACCAGAGGACTGAGAGAAATAATAAATTTGCATAAATATGCATGAAATAATTTTATTTTAAAATAAAATTTTAAATTTTATCACATAAATGAAAGACAGAATTTCATAATTTAAAATTACAAACTATACAAAATACAATATTAAATATAAATGGAATTATATGAACTGATGTTTAAACAATATTTCAGAACACATTTTACACTCAGTCTATAATTCAAGTTTCATAAATGAAAGAAAATTAACAAATTTTATTGCTAATTGATTATGATAGTCTCCTAAACTTTTGGCATTTTTTACTAAATTTTTATTCCTTATTTGTAAAGATACTATAAAAATACTACTTTGTAAATTTTTAAATATAAAATTTGAGTACAATTTTTCGCATTGATATTTTAAACTTAATTTTATAAAAGATTCGGTATTTTTTAATTTATTTATTGACATTTTATTTTCTAATTTACTTAAAATAAGTAAGAAATGTATAAGAAATCGTCTATGGCTCCAAAGCGTTTCATGACCTGGAAAAGTATCAATTAATTGTTCATTGTTCATGCAATCTTCGGACCATAGAGATAGAATGGACATTATATTTTCACAATCAACTTTTGAATATTCAAGCATATTGATATTAAATATAAATTCTAAGAATTTTTTACAAGAACTATTTTTTATAAAATCAGTTTCTAATGAATTTCTGAATTTTGGATCAACTTTAATAAATTCCAGAATAACTTCTTTGCATTTTGTTAAATGACTTAAGTCAGATTTGAAGTTTTTGCTAAATAACAATAACGTAAATAATAAAAATTGTTTATAAGAAAAACCACTAAAATCAGAAATATGACGTTCGCACCAATTTGCTGATTCATTCCATTCATTATATAAACACTGTTTATATTCTGATTTAAAATATTTTTCCTGCAATGAAATCATATGTTTCCGATGATTCCAAGCATGAATATTATTTTTATATTTGTCGGCAGTAATTTTTACTACATTAAATTCAAAATTAAACAGTGAATAAATATTATTAACTGTAGAAACTTGTTTATCACATAAAAATTTTAAAATCCAACGACGATATGAAAATGCTTCAAAACATTTTGCTTTATTTTGTAATACTACATTTGTGAATTTTAATTCATCTATTGGATCAACTCTTCCATTTTTAACTAATTCTCTTTTCATATTCCAAAACGTAATAACATCTGGATTTAATAACAATGCTACCAGTAACCATCGTGAAACTGTTGTAGGTTCTTCACGATGATATTTATTTTGACGAGTGTTTAACAAATGATGATGAACATAACAATATAAGGGTTTAATACACCATGAAGCAAGTCCTAATGAATTTTCACCATGAAATACAGGAGATTTATTTTCATTATTTTCTACAGGAACTATTTCAAAACTACATAATTCAGAATCTTTTTTAAAAATATTTTCAATGTCTAAAACTATTTTCTCTGCTGCTGTAAAATCCTCTTCTGACATTTTTATTAATAATATTTATTAATATAAGTCATTTTTTTGTGATTTTAAATTAGATAAAGCCTAAAATTTATAATAATTTTTTTTAGAAATAATTATTGTATACTAAAAAATAAATAAATAAATAAACAAACCTAACCTAGCCTTAAAATAAATTATTTATTTTGAAATTATACAATTATTTAAACTTTGTGTTAAAAATTATAAGAAAAATATTTTGTCTTAAAATTTTTTAAAACTATTAATTAAAAAAATGCTTTGTATTTATTATTAATAAAAAAATGAAAGAAATTTTTTGCAAATATATTAAAATATGTTTAACTAAAGGAAGCAGAACCATCAATACTACTGCAGAAAGTTGGGTTTTTAAAAAAGAAAATTTACGATAAAAATGAACCAATCAAATTGACTTCCTGTAATTTTAACGCATGCGCTTAAAAATCTACATTAGAATTCTTTTCCGGTTTAAAACTACTTGCTCACACGGCTGAACCTGTCCTCACTTTTATATATTTCAACGGACGAGAAGGAAGCAAAAAAAGAAGCACGAAGCTAATACAAAACTTTAATTTAATTAACGAATTTTAATTGTCTTATTATTTTAAATTAAAATTGTCTTTGACATTTACTCAACAAATCAAAATGTTTTGGGGTAAGTAAAAATAAATGTTTAATTTATTTTTTTATTTAAAAAATGTGATTGCCGCAAAAATTGGCGTACACACGTGCTGGATGGCGGCAACCATGTGATTGAATTTTTCGCTTAATAAAAGCTTACAAATAATTTTATCTATCAATATTTAATAATAAAAAAATTATTTTTATTTTTTCAGGACTCATTATTGAACCAAAAAAGCGTTATACGCAAACTGTTGAAAAGGCTTTTCATTTGTCTATGGCTGCTTTGGATGCTACAACGGCCGGTAAATTTTATTTTGAATTTTTATTTGAATTAATTTAGACTCTTGGAAAGACAAGTATTTATTTAATTTTATAATTCTTCTTGAAATTCATTAGTATCTCGAATATTTAAAAATTATTAGATTCAAAGATTTGCAAATTGTTAAAAATTTCTTTTTGGTTTTTGCTTGCAGGTGATTCTCCAGTTCAAATCATGTTATTTTATGAAGGCCGCAACTACTTACTTTGTTCCTTACAGAAAGATTCAGTTTTACAAACGTCTTTAGATTTAAATTTCCAAGAAGGAACTAAAGTGTCATTTATGTCTAATGGTGAAGGTCATGTTCATCTTACAGGATATTTAATACCAGAAAATGATGATTTAGAGTTCGATGATGATGACGAGGAGGAAGAAGAGGAAGAGGAAGATGTACCAATGCTAGTAGGACAAAAAAAGAGAAAAGCCATGGACTCTCCTAAAGAATCAGCAAAAAAAATAAAAAAGCAAATGAAAGAAGAAGAAGAGGAAGAATCATCTGACGAAGATGATTCTGCTTTGAACTTGTTAAATATTACTGGTGATCTTGATTCTGATGAGGATGATGAAAGTTTTCAAGTCGGAGAAGAAGACAGCGATGATGATGAGGATGATGACGATATTGACGATGACGACGAAGATGATGAAGAAGAAGAGTCAGATGATGATGATGAAGAAGAAAAGGAAGAGGAACCAAAACCTGCTGCTTTAACAAAAAAACAAAAAAAAGACAAAGAAAAACACAAAAATATGAATGGCAAAGCTTCAAGTCAAGAAAAAGAACAAGTTAAACCTTCAAATGGACATGTTGTCGAAAGTGAAAAGAAACAAAAAAAAAATAAGGAAGACAAAAAGTTATCCAATAAGCAAGAGCAACAACAAAATCAAGTACAAAAAAAAAAAATTGAAGGTGGCGTACAAATAGAAGATCTTACTGTTGGTAACGGAGCCGTAGCAAAACCAGGAAAGTTTGCAACAGTATATTATGTAGGAAAATTAAAAAATGGCAAAAAATTTGATCAAACAAAGAGTGGTGATGGTTTTAAATTCAGGCTTGGTAAAGGTGAAGTAATCAAAGGATGGGACTTGGGTGTTGTTGGCATGAAAGTAGGAGGAAAAAGACGAATCACAATTCCACCAGCTATGGGGTAAGTTGGTTTTTTTTTTTTTTTTAATTTAATTTAATTTAAAAAAAAAATTTTAAGCATGATAAATATTAAGTAATTCCATAAATGAGCCCGTCGATGCAAGAATGAAGTATAGAACTTTTAAAAGTAGTACTTTCCCCATCTACTTATAAAGTTCTATACGCCGTTCTTGCATCGGCGGGCTCAAATAGTGGAAATTTCTACTTTGACTCTTTTTTTCCATTTTATTAATTTCAAAATATTTAAATTCAAACAAGTTTTATATGTTCAAGTACCTTAAATAATAATTGAAAAGCCAATTCCCATATGAAATATGAAATTTTTTAATATACATATATTATAATCCTACATATTTAAAAAATAAATTCAAAAATTTTATTTCTAGATATGGAAACAAAGGATCACCACCAGTAATTCCTCCAAACAGTTTTCTCACATTTGAAGTAGAACTTAGAAATGTAAATTAAGTCCGTTATTATTATTATTATTATTATTAAATATTATGCCATTTATAAGATAGTTTTTCAAAGTATATTATAACAATTAAAAAGTTTTGTATTTTTATATGTACGAGATGACTGCCTAATAGTTACAAAAAATATTTTTTTATGTTATATTTTTTATTTAAAAAAAATTTTTTTCCAATTTTTTCATTATAAGTTTGTTAGGCTCAAGTTTAAACTTAATAAATCACACAGTGTGAATGTTAAATATAAATTGTAATAACTTTAAGAATATCGTTTATTAAAATAAAGCAACATTGAAAGTTTTGTTTCTTACATTATGTTTCTTTTATTTATTTCCATACATAAAAAAATCTTTTACAGATATTAAATATTTTTATCACATTTATAGAAATTTATTAACAGAAAATTAATAATTTTTTTCTATCACAATAAATATGAATTCTAACTTAAATTAATTAAAAACAATAAATTTATTTTACTATTTAAAAGAAAAAATAGTAAAATGTATACGTTGAAAGAAAAAACATATTTACAATACTTAACTGAACAAAAATTTACAGAATTTAATTAATATCAAGTATACATATAATATTATTTTGTTGAAATAAATAGATTAAAAAATTAATTACTCCGTTTTCTTAGTGTCTGTTGTTTTTGATGTATCATTTGATTTAGTTTTCCATGCAAAAGTACATACTCCATTGTTACAATCTTTGACTAATTCTGGTTTATCATTTTCTGAATTATTTTCTTTTTTTGGCCATATTTTTAATAATATTGGTTGAATTAAAAATCTGAATATTACTAATAAAATTGGTACTATAAAACAAGGTACACACACCATTTTAGATTCTGTTGACTATAGCAGAATGTTAATACTAAATAATTGATCATTTTAAGTTAAATATTTGATTAAAGTATATAAAATTAATTAAACATAAAAAATTACTTACATTAATAACAATTTTTAAAGTTTGTATCTCCAAGGTATCTGAATATATACATACGTGTTGTTTTTAAAATATAGGTTATATTTATTTAATACGATTAAAAAAATGTACCTACCTACCATATACATTACTCTGTTGATAAAATCAAATTATTTGACCAGGGAAAAAATAAATATCAAGTCATCTAATTGTTTTAAACTATTTTATAAATTTATTTCCTATTTAATATTTATATAAGAACATCACATTTTTATTTTTTTTATATTAAATATTTAAATATTGCATAGTTTTTAAATAAAATAAAAGAATAACTGCAACAAATAAACAATGATTTAATATTGTTAATAAATAATACATTCGTCTCTCAAAACAAAATAATAATAATTTTACAATTTTCTCATATACACATACTCTTAAATCTTTAATTCTTTCTTATACATTTTAAAAAAACAAAAAATAAATATATTACAACGATTTATAAGAAAATTTATAATGATTCTGTTTTATTTTTACATATATAAAGTACAGGCACTACAAACAGCGGATACATTATATCGAAGCTCTTTGATTATTTTAGTTTATAATGAAGACTATAAATATTTAGTAATTATAAGAGCTTACCTTTCATTCATTTTTATTTATCACACAGTAGCAGTATTATTTGTAAATAAAAATTATTCTCGGTCTAAAAATTTTTTTTGTTTTTTTGTTTTTTTTTTTTACAAAAAAATAAATCTTTTTTTATATTTTTAAAATAATATTTATATGCTAATTATTAAATTTACTTGTAAACTATTATTAAAACAATATAATACAGACTGAGAAGCAATAATTTTTGAAATAATTATTTATTTATAATTGCTTTACTCAGTACTATTATATAATATAAACACTTTTTTTTAAATTTGTATCAAATATTTAAGATGTTTTTTTATCCATAATTTTAATTTTAATATGTCAACAATATCTATTTTATCATCTAAAAAAACTTATTTTAATTTTTACACACACACACAAACACACACCCGCACGCGTATTGGTTAAAAAAAAAAATCAAGATTCTTTTATTAAAATTTGATAATAAAAATAAACTTAAAATTTTGGAAGCTCCTAAATTTTATTTTAATCGTTTTTCGAAATAATATCCTAATTTTTTTAAAAATTTTTTTTATTTTTTGTAAAAGTAATAAAATTTTTTTTCAAAGTATTCAAATAAAAATTGGATTTAAAAATGTTAAAAAAGTTTTTTTTATAGTTTACATCCAGGGAACAAAAATAATTATCAAGTCTTGGTATTAAGCAGTGCAATAGTTTTTTAAATTTAAAACAGAAAAAAAAAATTTTTGTTTTAGTACTTTAAAATCACTTTCAATTTTTAATTATCAATTTGTTATCTGATTCAATTCTCATGTACTTAATAATTACCAGTTAATTTATATATTTGAACAATCTGTTGATTTGTAAGAAAATAATTAAAAAATATTTGGACATTTTGACCAATCCTGTTTCTCTTTGCAACTCCAATACTCGCCTTTATACAAATAACAAGTACTATCCAAATATGGATCCTTTTCTTTTTTGAACCAAACTGGTTCATATGGTTCCAATGATCTTCCTAAAATTTATTTACTCATTATTTTATTCAATAATTTCTTAATAGAAAGTAATACAAAATCTTTACCCTCTAGAGCTGCTTTTTCTGCTTCTTGTTCACGTAATTTTCTTATAGAACGCTGTTTTTCTTCTAATCGTACTTTTTCACCATTAGCTTCATCCCAAAATCCTTCTTCCATTAGCCTTTGGTCAGGTCTTCTTCTTGAGTCTGTAGGAGCTACTCCTTCTTCTGGTTCATTAAGCTGACAAGCCAAAATAGTGAAATTATAATATTTTTCACTATCCTCTCTAAAAAAAAATAATTAATAATTATCATTTTCATAATAAATTAGAAAATTTAATGAAAATTTAATCAAAACAAAAATTTACGGTGGCAGTTGGCGCGTCCAGGCAGTGGTAAAAGATCCAGTTTTATATACTGGATTATCTGAAGAACCTGATGTACTTAGTACTGGAGCAATTTCCATTTTTGTGTCCCACATTCCTTGTACAATATATTTAACTTCTTTATCGGAATTCATTACTTCTCCCTTAACTTTACGTTGACTATCACGCGAAAAATATGAATATGGTATGTATTTTAAATGGCACGAAATTCCTTGTTTGTGATTTATTATTTCCATTTCACCACTCTGATCGACCCATAATTTACCAACGATAATATTATGCACCGTTGTTGTAACTTTGCGCCAGGTATAATAACTGTTACCATCTTTAAACTCTAAATGGGCAGTACCTAATGGAATAACCTTCAAAAAAAAGATAGTGTTTGAATAACTTAATAACTTAAAATTAATTAAAACTCTTTGCTTACTTGTAAATGCTTTCCTCGAAATTTTGAAGCCATTGTAAATTCTTGCCATGACTGCCACTTGCTACCCTCGCAGTGTTGAGCTGCTATAGGAGGATGATGAGATACTTGTTCAGAAATTATTTTCCAACCAAGATCATCCGTCCTATCGCATTCATATGTTTCTCCTAAGAGTGGATTAAATGGCTTTCCAGTTCTATTTGCAGTTGTGGAGTAACTAGATACAGTAAATGCTGCTACATAAGCCATTTGTTCAAAATAATCTGTACAATTGGCCGCTTTATCTAATAAATCAGCATATTCAAAATCTTCTGTTAATCGTTGTAGCATGCTTAAAGGTTCTGAGAAATTAACTGGCATTGGTATTTTGGATAATTCTTTACCGATGCAATTTTTCATAATACTCCATAAATTTAATGGATAATTTGGTTTATCAGGTACTCTTGTACGACGTTTTCTTTTTCCTGACTTCATGCCTCCTTCACCGTTATCTTCATCATTATATTGTTTTGTTAATTTAACAAGTTCATCATAATTTAATCTAGATAATGCATTATTAGAAGTATCTTTCATTGTATAGGAACCGTTTTTAGTTTGTTGATCAATATTAGATATTTGTTCGTTTTCGGAACTAGAACCATCATCGCTACCTTGAGAATCTTGTCTTAATCTTACTCTCGATATATTATTATCTGGATTTAATGCTAACGATAATATATATGAATCTGATTCTTGAGCATCATAAAATTCATCATCTTCTGATGGAGATGTACTTGTCAATGGATCTAAAATAAATTAAAATATTTAATACACAAACACATTTAACCATTTTTAAAAATAATCTATATTAATTAATCTATAATCAAAAAAAGAGATTAGGTATTATAAACTTGCGATAAAGTGAATCGTTTATAGATTTTTTTGTTTAAAAAATATGAAGAATACATAAATGTAGTTAACTGTTTATATTATTATTACTGATGGAGGACATCATCATCATTGTATTTATAAGTATATGCCAATACTTTTATGCATACTATTTAATACAAATGTAATTACATGTACATGTATAGAATTGCATGTGTAATAATTAAAATCTAGTCACGATATTATTACTAATATTTTATGATTTTAATCTTGGTTTTTACGTATCGACTTTTTTGTTTAAAACATATTAAATTATTAAAAAAAAAATAGGTTAATAACCGATTTTTATAAAGTGAAAACTATCCTACAAACGAATTCATTTAATTAATAATACATATATAACAAACTTGTAATAAATCTTGATATTAATAAAATTTGATTATTTATAATTGGAACTACTGTTGAAAAAAATACAGAATATAATAATCCCATTGCTTTTTATTATATTTATTTATAGGTATAAACAACTATGAAGTTGATTAATTTAAAAAATGCATCTATTAAAAAAAAATGAATAAAATATAAAAAAATATTTTCTTTACCTGTATAAAAAAACAGAAATAAATAATTTGCACAATATGAATAATATATAATCCAAAATAAAATCGTTATCGCAATTATGTATACATATTTTATACGGTTTTGATAAGAAAAGTCCAAAATGCTTGAATGCCGAAGCAACAATAATGGAAAATAAAAAAATTGCTTTGTAATTTACCTTTATCACGAATCATCCAAAAAAATGTGTCATGATATTTTTTTTTTTTTTAAACAGATAATTAATTTTGTTTTTTTTTTTTTAGTACACTCTTAAAAATTACAATAAAAATATTTATAGTTTATTATAGTATACTTGTATAAAAAAATATTGCAAGGTCAAAAAATTTATGTTTTAAATGATGATCGCGTGGATATCACTTATTCACAAGAATTTTTTTTGTAAAAGGTAGATTTATTTCTTATTTAAGCGTGACCGTCTTCTTTATGCTATGCGCGATTATACTCTTTTTGAATAATCAATTTTTTTTTTTTTTTGATTTATATAAAATTTTTTAAATTAATAATTGATTAAATTTTTTAGTATTTATCTTATATTTAATCGATAATTTTTAAAATTTAATTCATTTATCAAAAAAAAATCTTTTTTAAAAAAAAAAAATAAGAACACAAAATTCTTTATCAATATAGGAACCTAATAATTTTTATCATAAAATATGAACATTTAATTTGATTGCATATAGTAATTTTCTCAAGGTCTTGAAAAATCAGAAAAAGTGAAAGCTATTATAGACTAAACAATCTTTCATAGTAATTGTTTTTATAGAATTAATAATTCAATAACAAATATTTCAAGAATTTTATATAATTAATTAAAAAAAAAATAAATGGATAATTTTATTGCATTGTTTTTTTCTTTAATTTAAAAAAAAAAAAAAAATAAATAAAGTATTAACACAAGTAGACTAATTATACAAAAGGTCTTGATAAAATTAATTAAGATATAAAAATAATAATTAAAATGCATTTCCTTAAATTTAACGATTAAAATAATTATTAAAGAAAATATACGTATAGTTACTTTTCATGTTTTCAATATCAAAACTTATTTATTACCAATAATAACTGAAATAATTCCATTTAAATTTTTATATTATATATCCATAATAACAATTATCTAAATGTTGTTAATTATTCGTTAAAATGACCTTTATATTAAAAAAACAAATACATTACTTGAATTTCTGTCTGGCAATGCTTGCTGTGCTGCTTCTTCTAAATGAGAATGTTGTCTAGCTAATTGTTCAACCATTTTTTCAATGCGATTTTTTTGTTCTCTCTCATGTTGTAACATTTTTTTCCATTTTGGTTCTTGCTGTTGAGCTAATTGAAGATATTCTTCACTGGATTTTGTCATTGCGTTTGCAGCTACTCGAAATTGTGTAGCTTTTTCATTGATGGCTTTTATTTTATCATGTGATACCATTTCTTCTTGTTCTAAATCATTTAAAGCTCTTTGTAACATAGTTCCTCTTTTTGTTAAGACTTCGTTCCATTTTTGCAATGTTTCTAATTTTTCATTTAAATCTTTGATTCTACATATATCGTCACCTTTTTTATTATCTACATCATGAAAATCTTCTTCTTCTTTTTGAAATAGTAAATCAAATGTTAAGACTTGTAATCAATAGAATATGTAAATGTAATTCGTACCTGATTCCATAGCTTGAATAGCTTTGGCTTTAGCTAATTCAAGTGCTATTACCCATTGTTGTCGTTCATTTTCTGTTCCAGCTTTTATGTGAAAAGTATGAGTTCCTCCATTACTTACAACAAATGTTAAAGGATCAACTGTGTGTATTAGGGCACCATGTAACGATATAGTCCCTCTGCAGGTGTGGCTCATCTCTGCCTGATTTCTAAGGATAAATAAAAAGGTTTTATTAAATGTTAATAAATATACTATTTTATCATCTCTGCATTAAACCCAACACCTTAAAAGCTTCGTTTTTATATTTTTTATTTATAGTTAATTCTAATATGCTTTATTTACATTTTTGCTTTAAATTATTAATTTATTGAATTAAAATAATATGTGTATAGATGCTTACAAAAAAATATCAAGTGAAATTATTCTAAATTAATATCATAAAATCTACAATAATGCCAAATTTTATTTACCAAAATAATTAAAAAAAGAATTCCATTCAAGTTATTAAATAAATAATAAGGGTTAGATCAATCAATTTACAACTAATATATACAATAGCTTTCTCTAAAAACAAAATTTATTGATTTCTGATGATTAATAAATTGAGAATTTTCAATTTATTATAAAAATAAGAATTCCCCATGGTAATACATAATATATTTTTTTTTAATTTGCATAAAATAAACTTGAAAAATAAAAAAAAACTTTAAATAATAAAAATAATTAGATTAAATAACATTTTGTGTAAGTTACAAATTTTTATGTATTCTTTTAATGTATGTATAACTAAATAAGTTTTAATAAGATTTTTTTTACTAGTTAGTATACACAATAAAACTAATAATGTTATTATGCAATAAATTAAATGACTTTTCAAAAAAAAAAATAAATAAATTTTAGAATAAAATGATGTTGCATTAGAAGTATAATTTCTTGAACTGATGAATATGTCGATACAAAAAATTATTATAATAGTTGTAATTTAGTTTACAAATATATAATGAGATAAAGGACAACACAAATGCTTTACCTTCGCATGATAGTTATTTAATTCATATAATTTTTAATTAACTGTAAATAAAAACCAAAAATTGTTATTTTCAGAAGGAGTTTTTATTATGGAGAATAACCAAAATTCAGTTTATACTCCTTTTACTTACTGGGAGGCTTTGCCAGCCTTCCTCTTGTGACGCCCTTTACTCTTCCCCCCTGATGGAGCATGCCTAAACAATTAATAAAAAAAAAAAATACAAGCCTTTACGTTGAATTTCTTTAAAAAATATTTTCATTCAAGAAATAGCTGCTATTTTAGAACACTGTTTATACCACAAATATAACAATGTATTATTTTTATTTACTTTTTATTAGCGTTGGGCATTTTTATCATGTGAAGCTTATGTCTTGTCCTTTGTGTACATCATAATGCATTTGCATTTTTAAATATTTATAGAAAATAAAAAATAATAAAATAATTGTTTTATATGTGATACTTCAGTGCAATCCTATAATAAGAAATTTAGTGAAATTAATGAATTATAGAAAATGATAGTAGGCGATTCTTCATTTCAAGAATTATTTTTCAATGCTTTTTTTGCTTAAAATAAATTTAAAAATATTCTAAAGCTATTAATAGATATTAACACCAATTAAAAAATATTACATCCAAATCTATGATACAAGAAAATTATTTGGCAAAGATATGTAGTATAGCAGAATAGGCAGTACAGTTAATTTTCAACTTCTATGTTAAATTGTATACAATTAATTATATATCTTACGGCTAATTAATAATTTCAAAAATATAAACAAATCAAAATAAAAAGAAAAAAATAATTAACTTTATTGTATCAAAACACAATATCATGCTGTCATTTAATCTATATTGAAAAATTATTTAATTTTCTTATCATAAATTTATAATTAATTAATCTTTGACTCTGTATAAGTAATAATGATCAGTATAAGAAAATGAAAGTTATGATAAAAGTGTGTAGAAATAGTTCACAGCTGGTTGTATAATACAAAAACAAACTTATGAAAATTTTTTCAAGTACCTGTAATATGAAAGAAGGCCTTTTGACAAAACAAACCATCGTCTTTGATAACCTTTTAAATAATTTGTCCATTTAAATAACCAACCCTTCATTTCACCAGCATTTTGACCAGGATCTTGTTGGATTTTTGTATCCCCCATTTCTGGGCACTATAATTTTCTAAACAAACTAATTTATATTCTTGACTTTTTTTTGCAATCCAACCTAAATATGGTTGCCACAATCACAAATGTTTATCTTTATTTTATTTTGTATATTAATTATAGTTAATTATTTTTATTAAAATAAAGAAAAAAAGTATCCATTAATAATAAAATTCTGAAAAATTACGTGTAAAAAACTATTCTACCACGTATACATCGAAAATATTAAGATTCGACACCATTTTTTACACTGCTATGATAAAGAGCACCCACCAGACGACGACAAAGAACTTTAGGTACCAATACATGTAAACGTTTTTATTTCTTTCTTTCTCTTTCTTATGCCATGGTATAGGTCTGCAGATCAGAGATTATTATAGGCCAAAATAATTATTATTTTTTTTGTAAAAATATAAAAAACCCAAAATTAGTCATTTTGGCCTTATTTATTTTTTATTTTTAAATAATATTAGAAATTATGCAATCATTATTTTAAAATTTATAATTTATTTTTCAGAATATTTTTATTTTGTAATTATTAAATAATCATAAAATAAAACACAAAAGTTATCTTCATTAAAAATATATATTATATAATTTTATATATTATTTCTTACAAAGAATTTTTATAAATGCACGTGTAAAATAAGTATAAATAAATTAATTTTCTTAAATATATAAAAAAATATTTAACAATTTATATATATTTCTTAAAATTTAGCACAACCAGAACAACGTAATATAAAACAATTAATATATTTATGCAGGATTGGATGGTAAACCCATTGACCAGGCATCTAATAATTTTTTATCTTGAGGTCCAGCTCCTAAACTTTGCATTAAATTTGTTAAATTACCTCGATGACCTCTACCATGCATAGCGTGCAAAATTTTAGCAATGCTGCAAAATAAATATTACAAATTTATTATTTATTAATAAATTTAATACTTCAAGTATAAATTTTATATACTTTGTCCACTCTTCTTGTAAAGTTGAAAAGTAAACTTTCATTACAGAATCTATTAACATTTCGTTATCAAAAGATTTTTCTAATTTTATCAATAAAATTGGAAGTTTAATAGGTAATTCTCCAGTCCATTTAATTACATGAGATTTTGATACTTCATTGACATGTTCAGCCGGTAATATGTCTAATCTACAAATTTCAGAGCAAGGTACAGGAACAGCAACAGATGTGTCCACACCTATTAGCATTATAATTTAGAAAATGTTAAAATTTTTAAAGATCAAATAAACTTACTTATAAAATTGTATGCATTAGATTCAAGATACTCTTGGGCTTGAATTTTAACTCTTTGACATGCTTTTGGAACCAGTGAGCACAATCCGTATAATGCTTCTAAAGTTTCTCTAGGTTCACCACGAACCAAAATTTGAATACCAACTAAAGCTGCGTATAATATTTTTTGGAATTGCTCTTTTCCAAGTTTATTTCTCAATTTCCTCAAAATTGATGCTGGATTTTTATCTGCAAATTCTTGGAATTCTGGAATTTGAATATCTACTCTCAAGTTTACTGGGGTTTTAGCATTAACCAATGAAATACCTTCTCCAATTTCTAAAAATAATTATTTGAAATAATAAACAGTAAATATAATGAATTGTTTAAAATTATAAAATATTTAAAAGTTTTACAACCAGGCCTGTTTACAACTAACCTAAATGGTTTTCTAAATTAAAATTTATTTCTTCATCCAGTAAACTTGTAGGCAATATTTCTACTAGATGTCTTGAACCAGCACTTAATATCCAAACTAACCACATATGAACTCTATAAAAACAAATTTATATTAATTTTAATGCTTTATACAATTCAGTACAATCTTTTAATTACCTTACAAATATATATTTATCATCAGTTATTGTACTGAAGCATCGAGGTTGTTTAGAAGAATTTGCCTCAATATTAGCATTGCTAATATTTGCTAATCTTACTACTCTTTGTGGACATTCTGTTTCGTCTGCATTATATTTTGCCTCAGCAGATGATTGCAATTCATTAATAAGAGTTTTTAAGTTATCTATAAGAAAAGGCCACATATTTAATAGGAATTGCTTATCTCGCATAAAAACAATAAAACTACACCATCTTTTTAAACCTCTAGCCTAAAAACAAGTTTAGTTAAGTTACTGTGAATCAAAAGAATCTATGAATTTATTATTTTTATAAATTATACCTGAGCATCTTTCACGAAAAAAGTATGACTTAATGTATGTCCTCGATTTTCATCACCAAAATAACAAATACCTTCTTTACTTGGATATACTTCACAACTTAAGCTTCTGAAAATATAATAAGATAGTTTTCAACAACAATATTTATAATTATGATAAATTAATGGCTTACCTGATGCAAGCATGTTTGAGAAGGGTTCTAATGTCCTCTAAAAGTGATAATCGAGAAGAGAGAAATGATACTTTGGTTTCATGATCATTGCTTAAGTATTTTAAATTTCCTAAACTGTCGCAGCCTTTACAACAATCTTGCAAATCTGAATTTACAGATTGTCCTTGTCGCAATACTTCCTTTGGTCCATAAAATTTTAGTTTTCCATCATTTTGCAAATTGTAATTCCTGTATGTTTGAGTTGTAAAAATAGTTTTCGGACCATGTATTTCACAAAAAGAACACAAAGCTATAACTGCGTTCATTTTTTGATATGATTTTCATATCCTGCTTATCAGAAATTCATTGGAAGTTTGTGTAATTTTGATTTTAATTGGTACTTGGTAGCATATTTTTATATTATACAATTTATATTTTTATTTTTTACTGGCTCTATATTTTTTTGAAACCCAAAGTTTATTGCATGCATTTAGTTGATGGAATAAGTAATTTAATTTTAATGAATATGTTAAATTAAAACAAAAGTTAATTAAAAAATAATAATATTTTTCTAAAATATTCTCACGTGATTGATTGATAGGAAGATAATATAAACTCAATCAGAAATTACACAAAAATATGGCACTATTTAACATCTTTTAACCAAAATTTATAATTAAGTTATAATTATTTTTGAAACGTTAAAAATTAAATTACTTTGTTTATATTTGCATGGTTAAAATTAGCCCATTGTTGCAAAAAATAAAAAACAACAAGAAACAAAAGATTTATGATTTATCAGCCAAAAAATTTACTAGCAGAAGACGTTGTTAAATTTTATCGATTATTGGTCGGCTATTGTTGGCGGTTTTTATAACTAGTTTTTGAATTTTCATCTTTGAATTATTTTTATTTTTAAAAATAGTCTTGATTTTTCAAAAAATAATTAAAGTACCTAATTTTTATTAAATTATAATTAGGTTTATATAAGTATAATTTAATTTATTATAAGTACCCGCACGTAAACATTGTATATAGGTTGTAATAAAATTTATGGCAAAACATTAAACAAGCGAAACGTGTAAACACACACATGGCAAAATATCCTATATTTTTTTTAGGAAACATCAAACAATATAGAATTTTTTCCAAAATCAAAATGGAGAGCTTTGCCGGTAGTGTTACTCGTGTTTGGCTTGGTTGAAAATGATAAATCATTAATTCGAATTGTTTTTAAAATTATTAACCAATTTTAATTATTTTAAACCGTTAGTATTTGCAAAAAATAGTTAGTATTTTAATTTTTATTCATAAAAATATAAAAAAGAACATAATGGATGTCGAAAATACCATTGTCAACAATGCCAATAAAGAATGTGGTCAAGATGACCTTCGTGCTTTTATTGACGAACTAAAAAAAGAAGGTATGCATTTTTAATTTCTTTTTTGAATTCGCTATGTTTACAAAAATATTTACCTTGTTTTTTAGATGCATTTCTTACAATACTGCATAACAATGACTGCGAATTTATGGCGATGTATTTTGAAACAAAGGATATGCAAAAATCAGTAAATTTTTGGTTTAAATACATCGCTATAACAAAATATGATGCATTTTTGAATAATAAATATTTTTTATACGTAATATCAGTACTAGATAATGACAATGAACTTAGGATAATAAGAATTTGTTTTTCGTTGCAAGAGAACGAACAAGTAATAGAATGGCTAATTTCTAAACTTAGAAGCGATTATCAAAATTTTACCAAAATAAAAATAGTTTTTATAGACGACTCGATTAAAAAGTATAAATTTTTAGTAAAAAATTTATTAAAATCTCCTGTATATACTTGTTCAAATTATAATTATGAAAAATTTGAAGATGAAATAACGCCAAAAGATTTTAAAGTAACTAAGAAGCAAAGAAATCAAGCATTGAAATTTATCAAAAATATGATCAGTAGTGATAATTTGCAAATTTATGAAAAATTTTATCAAGAATTTTGCAAGTCGATGCCATCAAATATTGTGGAATATTTTAATGAAAAATGGCATGCACATAAAACTGAATGTTCAGATATAGGGTTTTCATTTTTCCTAAAAATGAATGAAAATTTTGAAAATTTAGAAAATAATTTATGGGGTATAAAAAATAAACAATTTTTGACCGATTTTGTAAGAGATTTTTTTTTGTATTTATTTTGTTTTGAAGAAAAACAAGAAAAAAAGATATCAGAAATAAAATTAAAAAGAAATTGTTTTGATCATTTTCAAATAAATGATGGTGCAAAAAAATTTAACAATTACTTGACAAATTCAGCAAATAATTTGTTTAAAGAAAAAATGTTACAAAGTAACGATGATTTAAAATTTGTCAAAGAAAATAATAAATATTATTTTGAAGATAATAAAATAATAACTGATATTAATACATGCACCTGTAATTATTACAGAAAAATTGAATTACCTTGTGAACATATACTGAAAGTAAGAAAAACAGAAAATGTAAATCTATATGATGAAAGTTTGATAAGCGATGCTGACTGGACTCAAGATCGCTATATTTTTTATTATGCTCAAAGGTATGAAGATTTAGATGATTAAGTTTTTTAATATTATTTAGCTTAAGAAATATGATCTCAGATTTCAAATACTCAATGGCAATTCCAAATAAATTTATGTGTGTAATTATTAATAGTTATGTAAGCGATACCTAAAATACTATAAAGTTATAATATATATGTAATTAAAAAAATTAATTCTTATTTAGTATGTAATTGTAATGTATTAAGTACATTTTTTTTCCAGTTTCATGCATGTAAAATATTTTGAATATTGTATGTATTTGATAAATATATAATTTTGATATAAAATTAAAATTTTTATTATTTAACAAATCATTGGTATAAAAGTAAAAAAATTTAGAGATTAAAAGAATAAAATTTAATTTATTTATTTAAATTGAAAAATTTTCTATTAATTAAATTACTCAAGTGTTATAAAAAGGTCTATATCTTAAGATATTTTTTTATTATCAAAAAAAAAAAAATTAAGTAGACAGCATATATATATATTGCTATATAGTGTATGAATATAAATTTTTAAATTTAAATTAAAATTATTTCTATAAACAAACAAGTACCATATAAAATTAAGATAATTTTTATGAATTTGAAAATTTAATCAAGCAATAATAAATGCTTAATAAACATCTTATCTATATCTAAAAAAAAGTCATACCTATATAATGAGCTGTTAAAGGTAATTTAAAGTCATTAGTAGGAAAGAAAGTGTTTTATTAATAAATGTAAGTATTTCATATTTTTTATCGTTAATTTTTTATTTAAATAATTTTTAAATAATCATGAACTGTAAAATTTAATAAAATTTTTTAATACAGATTAGATATTTTTCAGTTGATTCAAGCAATTAGTAAAAATGTTTAAAAATTCAATTTTTTATTTTACTGCAATTTGCCTAATTTCAATCCCATCAACTTGGTCATCAGCCATACCAAATCAGAAAAATCAATTAGGTAAGTTTATATAAATAAATATAATTTAATATTTAAGTGAAAATTAATATTAAAATTTATTGCAGATTGTGCTACACCTGGATTTTCTTTAAATTTAAAAAATGGTGAATACGCTGAAGTTACACAAGGAAAATATATTTTAAATTTTGATAGAAATAATTTAAAACTTTATTCTGATGCTGAAAATCCAAATACAATTTATATTTTACTTGAAAAAGCTAAATCATCTATTTTAGGTAGTTTTATATGATTATTAAAAGTTACTTTGAAAAAATTTACCAATTTTCATAAACATTTTTTTTTTTAAGGACAATTTGATAAAAATGTTGATCCTACTGAATTTAATATTTCAAATCCACAGTTAATTAGTACGGAAGTTATTGGTAAAGCAAATATTACGGTATGTGTACTTTTTATTAATTTAAATAATTGATAAAGTTTTTGTATGCATTATGATAAGTATACTAATTTGTAAAATTTAGGTCAAAAGTGATGGAAGAAAAATTTTGAATGAAGATGAATCTGATTTGTATGCATATGAAGTTAGAGATGACAACAGGTAAATTTCAAATTCTTTAAATTCTTTATTTAATAATTTTTTATCAATTGAAAATTGTGACTACGTATATAATTTGTATATTTTATAGCGATGATTTAAGAAATGATGTTCCATCAGATTTAAAAACTGAAATATTCAATGGAATTAATTTCTGTATTGCATTAAATCTTACACCAGAATTTGGAATTATTCGTGATGAAGAAATTGATGATATAAGAAAAAATCCTGGTCTTTATGATGCTGTTAATTTTATGCCTAGTTTAGATGCAAGATTATCTGAAATTTCTCTTTAAATAATGCTGTAAATATGTTTGAAAAATGTATTAAAAGTGTTTTGTTGTAATTATATTATTATATGTATAATAAAATTGTTTTTTGAAATTATTCATATATATTTTTTTATATCCATATGAATACCTACTTTTTTAAATTTATAAAATAAATGTTTTATTTTACTATTATTATGAAAAAAAAGATAAAGTTTATTTCTAAATTAAAAATTAATTCAAATATAAAATTTTGTTTAAAAAATAGAATTATATAATTTTTAAGTAGAAAAAGGTAAAGTACAGGGTAAAAAAAAAGTACTACAAAAAGCTTGAAAAAAATTGAAATTCAAAAATTGTACACAAAGAAAAGTAAGGACGTAAACTGTAAAGATCTTACGTCATAAGTCGTTACAAGATTACAACAATCTTAGCTTGTAAAAACAAAACTGCAAAAAGTTATTCTCGTATTTATAATATTTATTTTTAAACGTTTTAATTGTTTTATTTATTTTATTTAATAAGTTCCAGCATAAACAAATAAAGTGCATTATTAAATTTTGATAAATAATTAATTTATATTCTTAAAAATAAAATTAGAGTTACATTTTTAAAATGGAGTTTAACAGTTATTTTAACCTGAGTTGACTAGATGCATTTTTTTAAAATTGCTTCTTTTTTGTATTATTTTGACAATCTTTAAAAATTTTTTAATGAAAATTTATAGCAGTTATAAGTACTATACATTTTTTAATTCATAAATTGACAAAGTATAAAAATATTTATAAACAATGGCTGGAAACTTTTGGCAAAGTTCTCATCAGTAGGTTATTTTATTATTGCAAATAATCTTATAATTTTAAGAAATTCAGAAATTATTCAATTATTTTTTCATCACAGTCAACAGTGGCTTTTGGATAAACAGGATTTAGTACGTGAACGTCAATATGATTTGTCTATATTGTCTGAGGAAGAGTATCAAAAACTTTTTATCTTTTTTGCTAATTGTAAGTAAAAACAATAACAGTTATTGAGTATAAATAAATAATTGAAAAACTTAATCTTTAATTCTACAGTAATTCAGGTTTTGGGTGAACATTTAAAGCTAAGACAGCAAGTTATTGCAACAGCAACTGTATATTTTAAAAGATTTTATGCACGAAATAGTCTCAAATGTATAGATCCATTACTTTTAGCCCCAACAGCTATATTTTTAGCATCAAAAGTTGAAGAATTTGGAGTTATTTCTAACACAAGACTTATAACCATTTGTCAGAATGTTGGTATGTAATCTGTTAAAAATGAAATCAAATTTAATCAATTATTTTTACTAAAGCTATATTTTATTTCAGTAAAAAATAAATTTAATTATGCCTACACACAAGAATTCCCATATCGAACAAATAATATTTTAGAATGCGAATTTTATTTATTAGAACACCTAGACTGCTGTTTAATTGTTTATCAACCATATCGACCTCTCCTAACTTTAATACAAGATGTTGGACCTGATGATCAATTGTTAACTTTAGCTTGGAGAATTATAAATGATAGTTTAAGAACTGATGTATGTTTATTATATCCACCTTATCAAATTGCAATTGGTAAATAACAATGATTTCATTGAATTTATAATCAATATTTTTCACTGAATTAATATCATAAATTTTTGTATTTAATAGGTTGTTTACAAATTGCTTGTGTTATATTGCAAAAGGATTTAAAATCCTGGTTTGCTGAATTAAACGCAGATATGGAAAAAATTCAAGAAATTGCTCGGTATATTATTAATTTATATGAATTGTGGAAGACTAATGATGAGAAAAAAGAAATTCAAAGTTTATTAAACAAAATGCCAAAACCAAAAACTGCTCCTTCGCGATAATGAGAATAAACTTTACTTAGACTATTACTGTGATGTATGTGTGATTATGGATATTTCTTTCGAAAAAAGAAAAAGTTAATTAATAGTTGTACATAATGAAAAAAAAATAACCCAATATTTTTTATTTAGGTGAACAATTTTTTTTATTTAAAAATTTCATGAAAAGTAAGAAAATAATTTTAATAAAAAAAAAAATATATTTATTTTGCTTACATATTTCAGATCTTAATTTTTTTCATTTTTTAAAAATTTGTACATTTTATAAATATAATTGAAATATATAATCTTTTTACAAATATATAATTATATAAATTAAATTATTATAGTAAATTAATTTACAAAGTTAAAAACTACCATTTTTATAACAATTTATTCTCTAATCACTTACTTTGGAATAATTTTTCCATCATTTTTTTACATCGTTTCCTGCTTTAGGAACAACCTCAGGACAACCATAATCGTTTCTTTAAAAAAAATGTTATAAAAATATACTCATTTTAAACAATCTAAAAAAATTATAATTAATTTTCATCTATACAATTTTATTGTAAGTAGGAGAGTTGGAGGTTGTAGGAGGGTTGAAGCCTCAATCATTTTATTAGATGCATTTTGATTTAAAAATCTGAAATAATAATTTTTTTAATTTGAAAAATTTCAATACTCATTTTTTTAAATATTATGGAATGTACCCTATAATATGATCAGCAGTAATAACACTTTTAAAGTTTGTCTCAAAAACACAATTTCCGATTTCTTATTTAATTACAGTAAAAAATAAATTTAATTATGCCTAAACACAAGAATCCCCATATTGAATAAATAGTATTATAGAATGTGAAATTAATTTATTAGAACACTTAGACTATTGTTTAGTCGTTTTGTCAACCTATCATCCTCTCCTAACTTGAATACAAAATGATGGATTTGTTGATCAATTATTAACTTTAGCTTGGAGAATTATAAAAAACTGATGTATATATATTTATTATATATGCAATTTATCAAATTGCAATTGTCAAATTACTATGACTTTATTGAAATTTACATAAAATATTTTTCATTGAAAATATTTTTGAATTTACTAGGTTGCTAGTTTTAAAATCCTGGATTGCTGAATTAAATGCAGATTTGGAAAAAATTCAATTTATTCAATTCAATTCCACTTCGTGATAATAAAAATGAACTTTACTTAAACTACAACTGTGACGTATGTTGCATGATTGTGGATATATCTTTCAAAAAGGAAAAAGTTAATTGATATTTGTACATAATGAAAAAAATAACCCAAAATTGTATATTCTTCATTAAATTTATTTTATCATTTGTAAAATAATTTTTTATTTAGATTAACAATTTTTAGATTAAAAATTTTATAAATATAATTAAAATATATGATCTTTTTACAAATATATAATTATAAAAATTAAATTATTAGAGTAAATTAATGTACAGCAAAGTTAAAAACTACCATTTTTATAACATTAATTTTAATTTATTTCCTAGTTACTTCCTTTGGAATACTTTTTCCAGAATTTTTTTACATCATCATGTCCTGCTTTAGTGACAACCATAGTTCGTTTCCTAAATAAAAAATATGATATAAAAATATACTAATTTTAAACAATCTAAAAAAATTATAATTACCTATCGTTTTGCCATATAAGAACATTTATTGAAACTGCATAATCCCGAAGAGCTTCATAATCAGTTTGTGATAAAAATTGACTATACAAAACACCTTCTGTGAATATAAAACGATTCCTTTCATTTTCCCAGAGTTTTATTTGATCTACAACTGTAGGTGGGAGAGTTGGAGGTCCAGCCTCAATCATTTTATTATGTGCATGTTGATTTAAATATCTAAAAAAAGTAATCTTTGTAACTTGAAAAATTTTATTTTTTTAAGAAGATGGAATATACCCTATGATTTGATCAGCGGTAATACCACTTTTTAATGCTTGTCTGACAGAATCTCTTGTTAGAATAGCAACTATTAAATTAGGAAACCTAAAAATGTCACAATTTAAAAAATTTCACAATTTCAAAATAAATATTTTGATATTACCTATATAATAATTCACAAAATAAACCTATTAAGGCCACTTGTAAATTTGAATTTGTATAAGCATAAACTCTATAATTTGTTTCTACTACAATATATCGTTCTTTTTCTAAATCATGTGATAAAGGTTTATTTTGACCAGTGGCTATGTTCAATGCCAAACGTGTAGGATAAAATCTATAATAATTTATTATAAATCAATTTGTGAATTGAAAATTTTTAACTATGAAATAAAACATAGTATTAATTAACCTTCCAGCTTTTCTTTTACGTTGATAAACTAATCCAAATTCTCTCAAGTGTTGTAAAAATGTTAACAACCCTTCAGACATTCCTACTGTACTATAATCTTTTCCAAGTGTTGAGAAATTTAATTGAAAAAGAAATGTCAAACATTCAACCAAATCTAAGCCTCTTGATTCTACTGTATCCAAATACTGTAATATGAAGTACCAGACCTAAAATTGTAAATTATTTATTACATAAAATTTTCAAAGAATATAATTTTTATAATTAAAATATAAATATAATATTAACTTGTGCAGCAGTATCTAATAATAAAAATTGGAAGCCCGCTCGTGTAATAAGTGGACTACCATCATCTTCATCCCTTTTCATTAGTCCAGCATGTAGTAATATTCTTACAGCATCAGCTGATATGCCTTAAGGAATTAAATTTAAGTTTGTAAATTTACAGTTTATATATTTTAAAAAATGGTATTTTAACTAAAGAGAAAAATTATTACCTTCTTGCTGCTGAGAACCAACCATATAATGTAATACACATTCCCATCTTTCTAATGCATATGCATCAAGGAAAGCTACATCTCTTGGTTTACTGTCAGTTTCTAATTGATTTGACATGGTCCAAGGTTTTCCTCCACCAAGTAATACTATTTTTAAATTTTTTTTAAATGTAGTATTTAAAGCCCATCCAAATAAACCGCCAGGTAACATTTCTTCAGTCCATATATTAAGTTCGTTCATTACTTGAACAACTTTTAAATGCTCTTCAACATGAAGTTTTGAACACCAAGAGGCTGTTACTGCTTGAGGGACTGCTTGTTCAACAAACAAAAGTCTCATGACATAATGCCTTGCTATTTCAGGTAATTCTCGAAAAACTGCCAAACAAATGGGAGGATTGTGGTATAATTTATCAAGCATTTCTGGACTTCTAGATTTTAAATATTCGTGCAAATTTTTGCATTGTAGGCCAGAAGGTCTTAATAAATTTTTGCCAGTTGCTGCTGACATTTCTTATTTTTTCTATTAAATTTTAAACTTTATTCTTATAAATATAAAATTTCCTATTAAATGTTTTTGAACATTTTATATGTTCAAAAAAACTATAACTATTTAGATTTCATTAGAGCAGATATTTTTATTTTATTTATTCATTAAAATAAATAAATTAACAAAACAATAGACATTAATTATTTTGCTAAAAATTTTTATTTACAATTTTAAACATAACCTATTAAAAAGTAGTTGCAGACACCGGCAAACTGTGGCGCTAAAGTGCGTACGCCCTCTGGTTGCAGCTGGAAAGTGGCGACCTCTATCTACAAGGATATCCCCCGCGGGCCCGCTTTAATTTTGAAGTCCAGAACTCGAAAATGTCTCATTCTGAAAAAAATAGGCGAATTTACAAGTCACAAATTTAATTATTCATTCTTCCCAATAAATTTACTTCAATAAGAATACTTTTAAAAAACTGATGTAAAACTAATCACAGGGCAAAAAATTAAAGTTATATTCAGGCAAATTAAATCATTAATTAATTAAAATGTTAATAACTCGTGGTTAATTAGTTACAATTAATTGTTAGTTAAATTTAATTTTGAGTAACTTCATTTATATTGTCAAAAACGATTATTATGGCCACGTATTCGAAAACGATTTTCTAAAAAAAATCTATAAATCTATAAATATGATTATTTGAATAATCATAGCTTTTTAATTTGATGAAATTTAATTTTTTTAATTTGCACCTATTCTATCAGGTATAGTTAAATTATTAATTCTTATTTTTGGAATAACTGCAATAATTATTATAACCAACACAAAATGACAATCAAAATTTTGGTGATTCTATTATTTATTTATTAAGGAGTAAGTTTCGTAACCGCAGTGTAATTAGGGGTCAGCATATTTTGAAACTGAAATATATTAACAATATTTGCTGATACTAATTTTTCAATAAAAAAGACGATTCTTTGCGTAATTTTTAATCAGAAAATGAAAATAAAAATGTTTATTTGATTAAACAAGTAAGTTGTATTAATTTTTAGGTCATATAAATACCAATTTTTGAAGACCGCTCAGAAAATTTTTGATTCAGCCTTTCAGTAATGAGTTCAATTCAATTTTCTCAAGAGTCCCAGGCTCGAAAACCATCAAAATGGCACCAAAGCCTTTCGAAAAAATAATTATATAAGAACATAGCAATAAACTATGACTTAATTAAATTAATGATTTTTTAAAATTCCTCTTCCTGTTTTTGGTAAATTAAAACTACCCGTATAAAAATATTGAATAATATAATATAATATTTGGTTTCCCAGGGAAAATTACTTTGATTTAAAATAAAAAAAACTTTTTTTCGTTGAAATGTGGCCGAAACAATATGAAATTAAGAATTTATTATATTTACCGTATTTTCCAATTTTTTCAAAAAGTATCAATTTTTGATGTTTCAGAGTCCTGATAATAATTGACTAAAAAACCAGATTAACTTGGAAATCTTACATGAACCTTGTTCCTTTAGAAACCATTTTGTTAGGTATCTAGTAGATTTCATAAAAGTATTAATAAAAAATAGATTAAAAAGCTGAAAAAGTTTAAGTAGGTCTATAACTTGGGCGGTTTTTACAGAGTTTTTACAGAGGAATTATATTATTTAATATGGACAAAAATTAGTGTACAATTTGAAGGCACTAGGACTTCATTTCTGCAAGGGTAGTAAATAATTCAAGTATTTTAACCCATTTATTGGTTCACATGTTAAATTTAAGGAATTTATCGACCTTATTGGGCAATTCCTTAAAATTATTCAGAAAAAACAAAATTGGCGATAAATTCAATTATCAAGTTAAATTTTTTAATTTTTGTAAAAAAATTAAATTTTCATTCTGAAAATTTAAAATCAAATTACGATAACTTCAGGTAATAGCTAGCGATTTAATTAAAAAAAAAGATAAAAGTAATCATATGTATTTCTAAAAAATAGGTAACAAAAATATTTAGACAATAAAAAAAAAAAAAAAAATTATTTTTTTACCAGTACCTTCCCAAAAATTTCTTGCAAACTTTTTCTTTCTTTATCTAGCCTTCGTTCATTCTTTGAAATATCCCCACTTCGCCCACGCTCTCATCTCTCTCTCTTTTTTTCTTTTCATTCTGTTTTACACGTGTATTAGTAAAGTATCTCCCGCAACGCGGGCTTTCCTCGGAATATCTTTTCAGTTTGTATTTTGCGATTGGCCGCGCCTCTGTATAATTTTATTTTATGGTACGTATTGAGTTTTTTGAAATAGAAATTCATTTTTTTTTTTATAAATTATTTTTATAATTTATTTTTAAAATAAACACGTGATTTGTTTAAAAAAAATTTTTTTTTATTCATTAGTGAAAAAATTCAGTGACAGTGCTGGTTTTTTTAAGAAAAAAAAAGTCTTTACGATTTTTTATGGATAAATAATCAGATTTTGTGCCTTATATTACATAAAAAAAATCTATTTTTTTATTAGTGTGTCCAATACTTCAAGAATAAGTGCTAGTAAAACAATTTAAAAAAAAAAGTGTAAATTTTTTTTTAAGAATTCAGTGCCTACTTCGAATTTCAAAAAAAAGTGTAAAAAATTTGTTAATAAAACAAAAATTTGTTGCGATAAAAAAGTATTTATAAAAATAAATCATTCACCATGAATCGTTATTTAACGTTACTCCTCGTTGGTTTTCTTCTGTTCAATCAAGGTAAGATAAGCGAAATCTTTTAATCAATAAAATAATTTTTTTTAAAATGAACCTACAATATATTAAGGCATACTTAATGTACAACAAAAGATTAAGTGTCTGGTTAACATTTTTACTGTGCATAAAATATAATAAATAAAAAAAATTGTTAAAAAACCGGTCGTGTGTGAGAATGAGAGTACTGTAGGTATATTACCTTAACGTTTATAAAAATAAGATGCAATAATAAGATGAATCGGCGAGAAAATCAAGAGTTTTATAATATACAGAGGCGCGAAAGTAATTCATGTAATTCAAGATTTTTTTAAAGCGGCCTGCCATTATTTTAATTAATTTTTTTGGCTCGGTTTTTTGTTGCTTTTAAATTCTTGGCAGGAGAGTGTTTTAGTATGACACGTGGTTTTGGGTATTTTTTTGGGAATTTTTGTTTAAACAATTTATTAGCAATTACAGAATGGTTCATTTTTTGGCCAAGTTTGAAATTATGCAATTTTTCGGTTCATTGGAACCCAGATTTAGTTTGGAAAAGTTCGTATTCTGGTTTTACCCAAAAAAAAAAATTTTTTCAGTTTTTGGACTCAATGGAACTCATATTCGGTTAGAAAAACTTCATTTTCTGCTCCAACCCACCAAAAATTTTGTACTACTCGTTAAAAAGACTTGTTAAATTAACGGTTTTAATAAACTTACCCAAATATTTGCAGATATTCTTTTTTAAGTGTTAAGTCAACATATCAAATGCTAAAACAAAAAAAATATGTATCGATTTCCGTCGATTTAAAAAAAAAAACTGTTATTCAAATACGCCAAAAATAAAAAAAATTTTTCAAGCAAAAAATAATTTTTTTAATATTTTATCGTGATTGAAATTTATAATAAATAAAATTGAAAATGACGATGTTATTAATAAAAAAAAAGATTAGATTAGATTATAAAATTTTAATTTCTTAGGAATTTTTTTCATAAAAAAAAATATTTATGTAATAAAAACGATAAATTTAAATTTATGAACTTTATTGTTAAATTTTTATTTGTTGTTATTGCAATCCCTCCCAAAAAGATGTAATTTTTATTTTTTATCTTGACGTTTAATCTGAAATTTATTCCTGAATTTATTTATATAAATTCGTCAATTCACCAAAAATAATTTGCACACCTTTTTTTTTTAAATTATTTATTTATTTAACTTTTTTTTTGGTTTCTTTCTTGATGAATTAACAGGAAGAATAATAATGACAATAATTTTTAATATTTTTTTTATTCGCCACAAAAAAAAAATAATAGAATTTTTTTTCACAAAAGTTTTTTATTAATGTCATTGACTTGAGTAATCAAATTCCAGAATTAATTTTTTTTTTGTCATTAAGTCAAAAAAAAAATAAGATAATGACGTTTTTTAAGGATATGCACTAATGCATTTATATAAGGATAAGAGAGTTAATTCCTTTTGTGTGTGCGTGTTGTGTTTAACAAAAAAGATAATTTAAGGTTTTACTTTTGCTGCAAGGGACGATGACATTAGATTTACTTTTTTTTTTTTAATTTAAGCGTGTGTGTGTTTTTTTAAGTATGAAATTGGTACGAAAAGAGTTTATGGTTGTTAATTGGTTAAATTTGTAAAGGGAAGTTTCAACTAAATGCACTGTAAAAAGCAGGTAATGTATGAAATTTTTTATAAAATTTTAGTTTTGGTTGCAAAAATATTGCTATTTTAGGGTATCATTTTACTCATCTCATGGGAATTGGAAATAAAAGTACCCATTAAAATATAATATTCGTTGGAAATTTTTGGAACCATGGACCCATCATCAACAAACAAACGTGATTTGGGTCATGCTTTATTTTTCTGGCCATGGGTTGTAATATACTATTGATATTTGGAAATACTTGATCCAAGTTTTAGCTAATTAATATTTTATTAACTTTAATAAATATATATATTACTTTAATTTTTTGATAGACCAAACCAAACTGTATAATTTAATCAGGAATTTAATGTAAAATAGTTTTGTGAAGTCCTTTCTACACCAGAAGATATAATTTTATTTTATAATTAAGTTCCCATTAATAATGTAAAGAAATATAATTTTAAATAAAGATAATCTTCTCTGATGTAGAGACGGCATGATGAAAACTTAAACCAAAAAATGTTGTGTTTTTTAAGCAATTTGTACAGGATAATTTATAATTCCATATTAAATATCCAATAAATGTATAATTCCGTGAGTATAATTTTAATATTAGTTATTAATTTAAAGGATTATTCATTTACATGTTTTACTGTTTTATTTAGATAAATTTACTGATGAGGTCTCCTCTATTTATAGTGTTTAAAAGTCATTTCACTTTCGAGAAAAATTTTAACCTAATACTATAGAGATTAAAAGTGTATATACCAAGTTAATACAATAGAAAATAAGTTCAATGTTAAGCTTTAAATGAAAAACTATTCTGGCAATCACAGGAAAAGTTTTAAAATAAATTAAAAAATTAGCGAACATTGAATTTATTTCAAATATCGATACGAACTAAAGTATATTTTGATAACAAATTTTTAAAGGTTTCCCCCTAAATTCTTCAGAAAGTTTCAGTTCGGTGCCGCTTAATTTTTAAATGAAAAATCAAGTAAATTAAAACCGTGACTTAAGTATTTTTAATCAAAAATAATAATTTTTCGTACATTTAAAAAATTGAAATTCTATGTATTATTAACTCGTTTAACGAAGCTACTATAAGTTAGACGTAAAATCAATAGCAAAACACTTCCCTATAGAAATTTAAAAATGTTTCAGAGGTCAACATCTGCCAGCAATCACAAATATTTAACACGCAAATCCTTTATTTATAATTGAAAACAATTAAAAATTTCATACCATTTTTAGAAAATCAAAATATGACCCAAAATAAAACTAGTTTCAATGCCCTGTTGCTTATCGTCCAAATGTTTATTTATAATTAAAAATTTCTTATTACTCATTGAATTTTCTTTATAAATTTAATATTTCAATTAAAAATAATTACTTCCATACAATAAATCTACTTTTTATTTTTCTAATCAATCCATAATTAAATCTTATAAATATTTAAAATAAACATCAATGATCTATTTATTAATAACTTTAATTGAAATACTAGAGAAAATGATTTCTTCTCATAAATACAAATCATCATTTAAAAAATAAATAAATTTTTTTTTTTATAATAATAACAAATCAATGACATGAAACAGGATCGTTTTTATTTATTTTAATCTTTTTGAGATCAATGCCCAATCAAAATGACATCTGGTTTATTGTATATATGTGTGAGTGTGTATTGCACAATCGTTCATTGCAAATGTTTAAAAAGAAATGAGAGTTTACATTACTTTGTTATGTCTTTATATAACTTGATTATTTTTTATGCAGTAATGATTTTGAGAAAGTTGTAATTTATATCAATTTTTAGTTTGGAAATACAGTTTTTTTTTGCAATGTACATTAGGGTTTCAGGTAACTATTGGATTTGGGTCCTGAATAAATATATTTTGGGCAATTTATTGTAAAAATAAGGCAGTAAATAAAACATTTTTAGCTAAAAAATCAAGAATTTTTATTTAATTTTAATATTTTCTAAAATTTTGAACATTTAACCTCAATGATTTTACTCGTGATTTTATTAAAAAAAGATAATCTCATTAAATTTTCCAAAAATTTTGCATCATTCAGTAAGTATAATTTTAATCTTAATTTGAATATTTATTAATAATTTCATGCATTATTTTATTTAACTGATTTAATTAGATAAATTACATGTTCAGTTTTCGGCTATTTATAGTGTTAAAAAGTCATTTCACTTTCGAGAAAAATTTACACTACCTGATTATTGTCTTAAAAAAACTCATATTATTGGTACCACTCAGTAGTTCAAGCTAGTTCAAGCCTTATTAGCTGAAATTTTCAGTACCATATTTTTTTGCCTAAAGGTCACCTTCAGGACTTTTAAACCGCATAAAAAAGCATATAAGTGACACCCTAATATAAAAATAATTTTTTTAAAATATGACAATCAAAAATTCATTGAGCGCGAAATAATCTTTTTATTCAAATGTCAAAACAAAAAAACCATGACGACTGATTTAAATAAACTTAAATTTAATATACAGGGTGTCTCTCCTCCCACAAATTTGCAATTTTTTCGGCACACCATGCACAATAAACAGTACAAGGACGAATAAATATATAATTTTTTTTTTGTAAAAAAGAGGTAGTTCGTTTGAAAGGTACATAAAAAAAAAGAAATTTTTTTTTAAATACAATAATCGAATAATGTGTGATTCAAACACATTTTTAATAAAAAAAAAGGTGATACTAAAGAATGCAATTTACAAAAAAAGAAGTGAGTATAAAAAATAAAAAGAATATTAACAATAGCCAAAAAAAAAAAACGAAACTGAGAGAGACACTGTTGTGAATCTTTGTGTGTAATCGGTTTCTTTTTTAAAAATTCGAACGTATCGATGCGACTTAAAAAAAAATGTATATTTTTGGAGAGAATGCAAGATCAGACATCCTGGTGTGGAATAAAATAATGGTTATTTTTATTATATCAGATTTGTTTTTTTTTCTCTGTGTGGGGGTGTTGTAAATATTTTTTGGAGAAAAATTTGTTATTAAGGCTACCGGGTGTTTGTGTTTATTTTTGTAATTTTTTTACGGCAGATGTCATTTTTAAGTAAGTAGGTTATAATCCGTTTAGCCGGTTGTTGGGTAAATTTTGACTTATAAAAGTGAAAATATTATAACGTCAAATAATTTAAATTTAGGGTAATTGGACTATTTAATGACCAATTAGTTAGTTAACCTTGTAATAGTATTTAAAATTTTTCAAATACTCATTTTTTTTTAAATAACTTGTGTAAGCTTGTAAAATTAAAACCCAAGAAAAAAACAACCGAACGATAATAATAAAAAAGAGGAAGATATGGGCAGATGAATTAAAATAAAGACGTCCTTTGTTTTCTTTATATGGTAATAATAAAGATTTTTTATTTTATTTTTTTTGTAAAGAATTAATAATTTTAAAAAATACGTGATTATGAAAATTATTTGGAAAATTACAAAATAAATTGTGTTTTTTAAAAATAGTTTAAAATATATTTACGTAAATCATTTTTAGGCTCGTAAATTGAAAATTTTATACATATTTTTTTAGACTTCCGTCATTGAATCACGAGTCAACTGATCTTCTGTTCAGACTAACATTTTTTTTATAAATTTTCACAATGCAGCAGTTTTTTTGAATTTTCCTTGAATTTGTAATTTTGAACATTTGTAATTTTTGAGCATTTTTTTGTAATTAATGAGCATTAAAATTCAATAAAATTGTCTTAATATTTAAGAAAACTCTTAAAAATTACAAATTTAAGCATAGTTCAAGCAGACAGAATAAGAATTTGGGTGACCTAAAAAACTACTTAGACACCTTCAAATGCACAATTAGCCACCGAGATAACAAAATTCTACACCTTTGACCAAGGATCCATTGTAAGAAAGCGAGTAAAACCTGCTGGTTTCAAGAAAGCCACCAAGGGGACTTTTCGAAACCAGCAGGTTTTCCATTGGTACAATAGATCCTTGGCCAAAGGTCTAGAAATTCGTAATCTTAGTGGCTAATACTGCATTTGCAGCTGTCCGAGTGTTTTCCTATGTCAGTTCAATTAGACCCTCTCAAAAAATCCTTAGGTAAACGACACGATATCTACCAACAAATTTTTAATCGTGTAGATCTCCGTGTAGATAAAACCATAAAAAGGCAGTACCCTCAATTAATATTTGCAAACTACACCGCATACAATAATTACAAACAAAGTATATATAATTTTACATGCATTAATTATTATGTACACCCTCAAATATTACGATAATTATTATATCTGGGAGTGAAAGTACTTACATAAAATACAAATACCCTTATATTATAATTTATTTAAGAAAAAAAAAAGTCATTTATCTCTCAAGATCATAATATTACAAAAAAAATGTTTTAAATTAATTACTCTCGAATTAACTTTAATAAAGAGTCATAATATACAAACATTTTCAGAATAAAATTCTGTTGTAAAAATTTTTTTGATAAATTAAAAATTTAAAGAGATTAAATTTTTGTTTATTTTACTAAAAAGCAAGCTAAAAAGTTACTAAAAAAAGATTTTAAGCTGTTTGATTTTACTTTGATTCTTTGTCAATATTTGGTTAAAGAAGGGACCAATTTATCAGATTTAAAAATTACGTATTTCGAAATAAATATTTTTTGTTACATAATTTTTGTGTAAAAAAGGGCTTTTTTAAATATAAACTTTCTAAATACAACTAAAAAAATCATTAATTTTCTGATATCTGCACAATTAATTAAAAACGAAAATCAATAAAAAAACTCTACTGTACAATAATAATCGATTCTCGATGAACCTAAATGATCAATAACGCAAAAAAATAACATTTCCTTCAGGGGTTCCGCTTCGTAATACACAATACGGACTCATCAGGAGGATAAGACCACCTTGACGCGTGTGTGGTTTTTTCTTTATCATCATCAAATATATAATAACTACACTGTACTCCCCTTTATTTGTAAGTTTGTGTGTGTAGAAAAATACGCTTCTTTGTAATTTTCGGTAGATTTTATGATGCTTTTTTTTATACTCTTTATTTAATTTATACTTACCAAAATTATGGACGTGCTTTTTTTAAAAAAATTTTTTATTTATACGAAGAAGTCAGAATTTTAGGTAATGTTATGAGGGTTTTAGCTAAAAAAATTGCCAGGTGAATTTTTGGAGGGTTTTATTGTTTGTTTAATGGGTTTGAAAAATATTTAGGATCAGGATAAACTTGATAATTCAAAAAGTGCATAGCGAAAAACGTTGGTTTTTTATTAAAAATAATTTAACCCCACTTAAAAAAAAAAAAGATTTTTTTTTCTCTTAAATTACTAGTTTCTGCTGACGTGTTCATTAAACTTCAAACGTTTAATTTTCTGCTCCATGAAAGTTAGCATTAATGATATTTAAATACCCTGGAAATTGCAAAATAAAATTAGATTTTAAAAAATTCAACTAATTTCTCTATTTTAAAATTCACCTGGAATTGAATAATTTAAAATTAAATTCAAAATGAAAAATAAATAAGGCAGATGCAAATTATTTAAAAAGAGTTTATTATCATTATAAATATTAAAATGATGACGAATCACTTAAAGATTTCTTTTTTATCATAACGAATTTCTTTTACTGTTGTTCTTCTTCTATCTTCTTTAACTGTAAGTATCATATTTATAAAAATTATTTTGCGTTATGACTCAAGCTGATTGGCTTATAAATTTTAATAATATATCGCCTTTTATTGTCACTTGATTATTTAACTCGTATATAAAATAAGATCAGTTTTTTTTTTTAATGTAAGATTTCCGGTGATATGTGAAATATTTTTGATTTGTTAGTTGTTATAGGAGTTGCTTTGTATAGGCTGATTGGGTTTTTGTTTACTGAGTGATATTTGGGGGATTTTACTTGAAATTTTTAGCGTAAAAGATAGTTTCTGAGTAATGCCGGAAATTGGAATTAATTTTGGGTTCTACGGTGAAAAAGCAAGAGAAAAAAATTTTTCCAGCCGCAAGCCATTTCTACTTGCAGCAAACAGATTTTTTTTTTTAGTGAATGAGGAACAATTATTGATGACAGTAATACAGAAAATAAACTAAATCGTTTAAAATTTCGTTTAAACTTACTTTTAGGGGTGTAAGGTTACCCGAAAATTTGGTGCTGTTTTTACGAGATTTTTAACTAAGGAAATTTTTGATTCACTCTGTAACTGCAGTCCTTTTTCGAAAAACTCGATTCTAATCTAAAAAAAGCCCGAATACTCTTTACCTCTATTTTTCAGTAAACAAATATCTGCAAACCCCAACAACTTTTTAAACAACTTCTTGGCTACCCTGTACATTAAACAGACGCAGTATAACCGAAGATAATAACAGCATTTCTAAAATACATAATTAATTGCTGTCGATATAAAAGTCTATATTATTGGATAATTATTATTTATACAATAGGATTTATTTCGTAATTATTATGTATGAATTTTTTTATGATTAATTACTTTTACTTCAGGCTCATTTTATCATGTCAAAAATGGAAAGTCTATTTATGCAAAATTTTAGGTCACCAATTTTCATCTCCGTTTTTATTTAAATCAAAATATCTTTTGAGACACTTGAAAATATCAATTTTTATTTAATATTAAAGGTAATTCAAAAAATAAAAGAAATAATTATGAAATTTCGACGTCTGAAATTTATTTACTGAGAATATTCTTGACTTCATTAATGACTTTAATTTTTATTCATATCTTGGAGAAGAGACTATGTGAATTATTTAATGAGTGTATAAATTTTAATTAAAAAATAAGAAAAATCACTCAATTAAAACTATCATATTTTTAATTGATTTATGGCTTTATTTAAGAAAATTCATTTTTTATAGCAAAAAATGAAAAATAATAACTTAATATTTATTTCTAAAAATGATTTATAAAATTTATTTATCTAAATTATTTTTCATTTCTTCTCTGCGCGGTTCTTTCTTGCTTATTTGGGGGCCTGAATTTATATAAAAGAAAGTTTTTTTTTAATCCTAATAATTAAGTAATTGAACTTTATTATTATAAAAAACGAGAACAAAGAAGAAGAAAGAAATATTTTGATATGTGTGTGCATGTAAAAGAAGGTTTGGAAATATTTTTTTATGTTATTTATTGCTCGCATTTTTTTTTTTTCAAATTTATGTTTACTTGTTCGATTTTTTATTTTAATTTAAATGGGTATTTTGTATTTTTGAAACGTAAATTTTTACAGAATTTATTTTTTTTTGGTTTATTGCTTGAAATTTTTGGTTATTATTGCAATTTTTTTCTTGGGTTAAGAATTTAAATTTGAATAGTTGGGTAAATAAAAATTGTACAAGTAATGAAGTAACTTTTACAGAAATAAAAGAATCCAAGTATGACACCTCAACAAAACTGTTTAAAATAAAAATATATCATTATTGATATAAAAATACTGAAAAAATAAGCAATTCCAATGGTTCCATATTAAAATAAAAACCATTTATTAACCAATAAGCGTATAATTTGTCTATGTACATAAATTAAAACCAGATAGTAAATGCTACATCAAGTTATTTGCTAGAAAAATCAATGCAAAGGACCGTTATATTCGTTTTTGGGCAATGTGCCCATGAGAACTTTTGCTCAGAATGACTCAAGGAATAACATATCAAAATTTCAGCCAATTTGACCGGGATCCGTTTTCCATAAGATTTTCTGCGGGGTCCTTTGAGTATAAATCTTTAGTTGAAAGTTACATTATACAAGTTGAAATTATGAAGATATGCATATAAGCAATATTTTATACAGACGTGCTAATTTAATTTAGTAAGATAAGATTTAAAGAAAGAGATATTTAAATTTTCTTAAATTTAGGATCTGCTTATATAACATTAAAAAGTCATTTCTCTTTCGAGAAAAAAACAACTTTTTTATTATTGCTTAATACCCGTTGCTAAAAAGAAAGTTTCAATAAAAATAATAATAAATAGTATAAAAATTCGAATTTTCCTAAATATAATCACTATTGTTATAAATTACAACCCAATAATTACATACCAATTATTATTACTCAGAGGCTAATCATTTTAAACAAGATCATAAAATATTTTCTTTAAAATAAAACTTTCCATAATATTACAAATTGATATTAAAATCTATAATAATTCCAATTATTTTCTAAATTGATATACATATTTTCAAAATAATTATCGATTTAATCGATCGAAGATGTATATTACAAAAAATTACTCGGAAAATTAGCTAAGCATGAAAACTGGTTTAAATCTAGTAATTTGCAAATTTACACCATATATATTTTTAAATAGCTAAATAAATTTAAAATCTTTTTAATACATTATTAGACCACGTACACATTACAGAATAAAATTTCAAAAAAAAAAAAATATCATAAAAATATGACCTTTTATATAAATCACATAACAATCAATAAAGCCCCCCTGTGGATTTTTTATATTTAATTTTTTTGAAACCCTCGTTTTAAATTCTTTACTTTTAATGATTTTTAATATTACGTGACCTAAATAATAATTTTTTTCTTAATAAATAGTAAATATTTAAATTCTGATATTTTTTAGCCAGAAAAACAGTAAAAATCTTATATGTAATTACTTTTATCGAACTGCACCTATTTTATCTGATTTCCCATGCATCAAAATATATGACGTAACTTAAGTAATCTGTGTATTTAAAAAATGGCAAAAAAATTTTGATAAACAACAATAGAAACACGTATATACGCTACATTCCATATAAAAAGGTCTCGCTACCTGCCAAGATAGAATTTTTTTTGGCGCCTTATAATAGAAATTTGATATTTTAACGCCGCATCGTTAAAAATTATTATCTATGTAGTACAAAAGCTTCGGGAATAGATAGCATAATACAAAAATATCTATCAATTATGTAACTTTGATGTAAAATCATTTATTATGTACGTAAAATCTCGTATAGTACAATACGAAATTTTAGATACTTTTTATTTGCCAAATTCAAAGAAAGAAGATATTATTATGTACGAAAAAGTCTATTGTTAGTTTTTGTAATAATGTAACAGTTGTTTTTTATGACCTATATCATGTAAAAAGGGAAATTTTTCGGTATGGGATGATGTTTTTATGTAATTTTGATAATTTTATGCTTGCCAAAGTATAGATGAGGAACTTAGTATTATGAAAATGATAGATGTCGAAAATTGTTGAATAACTGATTTCTTAAATCTAGAATTTAAAATTAAACAAGTCACAAGCAAAACAAATAATTCCTGACAATCTAAAACAAAGAAGAATGACTTTAAGGTGTGGGTCAAGAGGATACTTAAAACAATCTTTGAATCTCTTCTAGAAGACAAACCAAAAGAATTAGGTGCCATATTGGCGCATGCAAAAACTAACCAAACTGGAATTTTAATCCAGGGGGCTCGAACACAATAGCTGAATACCCTGTAAGTAGCTAAACTCTCTCAAATTGATCAAGATAATGTAAACATTTTATAAACTAATACTTTATGTATTTTTAAAAGGTTAAAGATTTAATCTTTACAACAAAATTCAAAACCTATGAATTTTTTTTGGCAGTGTTTTTTTTTGGGTAGATTTGTATTAAATTACAAAATTCTTGTGTATAAATAACTGTCTGTAGATTATCGTGCCCTTAGAAAATTCATTAACTCAACTCTGTAATTTTTTTACTGAGATTTATTTTCTATCATGATCGAAGAAGGAAAATAGGAAAATACAGTAATTGTGATCAAGATCAAAGTAAAAAATCATCACGTTATATCGTGTTTTATAAAAAAAATATCTTTTTGTGAAATTTTCTAAGAATTAATTAACTAAAAATTTCATTATCCATTGATTAATCTGTTCTCAAAAAAATTAAAATCATGAAATAATAAAGAAATTAGACAAAAAAAAGGTTAATAATATTCACACACACACAGACACATATAAAAAAAGTATGATAGAGATGTAAACACTTTTGCATAATAAGACAGTAGCCTACAAAAAAATTCGTGTTTAACGGAATCACGTATTTATTAGAATATTTATGTACTCAGAGTAGTTCCAGCGTAAAAAAATCTAATAATAATAATAATAGCTTATTAAATTGATTAAATTTAATGTTTATATTATTATCTTGCATTATGTATTTATTTAAATGTATTTATGAATCATTTTTGCTATAATAGAAAGCTTGACTATTGAATTGAATATTTTTTATTATTCTTCTAGATTTATATTGACAACTGTATTGAATTCCTTTTTTTTTTTTTCAATGTTTTTTTTTTGTAGTTGTCAATTGTTGTCAATTAGAATAATGTATTTTTTTTGGTTTTTGTTTTGTTCATTAGGTATTCTTTGAATAAATAATTTTTTTTTTTTGCCTTTCATATTTTGATTTTTTGGGGTAATGGAGTTATGAAAATGATTTTCGTTTAAATGAGATGAAAATTTTTTCTCATGGAGTGTCATGTAAAGTGTGCGGTGTGTCGTGATTTTGCAAATTTATAGGTTGATGGCTCAATTTGTTTTGAACTGTTAGCTCCAAGGTGAAAACTGCACTGCTTAAAATATGTAGTAACTTTCATTTTGGTATATTTTTTATGCTCAAAAAAGAATCGAAAAATTCAAAATTATATTTTGGGGTATTAAAAGGGCCCTAAAAGCTCAAAAAAATTTTTTTCTTGAAAAGTGAAGAAACTTTAAGTTTTCTAGCCTATGAATAGAGTAATATCTGTTTATGGATCAGAGAAATTAAATAAAATCCAAAAAACCCCTAAAAAACACTTTTTTTAGGTTTTCTAGGTCTTGTTGTGCCCTAGAAGTCTAATTCCAATGGGAATCTGTGAGTTAATTTTTTGAATGCTACTTCTTAGCTTAGGTTTAGTTTCGAATACCAAATCATTCTATTTATCCGAAAATTACAGCCTTCAATTATCCAAACTTTGTAGCCTCTCCTTATCACTAAACGTAAACTAAACTAAAAACTTCTCATTAAATCATAAACAAACAAAAAAAACATACAAAACAATATTTCAAAAGTTCACTCACACACTCACACACACAAATTCCATTTTTTTTTACAAAAGATAAAATTAATTATTCTAATAAACAATACAATGCAAAATTATGCAAGTTAAAGTAGATTACAGTATTAACTATTTTTCTTTATTTTAATAATAGTGACGTTGACCTGAAAATTTTGCAATTAAACCGTCTATAAACATAAATTATTTATAAATATCGATACACACACATATTCGTGCACTCAATTTTTAATAAAAAAAAAACTGGTTACAATTTACAATAAAATAATTTTTTTTTGAAATTAAGATAATTTTAATATTTTTAGACTCTAATCTCTATTAAACTATTACATATATTTTTTGCTGTTGATAAGATTAGATTAAAATATAATTTTTTAGAGTGTATTCGATGTGCTAATTTATAAAATTATGATTAATATTTAAGATAACATAAAATTTTTTTTAAAAACTCATGACAAAAATTTTACACGGTTTAATTGGGTAATATCGAGGAAAAAATGAACAAATACAGAAATTTAATTCAAAAATATTATCAGAAATTTATAGCTAATAAAATTAATTATTTTTTCGATAGAATAAAACGTTACGTAATAATAGTACTACGTTATTTTTTTGATAAAGAAATAAAATTTAATGCTACATACAAATTAATATGGTAACATAACAATTATAATATGTAAGATTATGCAATTAAATAGTTGAGTGAATGGAATATGAAAAAAAAAAATGTTTTCTTTGAAAAAGAAACGTTTTAATAATACGTTAATAAATTATTTTTAAAATTCAATTGTTTTCAACAGTTCTCGATCGTATAGGTCAATTTTTTTGCTGTTGTATGTGATTTGGGTTATATAATTAGTTTTGTAAATTTTTTAGATTTGGTGGCAGTTTGAAGTAGAATGTTATGTGGTATATGAGGGGTTCTGTATCGATTGGACCACTAAAATTGGTCAAAAATATTTTTTTCTCGAAAAAACAGTTAAAAATATGTTCTTTAACCAATTTTCAGTTTAGTTTTTAATATTTGAAAATTCTAAACTTACATTTTTTGAAGTTAGATTTCAGCAGTTACCCCAATAGCATTCCTTGATTTTCAATACGGGTGCATCGATTGCTCCAAAATTTTTAAGAACAATTTCTCTGCAATCCAACAGCAACAAAACATAATTTACTCAATTTTACAGCAACTTCCAAGCAACTAATTACGTATATTACGTATTGCATCAATAATAATGAAATGATAGTTGACATTATATTGCTGTTATATTGTTGACATGAACGTAAGCATTAATTTACGTAAAATTTGAAACACATGAGGATACAACTTGCTTTGAATTTCTTGTCAATATATTATATTATTAATTATATAAATTATATATTAAATATTAAACGATATTACTATTGACTATATAAATAATAGTATCGTGTAATTTACAGGTTAGGCAACACCATAATTTAAAATGCGGAGGCATGTAGTTATTGTTTCTTTAAAGTTTTATTTTAAATTTAATATATTTTTTAGGTCCTTCTTTTAAATTATTATTTACAAAACACAAAAACTGTGGCATATTTACTTAAAATTAAAATTTCATTTAAAAAAAAACTTGACAACAATATGAATACAATATTCCATCAAGAATTTTATTTCCTTATGATATCTTACGTTGTTATAAAATTGTATTCAATTTGAAAACATCTAACCTACTTGATGTCAAATTTACGTCATATGAGGACGCACTTTGATGTAAATTTGCTGTTTGCCTCAACATAAATTGATATAATATTGTAAGCATATTTATGCCATAATGCTATTGGGGTATTTTCAAGTATTAAAAAATAAGTATTACGGCTGCAAACATAAAAAATTTTGATCGAATTCAAACCAAAAGGCCAATTACATAAAAAAGACTGCCAAAATTCAAGAATGGAACCAAAAAAATAGTTTTTACCAATTCAGTCCAACTGAATCCCAACTGACATGGAACCCCTCATATATAAACAAAGATAAAAAAATTAATTACAATAATCGCACAAAACATAAAAAAATATCGAGTATATAACTTAATTTAAAATCCGCCCCTTTTCCAACAATTTTTATCTATTAAATTAATCATAAATCGTGTTAAATTAATTACATCTTTAATACTTGTAATAACAAAAATGATAAGTAATTATTAATACATCAACACTCTAATAAATCAGAAAAAACAATGGCTGATATACATTAAATTACAATCTGACAAATAAATAAATTATTGACGTGTGCAATTATAAAACTTTATTGTTACTAGCATAAAATGAAAAATTTTGTCACTGACCCCTTAAATGAAAGGTAATTTGAGAACGTTTTGTACAAATGCCAGATATTATTTAAAACTTTTTGTAAAAATCTTTTTTACACATACACAAATATGGCTTTAATTTTATTGATATTTTTTTTTTTGGATTTAATTTGGTTTTAGTCTTTGGGTACCGGTTTATGACCTTATTTTTTATGCACTTGTACGTGGATTTTTATGTACAAGCGAGTAATAAATTGGAACACGATTATGTTATTTTGACTTTATTTTAATTTATGATTGAATTAAAATTTTAATTTTATTAAATAAAACAGTATTTTTTTGAGTCGTAAGGAAATTAAATATTTAAAATTAATAAAAATAACTGACAAAATTATACTTTTAAAGAACTAAGTAATTTATTCAAATATTTAAACTCATTTTATTTTAAATAACAAATTAAATAGGTCGTCGAACAACAATAAGTAAAATAAAATGTTAATTAATTAATTAATTCAAAAAATAATAGAAAGAAACAGAAAAATAATCGTGTCAACTCACAGGTGATATTAAAAAAGTTATTAATTGAATAAACAAAAAATAAATTGCAGTGGCTGATTAAGAGGGTTCAATTTTGACATTAGTTTTAATAAAAAAAATACGTTGTTTGTTCCCACGATTTTACAGTAGGAGTAATAAAAAATTTGTTATAATTTTTTTAATTTCGTGTGTATGATTGATGTTATCATTCATTTTTTTAAATTAAAGTAAATGAGAGAGGGTTTAGTTTGTTTAATTTAAAAATATTTTTATTATTCTCTGTTTTTTAGGCTTGGAAATAACAAAGAATGAGAAATTTTTAATATTTTACAATCAAAGTTAGGTTACCTTTCGAATAAAAGTTTGATTTATTTGTTTTATTATACACTGAATAAAATGGTATTTAAGAGGTTATGTCAACGTCTATCAGATATAAAGTGGTTATTTGATGATTTTTAAAAAAGGTGTCATAAAAAAATTTTTCTTTGTATTCAATTGAAAGATGATGATTGATTGTAAATGAATGATATTTAAAATATTGTAAAGAAATTTTTTAAAGATTGGGATAATTGATACAATTATTTGTTAAGTAAGAGAATTTTTAATTTGGACATGTGCTCGTGTATGTCAGTGGTTATAAATTATTGTTTGATTCTTTTGGTGAGTTGTAAGGGGAGGCTACTGGATGTGGGTTATTAGAATACTTTCTTGGGATTAGTAGAGTTTCTAAGCCTGATGCAAAAAGTCAGCTAGCTGTTTAGATAATGTTTTAAAGGTGTTTTCTTCGGGAACCATCTTCAGACCATTTTGAACACACTGAGCCATATTTAAAAAAAAATTTGGAACCAATAGTTTCTATACCTAATAGGTCCTTCTCTATAAATAATCAAAATATATAAAAATTATTCTTAAAATGCAGAACAGTGCATGAAAGTACATTTTAAAACTATATTTTTGAGCTCGATCATCACTAACTCAAACTTCACGGTCTCCCCTTGCATTAAAAGCCTAAAAAAAATTCTCATGTCACTTGTAAAATAAATTTTTATCTAAAATCTCTGTTACACATTTTTAACAAAAATTTTGCAATTTATCTATAAAATAATTTATTTTATAGTGGTAGCAGCAAAACCTTGGGAAAATATTAGAATTATTACTATTGTTTAATAAATTGACTGCGGTGAATCTAAGGGTCAAAAATATTTTTATTACTGTAAAGAATTCTCAGAATAATGATACATGACACCAACGTTTAAACATTTTGAAAAAAAATAAGGAATTGAACATAAAAGTTAATGGGTTATTGTATGTACTATACCCTCTTTTTAACTGATTTTTTCTGACAGATTAGTTTTAATATATAATTTTGCTATTGTTTGATTATTGATAAATTAAAATTGAGTTATTGGCTTGAAATATTATTTAATTTTTTATTAGTTAACTGTTTATAAAACTTTTTAATGAATGAAAACCTTTTTGAATAAAAATTTGTACGTGAGATTTTATCCAAGGAAAATATTAATTGGCCAATTAGGTTCCATATGCCTTTTAATAAAAAACATTGTATTAAAACTGGAAAAATATCGAATTTTAGTAAATTTCGAAGCATCTGCTTATTTTATTAAATTGATAGTTTCTATCCCCCAGTATTTGTATATAAAAAGATTTATGTGGCTGTCTTTTAGGGGTTGAACACCACTTTTTCCAGGAAAGAAAAATCTCAGACACAAGGTTACCCTTTTATTATTAGAAATTTTACACTGACGAAGGTCAAAACGAAAATTGATACAGTTATTAATATTTTATAAATAGAACGAACTATAATTTAAGGATCGACGCGGCGCCGGAAGTAGCGAAAAAAAATCTCGAGTGTTTTTTGTCTTTAATTTGCAATACTTCTGTATTTTTTTATGCTCTGACAAACTCCTGATTCTAAACACTTAAATTCTTCTTTTTTTCAGTTACTCATAACCAATTTTTTTTTTTTTTGGGTACTCAAGTGCTTTATTCTACTTTTAATTCATAATTTTTAATAAAAATAAACAGAACACAAATCAAAATATTTAAAATTATTTTTTTTTTGCAAATTTCAACACTAACTGATTTGAATATGAATTGAATAAAAAATTGACTTTAAAATCTTTTAATTTATGTTCGAAAAATATTTTTTGAGAGCCCGCATGTTTGACATTAAAATTCCGCCTCTGAATAAAAAAATTAAAATAAATCATACTTAAAAAAAAATCCTAAATTATTATCTGTCAATTACCAATTTTTGGAAATTTAACAAAAAAATCATTAAAAACCAACCTTCCGCATGTTTAGTTACACTTCCTTTTTTGTAAACAAAAAAACGTGTGCGTAAACTAATCATTAATTGCATCAACTAAAAAATAAAAATTAACCTAATATGATATTACAAAAAAAAGATCTGATCCGAAACAAGTTTTTATTTCCTGTTCACGGGTACATGAACAGACGCGCGTGCCCCTTTGGCATATAAAAGCAAAAATACACTTTTTTTTGATGATGTAAAATGATTATTATTTATTTAAGTACGTTTTATGTGAGTTTACTCTTAATTCAGCCTTAAAGCACTTGACTTCTTTCATCTCTTGCAATTTAAAAATAAAAAAAATTTTTTTGGGCGAAATTTATGCTCGCTGTTCGATATTTTTTACTAATTTTTTTTGGTGAATATTTTAAGCAGTAGTCATACGGGGGTGGAAATTATGAAGAAAAAATTTTGACATGTTTTTATTGGACATTGATGGATGAGGAATTTTTTTATGGTCCAATTTTTTTTATTTTTTTTAAGTATTGAAGCGTAAAAAAATTTTAGAAAAAAATATTTTTTTGGTGTACTAATAAAAGAATTATGATTGATTTAATGATACATTATCCTGTCATCAAAAATGTCAAAAACACAAACTAGTGAATAAAAATACCTGTTTTTTTAAATCTCATAAAAAATTTGTGTTTTTTTTGGCGGGAAAAAAGTCAAAATTTAGTAAAAAATTTATTATTGTCAACAGAAAACTATACAAGTAGCTAAAAAATTTGATATAAAAATGCGTGAAGAGATGAAAAAAATGAGTCTTTATTGTGTATTTTATCTGGTTAATCCAGCTGTCTATTACAGCTTGAATTTCCTTATTTATTTTAACAATAAAAAAATATTTTTTTCAACATCTTCTTTCACGCATATTTATTGTACAAAAAAGATAAAATTCCATAAATTTCTTTCAAACATAACCTATAAACATAACGATTTTTTGATTATCTTTCTTTAATAGATCAAAAATTTTTCATATTTTTTTGAATAATAAACTACACTAAAAACATTTATAATCTTTTATTGTTCTGAAACCATGACAAATTTTTAAACATTTTTTTGAGTGCTTTTTTGAATAAGAAATATTGTAAACGAAATTTTTTTTTTCTTCTTAATGTGACATTTTTTTAAAGATACTTCATCAAAAATTTAATCAAAAATTGTTTTTATTTATCACTCAGTTTTTTTAATCCCTTAAAAAGGAATGCCATTCTTTAAGATTCTATTGTCAGCTTCTTTTTGGGCATTTTCGCTTGAAATATTAAAGTTTGAAAATAATTTTTTTAAAATATCGTTTATCTTATGTAGGTTAAAACAATAATCGTGCATAAAATTTATGTTTAACATTCTTTTGCATTATCAAGAACTTGTATACACGTTTTTTTAAAAGTTTATTACTCTCGTTTTGCTAATAAAACGTTAGCTTGCATAATAAAATTTTCTATTTAAAGAAGCACACGATAATTATTAAACCTTAAATTGTTTTCGACAAGCTTGATTAATTCAGAAGATTTTTTTGAAATCTTCTTTTCATAAAATTCTCAAACAATTAAAAAAAATACTAAAAAAAATCAATTTCAAACAATCAAATTCATAATTATTAGTTTTGAAAGATCAAAGAAATTTCAATAAATTAAAATCACAATATGAAAGCGTAAATCAATTACTATTATAAAAATTAAATTGAACATTGTATTAAAATACATATTTATAAATTCTTTCTGACATTCTTCGGTTATTAACCACAATTGTGGTATTAAAAAATAAAAAATTTTTTTTTTACAATTATATTTTATATTAATCAATAACTTTAAAACTTGTCAAATCGATAATTTTTTTTAAAAGACTTTCCGCATTCATAATCTATTACCTAGATTAAAAATAGAATTTAATATTGTATACGTCAGTGGTGGAAAATTTCGAAATTAGTTTGTAGAGAAACAGAAGCGGTAGTAGTATTCATTAGGATTTTAGCTTGGGTTTTAGTGAAGATTCTCTCACAAATAAAAGATGTAATATACCTCTTTGTCAACAAGAGAAAAAATAAGTAGCGAGAAAATACAGATATATAGCCAATTAGCAGTCAATTAGCCTGTAAGAATTTAGGTGACCGGATAGATGACTTATATTATAGGAAACCATTTTGACAGCTTAAAATGCACTATTGGTCATCGAAATAGCTTATTTTTAAATATTTGGCCTAGGATTAGCAATAAATCACCCCAAAACTTGTTGGTTTCAGATAGGCACCGGAATTCTATAGAAAAAAAATTTATAACCGGTTTGCGTACACAACCAACGAGCATGGAAGATGTTCACTCATAACAGTAATAAATCCAAAAACCGAAATTACAATAAATCCTGAAATATATACTATCCTAAGTCCATAAACTTAAAGTATTCTAAGTCGTTATTGTTATCGGGGCCTGATCAGGTCCTGACTCCCACTTCAAATTATTCTAAGTCCCTAATTCGAAAATATTCTAAGTCCATTTCACCCCCCCCCCCCTAAAAACGTCAATTTTTCACCCCCCCCCCCTGCTGAGCCAAACTTTTTCAAATACCCCATCCAATGAACATGTTCCATGTTAAAAGGCTTTTGATATTTTTGTATGGCCCGCCGTTTACCCGCGCTTTTTAAGGTCTACATGTTTTAAGCGCGGGTAAACGGCAGCTCTACAATATTGCCAAAAGCCTTGTTTTTTTTCTAGAACACCTGTTGGTTTCAGATAAGCACCTGAATGCAATTTTATCCGATACCAACAAGTTTTGTGGTGATATATTGCTTATTCTAGGCCAAACGTTTAAAAATAAGCTAATTTGTTATGCTCGCCGTTTACCCGCGCTTAAAACCACGTAGAATTTAAAAAGCGCGGGTAAACGGCGGGCCTTACAATAATGTTAAAAGCCTATTGTTTCTATAAAACTTGCTGGTTTTACGCTTTTAAAGTCCACATGGTATTAAGCGCGAGTTTAAACGGTGGGTCTTAATGCCCCGACATACCCCTCCAAAACCTAGGTACAGATAAATTTACAACGTAAGCCAGGTATGTTTTGGCTTTTAAAGATGTGGGCTATTTTGATGTGTAAAAAAAAGAATAAAAAATTTTTGTTGCACCAAATAATTGTCACATGTTATAATTGCCATAGTAGACTCCGAAACTATTACAAATATTCGTAAAAACACGTCGGTTATAATTAGTTCCCTATAGTGCCCTTTTACAAAAATTTAGGGCTAAAATTATTCTGGCTAATGAAAGCTATCTTACATGGATCTTTTTATTGGTAAACTGATCTATCATGCATCTTGCGCAAATAAATGGTGCTTCGCATTAACTTTTCCTTCAAATTTTGATACATCGATTTACCCCATTCACTGTGAATCCAGCCTGTAGAGCTATAACTGTAAACTTACAAAAATTTGCATTATTTTTCAGTGAATAAAATCAGTATCGATATAAAAAAAACACAAAAAATACTTACATTACTCATTCAGTATCAAAAAAAAATCTACCACAGAGGATTACATAACCTAAAAAAGCAAAAAAATATTTATGTTACATTTTAGTCCTTTAATATTATACTTTTATTTAAAAAAATCTATACAGAAAACAAAAAACTATACAAGCATGCATAAAACCTTTGAAGGACACAACGATATCATGTATCCAAAAAGCAGAAAAAAAAAATAAGAATTTTTTATTATATCGGTACGATTAATTTCTTCATGCTACATCCTTTAAAAAAAGTAAGATAAAAGTGACCTATAAAAAAGAACCTGAAATTTGACACCATAAGATGCAATTCTTTTTCTCATATTTATAAAGGGTTCAAGGGAATTAAACACATCCTTTATGGTGTATTTTTATTTTTTTTGATATAGTTTATATGTTTTTGTCTTTTCATCTTTTACCGTATATTTAAAACAAGATTTTTTAGTCTTGATTTTTTAAAGATAATACATAAAAAGCATATTTAGCCACTTTTGTTAAAATCAAGCCGACTTTTCGTTAGTTCTCGTGTCTGATTTAAATTTATCTACTACTATGAAATGTATGCGATGGTAGAGAGATGATTTTTAAGAACAGACTGTCTCAATTTAGATCTTTTTTTTTGACTCATACTGTGTATCTTGGAGGAGGTTTTATTTTTTTTATGTAACGGGATGTACTAAAATATTTAGAGATTTGATGAAAAAATAGTAATAAATTCTTTTTGTTTTTAGGAAGTTTTGATGTTTTTTGTGTTTTTGTATAAATAAAATAGTATGTTATGATCCGTGGCTAGGAAAATAAACATCGCGAGTAATATGCCATCCTAAGTGCGTGTAATTTCGTTAAAAAAAATTGTATGTACTTTGGATTCTTTTGATTAAATTGTTTTCATTAGTCTATTTATCAATTTTTCTTACTATGAGAAAAAAATATTCAAAGGCTAAGAATTTGGATTAAAACGGATTAAAATTATAAAAAATAATAAAGTCGACCTAAAAAATTGAGTTTTGGGAGATTTCATTTTAGATTTAAGGAAGAAGTTTTATCATTAAGGACTACAAATTGAGTTATATCCAAGTAGTAATCAATAAACCATTCAGTAGGCTCTAGGAAGCACCCAATTATAGAAAGTTCATTCAAGAGTATTTGACGGCGAACTCTGCTAAAAGCTTGGCTAAAAGTTTTAAAAGATCAAGTATCAAAATTATATTCTCAAAAAGAGGGTTCAACTATTAAAATGCAAATCATTAATAATTTTAAATAAATTGTTTTACCATACTGGAGAGCTTTTTGAATACTCTTAATTTACAAAATTGGTTATTTACATCTTTAGAAACTTAAGTTAATAAAAATTTTGTTGGCTATCAATTTTATTAGTAACTTAATCCTAATTAATGACATTGTCATTTTCAGATATGGCAATATAAACTTAAAAAATGGGAGGTTCCAAACCTATACAAAAAAAATGCCAATAAAATTAAGCAACAAACATAAATTTCTTTTTTAAAAAAAACCAAATTTTGATAAAATATTATTAATTCGTTAAAATAATTTATTACTTAAATACCTAACCTATAAAAATTAGTTTATATCTTATAATAAAAAAGGTGATACAAGAAAATGATTAATTAAAATTTATAAATTTATTTATAATAAAAAAATTTTTTATGATCCCTCAAAAAAAAAAATAACCACTTTTTTTATAGCTCAAAGGATTTTAAAGGCGTTACCAATATAAAAAAATTCGCGCGCGGTATTTACACAAAGAACTTGAAATCTCCTTTTTTTGTGATTCTCTAATTTCAAAATTATAATCTAAAAAAAGGTAATCAAATATTTATTTCTCTGTTTATTTTTTAAATTTTATTATTATTGGATGCAAAAGTAAATAAAAAATTTTCTGAACAGGCTAAAGCGCGGCCGTGCGGCTAAATTTTAACATCAATTTTTTCGCACTCTGTGAAATAATCTCTTGCAAAAAACATACATAACCTTGAAAACCCTTATATCTATAATTACAAAAACATGTAAGTGTCAGTGTACAAACATAAATATCCATAACTTGTGGTTTATATTTAGTACGTTAACCCTTTTTTTGCAATTTTAAACTTTGTTTTAAAACCTACCTACACTTTACAATTGAAGAAAATAAAAAGAATAATTTATTTTAATCCATTTTTTTACGGTTACGCCATTATTATTGTTGTTTTTGAGGTTATGGGTAAACAGCATACTATAATCCCGCATGTTTGTTTCACGCATTATTGTTGTATTATATTGGCTTATAATATGTAAAAAGAAACTTTTTTTTTTATTTTAATCCTATTAAAAGAGGTTAGGTTTTTTATTGTTATTTAATTGATATTAAATACTTTATTTTTTATAAATATAAAGATTATTTGCTTGTTTTGAAAATATATTTATTAAATTTTTTTGTTTTCTTTGTTATTATGGGTAAGAGGAAGTAAACAGTTAATTTATTAATTGATTTATTTGGGGTTATAGATTAAGAAATTTATTTGATTTATAATTTTTTTAATATTTATTATATATATTTTTAAAAAGACTTATGGTCTAAGTAATGATATATTTAGAAATGTAATAATAAATTTTAAAATGTGGGCAGGCCCAATAATATATGATTATTTAAGTTTTTAAAGTACCAGTGCATATAGATACTTTGCTCAGTAGACAATTTAAAATATCAAAAGATTTACTGCGCATCGAAATTTTTGTTCTGCGCAGATAAATGGTTGCTAGTATGCGTGGTAAATATTTTGATCTACTGCGCAGAGTAGCGTAACAACAGCCATCGCAGTAATTTGTAAAATGAGCATCACAGTGCGCACTACCTAAAAACATAGGCTTAATCTAAATGAGCGTAAAACCGAACAACGCAAGCTGCGTCAAGATCTTAAGACCTAATCTACATAACCGTTGAGGTTTGCGGAGCATTTTCACGGTTATTTAGATTAGGTCTTAAGATCTTGACTGAAAACTATTGGTGCGTTTTAACTATTCATTTAACAGTACTTTAGCGCCATTAAACCTTAACATGACCAGCAAAGACGCGCTTTGATGAAGAAATAGCTATTTATTAAACAAGGGATAAAATATTGGTTTTGGCTTTGCATGCAGACAGCATGCAAAAGTCGAACCCCATATTTTGTCCCGTGTTCTAAACAATAGTTTTACATATAATGGGCAAAAAAGCCGTCTCCCTTAGGCAGAAAATAGGCTTTTTTTGCCCTAGATATGTAAAATCATATACGATTCTTTTCCATAAAAAAAGGGTGCCCAAATCGCAGTTTACCTTCGGCTACGCCTTGGAAGGTAAGTTACGTTTGATTTGGGCCATTCTTTACTTTCTTGGATACGGGTTAACCAATCCTTGGATTACATATAATTTGAGGTCAATTGTATTCTATTTGTAGGCTATTTACTTAGATGACCAGAGCCTAGATCAGAGTTTAATGCCATTATTGTCTGGGTTTCTGTTTGAGAATTTCGAAGCATAAAATTGTGCTAAAAATGAATAATCTATATTTTTTGTAAGGCTTGTTGAAGCTAAATAATTTGTAATAGCTGACGCTTGAATTTGGCTTGAATTTTCAGCTAAAATCGTTAATTCCTCAAAAGTCAGTAACCGGATTAGAAAAAAATTTCCACTATAATTTTTTTAGTTTTATACGCGTTAAAAGTACTAAGTTCCAAAAGTAAAAAAAAAACGTTTTAAAAAAATATTGTAAATATTTAAAACAAATTTTACTTTTTTCGTGCATTATGTTTAATTATATTTCTGACTAATATATTATTTTTACCTTTCATTTAAATATATAAACACTACATCTTCTTTTAATTAACAAGTAGTTTGCAAACATTCAAAAAAAAAAAACTTTCTGAATCATACCAAAAATAAAAAAGACTATCTACATAACACATGAATCACTGCACTTGACAATCCCCATTTAAAAATTAAAAATTCACAAAAATATACACTTTCAACTATAAAAATATATCGTGTGTGCGTTTATTTTATTAATAAAATATTCCTAAAAAAATTTTTTTTGTCTTATTAACACAGGACGTGCAGATGGTTAACAAAAAAAATGAGGATGACGTCATTTATTTTATACATAACCCGCACACTATTTTTCCCATCCATGAACATTTTTATGATTTTGCGTTTGAAGAAATTGGATTAGAGTTTTGTGTATATAAAAAAAAAGAAATTTTTATTAGTTTTTTTTAAAACTTTAAATATGTGTAACCCACACGTAACTTTTTTTTTTATTATTCTTTTTCTAAATAATATCGGATTGAAAAATACGATAAATTTTTTTATTATTTCCTGTTATATTTTTAATAATAAAAAAGGGTCGAATTTTATTTAACGAAAAAAAATTTCTTTAATTTCATTTATTTATAAATTTTTAAGAACCAAAAATTTATTTGAAAAAAAAGGATTTCTCAAAATTAGCATACTAACGTGATTCGCCTAAATTTTACCAAAAAAAATGATTCAGTTAGCTTAAAAAAAAAAATCATAAATTTTATTTAGTAAGCGAACAGATGTTTAATATAAAAAAAGTAAGGTAAAATAAATAACAATCATTTGTATGTATTTTTTATGTCCCCAAAAGCGTTTTAATTAATTTTTCATTCGACCAATACGTGTGTATTATAGGGTGTGTGTATTTCTATTATCAAATTTACTGTTCATACCTTAAGGGCTTATAACGATTTATATAATTAAAAATATTCTATGTGTGTGTGTGTTTAAGTACAAAAATAAATTTTTTTTTTTGCATTTCATACATAATAAATGAACTTTAAAAAGAAAGATAAAAATTTGTGGGTAAAAAATTTTTGCCTTAATTCATAAATCAGTCTGTCTAAGTTAAAAAATATGTTTTAATGTATGGTATATAAAATTTTAACTCATGTCAACACCAAAAGAAAAATTATGTTTTTGGGAAAAATGTTTGTTTAAAAAAATTATTTTCTTAGAAATTTTCAGTATTTTTTTACTAAAATTGATAGAAATCTTATACTGCACGTTTTTTAAACAAAAAATGTGTGTGACGATCAGTCCTGTTTATTAATGAGAAAAAAAATGGCAGTGTTTATTTTTTATTTAAGCTGAAGTCATGTTAGTGTACTTTTTTTTAAATAAAAATTTGTTAAAAATGTGTGTAAGAGATAGAGAAAGTTTTTATTTATTTTAATCTTTTCAGTGTTTATAAGAAGCACATTTGTAATCTTATCAGTTATTCGTTTGATTTTTTTTTGTACACAATAAAAATTTTGAAATTTTAAAAATAAAGAGAGACCTTTTTTAATGGTTTGAATTAAATCAAGATAAAATAGTAATATTTACACTAAAAAATTTTTAGCAACGAATTTTATCTTTGTTTTGAGAGGCAAAAAGTACGTGGAAATGGATGTGCTTGTTGGGTTTATCGTTTAGGTCGGACATATTATTTTAAGGGCTGATGGTTTGTAGACTCAAATTTAGCGAGAAATTTTTTTACGAATGATCATCAAACTTCCATGACTGTATACCTCTGATTTTTAGGCCTAATATCGTAAATTAGTTCAAAAAATTGACTAATTTTTTTAGCTCTTTTTTGTCAAAATCTCACTAAACATTCTGAATAAGTATTACTAGATTAAACCCAATTTCCACAAAAAAACAAAAAATTACAAATTTCCAAAGTACAAAATCATGTACACACTAAAAAATAATAAAAAGTGTGAAAATGTATTAAAATGTATATTACTTAGCATACAATATTTAAATAAAAATTATTTATATTTTTTTCTAAAAAAAAATTCTTACATATGCACATTAACCTATTTTTGTAAAAAAAGTGCATAAACGCTCATTAAGACGTAACAAAAAATTGTCATATATTAACATAAAATATTAAATAAAAAAAAAATTATCAAATAATGTCAATTGTTAAATTTTTAAGTACAATAAGAAAAAGAAAAAAAAAAGGTCAAAATAATTAATTTATTATCATAATAATAAAAAGAAAACAATGCTACATATTTTTTAAAAAAATTCTGTTTTTTAGTTTACGTGTGGCCTGTATTTTTTGTAAAAATTTTATGATAATATTTTTTTGTAACGCGGTATTAGTAAAAACGACCGGTTTTTTTAAAACAATGAAACTGTCAACAATGTCTACTTTGTATAATTTTGGATCTATACGTTGAGAGGGTTTTAATATATTGGATTAAAATTTAGTGATATATGACTTAAATTTATATATTTAATTAAACGTTTATTAAATTCTATTTCTTTTTTTCTGTTTCAGGTGAGTTTCTGTAATACAGTTTTTGTGAATATAGTATTTCGATTATAAAAAACAGGTAAAACGAATTAATTATTATGAATACATGGGACCTCCCAAAATTCAATTGTTTTCTAAAGGGTTTCTTTATGGACGACGATCAATTAAGTTATTTTAAAAAGGCTTGTGTTTTTGTACGAGGGTTATTTAAATTTAGTTGTAATTTTTGTGTAATTGAGTATAGTGCTTGGTATAGTGAGTCTTAAAAATGTATTAGGGTTTTGAGTTTTTCAGGGTTCCTATGTTAATTTTGGAGCATACTTTATTTAAAATTATTGAAAAATTAAGTATTAAGTCATAGGGTCACATTAATGATAGTGCTTGAGCTGTATCGGGAAGAGCTTCCTTAATTTCAAAATAGCAGCCTATAATAAAATAGTAAATTTCCCAATTAATGAACTTATGATAGTTCAACACAAAATGTATAAAAAATTGGGTATAATTTATGTGGTTATACTATTTTTTAAAGAAGCAAGTAAAGAAGCTTTTTTCCAGACCTTTGATGGAAAGCAAAATATTAGAAAGTTTTCTTCACTAAAAGGTTATAATCTCGTTTTTAATGCATGTTGCGTAAGAAAAGTGCTCTTATTTTATGTATTGCCCTTATCATTTAATGAACGATAAAAGCCAAGCAAAATATTACCACATTTCATAACGGGGGTTTTCACGCATTAAGAGTAGAATCAACCTTAATTATATTTATTTTAATCTTAAGTGTTAAATAATTTCTTCAATAATTTAGTCAAATTGTTTTTTGAAATTCCTAGTTTATTTTATTAAATTTAAATAGTTTGCTAATATGATTCATCATACTGTACAACTTTGTATAAATAAACAGTAACAATTAATATTTGTCGCCTAAATGATAATGATCACACGAAGTAAAAAATTCATTGCACTTGTGATCTTGAAAACAAATTAAAGCACTAATAGAAAAGAAATGCGTGACATTTGATTGTAAGCCAAACATTGGGAAACTTATATTAATAACTTTTACTAACTAACGTTTTAAAAATCATTAAAGGCAAATTAATTTATTGTAGATTATTTTAAGTTTATGTAATTTGTAGCTTACAATGGCTGTTAAAATATTTGCAAAACTCATAGTAAAAAATATTAAGCATTTGCCTGGATCTTACGACGACAATGTTAGTGCTCGAACTTCATCGGGAAGAGCTTCCTTAATTTCAAAATAGCAGCCTAGATATAATAAAATAGCAAATTTTCAAATTAATGCTGCTATTTTAAAACCATGAATTTTCTATTTTTCTCATTCCTTCTTTGCAAATACTGAGTTTTAAGCCTTGCAAACTATTATTAAATCTTTCTGCAATAAAACGAGCAATAAACTTAATTTACTTTTTTGCAGAACATATTTAAAATTCTTGCCAAATTTAAAATTTTCAAATTAAACTGGTTTTGTAAGTCACTTTCTTTACTCATTCTACATTTTTTTTTCCAAAAGCGAAGAAAATAAGTTGTAGTAAACCTGTTTACATCGAGGATTGTAAATTTGTCAAATTTTTAAAGATTGTCTTTTTCATTAAAAAAATGTAAATTCAGCTTATTGGCCATTTAAGAAACGAACTGTTAAGCTTAATACCAAGTATTTGAATACAGGTAATGAGGCTAATCGAAAATTAATGAATGGAAAAAGTACAAAAAGACAGTTGAAACATGCTAAGAATCAGTATTTTATAAAATTTACTCGAACTTTTACAAGAAATTTTAGCCTTTTTTTACGAAGGTTGAATTATTCAATATTCAAGTCAATAAATTAATTCATAATAAAAAATATCATTCACTGATACCCTAAAATGCAAATTTTATTTTAGTATTACTTCAAAAAATTGTCAGTTTTAGATTATTTCGAAAATTAAACGTTTTTGTTGTAAATAAATAAGTTAAATTACTATCATTTTTGACCTGCAAGGTCAACAATCTAGTAACACAAAACCAAAGATTTATATTCACACAATATTTTAAGCTTTTTATAAAAGCATCAAGTAGTTTACTGACCCACACACCTTGACCACCTTGACCTCCTCTTTAAGTTTCATGTTTAAAAATTTAATAAATTCATGCAACTTGAAATTTTATTATCATAAAATATTCAAAAATTGTAATACTTTTTACAATTCAAAATCATCTTCACTGTATTCAAAAATATTTAAATTTATTAATTTTATTTTTTATTAAATACATAAAGTACCTTTTTATTAACAAACATGAATAAATATTTTCTTAAAATGCAAATATCGTAAAAAAGGCGTAGGTGCCCAATTATTTTCATATTACATACGACAGAGCCCAAAAATAAAAAAGGCTTGTACATAAAAATTTTTTTATATGCGCAATAATTCAGTTTTTTATGGTGTGTACTCTTCAGAAGCACCTGAAATATTATTCATCAAAAACGTCCCTTTAAGGCATTAAAGATTATCAAAAATATATGCGTTGTACCTTTTTCAGATTTCATGCTTACGATTAAAAAATTTTTTCTCAAACTATTTTTTTAGTTTGCCAGATTTAGATAAAATATTTTTTGGTTAGTAATAACTTTACTTTAAAAAAACGTGTTTTTAATATAAAAAAAATTGAATTTCTTATCAGTTAAAAAGTCCAATTGTACAAATAATAAAATTTAAATTAAAATAATTGCAAATAAAGCCGATAAAAATAGATAAGAAATAAAAAAAATTATGAATGAAATAATCACGTGTAAATTACATGGCACATTTTTTAAACAGTAAAAATAAAGACATAGAATTAGATGCAATTAACAAGGTGTGATAATAATAATAATAATTTTAATTACGTAATGTAAGAAATATAAACACGATGTTTAATTAGAAAATTATATTGTGATTAAATGGGATAAGAATTTTCTATATTTTAATTATAATGATGACACCTGTAATAGTAATAAAGTGAATCATTTATTTGTAATTATAAATTATTGACAGTTTTAGTGATTACGAGTTAATTGCTGGTTTTTTTAGATTGATATTGCTTTTTAAAGATTTTTATGTTACTGTAAGCTTTTAAAACTATTTATCATAGGCTAATGGGGCAATTTAAGATTGATTTTTGTAATTAAGAGACTGGGGTTATAAGGTGAGTGTTGGGTATTTGGGGCTGTTAGACTTAACTGCTTTGTAATTTGAAAAATTAAGATTCAAAGTTCAAAACTTTCGTTAAAAAATCTAGTACCCCAAAATTCATGCACTATCCTTATAATTCTTTATCAACAAGCATACTTTCTATGCATAATTATTTAAATTTTATTATTAGATTATTTATTTATGTTAATTAGTTTATAATTGATATAAATATTAATTTAATGTCCCTATACTTATTCTTGCAATCATAAAAAATTTTTTTTATTAAAAAGTCTATTAAATTACTTTGTAAAAGTAAGTCACTTAAAATAATTATAAGAAACGATTATTTTTTTATCAAAATTGTTGTAATTACGTGTGCTAATAATAAAATTGTACATTCGAGTGTTACTTATTTTCTAAAAAAATATTCTTTATCGTAAAAAATATCAAACATAACCTAAAAAAAAAGTGATTTATTAACCGTATTATTAACTTAATTAAAAAAATTACATCAAAACGACAACAATGGTCATTAAATTTTTTATTATACGTTAAAGTTGTGTCACAAAGAAAGTTGTTTAAAATAAAATTAATTAAATATTTAAAAAGTTATAAAAATATTATTTCTTTTAATTATATGCAAAATCAATAAAATAAATTTTTTAAACATATGTAAATCCATTATATAAAGATCGATGGAGATCTGAAGTTGCTTCTATTCAACTTTTTATTCGCCTTCTGATTGGCCGAATTAAAATCGATTATTCGATTATTTTTAAATTAATTATAAAAATTGCGGTTCATTATAATTATTGTATAAAATAAAAATATACTATTAAGCAAATATACATTTATCTGAATTTAAATTGATTATAAAAATTTAAAGATTAATAATGCGATTATTAAAAAATTTCGTTTATATGAAAAATTTAAATAAATAAAGTTAATGGTTATGTTATTTAGTTTATTTATAAATTAAAACACAAAAAATGTACCTGATGCGCCAAAAAGAGGTTAAAAGCAAAACTTGTATTATTTATAAAAATAATAAGGACCTTATCATAGGCTTATATCACCTTATAGGCGAAGAAAAAAAATAAAATTAAGATATAAAAATTATATAGATAGTTTTTAAAGAACCAAACAATTTATACTTTTGAGATAAAAAGAAATTACATCATAAATAATATGTCAAAATATTGAAGCAATTATTATGTGGTTATTTTGTTATTATAAAATATTATTATGTAAGGAAATTAAATTAACAAATTCGTTGCGGAAGATTTTGGAGCCCCATTAAAAATATATAGAGCCATGGTTCAAAATTGCCTATGCCGCGGTGAACATGTTAATTGATTATTATTGACTCTGAAATTATTTTAACTCCAATTCAAACGCATCAAATAGGTTCAAAAATTCTTTCTACATATTATACTTATAGTATTGCGATTTATAATAAAAATAGAAACAACCCAATGGAATGTCAAAATTGGAATTTTCGCATATGAGCAATTATTTTAAAAGTGATACTTAATTCGAGCCTGGAATCGTAAATTTTTTTTTTGAGGGCACATCGATATGACCCGTATTTTCAGATAGTTTGAACCTTCAGAAAACCGAAAAAAATCGTGAACAAGAAATCGGCGACAGGTGCCAAAAAGATTTTTTCACTTTTATGTCAAAAAACGTGTTTTTCGTATCTGAGCTACCCTAAATTTTTAAAATAACTTTTTAGGTAAAAAAACTTTTTTAAAATAGATAAGAAAATCTGATTGCCAGGGAAAAACCACTCCAGAAGAAAAAAAAACTTATCTTTTTACGATGAAATTTAGCCAAGTTATCGTCAATTTAAGATTTTGCTCAAATTCGTCTTAAAAAAGATTGAAATTTTATTGAAAAAAGCCTGTTTCTGAACCTTAAACATGCATTATTCGCTTGATTTTCATCGTAAAATAATAATTTTTTTTTTTTAAATCGATTAATTTTTTCCTGGAAATTCATTTCTTTAAGAAAAAAATCATTTTTATTGACCAAATTTCAATTTTTAGGTCAAAAGCCTTTGAAAACTGTAAGTAGCAAGATTTACTTAACACAGTTTTTGATCTAAAAATTAAAATTTGGTCAATAAAAATGATTTTTTTTCTTAAAGAAATGAATTTCCAGGAAAAAATTAATCGATTTAAAAAAAAAAAATTCTTATTTTACGATGAAAATCAAGCGAATAATGCATGTTTAAAGTTCAGAAACAGGCTTTTTTCAATAAAATTTTAATCTTTTTTAAGCCGAATTTGAACAAAATCTTAAATTGATGATAACTTGGCTAAATTTCATCGTAAAAAGATAAGTTTTTTTTTCTTCAGGAGTGGTTTTTCCCTGGCAATCAGATTTTCTTATCTATATTTTTAAATTTTATTTACCTAAAAAGTTATTTTAAAAATTTGGGGTAGCTCAGATACGAAAAACACGGTTTTTGACATAAAAGTGAAAAAATCTTTTTGGCACCTATCCCCGATTTCTTGTTCACGATTTTTTTTGGTTTTCTGAAGGTTCAAACTATCTGAAAACACGGGTCATATCGATGTGCCCTCAAAAAAAAAATTTACGATTCCAGGCTCGAATTAAGTATCACTTTTAAAATAATTGCTCATATAGGTTATTCTTAATGAAATTTTACGAAAGAGATGGTGAAACTGGGATTTTCATAAAACCATTACTACTGGGCTTAGCACGTAAAAATTTGATTACATTCAAATTTTTAAGCTTCTAGATTGAAAGTATTCGAAATTACAGGTATTTTTAAATTAAAAAATTTTTTTAACTAAAAAAATGTGATAATCTAGAAGCCGCCTGTGTTAAATTTATGCACTTTTTTCCTAAGACTTGTGTAAGGCTACTTATACATGATTCTTAAGTTTCCGGATACGCTGATTCCGAAAAATTGGCAGTACTACCTGATAATATTACCTGAAATTTTAAAGTCAATCTAGAAAGTTTTTATATGAAGTATGTCAAAAAAACACTCAAAGTTGGCCGAAAATTACGGTAAATTTGTATCAGGGTTACGTTTTCGGGATCGGGACCTGAAAATTCGGAATCAGCGTACCCGAAAACTTAAGAATCACATATAAGTAGCTTTACACAAGGCTTAGGAAAAAAGTGCATACATTTAACACAGGCGGCTTCTAGACTATGAGCTAATTTTTCGATTTAAGGAAACCCGAAAAATTGGAAAAACTAAAGAGGGTTTTCAAATGCAAATTTCTCAAAAAGGGTTGTTTTTTTTTCTTCTAATTGGCCAAAAAAATTTTATTTTCCCATAAACTTTCGGTTTGTAAACAGTTTTTTGGAGGACAATTGTCTTTTAAGTACTTAAAAACTCAAAAAACGAATTTTCATACTTTCCATTTTCCAAAATTTTCTGGATTCCCTATCCCCTAACCGAAATTTTGATATGATCTATGAATTCCTCGGGAAAATTTACATAAAGACCTATTTTGAGAGAAATTTTGAACAAATCTGTAGTTCTGTACAAATAAAAGAAAATAAAATACAATATACAAATTCATAAAATAGTAAAATAACAAAAGTTAGTTACAGATTTATTCAAAATATTTATCTCAAAAGAGATAGTAGATAGTCCTTTAGTAAAATTTCCCAAGTAGACCAAAAATCGAGTCAGAATTCCGGTACGGTGACAAAAAAATCCGGAAAATGGAAAATTTTGAAAAATGGAAAGTTATAAAAATTTATTTTTTTTAGTTTTTCAGCACGTAAAAGGCAAATATGCCCCAAAAACCAGGTGAGGTACTTACCAACGAAAAATAAAAGCCCATAATGAAAAATGTAACGAAATTTATTGTTGCTCAATTTTTATAACATAATCAATATTTTTCCGAAAAATACTATACAGAATATATTCTACTCTTTGATTAAATATATTTAATTTTTAAAAGATATAAATATATTTAATCAATGTGTACCAACTAAAAGTTTATGGGAGAACAAAAATTTTGAGGCCAATCAGATTCTCAAGATGTTAATGCTTAATTAAAAAAAGAGTATATTCATAAACGAAAAATTGTTTAAAATTAAGTTGGTGGTAATGATGGAAAAATTTAAATAGTGTTCATAAATGGTCACGTGATTTAAAAAAATATGCCAAAGCAGAAGCAAGTATTGATACATGCTTCCTAAATATATATAAAAAAATAAATATTGTCCCTATCCCAAAATATATTATGGTCAACCCGAAATCCAAAACATTTATCTATCAATAGAAAAACTTATTTATATTCTATCAATTTTCATTTAATTAAAATAAGTTATTTTTTTTGGGTAATGGGAATATTTAGGTTATGTGATAGCTATACAAATGCATGTAGTTAAAAGCATAAATAAAAAAATTATTTGAACGATCAAATTTAGAACTTTCAATTATTAATAAAGATATATAATTAAATCGTTTAATTATTAACAATTTATAAAGCCTAAAAATAAATGTAGGAAAAGACAGGGAAAGATGCATACATGTTTACAAGCCACGTGACCATTTATGAACACGATTTAAATTTTTCCATCAATACCACCAACTTAATTTTAAAAAATTTTTTTATCATCAAGTTGGTAGTAATGATGGTAAAATTTAAATAGTGTTCATAAATGGTCACGTGGTTTGAAAACAGATATACTAAAAAATATGTATGCATCTTTCCCATCTTTTCCTACATTTATTCTATATTTTTAGGCTTTGTAAATTATTAATAATTAAACAATTTAATTATATCTTTATTAATAATTTAAAGTTCTAAATTTGATCGTTCAAATAATCTTTTTATTTATGCTTATGCAATGAATGATTTGTATAGCTATCACTTAACCTAAATATTCCTGTTACCCAAAACAAAATAACTTATTTTAAATGAAAACTGTAAGAATATAATAAATTTTTCTAATGATAGATAAAGGAGAATTGGGTTTCGGGTTGACCATAATATATTTTGGGATAAGAAATTTATTTTTTTATATAATATATTTACGAAGCATATAATATCAATACATGCTTCTGCTTTGCCATATTTTTTTATTATATTTTTTTAAAACACGTGACCATTTATGAACACTATTTAAATTTTAACATCATTACCACCAACTTGATGATAAAAATTTTTTTTTAATTTTTCGTTTATGAATATAGTCTATATCCAAAGTCTTTCAGGTAAAAATTGAAATTCGTGGAAAAAGATATAATCTATTCCTCCAATGAAATAAAAAACAAAAAAAATAATGAAAACTTTCCTTCACGCAAAAGGGGTAAAATAGTTAATTATTGCATTTTGAAGGTAAAAATATTTGAGTAATAAAAATATTAGTATTTTTATCAGTATAACCATGAATTTCATTTAAATTAATTTTATAACGAAATAGTAAAAAATGTAATTATTCTGCGCGCGCAGAGCGCGCGGCTATTCTAGTTTATATTTAAAAAGATTTTTATCGATAAAACAAATTTTAATGTATTGGTTAATGGAATGTTCATTGTGTTTTTTTTTTTAGGTTATGTAATTTATTTTATTGTATCTAAAAATAATTTATTCGAGTTTTTTGTTAATATTTTTGAATGTTTGTTTTGATTGGGTTGAAGTTTTAGTGAAAGCGCCAGCAATTTTATATGCGTCCAAAAATTTTAAATGAATTCAACTGAGTGGATCATACGTATTTTTGGTCGGTAAAAACGCTTTTGAAGGTTTCATTAATTATCCGGTGGCTAATAATGAGTAAGTGACGATACATCGCCCAAAATTACCAAAATATACAATTTTATTTTAATTTTGGTGATTTTAATCAGCAGAAATTGGGCTAAGCAAATTTGCTATTTTGACACCTCGTTTAACACCAAAGAAACCAAGAAAGAAACGTGAGTCTTAACCCATTTAAAACGTTATTTACAATATAAAGGGCTTGATAAAGGGCGTATTTGTGGCCAAAATATTAAAAATCTTATCTTTTAATAAATCAAATTTTTCCCTACCCAGAAATCCCAAAAAATCAAGCAATTTTTTTAATTTCGCCAATAAATAATTCGCCACAAAAAAAAAAAAATAACTTAAAAACCATCAAAAAACTATAAAAGGAAAATACCTTACAAAAAAAAAAATATAAAATATGTGTCATTCCCCAAAAAAAGCAGCTATAATATAAAATTATATTGTTATTAGCAAAACATCTGCTTTAATCTATAGAACACCAAAATACCAAGAAAAATCTTTCTATTCTCTCTCAATACAATAAAGAGACACACTTCCGTATGTCACATTATTTTAATATAAAAATATTCAAAAATACTTGGGGTTGATACTTTTCCAACCTACTTTTTCACGCCTTTTATAAAAACATACAAACGTTTTTTTAAAAAATATAAGAAGAGGAAACGGATCCTTTGATATTATTATTATTATTATTTTATAAGTTTATTTGGCTCGTGTAGACTAAAATTTTATATTGTTTTATCATTAGTAATCATGATATACACGTTTTAATTGGCTTGATTTTATCATGTTTTTAAACATATGGGGTTTAAATTACGTACAATGTGGCCTATGAGGGTTTTTGTTTTTAATTATAATACAATGTTTCTTTTTTTAATTGAGAATTTTGTGTGTATTAGTTTCTTTGTACATTTAATATGTAAATTTGAATACATTTAGGGATAAAAGAGACAATAATGTAGTTAATTTTGAATTAATTATATTTTTGTTAAATTGTGTGTAAAAAAAATGTTTTGTTTCTTGTAAATTTATACAGTTTTGGGAATTATTATTATTATTTCGAGTGGCTAAAATTAGGGGTTTTTGTGTATATACGAGTGAATTTATCTGATTGGCTGATATTAATTAAATTTGATTTTTTAAGTTTTGTAAAAGATTTTTTGTCCTAATTTTAAAAGTGGATTTTTTTTGGGTAAAAGCCAAAATTTTTCGTTGGTCTACAGCTCGGTCTACAGGTACACAATCAAAAGTTACCTTGGCTAAAAATCGAAAAAAACTCACAGAAAATCCAAATTTTCGGGACGGGTAACCGTACACCCCTACCCTAATTCTTTTGATTGTAATAAGAATTATTCAATTTTTAATTTCCAGTGTAAAAATAGGATAATTAATATTAAATTTCATTAGAAAACAGGGTGCCTTAATGACCATTTTCTGTTTCCACCCCTACACCTACCCTACAAGGACATTAAAAATCGATATTTTCTAAATCAAACTTACACTGACAAACCAAATGTTCCATAACTACCATAAAACCCAAAAATAAAAAATTCTTACCAAACCAATGAATACGAACTTACGAATATAAATTTTTCTAAAATTATCATTAATATTTATTTACAAAACTGTCAATTACTCCATCCAATACATTAAAAAACTGTTAACAAGTTAATAAAATAAGATATTATTACATTGTCTATCCATAATAATAATCCTTTACAGTATATCTCACAACCATAGCCTTTTATGTCTCTCTAAAAAATTTATCACTGCAAAAAATCAATACATTGTTATTATAATCATGATTACCTTTTTATGTATTTATTAACTTTATAAAGAAATTTTTTACAAAATATTTTTTATATCACATTTAATAATCTTGCATTATTTTATTGTTAATGGCTCGTTATTATTGATTGATAAATTAATTAAATATTATTTTTTTGCAATTCTTCAAAATTTCTTTATCAAGTGTTAAAATGTGTCTTTTTTTAATCAATTTTTTTGTTATTATACAAAAATTGTTATCAGTGTGTGATAAAATTTATAAATATTTTTACAAGTGTTTAAAAAAATATATTAATCATAATTTTAAAAAAATAATCACCCACACAGAAATTTAACTTGAATGCAAAAATTTATTTTTCTTGTGTGTCTTTCGTTATACAGATCACGTATTACAAAAGTTCAAAGATCTTCAAGTTCAAGGTTAACCTACAAGACATATTGTGTTCTCTAAAAAAGTTGATTGTATTTTTTTGTTTTGTGTGGATAAACCAGTTCGTGTGCAGTATTATTTCATTTTTGTTGGTTTAAAATATTTTTATAGTAATCAAGTAGCTTAAATTTTATTTTAAAAATAAACCTTTTGTTTTTTACAAGACAAAGGGTTTTATTGACTTGAAAATTTAATGTTTCTTAATGTATTTGTTTTTATTATATACTTTTGAAATTTATGATGAAGTCAAAAATTTTTATTGGGTAAAATTTTTTGGCAAATGTTTAATATAATATTATGCCCTTCGGAGATATTAAGTACACAAAAAAAGATTATTTTTTTATACTGCAATGTCCTAAATTATTTGTTAATCGATAAAAATAAACTAGTTAATTTTGAAATTACTTTTTAGAAAAGTTAAGGGGGCTTTCAACTTTAAACTTATAAAAATTGTCCTAATTCGAAAAAAGAAAAATAATTTTTTTAATTAATTTTTTTTTAACTTTCAGACCCGAATAAAATTAATTGATACACTCAAATATCTCGAAAACATTAAAGCAAAATAACGAAAAATGTTTCATATAAAAATTATTAGGTTTGGAGGAGGTCTTCTGATGAGATTAGATTTGGGCCTTGGGAACTATTGGGCTCAGCAGGACCCAGCTTAGGTGTTTTAAATAGAAATAATACTTATTTATTTCAAATTCAGATTTTGTAGCAATATTTAGATCCAGATACGATTTTGGCTAAAAAAAATACAAGGCCCATTTTTTTAGACCCAAAAAAGCTTTTATACGTTTCTAAATGAAAAAAGTTTTTGGTAGTTATTACCATTTTCAAACCATTTTTATTGTATGTTTGTTGTGGAGGAAGACTTTTGGTGATTATTTAAGATTTTGGGCCCTACAGACCTTAATGGGCCCAATTTGGTTTTTTTTAAACTCAAAATGAACAAAATAGATATTTTTGGTAGGTACAATCATTTTTATTGTAAGTATTTTGTTTCAAGACTTCGACTGTTAGTGATTATTTAAGAATTTGGGTCCTACAGACCTAAATCAGCCTAATGCTAAAAATAGATGCAAAGTAGGTCTGTAGGATCAAAAATTTCAAATAATCACTAACAGTCTTCCACCACAACAAAAATTTAATAGAAATGGTTGTAAGTACCAAAAACATCTTTTAACATAGAACATGTTTATAGAGTTGAGGGGGGGGGTACTTCAATGTAATTTCGGGTGGGAGGTAAATGTTATATTTCAAGGGGGGGGGGTAAAATGGACTTAAAATAATTTTAATTTAGGGACTTAAAATAATTTCAAAGAAGATTCAAAATATAAATTTAAACTTGTCCCATGTTCGTGGATTGTGAGTTCACAAACTACTTATAAGTTTTTTTTTATTTAGAGCCGTATAAAAGCTTTTTTGGGTCTAAAAAATGGGCCTTGTATTTTTAGCTAAAATCATATCTGGAACTAAAATTTGCTGCAGAATCTGAATTTGAAATAAACAAGTACTTTTTATTCAAAATTTCTAAGTTGGGCCCAATGGTGTCCGAAGACCCAAATAGAATGCCCCCCACCCCATCATATGGCCCTCTCTAAAACTAACAACTTTTATATATGAAACATTTTTTGTTATTTTGCTTCGTTTTCGATATATCTGAGTGTATCGTTTAAAATGACTCACCTCGTAAAATAATTATTTTTAAAAGGCCCAATTTTAGAAGTATGAACGCTTTTCTCATCGTTCTTGCCAAAAACAACCATAAAACTTGGCTGCAGTAATTGTTTTGATTCAGAGTTAAAATTTTTATGGCATACATTTATTTATAAAAAAAGTATATAAATTTCATAAAATTTAGGTAAACACCCCCTTAAAAATATAATTAAATATAAATTAGCTACTATTCGTAGGCGTATTACTACAAGTATTATACTATAATACTCTCATAACAAATTATCAAGTCATTAAACTTAAAAAAAATTTATACTCTAGTCAATTTAATAAAATAATAACATTTTATTACGTGCCTACATAAATATTAATTTTGATTATTGATTTTCACGTTAAAAATATAATATTTAAATTACATAATAATAGTATTAAATAAATGTAGAAGATATAACATTCAGATGTTTCTTTAAAATGCTTGAATACAAAGATCAGAAAATTACATGTTTATAGTTTGTAAGTAAGAAAGAAGTTTCTTTAATACTATCAGAGTATAATACAAAATGAATATATTTTATTATTTTGCATGACAAAAGTTAGTTTTTTAAAGTACTTAGTACTTGTTTCTCTATGGAACTTATAAATGATAATAAAAGCTTCTTGTTTATTCAATGAACATTCTTATAGATGCAAGTTTTGATGCTTGAAATTATCATAAAGTTTTATGGGTATTGTCTGTTTTGTTATTTACAATGTAAAACAGATTGGATTTTTCATTGTGTAGAGAATTGATGTTTCTATGAGGCTTGGGAACTAGAATTTATTCATCAATCAAAATATTTTTACGTATTGGGCCATTCCGAAAAAATGAAATTTGTGCGTTTTGGAATTATCGACCTTATCTCTGTAACATGGAACATGGGAGGGTACTTCGGAAAAACGAGATCAAATGGGACTTAAGATAATTTCGATTTAGGGACTTAAAATAAACTGAGTTTAGGGATGTATAGGGAGTTAGCATAATTTGAGTTGGAAACTTATTGAACTGATTTTACAAGATACTTTATAGGAAGCTAAAATGTTTGTAATAGATAAGTAGTCCGTAAACATAAACATGTTCCATGCTAATTGCTTGTGTATCTATTTTTCAAACTTGTTAAACCATCATCAAACAAAAAATTGTTTCCATATTTGTACTTATTTGTAATCTCCTTCCCATGCCTGAATCCTGCCTTAAAAAATACTTGAAAATACCAAAAAAAATTTCAAACGAGCGAATAATTTAAGTTAACCAATTTAAATACATTTATTTGTAAATAAAAAAATGAAGACATTATCATAAATTGTCCCTTTATTTTTGACATTAAAAAAAGAGGTCAGAAATTTATATATTTTTCTTTAAAAATATTAGCTTTACGATCCACGAGTTATATTACGTACATTTATTTTATTCGTCGTCAAATGAAGGACAAAGGATTTTTTTAAGGAGTGGTTTCTTCATATTATAAATAATTTTTTTTCAAAAGCTCTCTCACTCTCTCAAAAGAGAATAAAAAGGGTTTGAGCTTAAAAAAATACTTTAGATTTCTTTTAAATATCCTAACCTTGAAATGACACAGAAATTAATATTTTATTATGATAATAACAGAGTTTTAAAAAATGCATTTTATTAAATGACTATTTCTTGATAATTTATAACTTCTAGATCGAATAAAAGTAAAAGTCCATACACTCTAGCAATAAATTAGTAAAATTCAAACCGGTTTCAAAAAAAATATTTTTTCATTATTCTTACATCAATAAATAAGCGTGCGAAATTAACAATAAAAAATGCAATTTAAATAAAAAAATTCAAGGTTAATTTTTGTCCCATTATGATCTTTTGCTATTCTAGAGCGTGAAAGACTTAAAATTGCATTATCATTGCGTTTTATACAAAAAAAATACCTCCTTCAATCTTTTACTCCTCTTTTCGTATTATTCTTTATTTTTATTATTATTATTATTACCCAACGCCTACTTAACTAACATTTATATTGAGAGAAAAACACAATCCTTTCTCTTCCTGAAAAATAATAGCTTTTTACATTAAGGATCAATTTTATAAAATTTTTTTTCAAACTTTAAATACATCCTTTATTATGTTTTTAAAATTTTCTATTTCCACCTGTAAAGATCATTTTCTATTGTGATTTTTCTCTTCTTTCATCATCGTCAAATTGTCTTCTTCTTCGTGTTCTTGGTTTAAAAAATTACAATTGTTATCCTATTGTGTGAATTTATTTAATAAGGATGAATAATAAGTTTAATAGGATTTTAAATGAAGATAGGCTTTTTTTAGACTCGGTGTTTATGCACAAGATTTTTATTTTTAAAGGAGTGCTTAATTAGAGAGAGTTTGTTTGATAAAAAATTTTTTATTTAGATTTATTATAAGTAAAAAAGACCTTATTTTATTTATTTATTTTTTAGAAAATTTTATTTATGAGATTAATTATCGCTTAATTGTAAATTTATGTACTTGTTTAAAATATTTTTTTTTACTTAATTTACGGTTTTTTTATTATGTTCTATTGGGTTTTTTTTGATAATAGAATTTTATTGAGGAAGGCGAGGCGTAATGGATTGGCTGAATTTATTGAATAAAATGAAAATTTATGGAAATGGTAGAATTAAGAAAAATTCTAAGGTTTTTGAATGCAACTTAAAATCGGAAAAGTTAGAAATATTTGTAATTTATTTTAGTGGGGAAATTTTAAATCTTACTTTATAAATTTGAACTTTTTTCGATTTATTACCAACTTCATCAGACTAATAATTACTCGAATAATTATAATGACAAATTTTCATCAGTACTCACTAGAGAAGCTTATATTTTACTTAAAATTATATAAAAATTAAAATTTTATTTAATTTAATTATTACCTGATGAGGTCAGTGGTAGGCGAAACGTTACGTTTTAGTAAAATTATCGGGCTATGATTTCAGATTCTGCCTTTCAAAAATTTTACGAAACATTATGTTCTTTATTTTTTTATTACCCTTTGGAGTTTTCTAGAAATTAAAAAATTTGCCAAATATTTGAGTTTTAGCAGGCTTTTCAGAACCGTTTTGCAGCTGATTGCCTGGGTAAACTTGATTTAAAAAATAAAAAATCCACAAAATCGTAGACTTCAGAGTTGATTTAGCTTGACTAATTAAGCCTCTCATAAAAATAATTACTTTAAAAAAACTTATTACCCTACATTTCAATAATTTCTCCCAAACTCTCAAAAAAGTACCTCAAAAATTTAAAAAAAAATTGATAATTTCATATTTGTTTTGCAAAAGTGGTAGATTAATAAAACTTAAAATGAAATAATACTGCATTATAAGAAAAGTAAATTGAATTTCTTGAATAAACATGTAATTTTCATCAAATCAAAATGATGAATATAAATAAAAGCAGGAGAAAAAAGATTAAAGAACTAAGCGAAAAAAGAGGTTATGTTGTCTGTAATTTAAATGAAATATTTAAAAACCTTTTTTTTTCTTCTTTTAAATAATAATTAAAGGTGTATTATAAATTAAATACTTTAATTAAATTTAATTGTATGTGTGTGTGTGTGTGTGTTTAAAAAATTTATATTTATTTTATGCATTAAAAAGCTAATCTAAAAATATTTCTATGACATACAAAGTGTAATTTTTGAATTATCAATTTATTAATAAACATTTTAATTAATTAACATCAGTCGTAAACTCAAAAAATATGACAAATAAAAGTTTGATTATTAATTTAAATATTAATTAAATTTGACATTTAAAAAATAATAGGTAATTTTTATTTAATTTTCAATTTTGAATAGGAATTATAGAAAAATTTTAATTATTTTTATATTAATAATTATTAGTAATGGGAGATAAATCAAAAAATTACACTACTGAAGAATTTTTAAATGAATTATTGAATTTTTTTTTTAATATCATTAATCAGAAAAAATAATTTTTTTCTTTTTATTATTTATGAGTTTTAGTAATTTATTTATTAGAAAATTATTGAATCATAATGTGGATTGAAGTTTATTGAAGATCAAGTGGGAATTATTATTATTTTAATTTTCATTTTTACTGTGGTAATTATTGTAGGATTAAATGTTATTGGTTACTTAGGTCTAGGGCCAAAATGTACAAAAATAGACAACTCAAGAAGATCATTTTGGGTTTAGCAAAAAATAAAACTTATTGTTTCAGGTTTAGTAGGTTTTTGGGATTGGAATGAATGTGCAACAGTGTCAACAGTGATTAGTTTTTACTGTGACCCAATACAGTGACCCAAAATGACCTAAAATCACAATTAAAATCTAAAAATTCTAAAGTTAAATCAGTAAATAATCTCATATCAAACATATTACATAACTGTGTAAAAACCTTCTTCATTCACCTAACCATCTTATTCCTAATTTAGAATTCCATTAATCCTACCCAACACAAAACCAACCAAAAAACGCATTCAATCAAAAAATGCATTAAATTTGATAATGCATTTAAAAATATCAAAAACCTTGAACTCCGGAAGTGTAAAAGAAAAATCCACACACACACAAATCAAAAAAGGGGTAAAAATTCAAGAACATTTAAAGTTACATAAATAGAATCAGAATTTCTATAAAAAAAACAAGTACCTACTACATGCAAATTTCAATTTAAATTTAAAAATTATTTATTGTATTTAATTCGCGCAATATACAAATAAATTTAATGTAAAAAATAAATAAAGTAATTTGCATACATAAAATTCAATAAAAAGTAATTTTAACTTTACATACTCTGAGTTTGAGACAATGATAAAATAATATTATTCAAAAGTTGATTTCGCGACGAGACGTCTCTATAAATATACATTTTGCTCTTTTAAAGTTTTTTTTTCATCTTTTCTTTTCATCAAGAAAGATTGTTTCGCGTGCTTACAATTTTATTATGTCTCTTATTCTCTGTGTATGCTTTATAAACTTTCTTTTAGCGAACGATGTATGTGCGGTTTTTTTTTATTTTATTGAAGGTCATTTAAATATTAATTAAAGATAGTTATGCATATTTAAATTATTTAAGTTGCATAAATTTAAATAAATGTTTGTTAATGTGTGTGTATTTGTTGAGAAGAGCGATGATAAATTTTTATTAATTTCTGGGAATGTTTTTTTTTTCTTTTTAGCGGCTAGTAAAAAGACGGTTTTTCTTGCCACTGGTGAAGGAAAATCGTAGGCGACCCTTGTTCATGAAATAAAATTTACTGGATCGTAGTTTGTTACTCAGGTTTTAGGCCATTCTTTATTTTTCTAGCTATGAGTCAAAATGTACTGTTTGTAAGATCCAAGTTGTTTATTTAATAATAAAATACAAAAAGCAGCAAACTTTAATTATTTGTCTGTTTGTAATTGAAATTATTTTTGAATAATATTGAATTCGGATTGAATTTAATTTTTTAAGTATAGTAAGTAACAAGTACAACAGAAATTTCCTAGGCTGGTAACCTAGGTTGTCACCCAAGTAAAAATTTTGTTACCGAATCGAATGAAAATTTTGGACATCATTGAGTACACCCTCCTCTCCCCAAACATACCCCTTATAATTGGTTTGTAAAAAAAACTTGATCAAAACTGAGGAGGAGGGTCTAAAAACTTTAGGCACCAAGGTGAAAAATTTGTTACTGCGCAGGAATTGGGTAATGAATTCAGATGTCAAATATAGCCAATATGCAAAATCCCACATCTGCAAAATTGAACCGAAAAAAATATACAATTTTTTAGAGGTACGATGGATTTTGAAAATCGGAAAATGCTTACTCAAAATTATATTCAAATATTGTTGAAAACAATCTTTCATCTTGGAAACAGCTGATAGAATCGTCAGTGAGGCTCAAGTGTTTCCTAACCCATACATTGTCATTTTAAGAAATTAAATTTATTAAGAATTTGACAATGAAGTAAGCATTTTGGAGCACTGTTTAAGTTAAGAGTATGAACTATCAAGCTTGAGGAGCAATACCAGCCCTAAAGAGATAATTCATTATGATTTTTTTTGTTACTTTGTTATTTTTAATTTATGTAACTTTTATCAAGCATCAGAGCTATACCAGCCTGAACGACATGTTGATAGGTATAATATACAGCTCTCGTATGATCGTTAGATACAAAATTATATTAATAACGAAACAAAATTTTGTCTGGACCTGAGAACAATACAAAAAAGAAAATATACATAAATAAAATATAAGAATATATAAATATATGCACGAATATTAATAAAGTAAGTAACGAAAAATCCGCATCTCATATTTATATAGTCTTGAGAATACATTTCTCTTTCGAGAAACGCAAAATATGTAAGCGCAGTAATTACACACTTGACCGACTCTTGAGTTATTCTGTTTTGCTTAAATTTTATAGAATCAGGTTTGCATTTTAATATTTTTTTGGTCACTTTCTTCTAATTAAAATAATTCTCTATAACACTAATTAAATCATAATTAATTATCCATAAAACGAATGACATTTAAATTTTTTGTACGTGTTAAAAATATTAATAAAATTTTTACAAAAATTACAGTTAAAAAAATATTTTTTTACTCGTGTATATTAAATTTCATGAGAAATTTTCTTAAAAAACATTTTTATCCATAAATTAATATTTTTTTTACATAATTAATTTGCAAAAATAAAAAAGTCTTATTTTAATTATGTGATATTAGACTACATAAAGTTAAAACATACTAACTGTTTCCGATTCTGCAAATGCTGCACAGACGTTAGAAAAAAAAGTGACGTCACCGTCTAAAATTTCGTTTACTTATAAATATGGCTTATATAAAAGTAATTCCAAGGCCTTTTTTATAGCATAAAGTAAATAAATTTATATGTGTGAATCTTTATTTTTTTTAGTAATAAAATTTTTTTCTTTAATCAGTCGAACCCAATTTTTCGTCATGACAGATTTTTTAAATGCTAACCATTCGTGTTGATTAGAGAGAATTTATTTATATTAATAAATTGAAAATAATTAAATTTAATATAATCAGAATTTTTAGTACTGTGTAACGCATAGAATAAGAAAAAAAAAGCTTTTAAATTTTGTTCAATTTCTTTTTCGCTCCCATCATCATTTTTGTTATTGTATAAATATAAAACCAAGTTTCTTTTAAAAACAGATCAGTTATAACGATATCAATCAACAAAGATGTTTTTAAAATTTTTTTTATTTTTTGAATTTTAACAGATTTTATGATTCAATATTGGGAATATCTAAAAAAATAACATTCGGGTTTTTGGGAGGGTATATGGGTCAAAATATGAATTTTTCAGAAAATTTTAGTCAATGTTTTAACCTAAATATCGAGTCTTTGACGGGAAACCTTTAATTGGAGTAATGATGATCAATAATAGAAAAATTGGCAAAAAGAATTTTCAATGTTATACTGTGCTGAAATCAAGTATTTTCCGGCTTCTGTGCGCCCGGAATAAACGTGTTTTCCAAGGTGTTTTCCATAAAAACTAACTAAGAAAAAGTTATAATTTTTCAACATTTGAACAATTTTTATATTTTCTCTCCATGGACGATAAAATACTAATCTAGTCAGTAACCAGAAAGTTCCTGACCTCTGTGACCCCAAAAACCTCCTAAAAAACATCTCAAAAAATTGCGAGCCCATTTTTGCAAATCTGAAAATTTCGCCTTAAAAATTCACATTTTGACTCAAGTACACGATACTTTGTGTTTATTTTTCTTTTATCACCAGTATAACTGTATTAATTCACTCGATATTTGTTTAAAAATAGAAGAGCTTTTTTTAGATCACTAGAATTATTATGTCTAAAAATTTGTTATATTTTTTTTATAAATATTTATACTTCAATATTAAACTTATCTAAAAAATGTTTTAAAAATATATAAATTTCAAGTCATAATATTTTTTTTTACAAAATCTAATTAGTTCTTAAAAAACTCATTATTTTTCAGTCATACCTAAGAATACGATATTGACTCACTCGCAGAAATAATATTAAAAACGAATAAAAAAATTTTTATTATCAATGCTAAAAAAATTTATTTTTATAACTGTCGTTCTTATCAAAAAAATACGTAATAAATATTGATAAAATTTTTTATTCAATCGATAAATTTCTTCTCTAACACCTAAAAGACTATAATTTCGATATTTTATATAAGGTCGTGTCTCTTTTAAATATTGACGCCCCTGTTTCTGTGGGGTCTGAAATTAATGCTTTGAGATAGATTTAGTTTTTTATGCCTTTGGGCAGTTTTAGGAACATCAAAAACTATTAGTTAATAAAGTGGTTTTAAGGTGAGAAATTCAAGGTCAGAATATTTTTTTGGGTCTTTTTTGTGATTTATAGAACCTGCAATTTTAAACATCTTTTTAAAAATTTCAATTAATGAAAAACTGGAAATCCTTAAAAGAGCCAACCACATACAAACATTTGTTTAATAAAACTGCATAAATACTAAAATAATTTAAAAAGTCATTTGCATTATAACTGTAAAGTCATTTATTTTTAAACTAATTAGTAATAAATTGCATTCATGCCTACATATGTAAATTAATGTTATATGGACAGTAATGTATGGTAAAAGAAGCCCCCTTTTTTATAGTAAATAATTTAAATATTATATAAAAAGTAATAAAATAAAAAATTATCATATTTGCACGTTTTATGGGCTTAATAATTATCAGAAAAATTTTTTATTCAAATGGGTATTAATCTCAATTTTTTAATAAAAATTTTATGTCCAATTCAAAAATTGATGGATTTTAATGGACAGGGTAATTAAATTCTAGGTGGGTAAATAAATGTTATTAAAAATTGAGATTATAAATTTTTCTAGTTTTTTAATGCAGTTAATAAAATTTCAATTTTATTTAGTTAGACTGTAATTTATAATTTTATTGCTTTTATTTTATTATGTACTGATAGGATGTTAATGGAAAGTACGAGAAATTTGGATCATGAATCAAGTTTTTTAATTATTTTGGACTATATTTAGACACCCAAAAATACTGTACTCTCCTTATAAGATATTTATTTAATTTATTAAATTTTTTAATTTATTGATTGTTATTTTTAAAAAAATAAAAATTATTATTGTATAATCTGCAATAAAATTAAATAATGAGTCATAAAAATAACACCTCAAAATTACAAATTGATAAAAAAAATGACGTAAATTATTATTCAATAATAGTAATTAATTATTTTGTTTTAGAAAATTTCATAAATTATTTTTTTTTAAAAACCTTGAAATATTAAGATTTTTATCAACATCAGAATTATTGTGTAAAAATATAATATGCAAATTTTATTTTTTGGCAATAAAATAAAAAAATTAAAATTTTTATTAAATTTTTACAAGAATTTTAATATTTTTTTTTTTTAGGTAAAATTATTAAAAAATTGATTTATAGAGTACGATTAATAAATTATAATTAAGACGTCAGTAATTTTAATAATCGTGGGCAAAATTTTTATATTTATGGAGATATTCAGTTATTGTAGTGAATAATATTATTGTCATCAGTTTTTTTCGGAATTTTTGCGAATTACCGAGTTATTTATCAAGATTTTGAATTCCAATGATTTAAATTCAAAATGGCGGATTTTTTAACCTCAAAAACCGGAAACTCTTCGTTTTATTCGTTGGCGCCCCCACCGGTGGAGACGCCATTTAATTCTGCTTGACTACCGTGGTTTCAGTAAAATATTAAATATTTTTTGCAAAATTATTCTGTTTTGATAACAGAAATGATGGCATATATTATTATATATATTAAATTATTATATGCCATCATTGCTATTATAAAAACAGAATAATTTTTTGCAACAAATATGTAATATTTTTCTGAAACCGCGGTAGTCAAGCTCGAGTCGGTCGATTTGAATGGCGGCACCACCGGTGGGTTTTACAGGGTCCCTTTGTTTTAACTACTGAGATTTGCTCATTAGATCAACAGATACAAATTCATAATAATGAATTAAAAATCACGCATTTATGATATCTAGTTGATGAAATTTCACGATGTTAATACAAGAGGCGTTTATTTGAAGATTTTAAGGTTAGGAACCTGCCATTTTGGAATAGCCATTTTTAATCTTTTTAATTTCGTTATTTCAGAATGGCGTCCCTGTGCCCTCCTAACTTGGAAAAGGTAAATTTGCGTCAAAGGTTTAAAAGTTCATTCTTTTCATTAAAACTATTTTTGTAATTCAACTATACGTGCTTCATTAAATTTTTATATTTTCTACCTACAGGAGGGGGGGGGGGGGTAATATTCCAGGAGATTAATTTTCTAGTGGAAGAATTTTTCTCAAGGAGGGGGGGCAATTGCTGTGAGGCACTGGGCCGTTCACAGTGATTCCAAAAGCAGTAAATTTTCGCAAAGAATTGAAAAAAAATTTTTTAATTTTTTGGATTAATAGCCAATTTTAGTGAATAAAAAAAATATAAATTCTTTACAGCTCGAAATCTTCGATTAAGAAAAAGCCTGATGCGAATAAAAGTTTGTAAATAAAAAAATGCAAAATAAATAATTTAAAGCATGAAATTTCATAAAAAACCGTCGCATTTATAAAAATTTAACTCCATAAATAAACCGTCTTATTACCAAATAAAAAAAAAGAAGTTTGTCATTTTATATTTTATCTTTCTTTATATAAATTAGGTGTGCCATATTATATGATAATCTTAGCGTATAATACAAAGATGACACACCTTAAAATTTCGTGCAAAAAAAAACTTTTTTCGCTAATAACATAACCTTTAAACAAATGAATCTCTTTTTAATTAAAAGGTTTCAAAAGTTACAAATTTTGGTTAATCGATTGAAATTTATTTATTATTAATGATTAAAATCTTTATGGTTTAAAATAATATGTATTTTTCTTATCTAAAATTAATTTTTTATTTGTGTGTGTGTGTGTGTGTGTGTGTGTATAAATGCATTATTGAATGTAATTGATTATTATCTATAAAAGTAATAAAAATAATATCTTAAAGAAAAATATTTTTAATGCACTAAATAGACATGAAATTAATCATTAGTGTTTTTATTTATATCATTGAACTAAGTTTTTCTTTCGATACGTTTTTTTTTTATATTGAAAAAATGTAGAGTTGGTGATGTAATGGAAAAGTACACTGTGGTTTTGATTTGATTGGGTTTTTGAGATTTTTATTTGGATGGAATTAATTTATGTGAAATTGGAGTTTTAAGGGTCGATTTCTTTCAAAATTAGATCCAAATACGACCAATTTTTTTACTCTAAAATTGAACCTAAATACCCAATCAAAAAAATTTTAATTTAATCCAAAACAGTCAATTCTACAGTACCCTACAACTTTATAAATTCGAATAATATTACAAATAAATAAATATCTTTTTATAAATAAAAATTTATGAAAAGAATTTTAATTACACATAAAAAAATATGAATCATTTAAAATACGTTAAAATTACAAAATATCGTAATTATTAATTAATAATATTTCAATAAAAAATAAGCTAAAACATGAAAAAAAAATTTTATAAAATATCTGTTTTGTTAAAAAACACACATTGGAATGTGTCAGTTTAATAAAAATAAATTATACAGGCAAAAATAAACACATGTAACTATAAACACTTGTTTTTTAAAACCAGATGATATTTTAAGAGAAAGTTATCATGGATTTATAAATTATTTTAGTATCTATGAAATATTTTATTAAATTTTTGAATTTATAATTAATCAAAATTTTCTTTGATCAATTTTTTTTTTGCAATTTATTTATTGTGTGTACTGACTTCCTTTTTATGTTGGAGAATGGAGTGATCTATTAAAGACAGGGAAGATAAATAAATAAATTTTATGTATAGGAAGTATGGATGGTTTAATATTTTAATGTAATGTACAGTAACTTTACTGTTTTGTATGCATTTTGTAATCTTTATTTTTTTTTTTTTTAAGGTTCTTTTATGTCGATTGATTGTAATGATAGTATTTTTAGTTTGACCAAAAAATACCTTAAGGGAACCCAATTTGAGCCAATCAGTAAACAATTCTAACAACATTTTCTGAAACTTAATAAATAAATAATTGACTAAGTTCAATAAAAATCAATCATTAAAAACTCGATCACACACTACAAGCAAGCAAGTAAAAAAAATTTGTTTCATGTTATCCATTAAACACATGCGAGGATCGACTATTTATCATGATCTTATAAACTTCTCTCATAGATTTATTTTCAAAGTTAAAACTGTCATGATATTTACAGACGTATATAATTTACTTTGATCTTCCTGAAACGTGTTTTAGATATTAAAATTAACCTGATTTTTTATGATCATCAGAATTCTAGTTTATTCGAGCTAATTAAAAATTTTTTTCGAATGATTTTTGAAATTTGATATGACTTAATTGAAAAATCATTCAAAAATTAAGTTATTTTCATAAACTGAATAAAATTCAAGATAAGAAAATCTTGAGATAATTAAATAAAAATACAATAAAAGCCTACATTGTTAGAAAAGATATCGATCCCATTTTCTGTTTTGTGTAGGAAGTATATAATTTGCTTGATATAATAAAATATCCTTTATGTACATTTCACCCACACTCTGTTGGGTTATGCCATTTTATATAATCATTGTGTGTGTGTATTTGTCTAAGAAAATACAAAGTTTTATTTGATTTGTTATAACAGTAAAATTTTGTAAAAAATTGTTATTATTCTTGTTTCAACATATTAGTTTTTTTGTATTAAAATCGTGATTATTGTGTTTTTTAGTTTTTACATTTATTTTTTGAAATTTAAGATAACAATTAAATGAAAGTAGGTAGTTTTAGATTTAGGTACAATAATGAAAATTGATTTTTGTTTAAATATACTGTGGGATTGAGATGATTGAAGTTTGGTTGATTACACTGAGAAACTTATGTCTTTGGATCAATGAGTTGTAATGTTAATTTGTACCAATTTCGTTGACTCAATGGTAAGTGATTTGGGCTTCGAAACCGAACTTAGCCTAGGAAGTACCATTCCAAAAGTTGTCAAAAAATTTACTAGTTCTCCTTGGCATTAGAACTCTAGGTTACAACAGGCCTCTAAAATGCGGTTTTTTAGCTTTGATTTAATTTCTCCGACCCACGATTACCTGGAAAGCTTAACATTTTATCACTTTTAAAAGTTATTTAGGACTTTTTGGGCCACTGATAACAAATCTAAATTTTAGATACTAAAATTTGAAACAACAAATATTTCTAAGTTATCAATTCCATACTTTCTTTTCAAGCAAAATCAATATTGCAAGTAATATTTTAAGTAGCATGGTACTTAAAAACCCAAGCATAACAAACTTAAAGTATACCAAAAGAATTTCTGTATAAAATATTTTCATGTTATCAATTTCTATAAAACTGATAAAAAAACTGCAAAGTTATGAGAGTTTATTCTAAGAGACATGGACTTAAACTTAATAAATATTACACATATTTGAAACTTGAAACTCACATTTAGATAAATTAAAATTTATAACACGATGATGCTAAAATTATTTTTTAACCCCTTAGCTAAGCTGAATTAAAATATAAAATACCGTAAATGCATAAGAATTCAAGATTATAATTATACTTTCTATGACGTAATACGAAACATATTTTATTTTAAAAAAATTCATAATTTACAAAGATACAGGATTAATATTAATTTTTCTTAATAAAGTTGTTGGTTAATTTGATAAATTATTGATAATTAAATAGCGTATGAAATCAATAATGCCTTTACATATTTAAAAACTAGTTTAATTAAACTTTGATTATTTAATTCAATTTGAATTCGATTAATGAGATTTTTTTTTATATTCAGGTAAGGAGATTTTTAAATTTCATAATTATTATTTATCATAATATATATCATTTTAAGTAGCTTATTGATCATTTAAATGTGTGTTGGATTTATTTTCTCTGGTTGGTATAATTTAATTTTTTATGATTTATGATGTAATAATAATGAGTATTGTGAAAATTTAATATTATAAGGTTTTTACAGAAGAATTTGAAGTTATTGTATATTGAGGTATTCAGGTGGGTTTAGATGAGAGAAATTTTTCATTCATAACACATGATTGCATTCATTTTAATTGTAAGAAATTTCAACCACCCCCCTCGCTCTTGTTTTCAACTTGTCTTGTGTATTTTATGCAAAATTTCGAATTTATTTCTTCGAAATATCGAGAATTCCAAACCCAATAAATGTTATTTTCGTCGGAAAAATTAAAAGAAAAAATTCGCCAATACCTGGCTTGAGTCTTTTAAACTTTACTCAAACTTTACTCCTATTTATAGTAGCAGAGCCTATACGATGCAAGGTGAACTTTTGAGTAAGAAAACAGAACTATTTATGAAAGGAAGCCCATTAACTCGGTTCTGTCCATTTGCAATTATGTTTGGTTATAGTCAAAAGTTTACCCTACATCTACTATAGGCTATTCTGAATTAAAAGCTTTTGTGCACGAGTCTGTACATTACCCTTTGAAACCAGCTTATGCCCTATTTGGTAACATTAGACTTTAAAATTCGTCAAAATTTATTATTTTCTAAGATAAAAACAGTCAAATAAACAAATTATCATCAAATTTAGTCCAATTTCCCGTGGTTTAAAAATAGCACATGCAATATTTAAGCAAAATACAAGTCGACAAAACCAGTTTTTTTATCACTTTAAAAATTAAGGTCAGTAGGAGATCCATCATAAGTTCCACATCAAAGCAAAAAAATAAAATATTGAAATGATCAGATTAAGATAAACCAAGTCAACTTCATCATTCACTGATTCCGATGCATCAGAGTTCAAACGAATTCAAAGAAACGTGAAATCAAAGATAAATTTAACATAACCTAAAAACAACATAACCTAAAACAAAATTTAAAAATTCACTCTAACCATCCGAATCAATCCATAAATATTAAAATTTTGCAATTAACATAATATTTACTAAAGAAGATTTAAAATATCCACTAACACACACACACAAAAATTATATAATATTTGTAATTACAATTTACAAATATGTAACTGTTAAGTAAATATTTTTCTTATAAATTTTATGCAATATTGTTTATACATATATTTATTTTATAATGTGTAATAATTTATTCAAATAATTAGTAATCAAGTACATAGATTACACATTTTCAGCACTAAACCACAAAAATTAAGATATCAAAAAAATTTAATGATTATTATTATTTTAGGTATTTCTAAAAAAATTTTCTATATTATAATATACCCAAATTATTATTATAAAAGAGAAATAGCTTAATTACTATATCAATATTTTTTTTTCTCTTTTTTATAAAACACGCAAGTTTTACGCCTTGTTATTATAATCGTAATATATTACTTTTAGTATGTAGTACTGTGTTAAAAAAGAAAAAAAGTATGCGCCGAGTTTCGTGAGTTTTTATTTATAAGAAATTTATATAAAAAATATATATTTAGGAAGGTATGCATGCGTGCATAAGGAACATTCGTCAAAAAGTTTGTATGTGTGTGTGGGTGACATATACTAGTTTCATTGTTGAAAGATAACATTTTTTTAATTGATAATGTATGATTTTATTTTGAAGTAATTAATTGATTCGTTTGTATACCATACTTTTTTGGAATTTTTAGGCAAGTTGGTTTTTTTTTGAAAAAGTTATGTTATTTGTTAGCTGCTATTTAATATTTTTTTATGGGGAGTAAAAAATTGTGGTAAAATATCTTTTTTTGATCAATTTGAACCTTAGAATTTTATGAGTCTGGAATTTTTGGAAATAGCTACTTAGAAAATAATGAATATTAAATTTTTGTATTAGTTGGGTAATTAAGAAAAAAAATGTTAACCTATTTTGCCTGCATAAAATTGAAGTGAATCAGAAAATACTGAAAAATCTATTAAGTGCATATTATGGCATTTATTTATTTTCTGGGGTGTTTTTACTACAGCTCGTTACTCCAGTCAAAATGCGAGTTTGGTTACCTAATTACTGCATGGCAACAACCAGATTTGGTCTAATTTAGGTTTTTTGGGTAGCTGTTCACAAATTTTGAGGTCATTTTGAAAAGAAATTTGAGCATCACCCTTAAATTTGCAAAAACTACCCCCAAAAAAGGCTATTTTTGATATTTTTGCGCTTTGAGCGTCTAGATTTGATCCATATCGGTTTTTTGGGTCATTGTTCAAGAATTTTGGGGATGTTTTTATGAAAAATTAATATTTCACCCTCAAATTAGGAAAAACTACCCCTATAAGGGCTATATTTACTGTTTTCATAATTTAAGCTATTTTAAGGGTGAAATATTAATTTTATCTAAAAAAAATCACCAAAATTATTGATCAGCGATCCAAAAAACCTCTATGTGCCAAATCTGGGCACTAAATGTATAAAAATAATATAACTTCTGAAAATTTCTAATAACTAAGCATTTGGTAAAAACGAGGGTAAAAATAAATATTTCTAGATCAGGTTACATATGTTTTTTCGCTCCAATATACTTTTCCGAATAATTTGCTCAGGTAAAATCAGAATAGATAAATAAAAATGTTCCCAAAAATTTCAAATAGTTCAGGGTCTCATTTTGTACCCAAAAGTTTCAAAATCAATCATACCCAAGATCATACCCAATAAAAACTCATAATCTACCCACGTTAATCAATCCAACAAAAACAGAAACAGAAGTGATAACTCATCAATAAATTTACCTTCCCCAAACACCCATATCACTTTCAAAATTCGGCAACATCGCAATTTCGAGTTTATTAAAGAATTATCGTTTCATCCTTTTTACATATATATTTGCATCGGTTATTTTCGAGGGGTCGTCAACTAAGAAGTCTTCAAGACTTCACAGACTTCTACTTGACTTCCACAAAAAAATTTTTTTTTTTGATTTTTCAAGTTTTTAGGTATATTATGGGGGTTTTCGGGTACGCTGAGCTCGAATCCGGTGTTAATTTTCAAAAATTCCAAATAATTGACCCCAAAACGGCAAAATTAGGTAAAAATAATATCAATTTTAAAAATTTTAATTAATTATTCTTGACTTCAGCACATGAGGTTTAGGGAAATGCTGCTACCGAATTTTTTAGCCAAAAATCTAAATAATTGACCCCGAAACCGAAAAATTCGGTAAAATTATTATTTTAAAAAATTGTAATTAATTAAACTCGACTGCGGCACACGGGGTTAAGGGACATGCTGAGTTCGAATTTCTTAACAGAATTTCCGAATAATGGTCCCCGAAACCGCAAATTTCGGTAAAAATATTACTATTCTTAAAAATTTTATTCAATTATTCTTGACTGCGGCACTAGGGTTTTAGGAACATTGCGAACCCGATTTGTTTAGCCAAATTTCAGAAGTCCAAATGTTTGACCCCGAAACCGAATTTTTCGGTAAACATACTATTATTTATAGTAAATTTAATTAATTATTTTTGTTTGCAGTACTTGAGTTTTTAGGACATTGGGAATCTTAATTTCTTAACCAAATTTTACAACATTAAATAATAAAACCCGAATCCGCAAAATTCGAGAAAATTGTATTATAATATTGTAATTTGATTGTAATTAATTTTTACTGACTGCGTAACTTGGGCTTTAGGCGCATGCTTACCCTAATTTCATAGAAAAATTTTAATGTTACAAATTATTCACCCCGATACCGATTAATTTTCAAAAATTTTGAATAATTGGCCCCAAAACCGCAAAATTCGGTAAAAAAATGTTATTTATAAACTTTTTAAACTTTTTTTAGCTGCGATATGGATTTCGGATTTAAAAATATGCAGATTCCGAATTTTTCATCCAAAAGTTGAAATAACGGATCCACATACCGTAAAATTCGGTAACAATATTATTATTTTTAAAAATTTGAAAGGATTTTTTTTACTGCTGTACTTAAGGTTTTCGAAAATGCTGAAACCGAATTTCTTGACCAAATTTCGAAATAATGGATCCCGAAACCGTGAAATTCGGTAAAAATATTATTTTAAAAGATTTAAAATAAATATTGTTGCATGCAGTACTTGGTGCTTTGGAGCATGCTGAATCCTAATTTTTCAATCAAATTTTAAAATTAGATCTAAAAACCGAAAAATTCGGTAAAAATATTATACTCTTTAAAAGTTTTGATTAATTTTTTTTTTTACTGCGGTACTTAAGTCTAAGGATATGCAGAACTCGAGGGGGAGAAATCTCGGAACTGCGTAGCAGTTGCGCGCCAGTTCCATGGCAGTTTCATAAAAACTGCGTGCGCGAGTTCGTCGTAGTTTCTGGCAGTTCCGCGCCAGTTCCACTATATTTATAGGCAATATAAAAAATATTGTAAAATATAATAAAATATTATAAAATATTATAAAAAATTAGTCTACAATAAAAAAAATTTACAACCAGTTTGTGAACTCACAAACAAAGGTGGAACATTTTTAAATTTATACTTTAATCACCGCTAGTATTTTGTATGAGATTTTGTAACCATTAAGTAAATACTATTCTAGGACGTTCAACAATTTTATTAAATTATTAAATATTAAATTAATAAATCTTTTTAAGAGCAATTATTATAAGATTGGTGTCATTGGATTATGCTCGGGATTATGTAACAAAATTTAGTAACAAGTCTTAATTATAAGAAGGTTCCTTAGTGGCGAAACGTACGCATCCAGTAAAATACTCGATATTAATTTAGTAAAACGACAAGCCTGACAGTAGCGTAACCTAAGGAAGTAGGCTATAATAAAATAACGACAAGTCAAGCCTGACAGTAGCCTAACCTAAGGAAGTAGGCTATAATAAAATAACGACAAGTCAAGCCTGACAGTAGCGTAACCTAAGGAAGTAGGCTATAATAAAGAACGACACGTCAAGCCTTACAGTAGCGTAACCTAAGGAAGTAGGCTATAATAAAATAACGACAAGTCAAGCCTGACAGTAGCCTAACCTAAGGAAGTAGGCTATAATAAAGAACGACACGTCAAGCCTTACAGTAGCGTAACCTAAGGAAGTAGGCTACAATAAAAAACGACACGTCAAGCCTTAAAGTAACGTAACCTAAGGAAGTAGGCTACAATAAAAAACGACACGTCAAGCCTTACAGTAGCGTAACCTAAGGAAACAGGCTATAATAAAATAACGACACGTCAAGCCTTACAGTAGCGTAACCTAAGGAAGTAGGCTATAATAAAAAACGACACGTCAAGCCTTACAGTAGCGTAACCTAAGGAAACAGACTATAATAAAATATCGACACGTCAAGCCTGACAGTAGCGTAACCTAAGGTAGTAGGCTATAATAAAGAACGACACGTCAAGCCTTACAGTAGCGTAACCTAAGGAAGTAGGCTATAATAAAGAACGACACGTCAAGCCTTACAGTAGCGTAACCTAAGGAAGTAGGCTATAATAAAGAACGACACGTCAAGCCTTACAGTAGCGTAACCTAAGGAAACAGACTATAATAAAATATCGACACGTCAAGCCTGACAGTAGCGTAACCTAAGGAAGTAGGCTATAATAAAGAATGACACGTCAAGCCTTACAGTAGCGTAACCTAAGGAAGTAGGCTACAATAAAAAACGACACGTCAAGCCTTACAGTAGCGCAACCTAAGGAAGTAGGCTATAATAAAGAATGACACGTCAAGCCTTACTGTAGCATAATCTAAGGAAACAGGCTATAATAAAATAACGACACGTCAAGCCTTACAGAAGCGTAATCTAAGGAAACAGGCTATAATAAAATAACGATCATAACAATCTCCATCTTCAAGGATTTTACCCGTACCACCGTGTACTTAAAGTTTCCCATTTAAATAACATGGGAATTTTGACTTTTCAGTTTACTAATTTTTTAACATGCTTTAAAAATTTTTTTAAACACTAGCCAGCAGATAGAAAATGATATTTAGACATATAATATTAAAAAATGATCATTTTATTTTTTTTTAAAATACTTTTGTCCCTTCCTTTTTAAATCAATTTAATAATAAAAATATATAATACAAAAAATATAGTAAATTTAATAACTAGAGTGCAGACATAGTTGGGTATTTAAATTTAATATTAAATTTTGAAAAAGAAAATTTTTGAAATTTACTAAAATTTGTTTATAAGAAACTCTGGAAATTCAGGGAATTTGGTTGAAACACTAAAAAAGTACTGGAAAATTTTAAAAAATAGTCTGGAAAGTCAGGGAATTTTAAAACTTCAGTTCCGTGGCCACCCTCACTATACCATTGCATGAGGTTATCTTGGTGTAACTCTTGTGTGTGTGTGAGCGAAATTTTTGTCTCAATCTAGTGCTTTCAAAAATTATAAAAAATACCTAAATTTTTATTATTTTTGGACGTAATACCTAATACTTTTCAATGAAAGTAATAATTTTAGAAAACTTGGTTTTAAGAGATATATTGGATCTGATAATTAATGATTTGAAAAATTTTTTATTAAAGTTTTTGTCACCAAAAAAAAACTCGAAAAAAACTGACCTGATACTTAATTATTTGAAAAGTTTTGTCTCCAAATTTTACGTTGTGTTGATGTAAGTCTTGACGTGTCGTTTTTTATCATAACCTACTTTCTTAGGTTAAGTTACTGTAAGGCTTGACGTGTCGTTTTTTATTATAGCTTACTTCCTTAGGTTACGGTACTGTAAGGCTTGAAGTGTCATTTTTTATTGTAGCCTACTTCCTTAGGTTACGCTACTGTAAGGCTTGACGTGTCGTTATTTTATTATAGCCTGTTTCCTTAGGTTATGCTACCGTAAGGCTTGACGTGTCGTTCTTTATTATAGCCTACTTCCTTAGGTTACGCTACTGTCAGGCTTGACGTGTCGATATTTTATTATAGTCTGTTTCCTTAGGTTACGCTACTGTAAGGCTTGACGTGTCGTTCTTTATTATAGCCTACTTCCTTAGGTTACGCTACTGTAAGGCTTGACGTGTCGTTCTTTATTATAGCCTACTTCCTTAGGTTACGCTACTGTAAGGCTTGACGTGTCGTTCTTTATTATAGCCTACTTCCTTAGGTTACGCTACTGTCAGGCTTGACGTGTCGATATTTTATTATAGTCTGTTTCCTTAGGTTACGCTACTGTAAGGCTTGACGTGTCGTTCTTTATTATAGCCTACTTCCTTAGGTTACGCTACTGTAAGGCTTGACGTGTCGTTTTTTATTGTAGCCTACTTCCTTAGGTTACGCTACTGTAAGGCTTGACGTGTCGTTATTTTATTATAGCCTGTTTCCTTAGGTTATGCTACCGTAAGGCTTGACGTGTCGTTCTTTATTATAGCCTACTTCCTTAAGTTACGCTACTGTAAGGCTTGACGTGTCGTTTAATTTAATTATACTTACTAATTAAAAAAATAATTTCCTCGTTAAAATAAGAATTTTAAAAAGAAAGAACCTATTTTTTTATTTTTTTGTAAGTATAAATTAAATTTTAATTTTCTTCTATTAATTTACAAATTATAGTTTATGACATGAATTGTTGAATAATAGTTAATTGTTAATTAATTAGAAATGTTTTTGGAAAATAAAAATCTTATAATTCTATAAGACTACTACTCTAATTATTCTTAAGGCCGTTAAAATGAATAATGAAATATGGATACTTCCACAAAAGATAAATTTATGAGAGACATTTTTTAGAATGAAAATTAGCCATTTCTCCCACCATTTTGATTTTTTAAACTTGGATGCCAAATTCGCATTCAACATATCCAAAAAACCCCCAGATATCCGAAATATTCAAAAGTTCGGAGTTGTCACCCCCTCGGGGAAACGCTGCTTCCGAATTTTTTAGCCAAAAATCTAAATAATTGACCCTAAGACCGGAAAATAAAAATAATAAAAATTCAAATCTTTAAAAGTTTTTAAAAGAACTTTAATAAATAATAAATTAAGTAAAAACACATAATTAAATATTTGTGAGTTTCTTCATATACCCAAAAAATAAATATTTTGAAATAAAAAACAAAAAATTAAATATAATTGCCTTGATTATATGATATCATCAGGAGGATTATATGTATAATTGCCCCAATGATATGCATATAATTGTCAGGATTACAGAATATTATTGTCCTGATGATATAATATCATCAGGGTGATTACACCTATAATCGTACAAATATGATTATATGATATCATTGTCACAATTATATAATTTTCTCAGTGTGTACTGGGCATAATTGTCAAATGAATCATATGAAATTAAATTGCCCTATCTCGATATGTGTATGTATATATGTATTATACATCCCTTTTTTTATTAAGACTTATCAAGTGACAACATTAAATAATTTTTTTACATTCCTTTAAAAAACTTATAACTGATTTGTGTGCACACAACCAAAATGAATGGAACATGTTTACTTACTGCTGAGCATAGACACTCTAATTACAATACAATTTATTTTTATAATTTTTAATTATCACCTTTACTAAATGTTAAGATTCTAAATCCAAACTATTCTGATTCCCCAAACTCGTATTATTCTAGGTCCCTAAATTAAAAACAGTCTAAGTCCCTAAACCCGGTTTATTCTGAGTCCCTAAACTCGGATTATTCTAAGTCCCAAAATTGAAATTATTTTAAGTCTCATTTGACCCCTCCCTCCTTAATTTTCAAGTTCTTGAGGCCCCCTCCCTATAAACATGTTCCATGTTAAAATTTAATTTTATTTAATATGATTAATTTAACAATTATTTCCAGTACAGGTCATTAAAATAATATAATATATATACTTGGAAAATATTTGGGCGATAAATAAATAATTAAAATTTAATATATATTTGGTTAGAGTCGTTGACCATGAGCAGCTTAATTCAGCCAAATTTGCAATCAATCCAATGGGCCTTCTGAGCCTAGAGTCGCAGGGCTCAATGTTATGGAACAGGGTTTTTTGGTAATTTTCAATGAAATGCTTAAACTCACATGTTAACCAAAACCCTTCTGGTTGGTCTCACATTTTTTGGTAAGTTTCACCTTTCAAACGCCGTAAACCGCAATTTTTTATCGCTAATTTTCTAATCAAAGTAGCCAATTAACCAAATTTTAAATTGCTGTCATATTCGTAATTTCTGACAAAAAAGGGTTAATTAGTGAAAAAAAAATTGCAGTGTACGACGCTTGAAATGTGACACTTACGTCAAAAAAATGAGACCAACCAGAAGTGTTTCGGTTAACTTGTGAGGTTTAAGCTCGGGTTTAAGCGTTTCATATAAATTACCAAAAAACCCTATTTTATAATATTTAACCCTGCGCTTATAGGCCCAGAAGGCCTATTAGAATGAACGGAGGGTAGCCGGCATGTTTTTTCAACATAATAAACTCATCCATAATCAATTGGTGTAATTTCGAGTTCCAAATGTATTGAACTCCCCTTGTTAGTTAAGATTCTAACGTAATACAAGTTTTGATAAATCATAAACTTCAAAGTTTTTTAGGATATTTTAGAATTTTGGCAGATAATTGACAGCTGTTAATAACTAATCTTGTCAATCTGACATCAGATTCAAAATCAGCAACCTCAAAAACATAAAGATATATACTTTAAAAATCAATAGAAAAAAGATTTTTATTAAAATATGTTTATGAAAAAATGCCAAGAAATTAAAATAATAATTTGTTAACTGTATTAGATAATTAAACAAATTTATAACAAAGTTTAAGCTGTATAAAAATTATAAATTAAATATTTTATGTTCAAAAATCAAATAGTAATTCATCAATATATAATGTATTAAAAAACTACCTTTCTTTTATTTATAAACAAAGTGTAGAATATAAAGAAATTTAATTAATTATTCAATAAATAATAATAATAATAATAATAATTATAATAAGAATAACATATTAATAAATAAATAATTACTTCAATTGGGGTCTGCCGCGCGTTGCCTATAAATATAGTGGAACTGGCGCGGAACTGCCAGAAACTACGACGAACTCGCGCACGCAGTTTTTATGAAACTGCCATGGAACTGGCGCGCAACTGCTACGCAGTTCCGAGATTTCTCCCCCTCGAGTTCTGCATATCCTTAGACTTAAGTACCGCAGTAAAAAAAAAAATTAATCAAAACTTTTAAAGAGTATAATATTTTTACCGAATTTTTCGGTTTTTAGATCTAATTTTAAAATTTGATTGAAAAATTAGGATTCAGCATGCTCCAAAGCACCAAGTACTGCAGGCAACAATATTTATTTTAAATCTTTTAAAATAATATTTTTACCGAATTTCACGGTTTCGGGATCCATTATTTCGAAATTTGGTCAAGAAATTCGGTTTCAGCATTTTCGAAAACCTTAAGTACAGCAGTAAAAAAAATCCTTTCAAATTTTTAAAAATAATAATATTGTTACCGAATTTTACGGTATGTGGATCCGTTATTTCAACTTTTGGATGAAAAATTCGGAATCTGCATATTTTTAAATCCGAAATCCATATCGCAGCTAAAAAAAGTTTAAAAAGTTTATAAATAACATTTTTTTACCGAATTTTGCGGTTTTGGGGCCAATTATTCAAAATTTTTGAAAATTAATCGGTATCGGGGTGAATAATTTGTAACATTAAAATTTTTCTATGAAATTAGGGTAAGCATGCGCCTAAAGCCCAAGTTACGCAGTCAGTAAAAATTAATTACAATCAAATTACAATATTATAATACAATTTTCTCGAATTTTGCGGATTCGGGTTTTATTATTTAATGTTGTAAAATTTGGTTAAGAAATTAAGATTCCCAATGTCCTAAAAACTCAAGTACTGCAAACAAAAATAATTAATTAAATTTACTATAAATAATAGTATGTTTACCGAAAAATTCGGTTTCGGGGTCAAACATTTGGACTTCTGAAATTTGGCTAAACAAATCGGGTTCGCAATGTTCCTAAAACCCTAGTGCCGCAGTCAAGAATAATTGAATAAAATTTTTAAGAATAGTAATATTTTTACCGAAATTTGCGGTTTCGGGGACCATTATTCGGAAATTCTGTTAAGAAATTCGAACTTAGCATGTCCCTTAACCCCGTGTGCCGCAGTCGAGTTTAATTAATTACAATTTTTCAAAATAATAATTTTACCGAATTTTTCGGTTTCGGGGTCAATTATTTAGATTTTTGGCTAAAAAATTCGGTAGCAGCATTTCCCTAAACCTCATGTGCTGAAGTCAAGAATAATTAATTAAAATTTTTAAAATTGATATTATTTTTACCTAATTTTGCGGTTTTGGGGCCAATTATTCGGAATTTTTGAAAATTAACACCGGATTCGAGCTCAGCGTGCCCAAAAACCCCCATAATATACCTAAAAACTTGAAAAATCAAAAAAAATTTTTTTTTGATGGAAGTCAAGTAGAAGTCTGTGAAGTCTTGAAGACTTCTTAGTTGACGACCCCTCGGTTATTTTTTTTATTTTTAACTTTCTGTGCGGTCGACCGAAAGAAATGCCAAGTTAACTAACACACATACAAAAAACACAGACAAGATTCTCTCTATACCATTGAGTGCTCTTTCTCTCTGAAAAGACTTTTGCATATGCAAAAATGAAAAATAAAAGAAACTAATAATAATAAAAGAGAAGCTAAAGAAAGAATATCTATAGATGCAATATTATAAACTAACACTTTGAATTTAAAGATATTGCAAGCATATGCAATTCGCTTTTTTTTAATAAAAATTTATACTTAGAAGATTAATTCCTCTGGTTTTTTTTTTGCGAATATAATTCCGAGATATTAGGAACAGTCGGGTAATTGTATTATGATTTATAGAGAAATTTATTATTCGATTTTTTTAATGAAAATAATGTGATATTTATTATTATTATTATTATTGCCACCGGAAATAAAGAAATAATTGTGAAGGAATTTTTATGTGTGCAGTTTCGAGCTTAAGTTGCATTTATAAGCGTAATTTCTTTAAAGACGGTTTGTAAGTGGTTTTCATGTACACTGAAAAAGTATTCTGTTTGAGGTTATTGGAATTTGCTTACCATAGGTGGATTTTTTGCTTTGGTAGTTATTGGAAACCACTTGCTGAAAACGGAGTTGGTAACCAGATTTTTCTGGTTCCAAGCTGAATAGTTTTTTAGTGCACACAGTCAGGTTGCTCAGAATTTTTTCATTTAGAAATTAGTTGCAAAGTACAAATTTTCGCTTAAAATTACAAAAAATTCAAGCCTGACAACCTAACAATATAAATTTCCAGCGTAATAACAAACTTTCATCAAAAAATGTGCAAAATCATTGATAAACCATTTCTGCATAAAATACTTAAAAAATGATTATTATTATTAAAGCATGATTTACAATATAATTTCTTGCTTGATTTACGATTATCATTTATTTGTTTTCTTTAAACAATTCACATTTATGCAGCCAAATAAAATTTCTCTGTGTATTGGTTACAATATGTCATACGAATTTGAGAATACAAAAGAAATTATACTTGAATAACAAACGAACAAAAAAATAATAAATAAAAGGAACCCTCATAATTTTTGACCAATGTTGCATATTAACTTGGATAACTATAAAATTTTTTAAATTTTAAGTATGGCTTTAATAATATCGTAAAAATATTTTTTAAAACCAATCGTTATTTTTTATGTACTCTTTGGGTAATATTTTTTTTTGAGTTGTTAGCTTTGTTATTTATTGGATTTTTTTGGGGTAATTTTTTAGGTTTTGGGAATTGATAGTTGTTGGGGGAAGGTATTATTGGTTTTGTATTGATAAAATTTGGGGCTTAGGCTCGAGTAGATAGAAATTTTCAGAAATCAATCAAAAAGTACCTTAGGCCCTTCAAATCCAAAGAGCTAAAAATAAAAACTTTTCTGTACTAAACTTTTATTACAAAATAAAACCCCTTGCAATAATTTCATTTTTATAGCCAAAAAAAAACCTTTTTACACATTTTTACTATCTCCATGTAATCTCTTAAAAAACAAAAATTTACATTTACTAACCTTTTAAAAAAAATATAATTCTTACCCTAAAGATTTAAATCACTAAAGTTATAAAAAATACATTTTTAAATAAATTATGCACTAAAGTAAACCTCGTATTTTACACTTGTGGCTTTAAGAATTATTTGTGCTTATATGGTTAAGTAGTTTAAAAGCTTCTTATACAAACATGTAAATAATTCTGTAAGTTTTCAACGAAATATTAAATTAAGTTGTTTAATAAATTATAATTAAAAAGTATTTAGCCTATTAATCAACTGTGCGATTAGTTTAATAATTCAGTCTTAATAAAAATGTAAACCATTTGGTAAGCGTGCTGAAAAAACGTAACGTAATCATTCGAGCACAAAAAACAGGTGCTGCTTTTTTTTAAAAATATATAACAGAAATTTATTACGCATTTCTCATTTTAACGAACCTTACATCTCTTATGTTGTGACCAAAAATCAGACCGAAAAGACACTTTTTTTCACGCATTGTAATTTAAAGAAGCAGGTTATGGTGTCCTAAATATATGCAGATTTCTTGGATATCTTGACATGTTTACTTTTTTAAGCTGGTTATGTGTTTGATGATAAAGATTTTTATTTTTTTTTTTTTATTTAACGAGAAAGATTAAATGTAAAAAATATCTTGAAGGTTATGTTGTATTATTTAAGCTTAATGAGACTATTATTAGCTGGATTTTAACATAAATTTTATAAGATTTTTTTTTTTCTTCAAAAAATTGTACTTTTTTTAATATGATTTTTATTTGGCACTGAAAATATGGGGCGTTTCATGGTGATTGAGGCAGGTGGATTTTTGAAATTTTGCCAAATTATGAGTTTTGGAGAATGTGAAAATTTATAAAATTAAATATTTTCTGATTCGATGTAGAAGTTAAGAGTACACCTGTAAATTACAATTTGCTAAAATTTTAGGCATTTTTCAGCTTAAAAATAGAGTATCTCAAAAAAATATAAAAATTTATGGTTTAAACTTTGAGCACTGTAGGAAATCCTTCTCTGAGAAACCCAGAGAAGCCAGTATTCTTGTCGTTTTTCCAAAGAGCGCCAAGTTTGAGCCAATTAAAGCTCCATCAAACTACCTTTAACCTAAAAAATGAAACCCTTGACATGAAAATACCCATACACACTTAATCTCTATACTCTCACAAGATTAAAATTTTTATTTTTCAGTGTTGAAATCTGAAAAATAAAAATATTTAATTGTTTAACATTAAAAATAAAAAAAAAAATACAAAAAAATTTTTTATGCAAATCTCAAAAAAATGATGACAAATTTTTTTTTATAAGTATAAATTATATTTTAAACAAGTTAATTACTGCATAAAAAAAAATAAATAACTTACATTTCATTATTTAAAAAATTACTTTGTAAACCAGCTAAAAAAAAAACTCGTTTCTTCATCATCACCAACTTAATAATAATTTATTAATATAAAAAATTGAAAGTGTAAAATAAAAAATTCATATTTTTCCATTTAGTTAAAACTGCCTTAACCCTCATTCCTTGTGGTTTATCATTTTTTTACAGTGCTTAAATAATTGCAAAATAATTTTTATTTGTTTTTTTTTTTTTAAATTACATAATTCTCAATAATAATTCGACATTTCTTCATCTACATAAACACTACACCTACAAAAAAAGAGTTTTAGAGATTATCTTACATTTTAAAAAATCGTTAAAGTACTAACAGAGCGTTTCAGAGTTTAAATACTCAGATTTCACTCTAAGGATTTTAGTTGCAAGGGTATTTTTTTTAAAAGTCGAGTGTATTATTTTTTTACCCTTGTTTTATGTATTGAAGCCTTTCACATTTTTTTAGGCTTCACAATATTATGATTTTTTTTCAGTTTCGTTATTAAAGATTATGGACTATCATTGTACTTTCCATTTTTTTAGGTAAGAGAGAGTTTTGTGTTTATTGTAAACTAATCTGTAAAAAATATTACTTTTTTAATTATGACTTTGCTGTATTTTTAGGGGAAAGTTGTATAAAACCGAACCTAAGTTTAATTTTCACTTGAAAATATTTTACCAAATAATTAACACCTTATTGCACTTGATTAATGTACTGAGATCCTGAAGGCCATCAGAAAATTTAATATCATAAGTGAAAGTTATTACACACACGTGCTGATGAGTGGTTGATTCACCAAGTTCGCCTTATTTTGAAGGCCTCGTGATTTACTTACTGCATGAAATCTAATGAAACTTATTTATTTATCTAACATTTTTTTACATTCAATTCTTGTCATTTAAACAAAAATACTTTAAAGGCTGTTTTTAATCTATACAAATTTTTCTTTCTTCGAATAAATCAATAAAAATTCAATAGAAAAATAAATTTCCATACACGCTGTATCTTTTTAAAAAATCTGCTCTCTTGATGAATTATCAATGATCTTTTTTAAAACATTTAACTTCCTCTTTTAAAAATACACAATCAAAGAATTGCATATTCAAATTGTGCAGTAGTTGTAATGTCAATTTAATTTTCTGTAATTTATAAACGAGATTTAAGTACTTTCTTTTTTGTACTTAATGTTAATAAAATTTGTCTTTTGAATTTATTATTTTTGAATCAGGAAAAATTGAAAATTAATAAATTTTGTGTTTGAAAGAGTGATTTTTTTATTTTTAGATTTTTTTTCCTTGATGTATGTGCCAAATTTTTGGGTAGATTAGACTGGTGGTTTATTTTAAAAGTTAGGTTTCAAATTTTTAGCTCATTTTTAGAAGGGAATTTATTATTTACACATTTTGCAAACCTACAACCAGTTTAATAAATAAAAACAGAACACAACAACAGTCGAAAAAATTTTATCAGAAAACAAGATAAATTTTCTATTCTCAGCCTCCCAACTTGCACACATAAATTTTTCCAGTTTCATCGGAATGTCATTCCACCAGTAAAATACCAACCTGATTTTAGGTTGAATATATTCAAATTATCAATTTTTAACACACACACTGCCGGACACATGTAAATGTCATATTAAAAAAAATAAAAATTTGATTACGAGATGGTTCATATTTTTTTATTTACTGCTTGTTTAAGCATAATAAATTTGATTTTTTATGCAATTTAAAAAAACACTGTCCTAAATAAATAATTTTTTTTTATGTGCTTTGAGAGAAATGACAAAATATTATTATATTTTTGCTAAATAAGCATGAAACCAATATTTTTTTTACATTAATTATGTCATAATTATAATATAACTTATTTATTTATTTATTTATAAGTGTGTGTGTAATAAAAAAATATTTTACACAATAGTAACAATACAGTATTTAAACTACTGAACAATATAACTTTTATTTTATACCTGGGTTTGATTCTTAAAACATATAATAACCTTTTTTTAATTTTAATTTATTCTCGAAAAAAGCGACAAAGAATTCAAAAAAAAATATTTTTTTTTGGATTTCTATGAAATTATGGGTTTTTTATAGACATTTTTTTTAATAAACCGAATAGTAATAAATTAATTTCTATACTTTTACACTCTAATAAATAGTTCTTAGGTATGTGTTTTTTTATGTTATTTTGTTGACCTTTCAATCCTCATCAAAGGAAAAAAAAAACTGTATAAAATTTTTGTAGCAGAAATATTTTTAATATTATTGTTTCTTTTAATTTTAATATCATTTTTATAAAATCTTGAATATTTTTTAATTATTATATGAACTATAAAGTTTTATTGATTTTCTGAGAAATATTAAAAAAATGAGGAATTTTTTGGCTTGTTTTAAATATTAAATTTATGCTTTAATTATGGGAAGAGTGTGAAAATTTCGGGTGGTCAGTTTATGCTTGCATACTTTTAAAATTGTTTAAAGTAGCTGGTTAATAAACTTGAGTTTTTCTAGATAATTTTGCTCAAATTATTTTTGAGGTACTGTTTTTTTATATTTATATTATAAAAAACTATGTCCTAATATCGAAAATTATTGTCGATTTTAGGGAATACAAAAAAATTAAAATTAACTATACGAAACTTAAATTGTTATTTTTGATAAAATTATTAATTGTACTGGACCTAGTGGAACATTATAAACATTTTCAAATAAATTCTAGATTTTTATTAGCTTCTTCTGTTATGAATAGGGTTTATTTAAAAGGCGAACGACTTTCCTAATAATCGTTTCGCCCTACCACTATCGTCAAGTAGGTAGCCTGTATTTTTACGTGAATATTTATAATGTTAATGAAGCAATACAATCATGCCCGTTCTTAAAGAAAATTTGCCACCAAAAAGTTGCCAAACAGAGATTGTTAAATGTTAAGTAATAGTTGATCAAAGATATGTACAGTTATAATTGTATCAATATTAAAAAAATCAGTTATAAAGTTGTGTATTACGATCTCTTATTTATAGTATCGATAGAACATTTCTCTTGCGAGAAACATAAAAGCGCATAAATATAAAACTTTTAAAATTATTAATCTTAAATTTTAATAACACATTATGACGTATTAACAAAAGCATTATAAGCCCTTTTTAGACTTAATTAATTTTTTTTAACCTTGTGTGCTTTGACTATACTCTTTGGTATAGTAAAAGCACATGGAATTAAACAAAATTTATTAGGTCTAGAAAGGGCTATAGATTATAGATACAAAAATTTTTTTAATATTAATTTTTTTGGAATAATTAAAATTTTTCAAAACATAAAAAACGGAAATTCAGTTTTCCAAATTTAGCTACCTCTCCTTATTTGCCTTAATAAACAAAAATCCATTAAACAATTACTAAAACATTTCCTTATTTTACACATCCAGTATTCCAAATCAGCACCTCTAAACACTTAATACTACACTGCAATCAAGGATATAACCAATTTACTAATGACATATAATTTTACACAGGATTTTACTAAAAAAAATAAATAAATAACAAATTAAAATATTAATATTTCCTTACATAAAAAATATTAAAACTAATAATTTAATTAATTACACTCACAATAATAACTAATTTTGTATATAAAAAAACTATCAATTTGTTTACTGCCTTATGGAATATTAAAAAAATTACTTTGTTTATAAAATATCCCATTGTAATATTAAAAACTGTTTAGATGATTCATTAAAATTAATGATACATAAAAAATATTTATATTTTATTGTTTTTTCCACACCTCCAATTTAGAAAATTCAAAGAAAATACATCCCAGCGATGTAATATGTTACATTAAAAACAAATAAATTATTTTAGAAAGTACAAGATTAATTACAGTTCATGTAAAATATTTCCTTCTTTTCAACACCTTTTTTAAAAAATATTTCTTATCAAAATTTAGAATCTTCATGCTGGATGGTATAAAAATGAGAAATATTCTAATGAATCGTTTTATAAAATTTTATAATCATAAAATAAGAAAATAAAAATAAAGAAAGTTAGATATTATGAATTTAGACACCCTCGAGATAAATAAATTTATCTATAACACTATTTTTGAATATAATTAAAAAAAAGTCTATAGACAGGTAAAATATCATGTTAGATTAGAATCTTTTATTTTTTGTAACGGGTTGTAATGTACCCGTATAAATAGTAGTTTGTGTAGATCGGAAGCCATGTAATTAACGTATCAAAACTATCATTTTCTATAAATAATTTTATACGAGTGTATTACATTGTGTTGTTACCAGTTTTGTTATTTATGCCTTTGAGGTATATGTATTTGAATAATATTTTAGATTTTCTGGTAGATTTTTAGAAATTTCTGGGGGAGGGTTGGGGCTTTTAGGTATGTTTTTGATCTGATTTTTGATATTTTGTGGAATTATGGGCATTTACTGACTTTGAGTTTTTAATCAAATTATTCGATCAGAATCCTTTTTTGCAAAAAATAATAAAAAGCTATAATATCTTAAATTTCTCGCAAAGTTAGACTTTTATTCTTCATTTTAAAAATAACTATAAAGATATAGCAAGGACAATGAATGTATTACGTCACCACTTTACGTAAAAAGGGGCTAAAAACTCATAAAAAATGATGACGTAACTCACAAATACCCTTTCAACTCTACATTTCTCTCATCAAAAAAAATTTTTCTACAGTTACATAAATTCCAAAATATTTAAATAAATAAATGATAAAAAAAAATATTTACAAATAATTATTTAATTAATTAACCAAATAATTAAAATTGCTTAAATTCCATAATAAAATGCAAAACAAGATATTTAGTATACACCACACCCAATTAATAAATTTTAATGTGTATAAAAATATAAATGCACGTACTGTCTTGCATTTATATTTAATCAAGAAAATATTTCTTAAATGATTTGATTGATTCGCTTTGAAAGAACAAGAGAAAGTTTTGTTTGTGTATACTAACGATCATTGCTACTGTGAATATTTAACTATCTTTTAATGATAATTAATTATTTAATACCATCAAAAAAAAGTTTAATCGTCGATACGCATGAAAAAATTCCCCTTTTTTTGCAATAAAAACGCTAAACAGTTAGTTTTGTTCCTGTCATTACGTTATTAGAGTGTTTCGACCACCTGTCGATTTTTTACACCCGCATAATATCATCAATTGTTATCACGAATAGTCATCGTTTACTATGTAAAAAACCGTATGCTGCTAAACAGACTTTTATAATAGTATTCACGCCTCTGTTCATTTTATGTATGACTCTGATCATTAATTACTCAATACGATAATTATTGTTTATGTGTGTGTTTGTGGAATTTATTTATATGTATAAATGAATGATATTATGTCGAGTCAGTGACTTTTTATTTCTATTGTACTAGAGCTTGAATTTCCACATATGTGCTATTAATGTAATTCTTTACTTCCGGATGAAAATATCTAATTTTTTTAGCTTTTTTTGCTAATTTTATGCTTATTAATTTTTTATGCCACATGGAAGTACTATTTTTTAATAAATATAATTTTTTTGATTTTGTAATAAAATTAAATTATTTTAAAATTCATTAAATGTAAGAATTATCCGGATTAAATTAGCATAATCTTTTATTTTTAATGATAAATAACTTAATTATTACAAAGTTTTGCAATATTTTAATTGAATTTTTTGATGCTGAAATTTTATACTTTGATTATTAAAAATATTTTTACTGTTTTATTGTGTTGCAAAAAATAATCTTTTAAAGAATTTAATCAGTAACATTATAGGTCTGCTGGTGAGATAAAAGTTTTAGTTTTGTAATGACACATAAAATTTTATGTATTATGAAAGGTATATTATTAGTATAGCACCTGAAACTAGATTTTTCTAATACCTCTGGATTGCGGGCAACTGGGTCGATTTTCATTTTTTAAAGCGGAAATTGTTCGTAAGGAAGTCTAGTTCAAACGCAAAAAATGCTAGTGCTTGGTCTTTTAAATTTAACCCTCAAAGGGTCAAAAAGGGTCAAAAATCAGTAGCAATAAATTAAATTATTAAAATCAACTAAAAAGCAATTTAAATTAATTACTGAGGGTACTGATATTAATTTAAACTAAAAAACTTACTTCGTAACTATTAAAATACAAAAATAATCAATAAATAAGGGTCAAAAAGGGTAGTTCTATAATATGAAAAATGTAATTTTTATAATATTCAATGAAAAATGAAATTCTGTGGTGTTTTAGAGGCTCAAATGCAAAATTTATTAATAATTATGTTTTTAAATCATATGTATATATTTACATGAACATAAAGGGCAGCCCTGAAGGGCAAGCATGTTAATTACGTTGTATTCAATTGGAATTAAAAATTTTCAGGTTTTTAAGGATACGGATTAAGTAATTTCAATAAATATTATGTTTTTTAGTAATATGTTCCTAAAAACTTACGCTTAAAGGGCAGCCCTAACGGGCAAGTCACGTGACTTGGCGGGAAATTTGAAATTTGTAAAAAATGAGGTTTTGAAACCTGCTATTTTTTTTATCTAGAGCTCCCAAAAAGCAGTGTCCTATCGAAATTTTTTTTTCGCCAAAAAATATAAAGTTTAAGGAAAATTTTAAGCCTGGTTACAAGATTTTTCACTAATAGGCATTTCAGAAATCGACTTTTGAAAAAAAACAGCCTATCTTAGCGATTCCTCGCGCATGCGCTACTCAAAAAAAATTGTTAACCCTGGAATCGGATAGCCAGGGAAATTTCCTATCCAGGAAAAAATTTTTCATGCTAATTTTATGACTCATTTTTCTTACATTTCTTACGACAGTAAAAAACACTAAAATGGCTGCCAAAAATCGAGATTTCGCTCTGGGAGACTAAAAATTTGGCTGGTGACTTATTTTTGGTAGTACTTTTAGAAAAAAATACTTTGGGGCAGTTTTGAAGACCCGACCATACAAATCGCCCTCACTTCATTTAAATCTACCCTTATATATATATATATTTTTTTTTTTTTTTTTTATAAGAGCCCCCCCCCTGGTTCAGCAATTATTGAATGCACAAAATATTGATTGAAAAAAAAATTGGTTTCAATAATTTTTTGGAAAACAATAGGAGTAATTCACCTTTGTCGCCTAGATAAATGACGTACGATAATAAGATAAACATGATTGTCTGCTGTTTTCTTAAATAACTTTTTTTTAAATAAAGATATGAAAATGAAAAAAAAGGCATTTTAAAGAGATTTTAATTGAGAATACATTAATTATGAAAACTTTTATCTTTTGTGCAAAAAAAATAGTGAAATTTTAAATTAAATGAGAAAATTCGCAGAGTTGAAAATTCTTGAAATGATCAAATATCGTTCTGAAAGTGTCGTGGAGAAAAAAAAAGATCGGAGATATTAGGGAAATTGCCCTACAAAAGGTTGTTACTAAGTTATTTTCTGCAAGCACTATATTTTTCCGATAATTTTCCAAAAAATGAAAATTTATTTGAATTTTTACTGAAAATAGCATGTTTTTGAAGATTTATTGTACTATAAACCAAAAAGTACGCCATGTATTAAGGCCAAAATTTCTGGAAATGTAAAAAAATATGCAATTAAATATTCCCTATTTGGATTTTTGGATCCGAATTTTCCTTCTCCCCCCCATGGTGACCTTTTTAAAAATTAAAATTTTTTTTAAATTTTATTATTGTCGTAACTTTATTATTATTAATGCTATAAGCCTCTAATTAGTCTCAGATGAAAGATAATTTTTAGCTTTGTAAAAGAGCAAAAAATAAATTTTTTTGTAAAACTTACCTGTTTGGAGATAATTGAGGAAACATATGGCAAATTGTCATACTGTCAATTACAGCGCCATCTTTTACGCGCTGTGTTTACATTGGCAGTGGTCAATGACAAATAAATAAATTAGAAAATGATTCCCGTTTTATTTACTTTTGGATTGAGCCAATATACATCTTAACAAGTGCAATACTTTTTGAGCAATTAAAGAAAAACTGACCCAAAACACGTATTTTTAGGGGTAAAAATTGCAGTTTTTCACTCGTCATATCTCCTAGGGAAATCATTTTCCAAAAAAGTTGTAATGAAGTTTTTTTCTTGAAAACGGATCATAAACATGATCCAATGTTTTTTTTTAATTTTCTTTATCGCCCCATTATGGGGGGCGGGGGGGGGGAGTATTTTTACCGAGCAAATTCTGGATTTTTTTGCATATAAACTAGACACCTAAATGAACATATTCAGCTAAAAAAAAGTGCAGAAATCAATAGTTACCAAAAATCCGAGGGGTATGCCTTAAATCCCATACTATATAACGTGCGTGACTATTTGGTAATTTTTGCTAAATTTTACTTATAATCATTAAGATTAAATTTTTAGAAACATTGAATAAAAATAAATAATTGGAATAAAAATTTTTACTAAACTGTAAAAGCTAGGGTATTATTAATAATATAGCACAGCTAGTTTTTAATAAGCATTAAAAATACAGCGAGTTGTTAACAAGCAATAAAAACAATGCGAGGTTTTAACAAGACTCAAAATTTCCAACATTAAAAACAAAAGAGGATATGAAGTACATCTTAGATTAAGGATTTATAATGCTTTAGACAAATTTAAAAAAAAAAAGATGTTTAAGAATAATAAATATGGAAAATAAACGCTGAGGTTAATTAAACTTTGAGTATTATATCACATTAACTTACAGATATATTAAATAATTTCGTTTCAAGTTATGATTTGCACTGTCTTATTTATAGTATAGCGAAGACATTTCTCTTGCGAGAAATAAAAGTACACTACAACTTTTTTGAATCAGTAAACAGAGTTTCTGAAAAGTAAGTTTAAAAAAAAATTCAAACAAAAATCTATCAATCAATTAATGTGCTAACAGCCATTAAAATATTTTTAAACTTCTAATTGTTTTATCACATTAACAAAAAAAAAAAAATAAAAACATTGTCTTGTACATTATTGTACCACATTATTAGCCTCAAAATAAGTGTTCAACCGTACATTTTATAAATTGTCAACCAAAAAAAAAGTATATTCAATTATACATGACAATACAAAACAATACAAAAGAACACCAAAATAATGAGGTACAATTGTAAAAAAATTTTTGTATTCACAAATCAATTTTCGCAGTAAAAAAAATCCATTATTATTTATACCCAATATCACTTAATGAATATAACATAAATAATTCTTAGTTCTTGACATTACAACTAAAAAAAAAAAAAATGAGCCGCTCCTCTGATGATCATTTTTTGCATTACAAGTAGACATAAGAGCCGACAATCTGCTGTACGTACGTGTATTAATGTCATTACAAAAAACATTAAATAAATTATAATTACATGCATTAATAAATGTGTGTGTCTATTTTTTAATAATAAAAAAAAAAACCAAAAAAATTCATTTATTATAATAATTTAAAAAAACGGGACTTATTTCATTCATTCATTCATCAAGTTTTAAAATTCATTGTTCCGAGTCATGACGATCAATTTCGCGGTATGTAAGTTTTTGATATTATTTATTTATAAATGTATAACGTGTTAAAGGACACACACACACATACATAATTTATTTTTTAAGGTTCATTTAACTTTTAAAGGGTAAAAATTTTTTTTGGTTATACAAATTTTTTTGGGTGTTGTATTATGAATAACATTATGATGTAAGATTATGATAATAATGATAGGATGTAAGATTTATATTTAGGATAATTTTAGGGTTATGTTACATAAGAGATGCTATACTTAAATAATTATATGGTACATGAATTTTTTTTTTTCATAATGTATCTTCTTGGGATAAAAAAGGTGTAGATTATCATTATTATTATGAATAATTTATTTAAAAAAAAAAAATCATATTTATAGTCAAAATTGGTTATGCTTTCAATCAATTTTGATTAATGTTACAGTATATATTTAAATATAAATTATATGGACGTATTTCCGTTTCATTTTTTTTTAGATCTTTATCTGAAATTTTTTATTCAGAGAAGGTGAATGTGTATTGTTAATCAGTTATTTTTGAATCTTTTAATGATATGGGGATTTTTTGTGTTTGAATTAAAGATTTAGATCAATGACCTGAGTTGATTTATTTGAAAGTTACTGTCAACGTGGTTTAGTTTGTAAGGTTTGAGCGAGGTTTTGAGTAAGTGTTGATTTATTTGATTTTTGTGATGGGGGTTGAGGTTGTGAGGTTTGAGTTTGGATTTTAGGATTATTAAGGGTTAGTAGCTTGTGTTTTTTAACATGGAATATGTTTATAAGCAGGGGAGGTATTTTAAACATGTAATTTAGGGGAGGGGTCAAATGTTCCGTTGGACTAAGAATAATTTTGATTTAAGGGCTTAAATTGATTTCAATTTAGAGACTTTTTCGGTAAAGAAGTATAGAATAATAAGGATTTTAAGAGCTTAAAATTATTTTCTTGTTAGTGTCCAGAAAGTGCGTGTTTTCTGGCCGCTGCGCTATTCGAAAAAACGCATTTTCTCGAGACTGAGCAAGAAAAATTATGTTTTGTCCTTGGCCACAAAAGTAAAGGATGCCCCAAATCGCAGTTTACCATTCTCGGCTTCGCCTCGGACGGTAATTCACGTGCGATTTGGGCCATTCTTTACTTTTGTGGCCATGGGTAAAAATATACTATTTTTTTTTACTTCAAAACTTAAAATTATAAAGGCTTCAAGATTCAAAATGTAAATTTAAATATGTTCCATGTTAGCTATTTGCGAGTTTCCAAACAGCTAGTAAACTTTTCTTTTAAATAAATAAAATTCAACTAAATTTTTGACTGCACATGTATCTTTCGAGCCTGGAGGCATATAATTTAATTTTAGCATGGAACATGTTCATATAGGAACTGAATCCCAAAAAAGTCTTTTTCAGCAGAAACGGGTGAAACAGTGGCGTTTTTAGGGAGGGGGGGGTGGACTTAGAATATTTTTGATTTCGGAACTTCTAGAGACCCTAGAATTCTTCAGTTTTTATTATGGACTTAAGGGGTGATTTCATGGAACACATTCTTTCTAGATTATGGGGACACTAAAGTTAAAACGATTGAACTATCACTAAAAATTAATTAAAATTTTGCTCAGAGGCGATTTCATTGTCCCAAATTTGCACCAAATTTTGCACAGTTACATTTACAGTAACTATTTTTCAAGTTTTTTATAAGAAATGTCAATACATAACAGGGTTAAATTCTTTGACAGGCATTGAAATCTCCTTCCCTTGCAAAAAATAAAGTAATCTATAAGGGGATGCTGATATTTTTTTATCTGAAAGATTTAAAGCTCAAACTTTCTAAGGGAAAGATACTATATGAAGACGTAGAATACTGAATTGGATTAAAGCAATATTCCAAAAACTAAACTACACTGTCGGACTTCCTTTAATTGCTAATTGTACCTCTGAATTTCAGAAATAACAACATGAAATCTGATCACATTCATTTAACCAAACATTAAAAGACATTTGTATACAACAATCATACTTAAAATTTACAAAGAACCCATTCATTTTTAAAATCCTACATAACCTCTTGTCAAACAATTTGTTCCTCTAACAAGGATTAATCTTCAATTAAAATATAGGTTACACGCATCTTATTATTCAATTGTACAAAAATGACTGATAACACATTTTTTACATAAAATACCAAATAATAATAATAATAATAACATGAAAAGAATTCTCCTTTAGAATTTTTATGTTAATTAGCTGTAAATCGTAAATACAATTCCTTTGTATTTAAGAAAGATATGCATGTTTTTTTATAATCAAATAAAAATATCTTGCAAACACACACACACACACACACACAGTTATATAATAATAAAAATATATAAATTTACCGGTGATTCACTCAATGTCACAATTCATCATCATTCACATGTATAACCAAATGTTTAAAAAACACAAAAATTTAGTGTCTTTACATTATTAAAAAACTTTCTTATATTATATGAAAAATTTGTCATTCATAAAATAAATTGCAGTGTATGTGTGTACCTTTTTTAAAAAAACATATGTCATTTTTCAAGATGAATTTCAATATTATCATGTTTTATGCAAATTATTCATATATATTGTTTTTTTTTATTTATGCAAATTAATTAATATACTCATTTTTTTTAAAAACTGCAGATAAATGTATTAAAGCAGTTATTTAAAAATAAAGATCAAAAAAATAATTATTGCAGTAAAAAATTTTTTTTTTCTTTGGTGTTATCTTACTTTTTTTGTAAGTGCGTTCATTTATCAAATTTGTGTATTTTTTTAGTAACTTCTCTTGTTTTTTATGTATATAAAAGAATCTTTTAAATTAAAATTAATGAGAAAAAAATTTTCTTGTCATCAAAATATTAATTATTTTGGTTTATTTTTGGTTACAATTTAATTATCTTTTTAAATATTTACTTTCTTTTTTTTTTGTATAAGAATATAAATTATTTTAATTTTTGGTTAATTTTGTGGATTTGGGGTGGAATGGGGTAAAAATTGTAGAACTGAGTTTTGTCTTCGAGTGCATCATATAGAACTGGTTTGTGAAGTTGAAAGTAATATTGCGGAAAACCTGTTGAAAATTTGACTGAAATGAATTTGAACCTAACTTTTTTCAATTGAATTCTATGCAGAAAATAAACTGCTGTTAAATGGTAACATAACTGAAATTTTTACTGAAAAAAAATTCAGCTATAATAGACTCGAACTCTCGACCAGAATAACTTGCATGAATTATCAAGAAAATTGATCACACTTGCTCCTACAATTTCCCACTTCACCCCCATATCTCCCACTTAAACTTGATAAGTTTGATTTAAAATACCAAGCACGATCATTAAAAAACATAAATACCTTACAAAAAAACTAGATACAACAAAAAGATAAAAAATAAGTTAAAAATGTTTATTCATGTGCACTAACATAATTAAGATCAAAATTTTTGTTACACCAAAATTTTAATTTAATAATATTAAATAATTTAAATTTGAGTTTATTTAAATTAATGTGGGAAATCAATGATATTATCATTACCATATATATTACAATTTACATTAATGCTTCATTAATTTGATTGACATTTATGACACGTAATTAAATGTTAACCATACATTAAAAATTTTTTTTTCTTTTTTTGACATTTAAACACATACTTTGTATGAATGATTCAGATGCCTTAAAGGCATTTTTTTAAATTAAATAAGGTATTTATATTAATTATAACATTTTACAAAAACAACAAAAATGAAAGAATTTTTTAAGTGTGAATTTCTTTTAATTAACATATATATTAGGGTGACACTTAGTTTTTAAATATTTTTTTTTTGGGATTTGTAACTGATGATTGAAGAACTTGAAATTTTTAGTTCGTTAGATGTCAACAGAATTTTTGAGCCATGTAATTAAGAGTATGTTTTTGACTGAAAAAAAAAATTAATCAAAATAATTTCGTAAAGGGCTATTCTAAATTTGGGTACAATCGTTAGTTTGTATTTTTTGATTAACATTTATAAATATATCATATTTTGCAAAAACGAATATAAATATCTAAGAGAAAAATATTAAATGAACGATATATATTCGCATACTACAGGACATTGAACTGCCCGAAGCCATCATTTTTGTACTCTTTTATAAAAAGCTTCTTATGTTTTCTTATTTCATTCATTTTTTATCCTCATTTATTTTCATTTTATAAGATTATATTTGGGATATTTTTAGATTTTTAGATTTTATATGGAAAATTTAGGGACTGACGAGTTACTACACCTGTCGTCGTAGTTATTTCTCAATTTTTTTGTAAACTGTTTTTGGAAAACATGACATGTTTTCTAAATATTTTGGGATTAAAATGATATTTTTAATTTATTTTTAAGAGCTACTAAATGAATTATTTTTTTTTTTAATTTTAGTGCTTCGTGGTTAGAAATATTAGTGCGTAAGAAATATTTGTATTGCTGCAAAAATCGAACCTGCTTTAAAAAATAAAAATTCTCATTGGTATCTGCCCTAAAAATTAAAAAAATTTAAATATTAAAAATTTTGCTTTGAACCCAAATACCAACCAAAAAGAAAGTATCAAAAATTTTTAATTTATTTTTCTTTGTTATCTATCTAAAAAAATCTCTCTCTTATTTTACAAATCTCACATTCAAACTTATTAGCATAAAATAATTTATAGGTTCACATAACCCAGAAATTTGATATATTTTTTTTGCAAAACTTAATTTAGCTTGTATTATTTCATTAATACATTCATAAATATATTTTTAAAATGTTTTTTGTGAAATGTCCATTAATATTGTTGTATCAGTGTACAGTTATGATATTAAGTTGTTAATTTTTTAAAATATCATATTTTATTATGTTAATTTTATTTTTGATATTTTAATTAAATTATTAGCCAAAAAAAATATTTAATTTATATCAATAAATTTTATTATTTATTTGCATGAATTTTAAAATTATGTTGTTTGAATTTTAAGTTAATTTTGAGTAGTTATGAAAAATTACAGTATTTATCAGGTTACGATTTATCAAAAGTTTTAATTTTCTGAATATGGTTTTGTTGTAACTTAATAATATAAACTTACGATTCAAAGTATAATTATTATTTATTGTTATGTGTATGTGATACTTTTGCTTATCGTATCAAATGCAATTTCAAAAAGTTTGTGTTTTAAAAATTTTTAAATACGAAGGTTTTTAACGTTAACTGATAAAACTTCATAGTAAAGTCTTTTTTGTGTTACAGATCAAGTTTTATGGTAATTTTTTTAAGTCTAGCAATTTATAAGAATTCTAAATCAGTCAGCTTGCTTAGATTGAATTTTGCTTTTAAATTTGCAAAAATATACTTGGTTACACTGTAAAAATAACTTTCTTATATTAACAAAAAAATTATAAAATTTTCGAAAAATTAGTCAATTTTCGAAAAAATTTGTAAATATTCCAAAAAAATGATATATTTACTAAATTTAGTATATTCTCGAAAAATTCGAAAATTCTCGATTTTTTTTGTGAATTCGTAAGAAAAATTGATAATTTACAATTTTTTTCGAAAATTGGCAAAAAATAATTGTAAATTTCCGAAAAATAGTTGTGAATTTACAACTTTTTTCGTAAAATCACAAAAAAAAATCGAGAATTCTCAAATTTTTCGAGAATATACTAAATTTCGTAAATTTACGATTTTTATCGACAAATTACAAATTTTTTTTAAAATTTGTTAATCTAAGGAAGTTACTTTTTTAGTGTATAATTACTATTCCAGCCATTTTACCTTAAATCATCTGATTACAAAAATAGAAAGTGACCTAATCCAAAAGTCACATGATCAAATAAAAATTTTCTCTCAATTTATTTTACCTGACTAAACCATAAAAAACTAAAAACTATAAACTCCCCCACTCTCTAAAAAAAAAAAAAATAGTTTATGTTCTACGTCCATCAGTAAATGTCAAGCTTACATAAATGATAAAAAATAATCGTGCCTTTTAAGAGCCCAATATTTACTTTGCGTGTATCATAATTTTTCATGCACATTAAATAAAATATATTATAGAACAAACCTTTTTATATAAATTAAAAAACGTTCGAAGAAAAATTAAATAAAAATATTTATCTAAATGCAGTCTGATATTTTTAGCATATTTTTTTGTTTAAAAACAAAATTATGTAAAAAATAATGATAATAATAATATTTGCGATAACATTTTTACATTTTATCATACATAATTTTACGTCGTTTGTTTAAAAAAATATAAAAAAACAAAATTGATAAGAATTTTTATACATGTGTGTGTAGAAATATAAAAAATATGCAAATTAAATATTTAGCACACGCATCTTAAAAAAATAATAAATTTTTTTGCGTGTTTAAGCTAAGAAAAAAATTTTAATGACTGAATGTTATACATTAAATTTTTTTAATTAATAATCAATCAAATAATATTTAGATGTTGTAACTATTTTTAATTAAGAAAAATAAATATGTAGAAAATTCTGTTGTAATTTCAAGGACGTTTGAGATTATAAATTACATAAATAAATAAATAAAGGGATTTTCAATACGTGATGCATTTTTGACCTACTCATTTTAATTAATTTTATTTATTGCTAGTTTATGTTATTTACTAATTTTTCATTTTTTTCTTTGTTTCAGGTGAGTTACTAATATTTTCATGTTGTGTATCAGTCAAATCAAATTTTGGTAGCGGCGATTCAACGTAAATTAAGTATAAGTAAAATGTTTTATTTAATATGTTTAAATTATTTGTTCAAATAGAACGTGTGAATTAACTTACTTAAATACACTGCCTTAGATCATCAGTAAAAATATCGAACGTATTTTTGGTAAAATTAAATATTTTTTATTTCAATTAAGTGAATCAAAGATACAAAAAGTAAACATTCCAAAAATAAATTAACACTTTTTTCATGAATCCAATGTTGATTGTATACTAGTTGTGAACTAGATGGCGCTTTTGGCTCGCAAGAGAAATGCCATTTCAATGTTATATATACCTGACTCTCAGTAAAAATAGCTCAATTACTTTTTATTATTATTTTTATTAATTTAATTTGTTAAAATTATCTAAAATTAATGTACTCAATAGCGAAAGAGATTCTAATGTAATATCGAGTAGAATAGAAGTTCTGTTTTGTATTTTAAAATATCACAGCAAGTATAACAGCTTTAAATATTTGTATGAATAATTGTTATTAAGTGAATTGACTCTTAGGTTTTCTTTTCTGTTGAAGATTTTGAAACATTTTATTCTCCCTAATTTTATATCTAAAATATTTTCTTATATAACTAAATTAACCATATGAGTTGAAATTTTCATCTAATGTGAATGTTATTGTGTTCTGTGCGCGAAAGCATGCCATAATAAGTACGGCACTGCCCCTTATAAGTTGTAAACAAATCAGTCCTTACATATAACCAAAAGTAGCTTAAAATTAATAATAAACATCGAATTTTCTTTAACTTATATTTTGTTTAAATTTTCGCTAAAATATTGTTTCACAAAAAACCCAAGAAATTACAAAAGAATTCTCAACCTTTATATAAAATGCTTACATCAAAAATTTCTTTTTTAGAACTCTTGACCCTCCCAAATGCATCAAGTTGACGACCTCTAAAAAATTTAAAAAATTCAAACACAAACATAAATTAATCAAAACTATTTTGTCAACTTTGCATAATTTACTAAAAAAAAAAAAATTTTCATTTGCAATTATACATAAATTTTTATTTTACGATCAATTTTCATTTATGTCACAGGTTATAAATTTTAAACGCTTGAAATATCACATAATCAACGAATGTATAAAATAATAAAAATGTTACTTTTTTATTGCGTCTATTGACCTTTCACATAAATCATTTAAATACTTTTAAAAAAAATGCCAATAGTACATTTTAATAAAATTGTTTTACAATAAAATTTTTGCATTTTTTGAATATTAAAATAATTAAAAATTCTAAAAAAATATAATAATAATCACGTTTATTTATTTAAACAAAAGGAAATATTTAAAAGGCGGGAAAAACCAACATATTTTTTTTAAAAAATTGAACAAAAGGGTTCCGCATCATCTACTGAAACTGAATATTATATTAGTAACTGCATAATATAAACCAAACACATTGTAAATTTCTCTTTTTTTTTTTCCTCTTATTTGCTTCGTGGAATTATTCTTCGACTTTATTTTTTTGTTACTTTTTTAAAGTAACAACAAGAATCTTTAATGTTGTAATGCATTCCATACACATTATGCATCTTCTTTTATAGATTATACACACAAAAACGAGCAAGTCTGCTTGTAACATGCAGATTATTTATGGGTGTATAAATAAATTTTTTTATGAACAAATTTTTAGTGTTGGTTTTTTTAAGGGAAAATTGATGGTAATCGATGCAAGATTTATTTAATTATCCAGTTTTTAGAATCTTTTTTACTTTTTCAAGGTAGAATAATTAGGTCAGTAAACACACAATTGTTTATAAATGTTCGTACAACACACAAAAAATGTATTAAAATGTGAGTGTGAGAAAAAAAGAAATTTTTGCATATAATATACACTGCCCCTGTTTTTTTTTTCATTCTCTATTTTTTTTTATGTATATCATCTTTTATGCTTTTTAAACATTTTTAAATAAATAAATAAATAAATTTTGTTGAATTATTATTATTATTTATGTTGGTATAAGTTTACATGATTTTTTTAGATATTGAAGAAAATTCGTGATGTTTAGAGTGTAGTATACGAGGAAATGTTATTTTTTTAGTTTATTATTATGTTTTTGTGTATATGTTACGTGCAATGGTTGAAATTTTTGGTTTTATAAAATTATTGAAAATTTTGGTCCTTCGAGCCGGATTTTTGAATAAAATTTTATGGTTTCGCCAAAATCGGTCTATACAACTTGATAATAACTAAATCTAGAAGTAAAGTAGAATTTTTTTTTTTTGATCCAGCTTAAAACAGACATAATCAGATCTAGGAAACGTTAATGTTATACAGCCTGAGGCCAAATATATTGGTTTTTAGAAAATATAATTCATACATTTTTTCTTGATTGTGCAAGGCATGGGTTCTAATACACAGATCTGTGCACTTGAAGTATCATAGTTTTATTTCTGTCTCGACTTCTGTTTTATGATAAGCCACGGGACATAGACTTAAAATTTTGACTTTTTTAAAAACAATCAAGAAAAAATAGAGCCTTCATTGACCCAACATACTTAATTTGATGACATTTCACAAAAATCTTTAAATAAATTTTAATTGTAATTTCAGCCTTTGAGCGTAGCATATACAATTCATATAAACTACCATAAAAGCAATTTAATAATAAATAATGTAAAATTATTAAATATATAAAATATTAATGTTTTTCGCTGGGATATATTTATTGGTATATATAACTTACAACAGGATTTGAAGATGTACAATAAAATACATCCAAGATTTGAAAATGTAATAAAGAAATTTTCTTGTTTTTCATGTTTAAAAATCATTTCAATATTGAAAAAAAAAAACAATAATTTTTTTCAGATCAATTTAACTTGCTAATTTTCTTTAAAAAAAGCATAATACCTTAAAAAATTCCCACAAAATGTCATAATAGAATAGTTTTTTTAAAGAATTTTTTAAGATATAGTTTTTTTTTCCTACAGTGTGAGAATAAATAATTTTTTTTTGTAAAGAGGCGTAGTTTAAAAAAAATAATATTTATTATTCTAATGTGCATTGCTTTGTGCAACTATTACCCTCTTTATGGTATGCATAATAGATTTTTATTATATAAAAAAAAATTTTTTGGGAGGTCTTTTTTGAATTAATAGTAGGTTTTTTTTTTATTCTTCATATTTTTTTTAAAGTTCTTCAGTATGACATCTTTGAACCAATCATTTTTATTTATTTGACCAATTTTATAACTTTATTGATTTAAATTTATTGGAATGTTTTTATTAAGTGGCAGATTTATTGAACTGTGTGTTACAAATAAAGATTCAAAAATTTTTTTTGTTTATTTTGTATTTTTGTGGTTAGTTTTATTTTGAATTCATTTTTTTTGTACAATTTTGAGAATTTTTTGAGTAGATTCTAGCAAAGTTAATTAAGTTCGAAATTTTAAAAATTCAATAAAGTAAGTAAATTTTGGTTTGAAAAAATTTTTTTAAACTTTAAAATTGCAAAAATTGAAAATATATTAAATCCTAACAGATCCAAAAAAAAGAAAATACATAAATCAAGAAAAAATTAATAACCACTAAATTTACAATTAGAATAGAAAATAATACTAAAATAATTTTAAAAAATACTCAAAAAAAGTATAAATTTTATTTTATGAAATTTACGAGAAATTTATTCGAGTGTAGAGAGTATAATAAATTAATGATTATATCCATTCAATAATCAATTAACTCGTTAAAACTTCAATATTTGCAGTTATTACAATAAACAATGTATCTCTTTCATTTCTTCACACACACACACACAGAATTTAAAATAGTTATGTGAAATCCCTTAAGAGAGTACATAACTAACAAGACATTTATCAATCCCACGCTGCCAATACCTTAACTAGAAGAAAGTCATTTTTTTACAAAAATCTTACATTTTCAAAGTTTTTTTTTTAAAAAAAAGCACCTCGCATAATAATATTTAAGTAGCATAAACAAGCAAAAAAAGACTTGTTAATAATATGACGTTTATCAAAGACTTTTACTGTTTCTTATATACTCTAATCATCATGTTTGTCCTGTTTATTATAACGGATTTTATGTGTTTCATCTTCTCTTTATTACTTGCAATTTTTTTATTTTAAAAACTTGTTAAAATTACATACTTGTGCTTACTGGGTGGGTGAAAATATAAAATTATTGGATTTACCATTAAGCTTTAGGCTAAATACAAGGAAAATATTGTCAGTTTAGATTATGCACAACTGTGTTTTCAGATAAAGTAACATTTTTATTATAAATTTAGCTCTAGAGGGTATGTTTTTTTGCTATTACAGCTGATAATTATTGATTTACTGATGCAAAATTTAATTAAAAAAATTATTAATTATTGAAATTTATTTACATAAATTGTTTTTTTTAAGATAAATAAATAATTCATTACCTTTATAAAGGTGTGTGTGAATGTATGTAAATGTTGAATGGACAAATATTAATTATTTATTATTCTTTTTATCTAATACCGCGCATTTATTTTATTTTTTATGTGTATGGGAAAATATATTATTTTAAATGCAATCTTTTTTTTTTTTTTTTTTGTTGGAAATTTGTATGATTGTAGGTGAAGAGAGTGTAATAGCTTTTTAAAAGTTATGTTTTTTGAGATAAAGTTATTGTGTTTTATTTGTAGTTAGTCTGAGTGAAATTCAGATTTAGTAGGTTTTTTAGCAGTTTTGGGAAATTGTTTAATTAATGCATACTAAGGTTTTTCTTTCGGAATTTACTAATTTTATTAAAGCTAATTAAAGCAATGATCCGGCTCGAAGGACCAAATGTTTAAATATATTTCAGAACCTTTGGTCCTTCGTCGAGCCGGATCTACTAAATAATAAATTTTCCTTAACTCAATTCTCTAAAATTTCTATCAAGTCTACACGACAAGGTCTCAACATTAAATATGAATAAATTTAAACAAAAATTGTAGACTAAAATATTGACCTTAAAATTTAGTAATTATAAATAACCCAGTAAAACTAGGGTCTCGCTCGAAAAACTTTTTCATTATCGATAAAGACTAAAAGAAATATACATAAATTTCTTAAAATAGAAAAGAAACTCATTTTAATATTACTTAGGGTATAAAATCAAGGCCGACTAAATAAAAATAAAACTTTTTGCTCAACTAATATTATTTAACTTTCCTTTTTGTTTTATTATCTTCTTCGGGTTTTCCTTGTTATCTATAAAAAATATCATCGTTCGATAAGCATAAAAAAATTGAAATATTATAGAAAGGAAAATCTGAGATGGAAATATAAAGAAAATTATTTATATTATAATAAAAAGGCGTTGCCCTTGGGTTTTTTACTTTTAAAGTAGGCATGTTTGATAGTCTAATAACACGTCAATTGCTCCGCAAGTTCATTAGGTCTTTGAACCTTTTTTATTACTATAATTTTATCTCGATTTCTGTATTAATCGCAATTCAATTTTCTTATTTCTTTAGTTCAAAACCACAGCAAAATCGTTCATTTTCAGTAAACGTCAAAAAATATTTATTTATACCCTGGATTTTATGTAGGAAATCGAGATTAAAAAAATTATTGAATAATAAATCTTAAAAAAAGGTAAATAATACACAATGAAAAAGAAAACAATATCAACCCCAAGAAAAAAAAAATTGTTTTTTATTCGTTTTTCCTTGATCATAAAGTCTTTTTTTGCTATTATATATTGCGAATATAGTCACCAGTCGTGTTGTCGCGTCAGTTCAATGGGTCGACGAACTTAAACTTCATATTATATATCGTTTTTTAGCTTACGTATAAAACTCGACAAGTTTTCTTTATCTTTTATGTACCCTAGAATACTTAAAAACTTGCACTATTTATTGAAAAAATTTTTTGTTAATCCTCTTGATTTTTTAAAGTAGGTATATTTTTCTTGTATTATGTAATAAAGAAAAAAAAATGGTTATTTTTGTCATTTTTTAAATAAAGAATGAAATATTTAAGTAATTTTTTATCTATCGAAAATAATAGAAAGCCACATTTATTAACTGCAAATTCATACTACAGCTGCTATGAATTTATCGACATAACAAATAAAATACATTTTTTTCAGCCTTGAGCAGAAAAAACAATTTAATCTATAAGAGAAGAAAAAAAAAGTGATCCAATATTTTTATTTTTCAAAATTTACATTGACATTGGCCTTCGTTTATATTTTTAAACTATATATATATCTATATATAACTTAATCAATTCGACGTGCAACATTGACTGTTCATCCAAACACAATATCGAAGGAGACACGACAGATAGAAAACTCGAGTACATGCTTTTAAACTTATTTGCATGCAGGCATACTTAAAAAAATAAACTTTTTTTTATTTTCGAATCAAATTACATGTATTATATATGTGTGGGTGTATATATAACCAATTTCTTACTTTTTGATTAAGCTAAACAATGCAATTTATCTTTTTTTCAAAGTGAAATGTAATTTTTTTTACAAATTTATTTCTTTAAAATTAGCCTCGCCTTAGTTGCTGTTTCTTGTTTTTTTAAAAAAACTTTCTTTAACTTCCGTTTTTTTTGTTTTGTTTGTTATATTAAAAAAGTATGTGATTACAAAATAGATAATGGTGTGAAATTTATGTATATGGATGTGTCTTTATGTTATTCTTAGTTCTTTTTTATGATTGATATTGCTGGGTAAAATTTCAATTTCTAAATGAGTTTTTTTTTTCTTTTTGAGATAAGAATCATGTATTGTGAACTCTTTTTTTGTTTGTTTTTTTTATTTTATTATGTTTCGTTTAGCAAGCGTGTGAATGAAAAATTATGAAGTTTTTTTTTTTTTTTTTAATTTTATTAAGGCTTTTACTGCTTTTAAAATTTACAGTACGTTAAAATTTGTTTTAATTTAAAGTTTACAAAGTTATACTTTTTTATACAAAAAATAACTTGCAATATTGATAGAGAGCTCAGACATTTAATTTAAGAATAAGAAATTTAAAAAAGCTTTTTCTGGACAGTGGTCATGAAAGTACAAATTGCCGGCCAAAGAAATCGCACTTTCTCGCCACTGAAGCAGACAAATCGTATGTACGACCTTTGGCTCTAAGAGGAAAATACCCAAAATCGCAGTTTACCAATTTACGTACCATTTCAAAAAAAAAAGTCAAAGTGATTGAAACTGATATGGATAATTTATTTTTGATAATATTTCAGTGTAACAATAAAAAAAATCCAAATAAATTAATAGTAAAATTAGATGAAGTACTAAACGAAAGAAGGCAGCGTTTAAATTATGCTGAAAGGAAAACATATGATAAAGCATATAAATGGAATCAATGAAGTCAATGAATTAAAACTTTTAGAAAATTGAAAAGTTTGTATATCAAATGTATATTTAAAATTATTTTAAAGTACTATAACATTCAGATTTACTCGTATATATACTCTCTTAAAATCATTTCACTTGCGAGAGAAAATTTTTTTGTTCAAATATATGTATAATAAATTTAAATTACCACGAAGTATTATGAGTTATTTTTTTGGTTATTTTTCAAAAAATATTTTTGATGAAATTAAGCCGACAAACAAAGATGTTAAATAAAAATTTTCGACAAGAAGTAAAAAAAATTGTACACTTTTGCAAACAAAAATACTTTGCATTATAAGATATCCTCGAAACGTTAATTTTCAATATTTTTAATATTGCTGAAAATTTTTTCTTAGTTTTAGTTCGGTAATTGTAACATTGCGTAACATTTATGCAGTATAGCCCTCATCTTGAAGTAAACATGTTCCATGCATTTTGGTTGTCTTTACACAAACCGGTTATAAGTTTTTGTAAAAAAGTTTCAATGTTTACTCTTATATAATAATTATATACATTTTCATTATCAATTTATATGCGAGAAAAATTTGTTGGCTTAAATATAGGTACATGTTATAAATTTAAGGTAACATTATGTAATTTATGTAATTTTTCAACAAAGATTTCCTAAATGTAACTGTAGGAATGTAAGCTAATTTAATTTAATAAATATTTCTAGCTGTTATAAAACGTGGTTCAAAGTTACAACAAAATTATTTTTTGTAGTCAAAAAATACTTTTGATACAGAAGATATTCTCAAACGTTAATTTTTGGGATTTTAAATAATAATAAATCAATTGATAAAATTTGACATTTTTGTTTTATTAAGCATTGAAAATTAAATTCAACTATTATTCTGAAAATTGTTTAGTATAAATAATAAAAATTATTGCTTCTAACACTTTACAAGCTAATAAAAAAAGAGCATGAAAAAGAAAATCATAATCTTGCATTCAAAACCAAGAATCTTGACTTACAATTAGTTAAAAATTCGTTACTCTTTTTTGCTGTAGGCATAACAAATATGAATACCATCAACAAATTTGATACAAAAAGATGAAAGAAATATATAATAATTAAATTTAAAAATTTATTATAGTAATAATCAGATATTATAAAATTTTGTCAAACTATAACCGCCGCTCCTTATATATACCTTCTCGAGATCATTTCATTTGCGAGAAAATATATACTATTAAAAAAAATCATATACTAGACTAATATTCCAATATCTATTAAAAATTTATTTTCCTCGGTTATTAAAATACTTAATTTTATGACTGTAACACCAGAATTAACATCTTTCAAAGTATATTAAATTAACAGTTAAAAAATTTTTATTATTTCAACCCTCGTTACTTATCATAAAATATTTAAAAATTTACTTTCTAATTTAGAATAAAATTTTATTACATATTTTTTAGAACATAAAATAAAATATATCCTTATTATTACATTTCCTAAAGGCGTATAATGTAATAAAATTATTTTGCGTCTGTGTAACTAGTAAAGAAGATACTTCCTATTTTATATGTAAAATTTCCTCAATAAAAAGATTTACAATTAACCAATAAACAAATAACTAAAAAGTTATTACCATACAAGAATTCATTCATGAAATACTTATTTTTCTCATTCAATTTAATTTTTGCAACTATCAATCATTTACTGCTCTATAGATAAAAAGTATAATAAATAATATTTATTTGAATAAAATTAAAACTTATAGAAAGTAACTTTTAAACAATTTTTCTATTAAATCAACAAGTTTTGCCCTAAATAAATATAACAAAAGAATGCAGGATAACAAAAAACTAGTCATTTGATGCAATGTTGCATTATAAATAAACTTTTTGCTGATATTGATTTCCAGACGACTGAATGTCATTAGATCCTCTTGGATCGATATGTCATCATTTTTTTTTTTATTTCATTCATATGCATATTATAACATGTGAAGAACAGGATGTTTATATTATATTATACTATAATGAAAATTATTATTATTATCATTTATATACTTAAATTTCAAAGAGTATTAAAGAATTTTGGTTAATGCTTAACTTTTGTGAAAAAGTATGATATTGCATGTTGGTAATTTAAAACATTTTTTTACTCTATATATATCAGATTTATGGCAATGTTACCTTTAAAATCTTTAACACTGGTTAGTAATTTGGGATTGCTTATTTTAATATTTTCATATATCGCGTCACAGGAACATTCTTTATCTAAATTATCAAGAATTTTCATCCAAAAATTTTATTCAAATTACAAACAATGAAGATATTAGTAATATTTGTTACTATATCCGACAGTTGCGGTGGACAAAATAAATCGTCATAGTTAAATACTGGCTTATTTATAGTAAATCATTGGATTATAAAATCCATTCAAGACATAAGTAATATATTAAAAATATTTTGTACAACATTAATAATCAACAAATAATTTATTCATAATATTTTATAAGTAATCATTTATGTTGAGTACGCTCTCATATTTATACTATCGAGAGTGCATTTCTGTTTCGAGAAACAAAAAATACAAATATAACAAAATTAAAATTATGATGTTACAAATTAACATATCAATCCAAAAATATTTCTTTACTCTTTATATGCCGATATTGAACTTATGAAATTCAACTGCAATAATAATAATTTGGAATTATTTTTATATTTCCATCCTGATTCCTTAGTAGATCTTCTGTTATAATTCAGCTGCACACTGAAAAATTGACACCTTTGAATCAACAACAGTAATATATGCCAATAGAATATTCCATAGAAATTTCCATGGTTTATTAATATTTAATTTTTTGATCAAATAACCAAATGAAGAATCCAGCCCAGCAAATAATAGAATATTATATAGGTATTAACAGTTTTATATAATTTTTAAAATTAACGCTCTATGATGATACGCTCTCCTATTTATACTATTGAGAGAACATTTCTCTTTCGAGAAAAAAAAATAAAAATTTTAAATACTCCCATGAATCACATAACATCCTAAAATTTTCAATAAATAAATATTATGACAAAATAAAACATGACACATGACACACAAAGTTTATTTTTTTCAAAAAACATTAGCTAAGGTAGCATTCAAAGCAGAGGCGTTACAAAAATAAAAAAAAAGTTAATTCTCTTCCTTTTCAACAATTTTCTTATAGTAGTTGCATCTATACTGCTGTGAAACATAATAGTATTTTGCATAAATATTATAGTAGTAGTAGTAACTCTAAAAGAATAATACATTATTATTATAAAAAAACATTAAATTACAAATATTTTGCAACTTGGTGATGTGTGGGAGTGAGAAAAAATCAAGGCCTTTTTTTTTAGTTATAATTTGTTTTTATTTATTTTTTTTTCAGGATGCATTAAGTATGACAGGAAACAAGTATTACTTTATCATTCATCTATTGATATCGAACCGATGATGTTTTAAATTTAATAAAAATTTTTCGTTAACTTGTACATTACACTTTTAAAAAATGCATTTTAATAATTTCTTTTAAGAAAAAAAAGAGAGTCGACATTATTTTCATTAGTCATAATGCATTTTAAAGCTCCAAACAATAAAAAATGAATCTCTTTTAAGCACATTTGTCAATCAATGTCAAAATTTACAAAGTAAAAAAAATATTTATAATTAAACCTTTTGTCTCTCTTAAATTAAAAAAAATAATTTTTTTTGTGTTTCATATAGGTTTAAGTGTACTTAATATTGTATTTTATGCATTATCATAAAATTGACCAAAAAAAAATAACAATATTTTTTTGACATCTCATTTCCTTTCAATTTTTTAATAATTTTCTATTGGATACAATGAAAAAGGAGGCTATTTGAAGGGGCATTTTGAAAAAAAATTTTTATTACGACGAATGGTAATTTTTATGTTTAAGACCTGTAACGAATTATTTTTTTTTGTTTTTGCTATTTATGGGTACGTTTGAACGAGTGATGAAAAATTACTTAATGGGTTTTTCGGTTTGGTCTTTTGTTTGGTATTAAATTCGTATTTCTGCAAGTATTATTTTCTACAGAGCTTATAAATCCTTAATTATAAGTCCAATTTTACAGTACAGGTTTCATTTTCGCTATGAAACCAAAAGCAAAAAAAAAAATAAAATTCTTTCCATAACAGTCAGCAAAAACGCATAAAATAAATAAAATATTTAATAACATAATACTTGTCAATATTTTTTCATAAATTACCCATATTAAAGAATAAAAACTAGTAATACAACAAATAAAAATATTTTCATAACGCATACGTATAAAAAAGTAAATTATAACATAAATAACATTTTATTCTCTCGAACACTAAAGACATACAAAAAAAACTTGAATTTCTTCAACATTTATCAGTGTATTTTAAAAAACTTTCGAATTTTACTTTAAATATAGTAATTATACAAAACTAGAGTAATTTTTTTGTCTAATAAAGATCTAGAAATTTATGGATTTGAGAAAATTCAGTAATAAATTATTTATCAATAGGAAAATAAACTCCCACTTAAATAATCACATTAAAATTGAGTAATAATCGTCTCTATAACCATAAAATATGTTTTTGAAAAGTTTCTTTTGTTAATTACAAACAATAAAAAGTCCTAAATCTAAGCCTATTGACAATGCACTATCATCCAGCCCATAAATATTCAATTGCTACTAAAAAGGTGTATTAATAATACTGTAATTTATTTGCATACTAAAATATTTTTTCGACTATTTAATTCGTTTATTTATAATTATATATGCAACACAAAGACTCTTGTATAATTCATGCGAATATTCTAAAGGTCGGGAGAGTCTAAAAAAGAGAGATTTATCATTATTCCAAGAACTTAGTGAGGATTAAAATTTATATGTACTAAACTGCATTTAAGAGTTATTTTATGTTTTACGTTTTTTACATGTACATAATTAGCTTTTTAATTGTGTTTTTAACGTGTTTTTTTAGTTTAATCTTAGATAGGACTTTTTTGTTAATCTTAAGATTTTTACAGATAAGTTTGATTTCAAATCAGAATAAAAATTTAAGGGAGATTTTTTATTGTAACTAAAAAGTGTGATTCAAAATTTGCCCATCTGAAAAATGGACCTTAAGACTGTTCCATGTAAGGATAATTTTCATATTATACAATTCCCTGCATATTTACTCCGAACCCAATCGCCATTCATACTTGCCATTGAACCTCAATTGAAGGGCCTAACTCCTTGACCAACTCTACCCTAGCTAACCCTAGAAATAGGGGCAAATTTCTTTCTGTTTGTATTAATTTTGACTTTTTTTATTGCATGGTAGAAAATTTGATATTTAAATTTAGAATATTTACTTATAAATCTGTATTTAATAACAAAATCTTAAATAAGATCTCAAAAATCTTAATTAAAATCAAATTTTTTAGTTGAATTCTTCAACTCAATAAAAACTCAAATCACAAGGGATGCCATAAATAAAATAAAAACTTAAGTTTTTTCCAATGTAAATTATACATATCCCATCTGAGAACAAGTTTGAAATAAAAAAGTTAGTAACATTTTAATACTCGAATGCAAAGAATTAAAACTGTAAATTACTTTTTTAAATTATCAAATTAATTGTTAATATTTTTACATTAAAGAAAAAATTAGATTAAGGCATTAAAAATGTATTAAAGTAAAATAGCCTTCTCATAGAAATTTATAACTGTAATTTGTAAAATGTTAATTTACTAACACATGCATAAAATATACTCGCCTTTTATTGTGTAAAAAAACGTGCATAAAAAGAAAACTTGATGTATATTTAAAAATCACGTATTACTAAAAAAAGTCACATACCTGAAAACTTCTCATAGAATTAAATTACAAAAATTTCTTTGAAATCAAAAATTAACAAGTTTCCGGTTACGTAAGAAATTAGCCCACGGGAATAAAAAAAATGTATTGACATTATTTTTTTTGAAATTTTAAATTTAATTGTATTTTATACATCAAGACAATTGTTTAAAGATTTTATCATTTTGTTGCAATTTTTATATGCTAAATGTATAATTAAAAAGTATATTTTATGTCAATAATATTGACACTTTATTTATAAAATGAAAATATTACAAAATAATGAATAATACAGTAGCTATTTTTTATTCAAATTTTTATTTAATGAAAAGGGAATTATTTATACCACACGTGTATTTTATCTATGACAATTGATTGGCTTTTTTATTAAATTAACATATATTGAGAAAATTGTGTTTTTATTGTTAAACATACACACAATTTATTAGACACTTCTTAGGTAACTGCTAAAAATTTATTAACTTTTTGTTGCTAAAAAATTCACAATAAAGTACATTAATTACGTGTTGCAAATTATATATTTTTAATTAACAAAAAAAAGAATCAACTACTACTACAAGCATATAATTAAATTATACACTCATCTCTATAATATATTATAAAACATGATTTTTCTTTAAGATAAGAAATACCAATAAAATAAGTTTCAATTTTTACTAGAGTGAAAGTTTTTTCGTTTTGCACAAAAAAAATCTAGTTTTTTTTATATATAATTATATATTTTTACTCATTAATAATGAATAGAAAATTTATTTATAAATCATCACGAACTTTTTAAGAAATATATGTATTCTAGTTTTTCATTTTCATGTCTTGTAGTTAGAGCGAATTTGCTTTAAGCTAAATAAATGTATTTATTTTTTATATAAATGAAAATGCTTGGGTTTTTATGTTTAATAATATGGTTTTTTTATAATATTAATGTATTTTAATCTAGAAATAATAGGAATGTGTTGGATTAAGGCTTGAAGCTATGTGATTTTTTAATTTTGAGGTTAGGTTTTATATGTAAGTTGTTTTTTTATTTCTGTAAATTACTTTTTAAATTGCTACATTTTCTCACTGTTAAAAGTTATGAAATTATGGGATTTTTAAAGTTTAAGGTTAGAAATTCGCCATTTTTTGGTAGCCATATTGAAATGTAGTAAACGGTTATGGGCCCCGAATGTTTTTTGCCTGAGGTGAAAAATCAAAATCTACCAATTTTTACCGTCCTTTTTTAAGATTTCGTCTTTTAAAAAATTAAATTAAACTTTTTTCGAAATTGACCAGTCACAGGCCAGATGTGAGCCAAAAATTTTTAGGTCCGCGTCAAGAATGTTCAAAAATCCAATACTACTCGAGTATGAGATATCTAGATGCACATCGTAAGTCCTGAAGCTTGCTTTTCAATAAAAATTTTATTTCTCTACTAATTTTAATAAAACTTAAAATAATTTAAATTTCAATTAATTCTATAATTTAAAACTTTAATATCCTTTAAAAGAACAAATTTTTCAGTGTACAGTTTATAAAAACTACAATAATAAAGATAAGAGACTTGCATGTTGGCATTTATAAAAATTCATGTTAATTTTTATTAAATAACAAATAAAAAAATGCTACTGCTTTTCCTTATCATCTTCCTTTATTTTTCATTAACTGACAATTAGTATAATATGATTTTTTAAAAAAATTTTTTATCTCTTCATACACACACACAAACTCTGTATAAGAAAATTCAACATCATCAAGTTATAGATAAAAATTTAGTATCAAATTGATCTTCAAAAACGAGTATAAGAAAATTTTTCTCTAGTGTGTGTTAGTCTGCAGTAAAAAATAATAATCACAAGTTTAAGATCTGGTAAAAGAAGCTTTTATATTAAACACAAACGAACTTGATGATGCTGTTTTTTTTAACTACCATATAATAATAAATGAATGTAAGAAGAACCGATCGACTAACAAGATTTATTATAACTTGTATTACTTTTATTTTTTTTTATAAAAAAGCTTGTTACGTATTACAGATAAAAGAAAATTATTATTATTGTATAATTTGATTTGACTGATATACTAAATTTTTGGTTGCAATTATCAGATTGAAATAATTCATTTTTTTGATTTCAGGTGAGTTTATTACACGAAATTTTGTGATCAATTTTGGACCAATTGGATTTTTTTATTTATTGCATCTTTATGGTTTGTTATTTATTTTTTGAATTGACTACTTTGATGATGGATAAAGATTTTTTTTTGGAAGGGAAATTAGGTCAATTATAATAAATTATTGGTTTACAGGAGAAAGATAAACATTTTTGTTATTCAATTGAATTTTATACAAAATCATTAAATTCTCTAAAAGAGGAAATATTTTATGTAAGTATGTTAAAGTTCGAACTCAGTTATTTTATTTGAATTTTTTTAAGATTGAGATAACTTTAAAGAAATTATTTTGAAAATATTTTAAAAAAAATTTTTCTACTGCATTTTTTCTTTAAAAAGTTTTTCTTCGAGAATTTACATACTGACAGAAATATTTTTGCAAATTCTTGTTTTTTGTTAAAGATATTTTTCTGGCTTGTGAGTTTGTATCTATTTTTAGAAAAATTTCTTGTGGAATTTATCAGGCAGTAATTGAAATATAATTTAGTGGGATTTTATAAATTTGGATAATCGCTGTAAGTTTTTTCTGTGAAATTATATTAACAATCTAAATTGTGTATTTCAAAATTTAGCCTGAAAAAATTGAATTTCGAAATAATTTCCTTCGTGATTATAGATTTTGGGATGCGAGAAAAAATCAGTCATTAAAATAAATTGAATTTTGCAAAACTCATGCCTGAAACATAATTTTTCAAACACTAAACTCGTATCTGAGATTACTCTTGCATGTTTTTAAATAATCGATTGTTTAAAATGCTGTCATGAATATTTATAAACCAGTAGTGCCATTTCATTTGTTTTACAAACAAATTATGCAGACGAAAGACATTTAAGTAGGATAACATCTTAGTTACCCGGCATAAATCGCTGAATCATTTAATCGCTGCTAGGCAAATTAGGAATACAAATAAGAGCATTTATTATATTCCAAATATTAATTTCATCATCTGATTAAAATTTATCCTTCTATACCAAAATTCTTTCAAAACCCAATATGTACTTAATTCAACTTCCTCTGAGTCAGTTTCTTTACGGCGAAATTTTTATCTTAAATCAGCAAATAAACTCTTTTTTTTGCAGAATTACAGTTTCTTATAGCTGATTTTTACATATGATTTTTTGATAATAAATTTTACAACGGCAATGCTTGATCAAATCGGATTTTTTGCCCTTGAAATACTTAACTGGAAAACAGTAATCCTCAACCTTCGTTGCATAAAATATCAGTTGCGTGAGTATGTTACTTTCGGATTTTCAATAACATGTCTTCAAAAATAGGGACTTGCGTAAATATTTTAAAATTTCAAAACAACTAAAGATCAGAATACCAACAGGGTGTCAATAGAAAACTTTTTTTGTCAATTTTTCTTGGCTCCGAAGCGAAGCTTTTTCGAGTACGAGCCGTAAGTATACTATTGAGAATCTGAAATTTTAAGGAAAACTTTTACAAATTACTAGATTAAATAATTTTTAAACAAGGGACAAAATATTTGTTTTGATTTTGCGGATATCAAGCAAAAGTCGAACCCTATATTTTTCCCCGCGATTAAAATCATAGTTTCACATAATTTACTGACCAAGGATTAAATGAAACAAAAAAATTAATGCAGTTAAAGTTCACGATACAGCCAGGGATACATTATAATAATATTTAAAAGATAATTCAAGTATAGCGGATAATCCAAGCGCGCTATTCTATTTATAGTATTGAGAATGCATTTCTCTTTCGAGAAAAAAAAAGGAATATTATTACTAAATAATATTAGGAAAAATTTTTACAATTTAACTGTAAACAATAGTATATAAAGTTCTTGAAGGAGATATCATAAAATATTCCTGAAAAATCAAGACATTAACAAGGAGAAAAATATTTTGTAAATTTTACAAGGTTAGTTAATACGGAAGCGTCTCCATCACGTAAATTTATTTCTAAGACTTTAACCTAATGATTTTAATTAATTATCAAACAGTAACTATTTTTCAGTTTCCAATCCTCTTTACAAAGTCTCTTCAGCCTTTACAGAAAAAATATTATCAATGCAAAAATACCAAAAAAAAAATGAATTAGCAAATAAATTTCAGATCTTACATTAGAGATTGTTATGTAAATGTGCATAAAATCGTGCAGCTAATTATCACTTTAAAAACGAAATACACAAAACACATTACTGTAAAATCTAAAAATATATATCTGCATTTTTAGACATTTATACAAAAAAATACACATTAGAAACCGGAAGTACGGTTACATAAATGTATTTAAAATAAGTATAGAAAAAGGTCAATGTAATATAAAAATGTTAATAAAATTTATTGTTATTTTCAAAAAAAAAAAGGAAAAAATTTCAGGATCTATAGACGATCGGTCAATTAAAAGAGGTTTGGGGCAATGTATAGTAAAAGGAAGAAGATTTCTTTATGAAGATTTCTCTATACTGAAAGAAAGATGTTAAGATTTTTTTTTTTCTTTACCTTATTGAATTTTATGAGGGTCTTTTTTCTGCATTATATATTTTTCTTTAGTATATAATAAGGAGTGCATTGCTTATACTCGAAAGATTATAAAATCATTTTAGGTTATGTTTCAATTTTATATAATAATGTTTAATGCATGAGAAATCTTCTTTAAAATAAAAAAAATTTGTCATAAAATTCAAGTTTTTTAATTAAGATATTTAAAAAAAAGATACTTAATTTATTACATTCTATTGTTTTGTTTGAATCTCGTGAATTAATTAAAATTGTATAAGGCTATTTACATAACCACGTGACTTCCAAGATGGCGATTTTTTTTTGCCAAACATTGTGTTTATTTACATAGGGTTTATATGAGAGCCGTCCACAAATGTATAATTAAAAAATTATTAAAGATGTTTTTTCAAAAAGCAAGTGAAAAAATAAATAAATAAATATTTAGTGCTTTTATTTAAAAAAAAATTATTGCCATAAATGTTTTAAAGTATAATGAAAATTAATAAAATTAAGAAAGTGTGATAGGTTATAATTTTAGAAATTAGTAATAAACTTAAAAATAATTAATTCTAAAGGAAATTAAACATAAAAAACAAGTTGTTAGTGAATATTTAATCATTCAAGTATTATTAAAGTCATATTTTATAAAATTTTGTGTCAGATTAGCTGTGTAATGTGGTAACGTCTTAAAAAAACTTGGATCCTGAAAGAAGAATTTGCTAGTTGCTTATAATTTTTAGCATAATAGATACAAAGAAAAAACGTTTTTTAATCATCAAAAACTTTATTTTTATGTTGTGACAATTATTATTTAGCTTAAAAAGCTAAATTAAAAAATTAAAGATGTACCGTTCAGTAAATTCCAGGTTCTTATTCCAGGCAATAAGGTATTTATTTAAATAAAATATTTTTCACTTTAAACAAATCATCTAGATTTTTGATCAGGCATTCAATAATGTTTGCTCATAGGAAAATGATTTTTTTCAGATCTTTAAGCTGCTTTAACTTAGACATAAAAATGTATCAAAAAATAGATCTGAAGACTAAAATACCCTATCAAAGATGTAAATGATTTAATTGAAGTGAAAAATAAAATTTATAGAGCTTTTTTATTTAAATAAATACCTCAAAGTCAAAAACTTTGGGCTTATTGCCTGGAATAAGAAATAAAGTTTTACTGGACGGTACATCTTTAACTTTTTAATTTAGCTTTTTGAGCTAAATAAAAATTGTCACAACATAAAAATAAAGTTTTTGATGATTAAAAAACGTTTTTTCTTTGTATCTATTATGCTAAAAATTATAAGCAACTAGCAAATTCTTCTTTCAGGATCCAAGTTTTTTTAAGACGTTACCACATTACACAGCTAATCTGACACAAAATTTTATAAAATATGACTTTAATAATACTTGAATGATTAAATATTCACTAACAACTTGTTTTTTATGTTTAATTTCCTTTAGAATTAATTATTTTTAAGTTTATTACTAATTTCTAAAATTATAACCTATCACACTTTCTTAATTTTATTAATTTTCATTATACTTTAAAACATTTATGGCAATAATTTTTTTTTAAATAAAAGCACTAAATATTTATTTATTTATTTTTTCACTTGCTTTTTGAAAAAACATCTTTAATAATTTTTTAATTATACATTTGTGGACGGCTCTCATATAAACCCTATGTAAATAAACACAATGTTTGGCAAAAAAAAATCGCCATCTTGGAAATCACGTGGTTATGTAAATAGCCTTATAATATAAAAGGATTATAAATATTTAATAATCAATAATCTATTATATTAAATTTAAAAAAAAGTTGATGATAAATTTCTATTCAGGAGATGATGATAAAATGTTTAATAAATCATATTTTATGAATGTGATAATATTTTAATTCTTAAAAATATTTTTATTTATTACATGGCAAATTATTTCTTTAAGATTAAATAATTCTTTATTTTTTATCTCATCAAAATAAAATTTTTAATGTGAGTTTCATTTGTAAATCATTAATTTTTATTTTTGATTGTTTTTATCGTTGGAGAAGTGATTATTGCTTTTGTTTACAAATTATTTTGTTATCCATTTTATTTTATATGTTAATTTTATTTTATATTTATACTTTTTTATTGTTGGTTTTAATTGGTGGAGAGATAATTAAAGTAGATTATGAAAATTACCTCTCCAAAATCTATAAACGTTACGGAAACTCCTAGTTTGAGTTATTAGTTTGCTAAATCTACAAAGAGCAAGTTAAAGGTTAATTAAGTTCTCTTTGTCAAATTCAAATTAATCTTCAACTCACTAGAGGACTTAGAAATGCACCTATTATCCAACCCAGATAGTATTTCTAAACAATAACATAAAATTAATAAATCAATTATTATCGTTAAAAATTTTTTTATTTTAAGTTTCTTTATTGATAATATTTAGTCATAAAAACATAATTAGTTTACATATTTTAGATATGGGCGATTATTTCTCAACCTGGCCACCCCCCTCTGTCCAAAAATGGTGGCAACGTAAAAAGATTTTGGTATTCTCAAATTGACTCGAAAAGGGTCTAGTTTTTTATTCTCATTGGCCTTTTCAACTCTGTAAATCTATTGTGCCCATTTTAGGCACTGAGCGGCGGCAGGTCGACATTTTAAAAACAGAAAAATTGAAATAAAAGTAGATTAACGGTAAGTTTTTTGAAATTTTTTTCTCTTAAAAGTTGTTATTTATTAAAACAAAGAAAATGAGACCACTTGCGTGGTAATTGGTTGATTTCTTAAAAAGTTTTATGGGTGCTATGTAGTTTTTAAAAATGGGTAAAAAACGGCTACTTTGACTGATGATATCTCTGAACCTACATATCCAAAATAAAAAAGTTTTAGTGCAAAATGGTAGTCTTTTGATACATAATAAGTGTGCCAAATATCAAGGAATTTGATTGAGTAGTTTCGGATTTAGCAATTTTAAGGGTAATTCTGAGACAAATTTTGACCCATTTTTTTAAGAGAATTCATACCCAAAAATTGCTAAATCCGAAACTACTCAATCAAATCCCTTGGTATTTGGCACACTTCTTATGTATCAAAAGACTACCATTTTGCACTAAAAATTTTTTATTTTGAATATGTAGGTTCAGAGATATCAGCAGTCAAAGTAGCCGTTTTTTACCCATTTTTAAAAACTACATAGCACCCACAAAACTGTTTAAGAAATCAATCAATTACCATGCAAATGGTCTCATTTTCTTTGTTTTCATAAATAACAACTTTTAAGAGAAAAAAATTTCAAAAAACTTACCGTTAATCTACTTTTATTTCAATTTTTCTGTTTTTAAAATGTCGACCTGCCGCCGCTCAGTGCCTAAAATGGGCACAGTAGATTTACAGAGTTGAAAAGGCCAATGAGAATAAAAAACTAGACCCTTTTGCAGTAAATTTGAGAATACCAAAATCTTTTTACGTTGCCACCATTTTTGGACAGAGGGGGGTGGCCGGGTTGAGAAATAATCGCCCATATATATTTCATATATAGGCTCTATACGTATTTAATATTAATGTTTTTCTAGCATAACCATACTCTTCTCATTATCAACTCAAAAATATATTTACATATCTATATATTAAATTTTATTTCAAACAGAAAAAAATCAATAAAAAAATCAATAAAAAAGATTAATTAAGTTTTATTTGACCAATTTAAAATATTCAGTAAAATCAATAGTACTTGTAAATTATTTTATTAATCATTGCATAAAAATTATGATACCTAATCGGGTTATATAATAATGAAATGACATTTCTCTTGCGAGAAAAGTGACACCTGTTTCTAATAACTGTAAACTATACTACTTTAGTATATAGATAAATACTAAATGTTACATTATTTTCAAAGAATCCCTTCTTAAAAAAAAAATCTATTTTTTACTAATGATTTTATAACTGCTATAATCAAAATAGAAGCATATTTTTCTTACACCCCATAAATTTTTTTAAATATTAAAATAGAACCAATCTATTTCACATAAAATTTTAATCAACAAAGATTACATAGTATTAATTAATCTAATAATTATAATTTGATATGTTAATCATATAATAAATTTTTTAAATTATAATTATATAAAACATATTAATTAATCTGCATAATACAAAAAACAATAATAAAAAATTTTAGTGTATATCAAGCTTAAAATAACCAAATAATAACGTGGGAATGTGTAGTACATTAAATCAATATAACGCCTTTCCTAACCTAACCTAACGTAACTAATTTCCGAGATCTATTTAGATTTATTTAGGTACAAACAAATATACGAACAAGACAAATCCGAAAACCATTCGGCTTCTATATAAAAGATCTCGAGGAGAACATCATTCCTCATGAAATCATTCATGTGTATCTATACTTATCCAATATCCGTAATAATAAAATAATCAGTAAAATCAATAGCACTTGTAAATTATAATATTAATCATTGCATAAAAATTAAGATACCTAACCGGCTTATATAGTAATGAAATGACATTTCTCTTGCGAGAAAACCGACATCTGTTTTTAGTAACTGTAAACTATATATACTAAATGTTACTTGTTTTTAAAGAATCCCTTCTTAGGACAAATCTATTTTTGACTAATGATTTTAAAACTGCCATAATCAAAACAGAAGCATATTTTTCATACACTTCATAAATTTTTTAAAAATATAAATAAAAAGCAATCTATCATAAAACTAAGATTTCAATCAACAAAAATTACATAGTATTAATTAATTTAATAATTATAATTTTATATGTAAATTAACTGATACAAAGATTAATTAATCATATAATAATTAAAAATTTTTTTAATTAATTATTAATTAATCTGTATAATACAAACTGCAATAATAAAAAATTTTTAGTGTATATCAAGCTTAAAATAACCAAATGATAACGTGGGAATGTGTAGTATATAAAATCAATATAAACGCCTTTCATGTAAATTGCATTTATTTTCGTCCTTGTTAAAATAAATAAAATAGATGATTTTTTCCAATACAACCTTTTTTTTATACACACGTATAAATATAACTTTTATTATATAAAAATTCCTTTATTTTTTTATCAAGGCTGTTAAAAACAAAAAAATAATTTTTTTAGGTCTATAAGCTGCTGTATGTGTGTTTAATTTATTATTAAATATAAAAAAATTTGCATAAATAAAAATATAAGGCTTGTTACTATATATATTGTAAATAAATGAATGAATTTTAATGATAATAGTAATAAAACATTCTCGTAAAATATAAGATTTATGATTTGTTTATTAATCAAAGATGTATGTGTGTGTGTATTAGATTATAAATTTTTAATTAACTAATTAATTAATAATCTTGCGTTACATGCTAATAAAATGTATTACACAGTTTGTTGACTCTTGGGTGACTGGTGTGTGACTGGTTTTATGGGAATTTAGTAGTTTTTATTGATAAGGGTTTTAAATGTTGATTTTTATCATACTCTCAACCAACTAAAAAGTTGCATGGAGTTATATGTACTTATAAAATTAATTTTAATTTGATTTGCATCGGTTGAAAGGTTGAATTTTTGGCAGATATTATAATTTTTTCAAAATCGATATCAAAAACTAAATGAAAAAATGCAAAAATTTAGAAAAAGTTAGAAAAAAACTTATAACTGGTTTCGTGTTAACACAACCAAAGAGCATGGGATATCTTCACTAAACCCCTAATTATTATAAGTCCTTGAACCAAACAAGTCACTAAATTGAAATTATTTGAAATCCCTATAAATCGAAAATATTCTGAGTCCATTTAATACCCCCTAAATTTTTAGATTTTTTTAATTCTCCCATCATATAAACATGTCCCATGTTAAAAAGAGATAATTTGAAACAAATCCCAAAAAACCTATTGACAAGCATTTAACGTGGAACTTCCTATATTCACAGTTGTACTTCATAAATTACCTAATGCAAGAATTTCAAAAAGTATTTTTATGTCTTTTTTATACAGCAAAAAAAACAGTACACGAAATTCTTCACAATTATCCAATAAAAAGTAATATAAAAATCTCACCTTTTTTATACATAAATAAAAGCAAAAAAATAAATTTATTTGTAAAACTTTCATTCAATGCCTTTTTTTTTGGTTAAATTCTTTCTTGTAATTACTTACATACACGTGAGTGACAAGTTTGTGAAATAAAAAAATTTTTATATATGAAACGTATTTTATGTATCAATTGAAAAATCATCATTATTATTAAGTTCAATGATCAAGAATGTGAGTTAAAGAGATTTTTTTTTATTTAAACTTGATATGTATAAAATATCAATTTGTAATATTCATATATCTTGTTAGAGTGCTGTAAATTATCAAGATTTTATTAATTCAGTATAAGGTTTCAATTTTTTACAGGATTTTTTTCTGGATTTTTTCTGCTCGTACGCTTCTTATTAATAAAGGATGCCCTAAATCGCAGTTTACCTTCCTAATTTACATATGTGATGTTAGCTGTTCTTTACTTATTTGGACACGAGCTGTAAATATACTATTCGAATTTAATTAGATCCAAAATTTTAAGTTTTATAGATTTCTTAATCAATAATCATTAGGCCCTGATAAGAACAAGAACTTTGTATAATTTAGATTTATGGACTTAGGATAATTTATATTTCGGGTCTTATTGGTAATTTTGGTTTTGGGACTTATAATAATTAGGGCCGGGTATCCGTTAAAACTGTTCCATGATCGTTGGTTGTCTGAAAACACAAACCAGTTATAAGTTTTTTTAGGGTTTTGTGATTACCAGAAATTCGGGTAGAATCAAGATTCAGGTAAAACCCAAAATTTTTCGAAACAGTACTCTAAGTACGGAGTGATTTGACAATTTCCCTGGCTAAAAATGATTAAAACCCCCTAAAAAGAACTGAATTTTTGATTGAACTTTTGTTCAATTTATACATAATATTGACTTTTTAGTAAAAATAAATTTATTTGCCCACAATAGGAATTTGGAGGTTATATTTTTCGAGTTTTCAAATATTTTCAACTGTTTTTCTGTTTTTTAAGATCCCTGAATACAATATTCCTTTATGTCAATTGCAGCTGAACTTTACACATAAATAAATTCCATAAGATTTATTCTTAATCAATAACCGATCTTAATCTTATTATAAATGAAACATAAATTTAAAACTGATGATATGCAGATATTTTCTAACAACACTGAAAGATTAAAAAATTATGTAATTAAAATTTTTCATCATAATATAAAGTACTTAACTTTTAAATATAAAAATTTATAGGTTAAGGTAAAAAAAGATTTTATAAACGTAAGTAATTCATTCATGTAATTAATAAAAACAAAGGTTACATTTACAACAGAAATATTTAATTAATACTATTTTTTTTTTTTCAATTAAATTAATTTCTTTTGATCTTCATTTATCTTTTGCACTGTATAAATACAATCTTATGCATCTTAAATATTTTTTTATCTTCAAAAGAAAATTTATTTTTAAGCTTTGAGAAAAAAAAATTTTATTTATTTGCATTTATAGTTTTTATTTTCAAGCAGACACACAGTCGTCAGAAATAGAATCTTGTGTTATAATGTTTGCATTGCCATTGCAGAAATTTAAAAGAACCAAAAAATAAGTTTTTTGTGATGTCAGTTTTTAAAGTAGTATTTACTTGTGAATAGGTAAATAATATTTAAATTTTTATGATTCATTATTTATGCATTTGTCAGTGATTTTAGGTATTTTATATAAATAATATATTTGAGTCAGAGTATTAATGAATGAACAGAGTTTCATTTATAATATCCTGATAAATTATGAGTCATAATATTTTTAAAACTATGCAATATCAATTTCTTAAGAATTTAACGCTTTCGTTTATATAAAATTTAATAACGTAGTATTTTTATAATGATCGTATGAAGCTTGTAACTGATATACTTGATACACTGAGAAAAAAAATCTGCTGAATTAAGGACATGGAATTAAAGGGGTTGTTTTGCCAAATAAGGTGAGAAAAGGTATATTAAGAATTTTTTGGGTCGCTGATTTTGAAAAGTCGAGTATTCGCTCGTGCAATTTTATCTAACACCCTTAAGTTAAGTTAGTAAAAAATACTCCTAATTTAAGCTGTTTTTGCAATATTCACAAATTTAGTAAAACTAGCAGGTTAGAATATTATAAGAAATTGCATAACCTTGAGTATATTGCATAGAAAATTTTTTACAATTATTAATTTTAATTATTGACATGATTTTAATTGAACTTGAGATACTTAAGTTGCAAAAAGAAGAAAAAAATGATTTTATAACAATCATAAAATAATATATAATTAAATCGACACTTTTAATTTTGTTGTATATTTACGTTTTTAATTATCATCGTGTAAGAAGCAATTTAATTTTGTTATTATCGATTGTGACATCTGATTTTTTATTTTAATTATTATTCACGCATGTGTTAGACTTTTAAAAATAAGAATTTACATTTTTAATTAGCGAGTTTGTCCAAAAAAACGCAGGTGATAGCTTAACATAATTAAAAAACTCAAGGATTTATCGAAGGACCAAAAATTTAATATTTGCTCAATAACCATGAATTTCAGCAAATTTCCAATGGGAAATACAAAATTAGCAGAAATTTAATTTCTGCCATAATTTTTTAGGGTAATTCAACGAAGCTGCAGTTTGAAATTATCAGCTATCTTCGAACATTTAAAAAAATTCATATATCGTAAACCAAATTCCAAAACATAAGACCTATTTTAGGTACCATAAATAAAGGACCTCCTTTGAACCAAAACCGCACCGAATCCCTTTAAAACATCAACAAACTACCCAATATTTTCATCAAAAATACCTAAAAAAACCTTAATCACACGCTAATAAGTATAAATAAATAATAAATAAAAAAAATTACACACATAAAAAAAAAATAGCGAAAAAAATAAATAAAAACCGGTATCCTATTTCCCATAAATATCAAATAAATTATGAAAATTATTATTCATAATTTTTTTAATCCAATAAATTAAATTCCATAATAATAAAAAGTACATGTAATTTTTTTTTCTTTAAATCTACATAAATATGTAATAAATATATATTTTTTCTGTCATCATATTAAAAAAACACAACAATAATAATAATAATAATTTCTATTTATTTACGTCATGTTAAAAATGAAACATATTACGATAAGAAAAAAATTATAGGTATATCATATCTGTCAATTTTTTTTCTTTAAGTATAATAATTAACCAATAACAAAGATACCCTAGAAGCATTTTGTAAAAAAAAATAATTGATAAATAAATACAATTATTTGTTAGAAATTTTTTTCTCTTTACATGCTGAATACCCAAAGAGAAAAAAAATAGGATTTCTGTGCAGAAAAAGAGCCCTAAGGGTAATAATAAATTCTATTTAAGGAAATCTTGGAATTAACTTTTATATAATTAATATGTGTGTTTTATTTATTTTGCATGTATTAGTTCACTGCTGTTTAATTCAAGTGGAAATATTTAAAGTGACGTTTTATTGGTGGTAATGTGTTTTTAGGCATATGCTCTGTTGGTTTTCATTATTTTTAGAATTTAAATAGACGAATTTTTGTGTTTTAATTTTATTGTCAGTTTCTTGCTGGCTTTTTAGTTTTTATTTGAATTTTTAGATGTTCAATCTTTAATTTATATTTTCTAAAGGGCTGCAGATTAAAATCGACTGTAAAACTAAAACGATGGTCACACTGTAAAAAGTTACTTTCTTAGATTCACAAAAAAAATAGAATATTTTCGAAAAATTAGTAATTTAGTAATTTTTAAAAAATATATTAGTAATTTTTCGAAAAAAATCGAAAATTTCTAAAAATTTGAGTATTTCCGATTTTTTTTTGAAAATTCATCAAAAAAATTGATAATTTACAATTTTTTTTCGAAAATTAACAAAAAATATTTGCTAATTTACAAATTTTTTCGTAAAGTCACAAGAAAAAATCGAGAATTCTCGAATTTTTTGTTATTATGCTAAATTTAGTAAATTTATGATTTTTTTCAAAAACTTACTAATTTTTCGAAAATTTTCTATTTTTTTTGTGAATATAAGAAAGTTACTTTTTACAGTGCAGATTAAAAATTCTATAAAATAAAAGTCGATTTATAAATATCAAATCTAGCCCATTTTGTTTGCCCTAGTTCTAAAGGGTTAAAATTCTGTTATAAGCACAGGGCTGTTTAAATCATCAAGACAAGCATAATTTCAACCACAAAAAAAATAAAATATTCATTAATTCCCATCAGAAGAAAATTAAGTAAAAAAAAAATAATTAACATAATTATGTCACTTTGAAGAAAAAAAAGTATAAATGAAAATAAATTGTATTTATTCAATTAACCATACATAAATTGAAGAAACAGTTGGATTCAAGTAACACATACGAATAAATACATAATTTTTATTTAGGTTAGCTGTAATAAGAAGAGAAATTAATTAGAATTATTAAAAATCTCATACAAGTATGCTTGTTACTTACACATGTCAAAAAAAGCAGTAAAATGATCGATCGAACATAAAATAAAAATTTTTGAAGCCTACCTACCTACTTACTACTACTACTACCTAATGTTTATACATTATTAAAGTTAATCAAGTGAACATGTATTAAAAATGACATTGTACATGAGAAAATGGTAGTTAGTTACTTTTGCAATAAATTTATATGAAAAATTTATTTTTACAATTAAAAAAAACCTGTAATTAACTTGGAGATACTATTTATGGATTTTGTTTTATTATGTAAGAGGTGTTAATTAATATATATAAATATATCAAAATTTACATATTATTTTTTTATTATATTGCATAAAATTGTAATGTGTAGGCTTTTGGGTATATTAGACTGGTTAAAAATTTTGGTTTTTTGGGCTGAAATGTACTTTGGTTCTATTGAGTAAGAGTAGGGTCAGTTGGGCTCAATTTTATTAGGGATGCCAAAATTATACCTTAATATTTAATATTTATCAATGAAAGTATAATAAAATTTACAAGTGTCAGTGTATCCAAACAACTTCTAGTTGATCTCTTTTTCAAGAATATTTATTTTAACTATTATTTGTTTTTACTCGTTCTCTAAATTAAATTTTCTAGGAAAAAATCAATTTTTGGCCAAAAATGATCACCAAAATTAAAATTTTCATACCACTCTAATATACAATTTGTACATTGTTTAAAAAGTCTCAAAACACATACATTCTAAAATAAATCTATAAATAAAATTTATGATTTTTTACAGTATTTTATCAAACCTCAAACTCAAAATATTTATTATTTCGAAATAAAAGTAGGTACATAAATTATATCGTTAAAAATAATTATATTTTTTTACAGTGTACATTACCCACAACTACCACCATAAATAAATAAAAAAATCCTATAAATTTTAATAAAATTTATTTAACAAACACACGTTGAATAAGTAAAAAAAAAAAATTTTAACAAAATATTTTACTTCGTACTTTCCATAACAATTCCGGACAAATTTCTTTAAAAAAAATAAAAGAAATTTTTTGTTTCTCATATAAAAAACAATTCTTTTTCCTCTCTTTTGTATGTGAAAGATGAGAGAAGAATAATAATAAGTAATAAAGTAACCAACTAAAAGAAAAGACATATAAAATTATGTCATTTTCAAAATGCTAAACACGCCTTTTATATGTAAACAAAAAAAGTATGTGGTGATGGACACTCCTTTATTTTTTAAAATATAAGACACATACACTCACAAAAATTTATTTTTTTCTGTCAAATTACGAAAAATTTGTACGTATGGAACTCTTTTTGTCACACAATCGTTGAGTTATTCGATAGGAACCAGAAATTAGGGTTGGTGTGCCTTGCTTGTTAAGTTCGTGTGAAAATTTTTTGTTTTAATTATTTTTAAATTTGTATTTAATTATGGATTGTGTAAAAATCAATTTTAATGTAATTTTGTCAATAAATTTTGTGACTTTAATGACCATAATTTATATGACACTGTGAAATTTGTTTGTTTGAATTTTGGAGAAAAAAATGGAAATAAAATCATTTTTATACTTAAATAGTTTATCTGCGTAAACCTAGATGGAGCCTTTTTCTCGTACAAGAAAAATTTTCTTTGTATTATATATAAGATCCATTTTGATAAAAATTGAAAGCATTATTATTACATATATTAATTAAAAATACTTAATAATTAATATTTATTATCCATATTGACTAAGTTAGCAGAAAATGTTTGTCAGAAAATATTTCTTTTAATTACTATTTAAAAGTCTAACTACCACCAGTTTCTTTAGGAATAAAATTTTAAAAATCGGTCTCAGAAATAAAGAAATCTATTTAACCTAACTAAATTAACAGTGTAGAATATTTATGAAATTTTATACACAGTCAAATATTTTCCTTAGAAAAATTAATTGATATTTTCCCCTAAATTAATACACGAACAAAAAAAAAAGAGGTCATTATCAAACACAAAAAATTTTATATTATATTGACATTACACACGATAACATAATGTATTTCCTGAACTATACTACTAAGGGATTCCTTATTGAGTTTATTTAAGTTTAATTTATTTAAATATTGATTTATTCATTTAAAAAAGAGTCTTTTTTTGAATTTTTTACTGTAATTTTTTTTATTATTGATAAATATGTCAATCAAATAAAATCGATAAATAATTAACTGTCGAATGGTTTTTTATATATTTAATTTTTCTTTAACCTAAATTTTACAATTATTTGGTCTATAAACGTGTAATTAAATAGATTTGTTTATATTTTAATAAATATTTTGTAAAATTAGAAGACGCCAACGATCTTAAAAGCGTAACTATAAAGTTAAAAGATAGTTGAATGCTCTGGTTTTGCAAAATTATTATGTTATTATTATTTTTCACATTTTACTTGTGGAGAATTCAGGGGCTCTTTAGTTGTGAGATCCTATTTTGGTAATTTGTAATGAATTTCAAAAAATGGGGAGTCCCTAAATCTGAATTATTCTAAAACCCCTCGTAAGACCCTAAATTGAAATTATTCTAAGTCCCTAAACTTGAATTTATTTATTTAAAAGGACAGTACGAGAGTAGGTTACTTATCCCTTTGGGGCACTTGTCCTTTTTGAAGGTGAATTCAATTGGTATATAATACCCTCGTGGTCCCAAAAACGAATGCTCAAAATATTACCATAAATATTAATTTACATATCATCTAAGCCATTATTTATTATTCTAGCCATATTCCGAAACACACCAACTCACAGTCCAAGAAATTCAGATTAATCGATACTTCCAACATCGATGTTATCTACATCACAAATCCAAACAGAATACACAATTTTCAAATAAATTTATTATTTATTTTCCTGTTAAATCCAAATTAGTTTCTATGAATAATCTGATATAACAAACAATATAAATTTATACATTTTAATTAATTTGAATTAAATTCATTTGTTAAAAAACAAAAATAAAAAATCATGTCAAGATCTTATAAAAAATATATTCAAACAGAATATTTAAAGTATTTGCAACGTACCTACATTAGAATATTTTTATCTATCATTCTTCATTAAAATCAATAATCAAGATCTTTATGTGATAACCTACTTTAGTATTAAATAATAAAAACCTTGCTTCTACATTTTATTGTTACTACATTTTTTTTTTCATATTAATCAAAAGTAATAATTCCAACAACAAAAAATTTTTTAATTAATTATTGTTTTATTTAATTATTCTATTGTGTCTTTGATTTAATTTAATTTTTAGATCATTTTTAAACCTTGATTTATGTAGTTTAGATTTATACCTTCTGATTAGTTACTTTTAACCAAAATTGGGGTTTTTAGCGTTCAAGGTGATTTTTGATTGTAATTTGTGATTAATTTTATTTCCTTGAATGTAATTAAAATGAAAAATAGTATTAAAAATTTATGAATAATTAAAATATTTTTAGATTGTTACAGTTTTAATGAGTTACATCAGAATTTTTTTAGTAATTATTGTTTTATTTATTTTGAATATTATGATAATTGAAAATAAAAGTTATGTCCCAGATATTTGGCAGTTTTACAAATATAAAACGTTTCTTTAAAATAAAATTTTTCAATTCATAAAAAAATCAAGACAGACTTTTCATTTCCTGTTTTAGTGTAATTGTTACATATAAAATCGAGAATATTTAGTTCTAGGTTAGGAAAATAATTATTTCATCATTTTTAATAAATATCAGAGGGATGCCAAAAAATATGCCTAAAATCAATATTTTTCTCGAAATTTTAATTTGTTTATGCTAAAATGTCTGTACTAAATTTTAAATTCTAAACTTATTGATGATAACGTCATTCGTTCTCAATTAATTTCTCTGGCTGTAGAAGATTTTAAAAGAAAATAAATAAAGCTTTTTTTAAATATAGTTGTATAAACTATTTAAAATTTACCTACATTTTTAATGTAAATAAACACGTAAAAGTAAAATTAGAAATTTTTTTAAATAAAATTTTTTGCACGAGGGCTAATTTTATTTTTTATTAATTTTGACGTTTTTGGTTCTCAAATGTTTATTTAAAAAAAGAGTATGTCATTATTCTAGTTTTAAGGAATTTAATAAGATCGGTTCCGGCTCGAAGGACCATGAATAGAAAAATAGGTCAAATTATGAAAAAGCCTTATCGTATCGCAGAGATAAAAATTAATTGATTTTTCTACTATAGCTCCTAACATTTTTTGAAATTTTCAAAATGAACCTTACAAGGGTAGTGCCAACAGTATAGGAAGCCTATTTACTTTTGAATTTTCTGACAGATCGTGGTAGTTGAAGCTTTCTATACTCTCAGTTTACCAACATTTTTAGGCTGCTTTATAAATTTGCTGGTGCAGCTACCTTGTAATTCAATCAGCTATGTATCAATTTATAATTGAATCTTCACCATGAATTACAAAACAGCAATAGTTTCGAATAACATTTTTGAAAACAAATTTCCTAGCCAGAAATAAATTAAATACTCGATACATCTTGTAATTCAAAAAAACTGCATCAGCTTTATAAAAAACTGACCTTTTTTCTCACATAAACTAAATTGATAGCAAAACATCTTTGTTTTTAATTGAATTACATCATTATTCTAAAAATGATATTACTTTTTTGGCATCCCTTAAAAATTACGTATAGTTAAAATATATAAACTAAACGATGTCGAATGATGTCACTTTTATACTTTTATATTGGTACCAAGTATAAGAAAAACATTTTCTTTGAAATTTTCTATTGAAATGAACTTTTTTAAATTAAAAATTATCTGGCTTTTTATTTAATATTTTTTTTACGTGACATTTATTACTCAAAAAATTAATAGTCTAACATAAATTTCTGGGTTATACTCGTAATTATTTTTTTGTATGGTTGTAACTGTTAAATTTAATTTTTTTTATTTATTGTAATTTATGTGGTAAAATACTTGTTATCTAAAAATATGTGGCTTTTACTTCGATTTTCTAACAAATTCAGTACTAAGGACTGTTAAAATATATGCCAATGCCAAAAAAATGACCTAATTTTCTACTTAACATTAAAACCATTAATTAATTTTCACATAAAAAGTGTGAAATAAAAAAAGGTAGGTACACAACTAAAATAAATGTAAAAAATTCAAACCATTCTATATTTATGACATTATTGCGTGATTTGTCAAACACAAGCAACAAAAAATAATCATACCCCATTTGATAGTTAAAAAATTACATGCAATATAATAAAAAGTGTATAATTAGAAATTGCAACCTTATTTTTGACACTCCTCCTATTAAAAAATGAGTTTATGTCATTTTTTTAAATTGCATATTTGCTAAACAACAAATAGTACCCTTGATAATTTTTAAAAGAAAATAAATTTTAATTATTATTCGGTTTAAATTAATAGATGGATAAATTATTATAATTTTTATTTTTTAAGGTGTGGTGTTTATTAGATCAATTTAGGTATGATGTGTAGGTTTTTTTTGTTATTAGTGTAATCATAAAGAGTTATGCTTGAGTTTTGATCATTAATTTATATTATTTTATTATGTGGGTTAATTTTTTTGGTGTGTTCGAAGAAATAGTTTATTTAAAGCTCGTGTTCAGAAAAGAATGCCCCAAATCGTAGTTTACCAATGGAAGAACCAAAATTCCTGAGTGATTTTTCTTGATCCACCACTGAAATTCTTTAAAATTTAAAACTGCACTGTAAAAAGTAACTTTCTTATATTAACAACAAAATTGGAACATTTTCGAAAAAAATCGTATATTTACTTAATTTATTATATTAACAAAAAATTCGAGTATTCTCGATTTTTTTTGTGAATTCGCAAGAAAAATTGATAATTTACAATTTTTTTTCGATAATTTTCAAAAAATAGTTGTAAATTTATGTAAAATAGTTGTGAATTTACAACTTTTTTCGTAAAATCACAAAAAAAAATCGAGAATTCTCGAATTTTTCGAGAATATACTAAATTTAGTACGATTTTTATCGAATATTTACAAAATTTTTTGAAAATTCGCTAATTTTTCGAAAAAATTCTATTTTTTTTTTAAATCTAAGAAAGTTACTTTTTACAGTGTGTGTGTGTGTGTGTGAAAATACTCTATTACACCCTTGTAAACTAACACAAACTTCACATAACAACAGTAAATAACCTCGTGAATAATTTTCTATTAACTCACCCACGGTAGAGCTGCTTTGGTTGAATATTCAACCAATTGGTTGAATTTCGCAGTTTTTGGTTGAATTTTCAACCAATTGGTTGAATATTAAACCAAACACTGCGATTTTCAACCAAAAACTGCGATATTCAACCAAAAACTGCGAAATTCAACCAATTGGTTGAATATTCAACCAATTGGTTGAATTTTCAACCAAAACTGGTTTAATTTTCAACCAAAAGCTAAAATATAAAATAAAAACGATGTTTTTATAGTACAGGGTAAGAAATGATCAGGGCATCCATTAAAAGTGAATGAATTTTATTATATTATTGTAATTAGTAATTTTTTATGTACTAATTCTATTGGATCTGTACATAGTATAGATAAATTTTTTTAAACTTAATATTGTATGCTTTAACTTCCTGTCGTTTTACCTAATTTTTTTTTTAATAATCAAATTATTTTTTTTTATTAATTACTTTGTATATGTCTCAAGAGTATGTAAAAAAAATTTATTTTTGAATCCTTCTATAGTTAGAAATTATTTCGGAACTGGTCATTGATAGGAATTATGAGCAAATTTTGCTAATATTCGCGATTGTTTATGACGCCAAATTTAGCCGTGCCAAAATGGTAAAAAATGGCAAATCAGACAAGCAGCAGGGGTAAAATCAGCTACAGGTTCAGTATGAAAACCAAAAAGATAACTTTATGGCTAAAAAATAACTGATAACTTATAAGTCTACTTAAATATACAAAAAAGAATTTGTATTCTTATTTAGAAAACTATGTTCTTACACCTTCTAATTAACATTTCTCTAAAACTACGTGATCGATTTTAATTTTTTTGATCTAGAGTTTTCTGTTATAAATTTCTCTAACGAATAAAAAAATTTATAACCGGTTTGTGTAACTACACAACCAACGAGCATGGAACATCGAGGAACATGTTCATGTCACTCATAACAGTAATAAATCCAAAAACCGAAATTACAATAAATCCTGAAATATAAATTATCGTAAGTCCATATAAAGTAATCCTCTAAGTTCTTGTTCTTATCAGAGCCTGATCAGGCTTCCACTTCAAATTATTCTAAGTCCCTAAATCAAAAATATTCTAAGTCCATTTCACACCACATCCCTGCCTAGCCAAACTTTTCCAAACACCCTATCTAACGAACATGTTCCATGTTAAAATAGGCAAGGGATCTGATCAACACAAAATTATTCGACAAATCAATAATTCTTCCCAAGAAAGTTTTGCGGAATCGTTCTACACCGAAAATCCTTGTACCGAAAAGATCAACACAAATTTTTTCTAATCGAAATATTCAATACGCTGTTTTAAGTGATATTTATTTATGCTAGCATACGAAAGAAATAAGTGTTGAATACTTTGACTAAAAAAAATTTGTGTTATTTTTAGCACAACGATTTTTGGTATAGAACGATTCCGAAAAACTTTTTTGTGTAGAATCATTGATGTGTCGAACAATTTCGTGTTGATCAGATCTCTTGCATTAAAATAAATAATTTAATAACTAAAGCCATTTTACTCGAAACAACGTTTTTGAAAAGTAATGCACACGATTGCGCGATAAAATCTGCACCAGTTTACTTTAAACTTACTAAGCAACTTAATGAATGCTAAAATTTCGGGATGTCGTCGAGTTTTAGTATTTTTATGTTTTAAAAAAAATTTTACAGCTACTTTTGCTCGAAAATTAAAGGCTTTTTATTTCATTTTAACTTTCTCTAGGTAGCCGCAATTTTGTTATTCTATATCGTATGATAAACTTTTTAATTAGTCATTCCTCAGTTTCAAAGCCAAAAGAAGTAGTACATAAAAAATTACTAATTACAATAATATAATAAAATTCATTCACTTTTAATGGATTCCCTGATCATTTCTTACCCTGTACTATAAAAACATCGTTTTTATTTTGTATTTTAGCTTTTGGTTGAAAATTAAACCAGTTTTGGTTGAAAATTCAACCAATTGGTTGAATATTCAACCAATTGGTTGAATTTCGCAGTTTTTGGTTGAATATCGCAGTTTTTGGTTGAAAATCGCAGTGTTTGGTTTAATATTCAACCAATTGGTTGAAAATTCAACCAAAAACTGCGAAATTCAACCAATTGGTTGAATATTCAACCAAAGCAGCTCTACCGTGCCCATAAATACATTACCCATTCAACAATTATAAAATCACAAAGATTAATAAGCATAAATTAATTTAAAAAAAATTCTCTTCATTAAAAATCCATTATTACAACAAAGATAATAAAAAACTCAATAAAACATGCAATAGTATAAAGAACATTCCTTACATCTTCCCCATGTCACCTGTTGCACATTTTCTAAAGGTAAAAAAAATCCATACATAAAAATCTCTAGTAGTAAAGTAAAGTAAGTCAGTTTAAAATAAAAAAAAATTTTAATATTCAAGTATTTCCAGTCTGTTTCTATAAAATTTATGTTCTATTTATACGAATGTTTATTTAAATGCATTGAAATATATGCAAATTATGTATTATTAAAATAAATATATAGAGAATTTCTTTTTTCTCTTTTTTCATCACTGTTTCTTCTCATCAATCTAATTGATTGATTGCTAGGCTACATCATTTGTTACAGAATGTTTTCTTATTTATTATACTACACATGTAAAGATTCGATTCAATTGATGTGGGGATCAGTTTAATTGAGATGTCTAATTTATCTAAATTTTTTTGGGGAGGTTCGGTTACTGGCTGTTTTACCTTGAATTTTTTATATAGGCAAAAGTCGTATTTCTAATCTGCTATTAGTTAACCTAGTTAATTTTTTTTATTATTGTGTTGTCGGTTTTTTATGGTTATTAAAAAGGAGTGCAGAATTTTATTATGATATAAAAAAATTAAACATGCAATTTTTTGTTATTAGTTTTTTTGTAAAAGTAGTAAAATTTTTAACTTTTACCAACATTTTAAAAATATTTAATGGACAATTTTTTGAGCATTTTTAATGATTTACGATCTCGATACGTCTAAAATATGTTCAATAAAATACTCGATACCGAAAATAAATGAATATTTTGGTAAGATTTTCAACAAAAAAAAAATTTGCAGCGTCAGAATTATTTTCATTTTATACATTCAAGAGGAGAAAAATCTGTCATTACATAAAAACTTTTATCCAATGACGTAATATTTTTTATGTCTGTTATATATTTTCCCGAGACATTTATATGATTTGTTTATTTATGCTTTTCATTATTTAATGCTTTTATATTTGCTTTTAATGTTTGATAATCAATTTATTTTATGATAATTAACAGTATTTACCGAAAAAACTTTTATTTAATATTTTTTAAGGCACGTGTGTAATTGAATTTAGTTTATTTGATTCCTTTGAAATTATCAATTAGGTTTTTAAATTCCTCGGAAATCCCTTTTCAATAATTTTTAGATTGAGGCTCGAGTTTCAGTGGAATTTCTAACTAACAATTAATAAATAAATTTTTAGTTTTTTGTTGCAAATATATTTTTAATAACAGCGACTCGAAAAATTGATCAATTGCAAAAATTCGAGGGTAAAAAATAAATAAAATTCTCAATAGCTACAAGTAATTTTTTTTACAGTGTAGAATGTAAGATAGGAACAATTTATTTGTCTCTATAAGTACTCTAAAGACCAATAAATTACCAAACACTGATATGATCTATAACAACTTGCTAGGCGCACGTCCGCATAAGAGCTTTTCAGATAATCATCTTTTTCCAAGCAAAAAACAGCCCATAATTCATTCAATTTTCACGAGAATTTTTATCAACTCAAATTACATAATTTAGATACCTGCACCCTTAAGAGGCATCAAAAACCGCCTCTTATTCCCAAAAATACAATAATTAAATACCAAAAACAAGTACTGAGTAAAGAAAATTTATATCTCGCAAGCGAATATTGATTTTTCTCATTCCGTCTAAGCGTCGCCAATAGAGTACATTTATTTTTCTTTTTTTTCACTTTCTCTTATTTTCAAAAAATATAATCCAGACGCATTTTCTCTCTATCGTCCTTCGCGGAATTTTATTTTCTAGCTATAGTAAAACCACCCCTCTCATGGACATATCGGCGCCAGTTTAAGCTTGACCTATTTATATTGTTATAATAACAAATATTCAAAAGGGTGCAATTCGTAATATTGAATTTTTATTTATTTTATTTAAACTATTTGAGGTTATGATGATGATGTAATTAGATATTGCGGTGGTGATTAAATAAGAATTCTTAAAATAAATTGATTTATTTATAAAATTGAATATTTGTTTTTAGTCTTATAAACATACCGAAATAATATTTTTCACTTAATGTACTGATTTAGTTATTGGTTGCTAAATTTTTGCGAATTCCTTGTTTAAAGAAGCTTTTAGTATGTAAAATTTTTTTTGGCCGGCCTGGAGGTGCTAAAAAAATTTTCTTTAAAAATATTCTGGGAAATGGAGAAATATTACATGCTTTATATCCGACATAGAAGCATTTAATAGTACAATTTTTGGGTGTCAGAAGACTTTATTTCAGCAAATGCGACTACTGCTGGATGCCCTTTGAAAATTTTGATTTCCATTGACATTTTCCAGGATAACTCTTACATAAAAATTCCTCCAATAGTTTACATTAAATTTTAAACCCAATTTATAGAGTCTGCACCAATCTAGGAGATTTTCGAAAAGTCACAGGCAAGGCTCCGGTCGGATAAGAAAATTTTGGGTTCACATTTGGTCCGAACCTGGCTCGTGGCATTTCACAAATTCATTCTTTCTCGGGAAACTTCAAAAAATAAGCAAATACTTAAGTCATTTCTTTACATGATCATTTCTTTACTTGGCATTAATTATTTTCAAAATATTATGCCAAGTGAAATTCAAACATTTCCTCTTTAAAAAAGACACTCGTTCCATTTGCCTCTAAATCAACTCTAAATATTACTGAAATATCAAACAAATTTCAGACCACCACTACCAATCAAACAATCAAAATCCCCTCTCATAATTAATAAAAAAATCTAATTTAGCAAAAAAAATTCCTTTTACATTATTTATTTTAATTAAACAAGCAAAAAAAATATTAATAAAAAACCCATTTGTTATATTACATAAATCAATATGACATTGTTACGTACGCACATACCAAACTTTTTTTTTTCCTTTTGATAAATCCAAGGATTTATTGATAAGAAAAAATATATCTTGCTATAAAGGAATTTAGTACTACAACAATAACATAATCCACTTGTATTATATTTTAATACAAAACAACATAACATTTTTCTGACTCACGCCTCTATTTAACATTTTTTTGCTTGGGGTACCCTAAAAATATTTGCAAAAAAAATTAAACTAGGTTACTAAGCTTCTGAATTTTTTTTGCTAATTCACTAAAATAAATATTTTTTATCTGATTGTCTGAATTTTTAGTGAGAGAGCTTTTAGGAACAAATAATTTTATTTAAAAATTGAATACAATGACTTTTGAAGACAAAAAATTTTTTTAATTTTTTCATGCATCATCATGATCATTCACCATTTTTAAAATGCATGTGTATGCAAAATTTATATTTATAGACTTTACTATACGCTCGGTTTCTTTAACGAAAATTTCGGGTGCGGTCAACACTAAAATCTAATTTCAAACTTCCTTTTAGCTTGCGTACATACATGTAAAGAAAGTAAATAAAAAGACTTGGAATTTTACATTTATAACTGTTTTATAAGTGTGTGTGTGTGTGTATTTAAGTCTAAAGCTTTTTTAACCTTTATATGAGCAAGTCTTTTGGGTTTTTGCGAATTATTTGATCAATTACGGTTTTGTGTCATAGTAAAATATAGAAAAAAAATATTTCTTGAAAGCTCAGGATTAGGGTAAAGTTTTGAAGTAAAATGAGATTTTTGATTTATATGATAATTGTTTTAAATGTTAAAAAGTTAAATTCCACTGCAAACGGTTCTATTTTTAGTCTATAAAACAATTTTTCGAAATTAGCTTTTACAAAAGTAATATCAGCAGCAACTTGAATTAATACATTCAACAGAATCCTGAGTGAAAATGAAATAGCGGATGTAACGCTAGCCATTTTAAAATTTTTGGGAACCTCCAGATTTCCGCCGCTGTATTTTCATTCGGGATATTAAGATCCATAGCCAGAAAAATAGAAAATGTAAATTCTTAAAACTGTAATTTTAAAATTCTAAATTTTTTAAAATTGAGTGAAAATGAATATTTTTGGATGATTCACAATTATTGTATTGGAAAATTTCAGCAAATAAAATTTGAAAAAATCCGCAAAAGCTTAACATCCATTAATTTCAATAAAATTTGACAAGTTCAAAAAAAACATTTTCAATTACAAAAATGAAACAGAATTTTCCATATACCCAATGTTAAACTTTTCTTTATTCGTTCGTTATATATTTCCTAAAAGTCTAGTCAACATAATCTTTAACTCTCTTTATCTTACTAAAGTTCATAGACCCCATCATTTTTTCAAATAAAAAAAAAAAAAAAATTATATAAGCGAATAATATCAAAAATTAAAATAATAGGCGTAAAAATCAATATTTTTTTTCGTATTTAAAGGTTGTCAAAATAAATTTTTATGAAATATTTCTTATGAATATAAAATATGTTCCTTTTTTTTTTGTTGAATCCTACGAACAAAAAAAAATTATGTACATAAATGATTCATGATATTATTTATCACCGTTAAATTTTTCTTTTCGGAGGAGGAGGAATGCGCTATAACTCAATGAATATTAAGTAGAGTACAGAGAGGGTGTTTAAATTTAAAAGTACAAAAAGTTAACTTTACGAATATTAATTTTTTCTTACTTTTTTATTAATCGATGCAATAAATAAAAAAAATATTTATGAAAAAGAAATTAGCTAACAAAAATTAATTCATTTTTTTGTTTTTGCAGTTTTGAGCAGACCCAATCCCGAAGATAAAGAGCAGGAAAGTGATTATCCAGGCGACGAAGAGGAAGAATCAAATGATGGGGATGATGATGGTCCTGATGTAGCTGATATTATCATACCATCAGAAGTGACAATGTTGTCAAAAGATGAGGATTTCAAAATTAAAGTTGGCGATGATGTTCGCTTTCCATGTCGGTTCACTACAGGACATGCTAAGGCTGATGCTGGTTAGTTTCAATAAGTTGAATCATTTTTAAATAAAGATAACTATTTTACTAAATTTGAATGTCTTTGTTTCAAGCTTTGTTTTTCAAAATATAAATAATTGAATTAAATCTGTAATTCTTAGTGAAAAAACGATTTTGATGAGATAAATTTGGGCAAAAATGACACTAGGCCAATTTTTAACGTCATAGGCTCAATACATTCAAAATGGTAGTTGTTTTCTTATTTTTAAAAAATTAATAAAAACTAAAAAATATTTTTCAAATAAAATTTTCCGAATTTGCTTTTTCAAAAAAAACTCAAAATTTTTCAAATTTTACAAAAAGTTTTCTTTTTTCAATTACAGTTTACTCAAAAATGATTAATTCTTATTTTTCTAGTTGATGTAAAATTTATTATTTATCTATTTACATTTTTTTGGTAAATATTTTTTTGTCGGTCTATTTTTCAAAAATTCTCAATTTCACTAAGACTTACTGATAAACTTACCTCAATAATTAAGTATTAAAAACACAACTACCTAAAAAATAGATAAAAATAATTTCCAATAATTCTAAAATTATTTATTTAATTAGATGATGACGTCGTATACGTTTGGAGACGTGGCAAAGACCAAATAGCATTAAGTGATTCTCTACTGATATCAGATTCACGTTTTGAAATAATAGATGATCATACCCTACTATTAAGAAATGCAACAGTAAATGACTCATCAACGTCATACGTCTGTGAATTAATAGCATCAGCTGATTTCAAGCCAAGAGTAACCCATAGATTGTTAGTTGAACCAAATGAATTAAATTACAAAGTTGTACCTGTACCTAATAGTGAATTACATGTTAATTTACATGAGCCAGTTAAATTTGGTTGTAAAACTGATGCAACATCTAAAACTAAAATAACAATTTCACATAATGGTAACAAAGTACACATTCAAGAAACTGATGATGGTGCATACGTGAATATTAAAGATGTTACTAGACATCATGCTGGGTATTATCAATGTCTTGTTGATTTTAATGCTGAAAAACCAATAACAACAGCTGTTCATCTTATTGTTAATCGTAAGTTAATTGTCAATAAATAATATTTTATTATTTATTAATCATTCAAATTTATTTTACAGATCAACCAGAAATTGAACTTGATCAAGGTTATGAAATTACTGATAAAGGAAAGAAAGTTAAATTAATATGCAAAGTCCATGCACAGCCACATGCTGATGTTCATTGGTTTAAGGAAGATCAAAAAGTTGAATCACCAGATTTTATATTTGGTAAAGAAAAACCAGCAAAACATACATTAACTTTTGATTTTCACCAAGATGAAAAGAATTTTGGTAAATATTCTTGTCAAGCAATAAATAATCTTGGTAGTGATAAGAAAGATATTGTCGTTTCTGGTAAACCATCAAAGCCAACGTTTCTTCGCGGTGAAGTTGTTGAGGATGGAAAAGTATTATCGTTGAAATGGAAAACTATTAGTTTTACAGAATTGATTAAATACGAAGTAAGTTTTTTCACAATTAAATTAACTGTTTTAGATATCATTAAATTTAAACATTAAATTTATTTTTTAAAGATTCAATACAGAAGAAAAGGTGATGTTCAATGGCAGATGCTATCAATTGATAAAGAAGTTGGCAATGATGTTGGACAAGATAACATAAATGAATACATAATTGAAGGAAAAATTAATAACTTGGAGGCAGATAAATACGAAGCTGTTTGTAGAGCAGAAAATAAGGATGGATGGAGTGAGTTATCAGATGTTTTTGAATTCAAAGGAGGTAAATATCAATTTAAATATATGTATATTTTTTTCAGAATTTTTTCTAATTTTGTATTTTTATTTGCTTTTTTTTAGAAGAAAAAACTGAAAGGGCTGAAAATGGTAAATTTTGATATTTTTATTAATTGTTTGCAAAGAGGGTTCAAAATGTTTTAAAGCTCAAATCACTCAATATTAAGACAGTTGAAACTATACTTGTAAAAATGATTACGATACATTCTTTATATTAACATGGAACATGTTTATAGGGAGGGGGACTTCAGAACTTGAAAATTAAGGGGGGGGGGGTCAAATTTGTCCTATTTGAGGGGGAGGTCAAATAAAACTTAAAATAATTAGGAGACTAAAATCTGGTCTTAAAGACTTAGGATAATACGAGGGATAATACAGGTTTATGGACTTAGAATAATACAGATTTATGGACTTAAAATAATATCGATTTAGGGACTTGGAATAATATTGGTTAAGGGACTTAGAATAATTCAGGATTAGGGAATCAAAATAGTTTGAGTTTAGAATCTTAAAAGCTAGTAAGGTGATAATTCCAAATTATAAAATTAGAAAATTGTATTGTAATGTTGAGTAACATTTGTACTATGTCCTTTAGTCCTCAGCTGGAAGTAAACATGTTCCATGCATTTAGGTTGTGTTTACACAAACCGATTATAAGTTTTCTCTTTAATGGGCCTTTTATTATGATCTTCCGAGCTAAAAACAAAAAGCCTCAAATTTTTATGACATGCCCAATTCACATTGACGCCAGATTCATATTATTTGTAAAAATGTTACGTGATATGTGTCGCGAAATGAAACAAAAAGAGTAATTTTTTTATGGCTATGCAACGTATAACTTTAATAGAAATAAATCAATGATATCAGAGATGAATGATATATAGTTATGAAAAAGTTTATATGACAAGGATTTCTTGTTGTCTCTTATTAATATAGTATTGAGAATACATTTCTCTTTCGAGAAATAATTTAAAAATGAAAAGATTTTGAGTAATATATCATTTTGGGTAAATAAAAGGCTTTATAAAGATTTTGTCCTTAGATTTGTTTTTTTAGAGATAAAGACTTGTTGTTTTAACCCATTAACGCCTGAAATCGACTTTTGCTGCATCTCTACTTTGGCTACGCGAATCTCAGCGAATTTTTTTCTAATTAACATAAAAATTGGTGTCCGACTATTTTTGAATATGCTCTTTCAGAATCTGCCAAAAAAATTCGAAATTGATGTTTTTTATACCGATTTCCAAGAAATAAAAAAAAATAACGTTGTTTTTAAAGAATTTTTTTAAAAAACATCAGTTTTTGACCTGAAAAACTATTCGTAGATTATTGCAGTGGTAAAAAAGTGTGCAATTTTCATTCAATCTTTTTACCTAAAACTTGTAGAAATAAAAATTTTACCGTTTTTGGGCAAAAAATTGGTCCCAAAAAAGTGCATTTTTTAAAAAAATGATAGATGCTTCAGTCAATATACGGGTTTGGTGTTATTTTCACTAAGCCTAACAACATTTGGTCTATAGTAAGGTTTTTTGGGTTGAAAGTTTTTCAGGTCGAAAACATGTTTTTTAAAAAAAGTCTTTAAAAAAAACGTTATTTTTTTTGTTATATCTTGGAAATCGCCATGATAAAAATCATTTTTCGAAAATTCTTGGCAGATTCTGAAAGAGCATACTCAAAAATAGCCGGACACCAATTTTTATATTAATTAGAAAAAAATTCGCCGAGATTCGCGTAGCCAAAGTAGAGATGCGGCAAAAGTCGATTTCTACTGAGAATATCAGAGACATTTCTTCAACTATTTTTCTTACTTATGTAGAAGTAATATGAGCTGCCAAATATTCTGAATCCTCATTACAGGAGCATCGGTAGTGCGACCCGTTTCATACTTTCATACTCGCACTAACGTAGCTTACTGTAATATACATTAAAAAGGTTCTATCTAACCTGAAGGATTATTTATTTTTTTATTTTTTTGTTTAAAATAATACCAAATCTAAGTTTCTGCAGTTAATTAAATTACAAAAACATATTAAATTATATTAATACAAAATCCTTGTAGTAAAACATATTATTTATTTAATAAAAAGAATTTTTAATTTATCTTGTTCCAATGTATCTAACTTTGTGCTCTTTCTTTTTCTTATGCTCAGTAATTTATATATCTCCATCTCTAGAGTTCAGGGGAGACTTTTTCTCTATCCTTATTTATAAAAATGAAATAGTGTATAGCATTCATATTCATATTTATATACATATAGAATTATATTTCTATATGTATATTACTGGTGTACTATACTATATACAGCGCGGGAAAAGAAATCACGGAGTAAATATAGTAAAAATATAAGCGCGGAAATTTAAAAATTTATATAAACTATTGAGTAAGCTTCTTTTGCGATGAAATTTGTGTACTACTAATTGAAAATTTTCCATTATAAAATTATATTGATTATTAATAAAATTTATTGAAAAATTAAGTTTCGAAACTAAAATTCAGAATTAAACAAATGCAATGAATTTTTCAAATCAAACATTTTATTAAATAATTAATTGCAGAATTAAATTTTTGCAATTTAAAAGTTGTATCCAGTATTTAAATATTAAATTTTATTAATTATTATATTAGCTTTCACTAAATATCTAAAAATATTAAAAAATAACTGATATCGGCTGAAAAAAAAACTTTAAAAAGTAAAAATGTGCGTTTCATACTATTTGGTTTGTAATTAAATCTCAAAAAATAACTGATATGCTTTATAAGTTTGGTTTCAGATTTTGATTCCGCTTAATAGAATATTTAATATTTTCTTTGATTACCCACTTAAATCTCATCCTAGCAGAAAAATTGGGGTTTATTGAAACCCAGTGGTTTTAAAATTTGGTATGGAAAATCAACACTGGGTTTCAATAAACTCCAATTTTTCTGCTAGGATGAGATTTAAGTGGGTAATCAAAGAAAATATTAAATATTCTATTAAGCGGAATCAAAATCTGAAACCAAACTTATAAAGCATATCAGTTATTTTTTGAGATTTAATTACAAACCAAATAGTATGAAACGCACATTTTTACTTTTTAAAGTTTTTTTTTCAGTTTTAGTATATTAAGAAAAATTAAGTATTAAAATTATATTTTTTAAAATTTTGCAGTTATAGATCCTAAAAATTCTTCGGGAAGACCAGTTGTATTTTTATCAACAATCTTATTAACGTTAACGACGCTGCTTTTTGTTATCACACCATTTGCATGTCTTTAAGAAAAATAAAATCTTAATTAAACTAAAGTGATTACATGCATAGGTAAATTTAATTTAACATTTTATCAAAAAATATTATTAAAAATTTAAAATTTTAATAATTTTTTTTTCATTTTTCAGATAAATTTTTTTTTTTGCTGCAGCCAAAGTGTACTTTACCAGTATATTTTACATCACGTTCTGGATTACAAATACAATTATGAAAAAAAAACGCACTTAAAATACCTAGGAGACATAATTTTTTTTTTTGCTTGTCAAAAAAAAAAAAAAAATCAATGTTAATTCACGTAGAAAAAAAAAATGCAGTGAAAAAAAACAAAAAAAAATTACAAATTTACTTATAAATGCCAGAGAAAAAAACTATATATTTACATGTACAAATGTTTTAGTGTATTTTTATTGTAAAAAAATTAAGTAAAAATTTGCTTTTTTGTATAAATGAAGTAAAAAAACTGTGAGCTTATGATAAAAAAAATTGTTAAAAGACAAATTGTCTTTTGTTTAAATAATTTATTTATACAAAATATAGCAAAATATTAATTACTTACTATAATATTTACTCCTGGGAGGTGTGCCATTTTTTTTTGTTTTTTGTATTTTTTATGTAATAGAAAAGAGACATAAAGAAAGAAAAAAATTAATTAATTAATTAAGAGCATTTTTTTTTTTTTTTAGTATGAAAGAGTATTTTTTCAATTAATTGAAAAAATCTATATATATATATATATATAAATAAATATATTTTAAATATATTTAAATGAAGTATTCACACAAAAAAAAACTCTAGAATTATTTAAGTCAAACATTGAAATTTTTTTTTTTTTTAATTATTTATAATTTATTTTTGTATGCTTGACTTATTAGTATCTAAGATTATTATTTTTAAGTATGTATTTGATTTACGTATAATTTTTTTACTTTACTTCTTTTTGATCGATGAAAAAAAAAAATGATGGTTTTTTATGAAATTGTTGTAAAAAAATTAACGTAATTCTTGTTAAATTATGTAAAAATTAGGTTATCGATGAAAATAATTTTTGTCAGTTTTTTCAACTAAATTTATATATTAATAATAAATATATATTATTTTATGTTACCTAAGATTAAATAAAGTTATAGGATGCTATTCGAATAAAAAAATTTTTACTCTTCGAAACCTCAAAATTTCATTCGATATGACAAAAATATAAATATTTTTTTCTTCGAAGCCCATCGAATAACTAAAAATAACTAAATAATAACTATTTTATGTATATTAAACAAAAAAGTGTATTTTGAATGAATGTTTTACTAAATACTGAATGAAAAAAAAACATTGCACGAATTTTTAGGTGCTTGTTGAATAAATCTAAGTAACAGTAGTATTTAATTTTATTTTTCTCTTTTTTTTTTGTTTATTTTTTCACTTAATACTGTATCTTACATGATTTTAAATTAAGAAAAAAACTATAATTTTATATTTAATTTTCTGTTTTTATAATAAAATTTAATAGATTTTAGAATATTATTATTATTATGTATATTTTTACCAATAGAATTAAAAATACTGTACAGAAAAAAAAAGTTTTTTGGTCAAATTTCCATAGTCAATGTTTTTAAAATTCAAATAACAATTTTTATTCTTTCAATAATAATAATAATACTTAAATAATGTATAATCTTGTAAAATATGCTTTATTATGTAATAATTTTTAATTATTTCTTTTTGCTATACAAAAAAAGACTTTTTTTAATTATAATATCTGTGAATTTTTATTTATGTATAGAAATATTGAGCCAAAATTGGTTTTATCATAGAGGCAGCTTATTTTATTCAATATTTTTCAGAAAAAATTTTATTGTAAATCCTGATGATGATAAACAAAAAATTTACAGCTTTTTTGCCTTAAATATATATTTGTATACAATCACAGAAAAATAATGTATAAAATAATATTATGAAATAATAATAATAATAATAATTAAAATTAAAAATGTGTTTTATTTTTTCAATTATTTTACAACATTTTTTATTGACTGTCTTTATTTTTATGGTATTCTGTTAAACATTGGTGGTATGTTAGAGTTGTATTGCAGTTTACAGGAGGTGTAACTAAAATTTAAAGAAATTTTTATTATTTGGTTAGTGAGGTTCAAATTTGTGATTTGGTTACCATCTTTTAGGCAATTTTCTATTAAGTCTTTGATATCTTTTGGGATTTTTTTATTGCTGTAGTAAAATTTTTCAATGTTTCCTATCACGTATGTGTCGTTAACAATCTAAAAAATCAAAAATTTTATTATTTTGTACTTTGATAAATTTTTGAACTAATTATTACCAATCCATCATATTTATCGTAACAATGTTGCATACACTGAACTTCTATTGAATTATTTTTTCTTTTTTCTTTATAATCATCTGAAAAAACAAAAAATTAATAAAATAAAATGAAAAACCCAATAAAAAACTAATTAGTACCAAAATCTTTGATGTCATTTTCCTTAAAACAAGTGTAAACCCTCTCTGTGTCCACACATGAATAAAATTCATTTGTACTGTTACATGTTACTGGCCCAAGATCATTAACTGCAAAAAAATTACAAAATTCAAAGTAATATTGATAGGAATTAAGTAAATTTTTTTAAACTTAACTTTTATTAACACATTTTGCAACATCATTTTCAAAATAAGCTGATATTGGCTGAATACTTGTGTAGTAGCTCATTAAGTTTGTTAAATTGTATTTATTATTAAGGATCTAAAAATTAAAAAACTCAATTTAAAAATTCTGTTTGAAGTTTTTAACATAATTTTCACTTACCAAACCTTCTTTTTCATCCAGACAGTTAATAAAACACTCAGCTTGCGGATCGTTATTCTTCAATTTCTCATTGTAATCCGCTAAATATTGGTAAGTACTTAATTAAAAAATTATTCAAAAATAACATTCAAAATTACCTTCATTTGTAATATTAAGTTTAACGTAACACTCGTGTACTATTTTTCTTTCTTGCATTTCAGTCAAACGTTGTCCATTATTAACTGAAAACTTAAAATAATCAAATTAATTAAATTTAAAAATTCAAATTAAATAACTTACATCAAAAAATATAATTATTAAAAATAAATTAATTAAATTTTTCATTATATGATAATTTAAAAATATGCATTAACTTTGACTTTAGGCTACATAAAAACTAATTTTTTGAAATTATATATTATTTTAAAAAAATGTTTTTATTTATCAACACGTAAAATCTAAACTGTTATGTGATTCGCATGATCATTATTAAATTAAATATTTTTTTAAATGTACTACATAGTAGGAAAGTGTATATTATTTTATTTTTACGTAATATGTAAATGTTCCTTAATTATAAATAAAAAAATATTAGTTATGTAATTATTCATATACCTGTAATTCGCTTAAATGAGATTTCTGGGCTCTATTTTATAAATAAATTTTCTCCAAATGGCCAATTTTTCAATTGCTGGTAAAATTGTACAATCTTTATAAAAACAGGTATTTTTTAGGCCACAACTTATACATTTTGTATAAATTTCAAGATTAAAAAATTTTTTGCACGTCAATTTTGCATTTGTCGTTTATGACTTTACAAGAATGGTGATCAAAATTTAATTTTCTGGTCAGGGACCCAAAAGCACGTGTTTCCTGATTACTTTGCGTTCTACAAAGATGTGTTTTCTCATCACCGATGCAGAAAAATTTTAAACGATCCTTGTCCATAAATAAAGAATGCCTACATTGCATCCAATTTCAGCATTACCCAGAAAAAACAATCCCAAGGGGCCCATTTAGATCTGTAGGACCCAAAATCTTAAATAATAGCTAACAGTCTTCTACACAACAAACTTAGAATAAAAATGGTAGGAATAAAGTATCATTCTGTGATGTAATTTGTCAAAAAAAAACCAATTTGGGCCCATTGAGGTCTGTAGGGCCCAAAATTCCAAATAATCATCAAAAGTGTTCCCCCCCAAAAAAATATACAATAAAATAGTAGGTACCATTTTCTTCATTTATTGACGTATACAAGCTTTTTTGGGTCTAAAAAATGGGACTTGTATTTTTTTTAAGCCAAAATCGTAATTGGACCTAAAATTTGCTGCAAAATCTGAATTTAAAATAAAAAAGTATAGGTACTTTCTATTTAAAATTATTAAGTTGGATCCTACTGGGCCCAATGGATCTCAGTTTTTCAACTAATAATTTTTATGCCATAGAGCCTCCCTCTGCATAGATGAACAAAAAATTTATTGGTAAAAAGGCAAATTTTAAAGTTATATTAGTTAATATTTTGGCGTTTGAGGTTTTTGAGTCATATACTTAAAAAAAAAATGTTTAACCAATAATTTCAATCCATGTTAGCCTACACCGAGCAAAACTTCTAATTATCTATTTTTAAGCGTTTTTCTGAAAAAATCGAACCCTCAAATAAATTTTTAAAGGATAATTAAAAGTGTATCTGGGTTTTTTTGTGGAAACCTATATTATTCTATAAATTGTTTCTATTTCTGTAATCAATTGTTACATACATAATGATATAACATACACTAGCAGCTTTTATTTCAAAGAACTTTCAAGTAGTAATAGTCTCAAACTAGTCAGACAACACAATGGCTTTCTTCTATGAAACGCTTCGAGTCAAAATTAAATTAAAAATTAAACTATAGTTTTTATTGATAATTAAATGCAAAATAAGCCTAAATGTAAATAATAATTTTCTATATATTTTTTGTGTAAGGAGTCAACCTCCTTATTTTTCGCGCCATTTATTTTGTTCCTTGCTAGAGAAATCAATCCATATCGGTAAATTATTGATTTTTTTTCATTCTTAAATATTCGAATCCTCATAAAAAAACTATTCTGAATTTCATAAACTTGACTATCGAAACCCAATAGCTCATAAGTTTACGCCTTTTTTCATAAATATTGCGCTTATTTGGCTCAAATTTTCAAATCATATAGCGCAAGATTAGTCTAATTACTTTTCAGATTTTTGTTTAAGGTCATTGAACGAGGAAAATTTTTAGCGCATTTTTCGACTTATTTCTAAAACTTAATCATCTAAACTTATTTGCTAATAATAAAATTTTTTAATTTTAGCCAATTATAGTTCCTCATATAGAGGAATATTAAAATTTAATTTTCTTACCCACTGTCTTAGTTTGTTGCAATGTTGTTGGAAGATTAACTTCTCTTCTGCTCTTGCGATATAACGTGCGTGACTCCAATGTTTCAAATAATTTTTAATTTTCAGATTTCGGAGTTAAAAAAAAAAGTAGACTTCATCAATTTCTTCGACTTCATCAAGATATCTTTGTCATTAAAAATATTTCCTCAATAAATCTTTTTCGACGTTTTCTGAAGATAAATGAACTAAGATATCTTGGGTTTTGTGGGTATTCAAAGTATTCAAGTCCACGGAAATTTTTGAAAAAGGTATATAGGTATATAATTATTAAATTATTTATAATAAATTATATAAAGTAAGCGGTATACTTAATTAATGAAGAATTATTTTATATGTCAGCACAAGGGATAAGTTCATGGATTCCATAATGCAAAACGAATTAAACTCTAAAAAAATAGAATTAAAACTTTTTCAGGATGTGTTTGATTCCACTAAATATTTTGCAGAAGAAAAAGAAGAGAAAATGAGATTGGAGACAAGAAAATTAGTAATTCAAAATTCTTTATCTTAAATTAAATTTTACATTAAAACATAATAATAAAACAGGACATTGAAAATTTTCATTATAGGACAATATTCACTTTAAAGTGTGGGATTTGCAAAATGAAATGTGTGAAAAAGTTTGGGAATTTACGAAAAAACATAATTTTTTAAAAATATTAAATAATTATCCAATGATAGCAAAAGATAAAGTTGTTCAATGTAAATGTAATTCATTTGATAACGAGATTGAAAATGGTAAATATAAACTGTTCTAATATTGTAAATTGTTAAACTGGAGCAGGTTTTAATTCTTTTTTATATTATTATTAATAAAAAAACGTTAAAAAATATTATACACAGGTTTTGATGAGAACAATAAAGTTGTTAATGACAGCAATTTACAGAAAGATAATTCAAATGATAAAATAGAAAAGACTGTAAAAGAAACTTTTAATCAGTTTATTGAGTCAAAAGCAGATGAAGTTTTTAAAGGCAGCAATTTACAGAAAGATAATTCAAATGATAAAATAGGAAAAACTGTAAAAGAAACTTTTAATCAGATTATTGAGTCAAAAGCAGATGAGTTGAATCAAAATTGTGATAAAGGGTATAACTTAAGCATTAGTAATAGTAATTTCAATAACGATATACTAATTGGAAAGAAAATATTGCCAGAAAATAAAATACAGCACTCTAAAATTGAAAGGTTGATTGAATTTTACATGTACCCACAATTCTAAAATAATAATTTTTAGTTTTATTTAAAATTTGAATTTATACCTATTATAATATTTTCACAGAACACTCTTTTTTTCAAAATTCTAGATATTCTCTTAAAATTTTTCTCTTATTTGATCCAGATTTATTATTGGTAATAAATATAATTTCCTTTTTCAGAAACAATACATTACCTTTATCGAAACCAGTTAAAAAATTCAGACCAAATAAATCCAATGAAGATGAAACGAATGCTAATTTATTTTGTAATTCAAAACCTTTAGAAAAATTAGTTAATAATGTTTCTATCAGGAGTTCTCCTCATTTTATTAAAGCAAGCCATTTATACCAAAATGAAGTTGAAATTAAAATGCAGAATAATAAATCAACGGTAAGCTGAAAATTATATCTTTGAAATATTTTTACAAGAGAAAAAATTTATTTCAGATTGAAAACCGAAAAAAGTTTATTCCTAAAATCAAAAGTGCCATATCTCAGAAATTTGAAAATTTTATTTAAACAAATCAATAGAAGAGATGAAACAATTTAAATATATATATATATATTTATTTAATTTTAGTCTTACATAAATCAGATTACAGAATATCAATTTAGACAATTATAAATAAACATAAATTTTATTTTAATACTTTTTACAAATAAATAAAATTAGTTTATAGATTACATCTAACAACTTAATAATTATATACAAAAAACATTTTTAAAATCACTCTTACAACTATTTCAAATGATTGAGGACTCTTAGTTCAAACTAAGCAGAAGTTAAAAGAGCCTCGTTTAAAAAAATTTTGTTTCAAATAAATATTTTTAGAATTAAAATACTTGTATTTCATTTACCAGGTAGGAAGACTACTAAATAATATCAATATAATTAAACATTGTTTTTTCTTAATAAATGAGATCATATAGTAATTATACTATTCAAAAAAAGGCTTAATTATTTACATCTACCTAATATAAAATGAACATTTCAAAAGAAACTATTTTGGCACAGATTAAAAAAAAGTATTATTACACATTGTCTTTCTTAGAACAAGTATTACAAAATTACTGCTTTAAATTTTCAAAAATTTAATTAATCCATAAAAACAATATAATTAGAAATATGTATTCAAATAATTTTTTATTATTTTTCGTACTCACATTAATTTGAAAGACTCGCAGTAATAAAATTACTGAATTTAAATTTATTATTTATTTTTCATTTACAAACTAACACAATGTCAAAACTTTCAATTGCGCTTTCCAGCTTGAGACTTCAAGGAATAATCTTATTACATTGACCTGTAGGGTCCTTGCATTTTTAAAAATTGAATAACTAATGAAGGGCCACCAGCAACTATATCTCCTGGAATCTGAGATAAAGGACAGTTTTCAATTGACATAATATTAAGACTTGTACACAGTGCAAGTTCAAAAGGCAAATTATGAAGATTTGGATTATCATTTAAGTAAAGCGATTCAAGATTTTCTAATGTTCCAATTTCTTCTGGTAGACAATTTAAATTATTTTCGCCGATACTTAAATGTGTCAAATTAGTAAGATGACCAATGGCTCTGGGTAGCGAAATTAATTGATTAGATTGTAAAATTAGTTTTTGTAACTCTCGAAGGAAACCAATTTCATTTGGTAACATCTCTATTTTATTTTCTTCCAGATCTAGAACTCGAAGTTTACTCAAATTAGATATGCTGGCAGGAATACGTTTTAACAAATTATTAGAAAGAATTAATATTTCTAAGTTATGAAGATACTGAATATCATCTGGAATTTTTATTAGTTGATTTGTACCTAAGTTTAATTCTACCATATTATTCCAAGTTCCAACGTCAAGAGGTAATGCACTTAATAAATTTTCTTTCATATTTAATTTTGTAAGATTTTTTGCTTTTGAAAAAATTCCATAGGGTATTTTATCTATCTGATTGTGTTCAAGGTTTATAGAGTACGCATTTATGAACTGAGAAGGTCCACCAGATGGATAAGCAGAAAATGCATTCCTTGATAAAGTAATTATCTTAAGATTTGATAAACTAGATAAAAGACCATCTGGCAATTGAGAAACTTGATTTCCTTCAACACTGAATTCTTTCATAAGTGTACAATTTGCCAAAGCTTTAGGTATACTTGATAATCTATTGTATCTCAAACCTAATCTTGATAATGCAACAAGATTACCAATACTTTCCGGAATGTCTAATAATTCATTATGCTGCAAATCAAGAGTTGATAATTGTATACAATTTCCGATTTCTTTAGGAAGATGTTCTAAATGATTATGAGATACATCAAATGTAACAAGGTTAACAAGTTTTCCAGTCCCAGCTGGAAGCTCTTTTATTTTATTTTCTCTTAAACTTAGCATTGTCAAATTAGTTAAATTTTTTAAATTATCACTGACATACCTGATTCTATTAAATCGTAGAAATAAAGTAGTCAAAGATGTGAGCTTATAAACAACTTCTGGAATTTCACTGAGTTTATTGTGCCTTAAATCTAAGACTTTGAGTAACTTAAGATTTTCCAATGAATCTGGAAGACTTGTCAAAGAATTTTCACTGAGAGCTAAAGTTACTAAATTGCTGAGACATCCTATTTCTGCAGGTAAAGTTACTAATTTATTCCCATAAAGATAGAGTTCCACTAAATGCGTAAGTTCCTTAATAGATGCAGGCAAATTTGTAATGCTTGACTTACTGAGATCAAGAGTCTTAACTGCCTCTTCTCGACATCTTATGAACTCTTTAGAAACGTCTAGGTCAGCTGGAATAGGTTTACTTTTTTTAGTTGTTGGTTTTGGTTTATTTGATTCTGGATGTTTGACCGTTACAGTTTTTTTGGCTTCAGACCCTGATATAGAGGCACTTGATAATTTCTTTTCTTTGCTTTGCTGATTTTGTTCCTTAGTTGGATCTTTAAGATGACAAGCTTCAGGCATATTGTCTGTTGTTGCTGTTGAAGACGTCGAACAAGACGTCAAAACGCAACTCTCCAGGTATTCTGATATCTCTTGCTCCTTCATGAAAGTAAAATTTAATAAAAAATTTTACTTTTTTTGTATTGTATCAATTTTAAATCTAAATTGACGAAAAATAATTTTACACTATATATATGGTAACGATTTGTATTTTGTATAGTTATGTTTTATAATTTGAAGAAATACTTATCATATTATAATTTAATTGAATATTTAAATAAAATATGATATAAAATTATTAAATTTACGTATTGGTACCTAATTTATTCTGTAAATATTAAATATTAGATATAAATAAATGTGTATAAATATACTATACAATTTTGTCAAACTGTGTACTTGTATCAGACTTTGTATTGAGAAGGTGCGCCTCCCACTTTTGCCTTTACTTCTAACGGCGATCGCTGTAACTTGATACCTAAGCGGTTTAAGTTTGAAAATTAGTATAAATTAAAATAGCATCTTAAAAATAATTTTTTACTTTAATTTATTTAAATTAATTTATTAATTTAAGTTAAAATTAATTTTAAATATTTTAGAAATTTAATAAAATAATTAGATTATCTTTTTTTAATTCTCTAAACTCTACGTGATTGGGTATAAAGTTACAGCGATTGCCGCTAGAAGTATGAAAAAAGAGGGAGGCGCGCGTTCTCAATAGTTGATGACACTTCATTGGGATTACCATATTACCCCTTTATCCACACCCCTTAAATAGTTTACTTAACGCTAGCGACACTTGGTGAGAAAAATTCATATTTTAGTTTTATTCATAGTTTAGACTAATTTTGATGCCAAATTTGAATTCTTATTGCTATTTATTACAGAAGAAACAAAAATAAAAGATTATTTATTGTAGTATATTAAATTTTTTTTATAAATTATATGTATTTACTATTTATGCTTTTTTTCATTTAGAATACATTTCATATTAGTATTTTTATTTATTTATATAATAAACTGTTTGATTATTTTTAAATACTGTTGTGTTATCAAAAAATTATACTAATATCACAGATTATTAAATAAAATGTAAGTTTGAATAAAATATTTAAATAAATGAATTTGACTATAATTTTTGTAAGCAAGTATTTTATTTTATTACACTGTATAAAAATATTTAATAAAAATTTACATTTTTTTCATCATTCACAATAAAAATATATTTTTACATACATAAAAATTATTATAGTGCCGCATATAAAATTCGTAAGTTTTTTTAAAATTCAAAAAATTTAAGTATAAATTGACTTATTTGCTTATTTTTTTAAATGATCAAAAATTAAATATATTTATACAAATTAAAAAAAATTATCATAAAATATTAAAACTTAATAAAAAACAAATCAATCAATCATAAAATTAATTACACAGATAAATCATAACAATAATATCCTAGATCAATCTTATGGCAAGTAACACTGGCCAGTTTATATCCTGTTTTGTTGAAAGGGACCCATGTTACGGGCCATGTGATTGATCTGTTTGGAATCAGATCTTCATACTTGAATTAAAAATAATTGTAAAATATTATAAATCCTGAAATCAGTGCCTGAGCTTATAGTTAATATTACTTTGCTATAATAAACATTTTTTATTAGAATCACATACTTTTATCACAATTTTTTTTACCTAGGATTATTATTAATTAATCCGTTTTTCTGTAAGTAATACAAAAAATTTTGAACTAATCTGTTTAACAAATCTAAAAAAAAATTTTGCATGTTTAAAATTTTTTTTAATTATAATTTGAATAGTACAATTTATACTTACTATTTGTCACAACGATACCGCCAACTGTAGCACATAATTTAACAAGAAGCTGAAAAATAGATTCATATTCTTGATTAACTTTTATCTTAAGTGCGCATGTATCATATTTGAAAAAAATTCCTGGAATTCCATGAGAACCATTATGATGATTAATTGGTCTCTGATGATCTTTTACACTGTATTGATAAGTTTTCATTTTATACAAAATCATGTTTACATCAGTAGGTACTATTTCTACAAAATACTGGAAAAGCATCATATCTAACAAAAATTTATTATTACAATTATACATATTTAAATAATAAAGAAAATAGATTTAAATTTATTAACTTACTACTATCAGTCACTTTTTCATCACCTTCTAATGGATGAATTATTCCTGGACTAGGTGAGCCAAAAGAAAACTTATTTATTCTATGAGAAAAATTAAAATCTCTTTCAAATACAAATGCTGATATATGAACATGACCTTTTGGTAAAGTCAGCGATTTTCCTGCAGTTATATGAAAATTACCAGCAACTTTATTTATTTTTAGATTGCCAAAAATTCTACATGCATCATACGGATGTTGAGAATCATAATGCCTACAAAAATGTAGCGAGTCAAATATCTATTTGTAAATTAACATTATATTGAATTTGGAAATTAATAACAAACCTTTGAGGTAAATCAGCGTTAAATATCATTTGATTAGATTTCCACAGGACTTCATGCAACGCATGATACTCTTCTCTAAAATATGTATTTATTTTTTTAAAAGAATCAAAATGATTTCTTTGTTCAGGTGTTAAATCCCACCATGTATCTTCTTCTTGTAAAAATTCTTGAGTCATTAAGTCTTCATTGGTGGAATCAACAATATCAGCTCCTAATTTATGACATGGCATGGCCACCGTTATGTCAATATTCATTTGTAACTGATTTTCATGCTCAACATCTGGTTCAAATTTAAATTGCAATTTACTATCAAAATAGTAACATAATTCATTTATTATGAGATAGAGAATAATAGAAAAACTGATCAATGAAACTGCAAAAATATACATTTAAATGTAATACACTTTTAAAAAATTTTTCATTTTGCTTTCTTACAAGTTCCTCCAATAGCTGAATGTTTTTTAAAATCACCGGATACTTTTGGAAAAGCATCAAATGATTTTATTATTTTCTCTACTTTTCCAACTTTTCTTTGCTGAACTACTGGTTTTGTCATTATAAATAAAAAAAAATATTATTGTACAGAAAGAAATTTATAAATAAAATAACATTTTATAATAAATCAATAAAATTTTATCAAAGAAAATATATTTTACGGCTTTTCCACACGTTTTTTGATTTTATAACCTTTGTGTCCACGTATGTAAATAAACAAAGGGGGATGAAAATTATGGTGGGTAAGAAAAGTTCCTATTTTATCGCAAATTTATTTCAAAAGGTGTATGTAGGTATACCTATAAAGTATTAATGAATATGGTTTTTAGATTTTCACTGAAATTATCTTTTATTTATACCGTAAATAATTATAAATAAAATTTATAAAACCATCAATTTACATTTATTACGGTTTTCTATTGTTTACAATTTTTATGAAAACAAAAAAAAAACAAACTTAATACTAAATTTTATAACACCAATAGATATATTTTTATTCTTCTTATATTATTATAACAGTTTTTTAATATACCTAATCAAATAACTACAATATAATAAATATTAATTAAATTTGTATTTATAGTAACTTTAAGAAATCATCTTTGGTACTAGTACAGAAATTGAAATATTGAAATGAATTTTTGTTTTAAAGGATTATATATGTTATATACTTATTTTCTTAAATATTTATATTTATATTACAAACAAAAAACATTCGTTTGCAATAAATATTTGTATATAATTTCTTACTTATTTGCATTAATATAATCTTAAATAAATAGAGAAGGAACTAATTTTTTTACGTTTTTAAAGAATTCAGCAACAATGTTATTTAAAATTAATTTAGATATTTTTTTTATTTTTTCTTCGTCAGGTATTTTGTTGTTTTTAATATAATTATTTTTTATTTTGTTAATGATATATTTCTGATTTTTATTTTCTTTTGTTTTATCCATCCAAATGGCAACTGCTACTGATGCATCTGAATCATCTAAAAGATGTCCTCCTTTTTGTGCACTAGCATTTATTATTTTAACTGTATCTGTTATAGATTTATTTAAAAACTTGGATAATTCCTTAACTTGATCATCAGCAAAAACTTCTTTAGATGTTAAAGGTGAAAAGAGAAATTCCCCTTTTTCTTTATAATGCCATTCAACTAATTTATTTAAAACTTCAACTGCAATTAAATTCGCTTCATCTACCATCATAATCAATTTTTTTTCCCCTTCGACATGAGAATTATCCATGATTTGTTTTCTTTCTTCATCAGTCGTTACAATTACTGTTCCTTGAGGTTCAAAGTCATATATCCAACTTTTATGAGCATTTTGCTCTTTTAATTCCTTTACTTCTTTTAATACATTATTTATTATATTTGAAGCAAATTGTAAGCTTTTATATATTTGATTTTTATCAATTGGATCTTTAAAATCTGGACATATTTCACCAAATTTCATTTTGATTTCATTATATTTGTTTAGGTCCATTTTATGGAAGTAAATGTGTACCTCGTTCTAAATCATTTAATAATAATAACCTATAACAAAAAATGAAGGACAATTTGTTTAAACAATATACTGTTTTTTTTTTTCAGTTTCGGATACCTAAGTTTTATAAAGTTTATATAAGCAACTAATAATACTTAAATTCTCATGCTCCTCAAGCATTAATTTAACTTACCTAATTAAGTAAAAAAAATAAATAGAAAATTAGAGAGAAATAATCATTTATTAGATTTACCTTTTAGTCCATTAAAGATCTTACGACTTTTTAAGTTTAGTAAGTCAAAGCTCTTCAAAAATGGTCCATAATTCCACGTTCCGGTTTTGTTTCACATCAGAATGTTTTGAACAGATGAATTTTTTTTTTCAAGAAATTAGAAAACTGAATATTTAGATAAAATTTGAGTAATTTTTTGAACAAAATTAGTACCCCAATTACAGATACGTTCGTAAAATTTAATTTTCTCCAATTAAATTTTTTTTACAAATTTTTGTTCGTTTATTAAGCAATTCGAATGGTGTTTTTAATGTTAGGGCAAACATGGTTATAGAATAAAAATTTTAGTTTTAGAAACATGATTTATTTTTTTTTTTATAATTCTTTTATATGAAAACATAAATTTTCACTTTTGAAAATATACAAAGTAAATGGCAAAAATAGAAATAAAAAAATAATAAGTAACTAACGATAAAATTAAGTAATTTAATTCATTTGAATACAATTTTGATAAGACAAATTGCGAAAATTAAGTAAATATTTATTATTATTAAAAAATACAATTTTTTTAAACCTATTTCGTCAGTTTAAGCAAAAAAGGCTTATTTATTTTTATAATAATTACATTTTATAACTAATGTCTCTTAAATATACAATATTTAAAATTAATCCTAATTTTTATTTTTTTTTTTTTTTTTGGAATTTAATGCATACTTTATACATCAAAATTTATACTATATTTTTTTATTTCGGCACAAACTCCTTTTTAAATAAATCTCAAATTGAGAATTAAGTCTCTTTTAATAAAAATTTGTCAACTATATTTCAAAAACACTATTTTCACTATACAAACATGCCACACTTATAATTCAAAAATCATTCAAAGTTAACTTTGTGCTGTTAGAAAAGTAATATAATTATCTTCGTTTGAGATCATTTAATTACTGTATCAAATGTTTAGCTAAAAATTAATAAATTATTGAAATTAATTAAAAGTTATTAATTATTAGCTGATCTATAATAACTTACTTTCCAGTTGGTCGTCTTGAAGGTTCCGAAGCAGTTGGAGGTGGAGGTGGACCACGCCTAGCTAACTCCTCTAAGTAACTCATAAGAAGACGTGATCTTTCTGAAGTTGAAGCAGCTTCAATAACATGAAAACGTTTATCTTTTTGTAATATTTCTTCAATTTCAGTTAAATATGCACTATTTTCTTGAACTTTTTTAAGAGTCTTATCTGTTATTAATTTCGTTTCCTGTAATAATTCTCTAAAGTCTGCTTTTGCTGCAACAAGCTTGTCTTTACAATATTCTTTGAATTCTTTTTCACATTTCTGTAACACAAAAAAAATATAAGTAATATTAAAAGTTAAATATGCAGTTCATAATTAATTATTTAATTAAAAAACTTACCCTATCATTAGATGAAAACTTGACATATCTGGGGTCATCTTTAAGTAATTTTTTAACATCTTTCCAAGATGTAGATGAGCTTTCATTCAGAATATCAGTAGTATTAAGAGTTTCGTCTAATAATTCTCTAAATTTATCGCGTTTTTTTCTAATTAATTGCTCAATGTGTTCACTAAAAAGTTTTTCTTTTTCTTCTCTGTCCAAACTTTCTACTAGCTCCCATCTATGATCTTTCCTTAACTGTCTTTTGGCTTCTCTCCAATTAAGATCACCATTCCTGACCTGATTACATGATATTAATTAGCATAAAATATTTACAAATCTATCATAATAAAATGCCGTCACTTACCAAGTCTGCTAAAAGTGCATTGAAATGTTGAACAGCTTCGGTGTGTCTATGATGTTGTCTTTCTTTGTCTCGATCCCTAAGGTGAGTTGCTAAAGTCCTTTGAACCTCTCTTTCTCTCTCTCGTAAGCTAGCTTCTGCGCGCCTTTCCCTTTCAGCCGCTTTTTTTTGCTTTTCTCGGTCTTCTTCTTCAGCTGCTGCAGCAGCTGCTTCTGCAGAATCGGAATGATCAGATTTATAATCGTCATCCTGATTTTCTTTCTGAAAAAAAAAAATTATTTTACTTAGACTTTAATTTAAAACTAATAAAATGATGAAAATCTTACGTCATTTGTTAAAGAAGAATTTTTTTCTTCGTTTTCTTCAGGTTCGATAACTTCTGATGCTACTGACTTATCCTTATCAGTATCTTTTTCTTTCTTTTCTTTGTCCTCTTTATCTTTTTTACGTTTCTTTTCCTTGTGTTTTTCGCTCTTTGATTTATCTTTCTTTTCTTTTTTTTCCTTATCTTTTTCTTTATCTTTCTTATCAGATTTGTGATGATGATGATCTTTCTCCTTCAAATGACGTTCTTCTTTTTCGCGTTCTTGCTTTTTCTTCTCTAATTTTTTTTCGTCTTTCATTATGCGAAGATAATCTCTAAACCAATCTTCACGCAAACCACTAGAATCCACTGCTCTATATCTCCAATCGGTTTCTAATCTTTTTTTACAATCGCTCCAATGTCCATATCTTTCAATAATATCCTTATTTTCTCGTAAAAGAGTTATAAAGTCTTTTTTAACCTGTGAACAATAAATTAATGAATTTAAAAAAATATTTCTTTTTTTTTATTTTTAATACAAATTAATTCTAAATTATATTAGTTAATCCCCCTTTTCAGAAACATTTTACAATCACTCACTCATTTCCACTAAATTAAAAGCTGTAAATAAGAGTATTAAATGCTGTAAGTGTAAAAAGATAAAATTGTTAAAAATCTTAAAACTAGTTATTATGTGAAGCTAATTATTAATAATTTCATAAAAATTACAGATTTTAATAAAATTCATTCTTATCATGGAAGTTAATATTTTTTATAAAAGTTAATATTTAAATAATATTTTTATTTATTGATTCAAAAAATAAATATGGAAAAGTTTTAAAATATTGCAATTATTAAAAATTTTCAAGTATCAGCTAAAAATTGTGAAAAAATATAAAAATTTATTTTTAAAAACTTTGCAGCTATTTTAACAAGTCATTTTGATTCATTATTATTGAATAAAATCAGATGCCATTCACCAAAAAAGAAAAATAAGATATATGAAACAAAGTAACTTTTTAAAACAACTGACTGACTTAAAACAAATTTCCTGTAAAAATTTTTAGTTATTTATTGTAAATTCATAATTATTAAGAGAATTTGTGTTGTCATATTGAAATGTAACAATAAAAATTAAGAAGAGATACCAATTCTTAAAGCCTTGAAAGTAATTACGAGTTGTTTCATTCAAAGTACCTAAAGCTCCAACAAATGTCTCACTGCTGTTTAAAAATTTGTCATTTAAAGTTATGATTAGATTTTTATACTAACAATAAATATCAATATTATTATAGTTTTTAATATTTTAAGCTAAATCTTTGTATTTGTTTTTCAAAATTTAGTATTTTCTTTTTTTTTTTTAATTTTAATCAGATTTAAAAAAATTGTTGTTTTGATTTTTAATTCAACCAAGACTAAAGTAGAAAAACGATCTCAACATACCTAAATTAATTTCTGAAATGAAACAAATTATTAAACAAAATTAATTTTGCAAAGATTTATAAAATTTCTTTTTTGCATAATATTAAACGATTTTTTATGAAATTTAATGCAATTAGTTTAAATTACTATCAAGTCTATTTGCGCTAATATCGTTAAAACTTGTGTGACTTAAAATTAATAAACTACAGATTTTTCAATTAACTAAAAATTAGAATAAAAAAAATTATAATTTTGTTTTTTAAACTAAATTACATTTAAGCTGAAAATTTTAAAATTGAATTTAAACGCAGTAGAAAAGAATTTGATTATTTTAATTATTACCTGTTCTCGTTTAGCTGCTTTTTCATCTTTTTCACGCTTCCTTACTTCTAACAAATACTCGTTAAAAAGACTTTCTCGTTCACGCATTTTTTCAACGTTTCTAAACCTATCATCGCGACCATGTTTCTGAGCAAAATCACTAAATGACGACCTGAAATAATTGAAAAAAAAAAAGGTTAATTTATAATTTAAGTCTTGTACTTATATAATGAATATTTTGAGCATATTTAAATTTTCCTTACTTTCCATGAAGATTTGCTTCTTCGAGTAATTTTTGAAATTGTTCTTTGCGTTCTTTCATTTTATTTCTTTTTTCACGCCTTTCTTCTTCTGCACGTTCTTTTACATATTTTTCAAAAACTTGCTTTCTTTCTTTTGATGTCAATAACAAATAACGAGCATCAAAAACAATTTTGTGCAGTTCTTTTTCCCAAGTGCTGAAAGCTGATACATCTTTTTCTGCAAGCATTTCTTTGAAAGATTTAACCCTTGTTTCTAATGGTACGATAGCTCTTTCTCTAGCTGCTCTAACTTCAGCCTCTATTGCTGCTTCTTTCCCTATGTCAATTGTTTTTCCTTTTAAGTCTTTGCCATCATCAATTATAGTCATTTCAACATCAGAAGACTTATCTAAATTTTAAGAATGAATAATGAGCAACAAATTATTTAAGTGATAAAATAATAAAAATGAAGTGAATATATTTACTTTTTGTCTCATCAAGTTTAAGCTTTTTGGCTGCTGATTGGTGTGAATCGTCATCACTGCTATCACCACTTGTATCATCTGTCGACTTCCGACGACCACCTTTTGTTGGTGTTTGTGAATTAGCATTTGTGTCTGGTGGAGCTTGAACCATTTTGTCAACATCAAGTCTATTTATCAACTCATCAGGTCTAGTCCAAACAGATGTTCTTGATGATGGGTTGTAGAAAAATACTCTTCCATCTCCTGTCCATACAACACACCTAATTAGAAAAATAAATAGTAAAAAATTAATATAAAAAATAAAATTAATAGTTATTTACAATTATCAAATTTTATTTACCATGGAGTTCCTGGAACAGGTGTACTTGATACTGGCCTTGATTTATCTTGAGGTTTTGCAGGTACTTCTTTTACAGAATCATCTTTTTTAGATGGATCTGTACTGCTGTCAGCTGCTGCGGTTTCTACGGTTTTACCATCAGCGCCTTTTGCTTCTGCATTTAATTTCATTGCATCTCCTGTTCCATCTAAAGAGTTTTCAGTGGATGCAATATTTGTAGCACTAGTATTTGCAATTGAAGTTGCTGCTGTTGTTGCAGCTGATTCTGCAGCCTTTTGTCTTTGAAGCATTATTGCAGCTTTTGCAGCTATAAAAAAAAAAAATTTTTTATTAAGTGAACTTAAAAAACATATTTTATTATTATTGTATTTTACATATACAATTAGAGATTTACCTTCAAAATCTTTTAATGCCTGAGGCTTTTCCCAAACAGATTCACCTGCTTTATTATTGTAGTAATAACAACGACCATCAGGAGCCCGATGTTCAGACCAAGCCATTGCTTTTGTGACTATATCAGTATCTAGTTGAGCTAAAATTGATGGATCATCCCCTCCAAGTTGATGTGACATTGGCAAGTGTGAGGGTTGATGCATCATTGGCATTTGAGGAAGTCCTAAAAAAGATTTAAAATATTTTTAATGTATGTTATAAATATTATTTTTATATTACATACTATTACATTTAACCCTTTAGCGCCTAATCAACCGTTCTTGGAAAGATAAATATTTTGGAATTAACCTTACAACAGGGGTTAATGTCACATTTTTTCGGAATCGTTCAATAATTGTCAATTAGCATATTTAGAAAATATTCATTTTTTAAATAAAAAAAATTTATCTATTAAAATTAAAATTTATTGAAATTTAATGTAGCTTATTATTTTTTTTGATAAATTATTATTATTTTTTTTATATAATCAATCTCTTTAAAAATTTAATTGTATTAATTATATTGTATATATTTGGGATTCAAGTCTTGTCAAGTAATTAAATAAATAAAATTTATCTGTCCAAAAATAGTTAGTTGGGCACTAATGGGTTAATGTAGGTTATGCATATAAAAATTCTTTGTTACCCCAATTCGGTTGAGGTCCAGAGGGTGCTCCATAACCTGAAGCACCAAATGATTGAAATGGTGGGGCCATAAAAGGAGTTGCTCCTGGGGCTGGACTTGGAGTTCCAAATGGACCAGGCATTTGATTGCCATATGGAGTTGGCATCCTATGATGTGGTACGTTCATCATACTAGATGGTTGAATCATGGTAGGTGCCATTGCACTCGTTGTTATTACATTACCTGGAACTCCCGATGATGTAGTTAATGTCGATGAAGTTGATGTCTGGTTCAACGATGTCACCGTAGCCGCAACAGAAGCAGGTGGAACGAGTGTTAAATCGCTACTGGTGGCCACTAAAATTATGTTTTTAAAATAAATATAATATTTAAACAAAATATGTTAATTCACATGTTAAATTAAATTACCACTTGTCTGCTGATTCTGTTGCGGAGTAGTTGATGGGTCCTGAGATGGTATTGCTATGGCATTTTCTTTGGTTTCCGTTACTGTACCTGAAGTCTGACCAGTACCTGGAGGAGTTGTCATACTTACTGATTGACTATTGACATCTCCTTCATTAGTAGAAGGTTGTTGGCTATTTTCATTTTGGCTATTTCCTTCATTATTTTGAGGCATTTCCTCTGTACTTACTGCAATTTGCTGCTGTTGTTGTGACTGCTGCTGTGCCTGCTGAGATGGCTGTGAAGTTAAAGCAGCTGTTACAGTTGGAGTGACTGCAGCACTGTTTGCAGTAGATACAGTTGTGGGTTGCTTGGATGTACCATGAACTAATTGCTCTAACTGTTTTAATATTAAAAAATTTTATTTAGGATTCAGTATTTATATTATAACTTTGATAATAAAAATTTATTTTTACCTGATCTTGTACCATTACTTTGATGTTAGGCCCTTCGGGTCTTACCCATGTTGTCTCTCTGGACCTAATATTATAATAGTATGATTTTCCATCTTGAGTTTTTGTTTCAACCCATACTTCACCATTTAGATCCAATCCAGGTATGTTGCTTTGCTGTTGCTGTTGTTGTTGTTGTTGCTGCTGCTGTTGTTGTTGTCCTTGAACCTTTTAGGAAACACAAATTTAACAGATTGTTCATATAAAATAATATACAATTAATATTTTATATACATTATTCATATTAGGAGGTCCCATTCCCATTTGTTGTGGTTGACCATAAGGCGGAGGTCCTCCTTGTCCCCCCATTCCTGGTCCATTCATCATATGGGGCGGAGGTTGCTAATGTTTAATATAATAAAATATTAATAACAATTACTTGTAAATAACTTTTATATAAAAAAATAGGAGTCACTCAAATGATTCTAATTTTTGGGAAAGAGGGTGCAAAACTTTCAAAAAAAAAAAAAAGTAAAGAATACTGATAAAAACAAAATAAATAATAGAAATGCTGAAGGTAGATTCTGAAGCTAGCATTCTGCATTCTGCTTAATTTTTAAACATAGTTTATAAATGTATTTTACCATTCCTGGTGGACCCATGCCTCCTCCCATATGATGATGATGATTTGGTGGTCCTCCTCCCATCATATTTGGTGGCGGTGGTCCCATTGGTCCCCAATTAGGATCAAACGGAGGTGGCCCGCGAAAGCGAGGTCCTTGTGGTCCTGGAGGTCCGCAATGATTTGGTGGTGGTCGAGGCGGTCCATCATATGGATAACCATTGTTTCCTCCTCTAAAAGGCATTGGTCCTCTAGGTCCAAAACCTCTACCTCGAAATCTTGGTGGTGGTCCTCCTCGCTGAGGATAATCAAAACCTCCTCTGCCTCTTCCTCCTCTTAAATCGTTTTCACTTAAAAATTTATTAAATTTTGATCAAAAATATTTAACACACATTTATCTGAGTGCAGAATAAAAAAATGCTTCAATACTTTGTTTTTAACGCAGGTAAAATTTATATTGAGATTTCCAAAACTTTTAATACGTACAACTTAACCTCGAAATTGATTAAAAATAGATTTTTTCTCGTAAGTATACTTATTTCCTACTTATTGTTGTATTTTAATGATTAAAATTTATAAAACCAATTAGTTGAGTTTAGAATTAAAATAAAAAAAAGATAATCGCGTTTAATGTAAAAAAATTGAACAGCGAGTTGTTTTTCTTTTTTAAATACCTATAGCCACTTCTTCCTCGCGGTCCGTAGTGTCTGTAATCATCGCCTTCATAACCATAGTCTTCACAATCTTCCATACCCATTTCATGATCGGCGACAATGTTATGCTCTTGTTGTTGTTGTTCATTGTTACCGGGCACTTCCATTGCGGTCATCCCTTGTTCTTCAATCCCATTATCTTCCATTGTGTAATTAAATATTTTTTATTTTATAATAAATTAATTTTTTCTTATATTATAATCTCTAGTCTGCATTTATAACTATAATGATTATTTTATTTTCTTATCTAACATTTCTGTTATAATAATTCATTGTTATTTTTTATTTTAATACAAAATTTTTTATAGTAAATTCTCAAATACAATATAATATATTTTTTTCTTCACTCTTATCACCCCCGCATAAATAATCTAATTAATATTAGGTATAATACTTGTGTACATTATTACATGCATATGAAATGCATAATAATCATCACACTGATAAATAAAAATTACACAAAGCGGCGTGCGTGGCGCGCTTATCGAAGAGAGAAAAATGGGTAGATTTACAAGTATCGCGCTAATTTTAAATAATTTTATTGCAAAAAAAAATTTCTAAATTTTTTAAACAAAAAATTAACTAGAAATTGATAATATACTCTTTTTAATTAAACTTATGAAAAATTTTAAAAATAGTTATTTGGTCCATAAGACAATTTTTTATATCCACAAATATAATTTCAATCAAAAATTAAATTTTTTTCCATTTATAGAACAATGCTAAAATTTCATTTGGTGATGCGGGATGCCCCTATGGGGGCAACTTTTATTTGTTGTTCATGTGCACAAAATTAATGCATATATTTTTATAATTTTTTTTTTCTGATCATACTTATTTAATTTAAAAAATTTTTAATGAATAAATATTAAGCATGCTCCATTTTTATTGATCAATTATTAAAACATATGTGTTAATATTTTGATGCAAGTAAATAATACAAATAAAAGATCTAAAAAATATTGTTTGGCAAAATGACCTTGAAAAACTGCGTTCCATATAAAGGATAATTTGTTTACAAAAATTATCAAAATGAAAGATTCAGTTAATTTTGACCAGTATTCCATTTGGGTATGTAATTTTTATTTATTTACTAGGCCAAAAGAATAACTTGTTTTTATTTCAAATTAAAAATTAGCCAAAAAATAATTTTTTTATAAAGAAAAAATAAATAAAAAATGAATAAAAAAAAGAATTCATGTTTTTGTTTCAAAAGGTTGGATTAGTTTATGTTTTTAATCTAATTGTTGGAACTGGTGCTTTAACCTTACCTGCTGTATTTAGTCAAGCAGGATGGCTTTTTGGACTTTTAATTATTTTAATTCAAGCATTTATAAGGTACTTTTAGTTTTATTAGCATAAGTGATTAATTATATTTAATATTTTAAATGAAGAATATTTATTATTTTTTTTAGTTTTGTAACGGTAACATTTGTGATTGAAAGTATGGCATCTGCAAATGCTATCATTATATGGAAGAGAAATCAACAGCATAAGAAAGTAGGTTCTTCACAAGATTCTGGCTTGGATTCTGAGGTTTCTAACTTTGTGTGGACTAACATTTTTTCTAGCTTTTTATTATTGTTTTTGTAGGTTGATTAATTTTGCACGCATTAAGTAATTTTTCTTTATTTGCTTTTTTTTCTGAATGAACAATTATTGAAAATGCTCATTTAAATGAATTATTAATAAAATTTTCTAATATTCTTTTTTTTATGTTAAATTTAAATAGAATTTACAAGAAGAAAATGAACCTGGTCCTTCCAATTTTGATTCTGAAGAAACGCCTTTAGTTAATGGAGATAATGAAAATATTGATCAAGAAGATCAGATAAACAGATATTACATTTTAAATGAAAAAATTGAACTTGGTGAAATGTCATCCATATTTTTTAACAAATTAGGAGTAACATTTTTTTATGCTTGTTTGGCTGTGTATTTATATGGTGATTTAAGTATCTATGGATCAGTTATCGGAAAGGCTACAACAGATATATTTTGCACATATTTGCCACAAAATTTTAGCTGTAATGTTACTGTTCCTGATAATGAACTGTGTTGGGCAACAATGAGTCTAAATCGTTTTGAAGCTTATAGAATATTTTTGGTAACTCAGATTTTAGTTAATTTATTTAAATTTAACTTAACTTTCATAAAAATTTAAAAATTTTGATTTTTATATTTCAGACTACATTTGTCTTGTTATTAGGCCCATTTGTATTTTTTAATGTCCAAAAAACAAAATATTTACAAATAATAACGTCAATGATGAGGTGGTTGGCATTTTCTATTATGATTATTTATGCAATAACAAAATTAATTAATGGAGTTGAATTAGGAAGTCCACCTATAGCAAATTTATCAGGTAAAAAAGCTATTAAAATATTGGTTTAAGCAGTATTTATAAATATATTATTTCCAGGTGTCCCAAGTTTGTTTGGAGTTTGTGTTTATTCTTTTATGTGCCATCATTCATTACCAGCTTTAATAGCTCCTATTTCAAATAAGTCAAGTCTGAATAAATGTATAGGTTCTGATTATTTTTTGATAGCATCTTTTTATTTATTACTTGCTATTACAGGGATTTTCGCATTTAAACAAGTAGATGATCTTTATACTTTAGATTTTAGTCCTCATTGCGTCAAAGGAGAAAATATTTTTATAATTATAATAAAATATTTTTTAGCATTTTTTCCTGTTTTTACATTAAGTACAAGTTTTCCAATAATTGCTATAACTCTTAGAAATAACTTACAATCTTTATTTTTCAAAGAAAGCACAATTTGGTACAGTACAATGTTTCGTAAAATTATTATTCCAATTTCAGCAGTTTTGCCATCGTATTTAGTATCGATGTACACAAAAGACTTAAAAAAATTAGTTGGATTTACTGGATCATACGCTGGTGCTGGTATTCAATATATAATACCAACATTTTTAGTTTATTACGCTCGTATAAAAACTAGTAAAATTATAGGTTTAGGAGTAACAAACCAATTTGCTAGTCCATTTTCAAGTAATAGATGGCTTATTTTTGTTATATTATGGGCGATAACTTGTATGATTCTTGTATCAATGGATTTAATTGAAAAAAATTTGCTAAATCCAACAAAAAATTAAAATTTTTGCTGAAAAGAAAGTATTTTTTTAAAAAATATTATATAGCTGTGATAAAAAATAAAACAAAAATGATTTTTTAAAAATCAAAAAAAAATTATATTTTTTGGCACTATTTTAAAAGACAATAATTTACAAATAAATTTTGTAAAAAAAAAAACTAATTTATATAGGAAATTAGCATATATTGTAAATAAATGTATAAATTAATTGAATTTTTAATTGTTATACATAAAATGATAATAATGTATACTTATAAAAAAATATTTTATATTATATATATACAAATAAATATTTTTATTATACCAAAAAAGAGCAAAATTTATAAATAAAATGTTCAAGATACTCATTTAAATGTTATAAACTATTTTTGTATTTAAAAAAAAAATAAATAATTATTCTGATTAAATAATTAATTGTTGTTATTAGTATTTTTTTGGGAAAAAGGTATTTATAAAAAAAATTTTACTAAATATAATTTAATAAAACATTTATTGGCACTTAAAGTATTTTTTTTTTATTGTATAAATACCAATAAAACTGATTTTCTGCAAGTTTAACTTGATTTATATATCTAAAAAATGCCATGATTAAAATTTCCTTTTTATAAAATTTACAATTAATATAAATAATTTAATTTGCAATGAATCTCAAATAATTTTTAATATTAACAAGTATAAAATAATAAAAACTATAATTACAGTAGAAAATGCTTTATGGATTTCTCTAAACAAAATCATGATATGTATTTTTTTTTTAAATGACTAGAACATAAATAATTTAAGAAATAATTTATGCATAAAAGATTTACAAAAAAAAATGATCACTTACAAAATAAAAACATTCAAAAGGCCGCATAAGAAATTCGTTAATATAAGATTTATGCTAAAGCACATAAATAGCACATTTAACTTATATTTTGCACATTAACAAAATCAGACCTTATATTATTAATATAAATATATAAAATCTAATAATTGTTTGAATTTGGACATTTTTCATTTTCATGACCAATGCATTCAATCACAGGATTATGACTACTGTCCCAAATTCCAGGACCATTATGCCGACATAAGTTAGCTAATGTACATGGTAAACGATCCAATTGACGAAATTGATGAAGCAAGCCACGAGCCTTTCTTAATATTACGTTACCGTCCATGTACATTGCTAAAGAACTAAAATGAAGTAACATTTCATCAGTTTTTAAATCTTGTGCTATCACATCATCAGCATACACACACATTATAGCTAAACATAAAAACAGATGAAAATGATCCGTTAGGTAATTCACCCAACAAGATTCCCACATTACCAAAGCTACATCCATTGGAAATTCCCGTTTTAAACATCTATTGGTAGAAATAATAATAATTAATAATTTTTATTAACATTTTATCAAAAGCTTACTTACAAAAGTATCCATCGATGACAAAATAATAACTCTAAAGCATCTGGATGTTTTTCTAAATGTGCGTAAAAATCAGGTACCATCACTCTTAAAAGTTCTCTCAAATAACAAAGATTTCTATCCATGTCAGTATCTGTTGGTGTACAAACAGCTACTGATCTTTGCATTAGCCCAGCAAAACACCAAAAAGCTTCTTGTTCATCATTCAACTCAGCTAATAAAGGTGATAATAAATCTGACATGCCCTGAGTGTATCCTAATTTTACATTGTAAGCTGCATAGTTCAATAGAATATTTCTAAAATAAAAAAAAATAAGTATTGATTTGTTATTTGAAATAAAAATTTAAATAATAATACTATGGTATACTAACTTCATAACTTCAATGTTTGGATTATCTTCTCCTGCATAATAAGGATTACCTCTGTCTGTTCTAACAACATCTTTTTCTACGATGCAACCAACATTTCTCCAAAAGAGTTCAGCATCTTCTGGTTTTAATGCTAATCTACGCCTTTTTATTTCTTCGTACTCTTCTCTCCTGATAGCATTAATTTGTTCTCTATCATCATATGTACTTTGATAAGAGTAACAATGTAATAAAAAAGGCCATACGATTTTTCTAAGTGCTGGTTCTAAACCTCCAAAGAAAATTCCTTTTCTTAATGTAAGATCGTCTTCGATTTGACCTTTTTCATTTAATAAATCTTGCCAAATAATTGAAGTTATCATAGGAACTTGCCCTTCTTCTGGATTGAGTTCATCAATAGGTACTTCTGGCCTGCATACCATAAAATGTCTGTAAGGTAAAATCTCTTCATCGTGTTGGTTAAGAGTTGGATTAAGAAGTTGATGCCATTGATGTAAGGTTGCAGCCAATCTATCTAAACCACCATGATGAAAATGTAAAATTTTATATTGACTTTCTCTACTTGCAACGACTAATTGACCACTTGTACATTCTGGATCAGCAAAAAATAATCTTAATGAACGCATTTGACTTAAATCAACAGAAAATCTTCTGCAACGATGTATGCGCCGAACAGCAACTGGTGATGCTGTTGCACTATCAGGAAATGTTAAATTATGTTGTAATGCTAGTAACTCAGGTGTTCTAAGCCAACTTGGTATTTCATCTGGAAATTAAAAATATTATATAATTTCTTTTTTTTTTTTAATTGCATTATATTGCTAACAAATGCATAAAAATTATTTTAGCCCAAATATCAGAATGTTCAAATATGAAAGTTTCATAATTTTTTATTAAATAATGAGTTTAGAATACTGCACGTGTTGTGCCATTTAAATTAATTTAAAAAATTGATTACTTTTTAATTTTTATTGTTTTTTATTTTCGTAATTATATTTTAATTATTTCGTAACACAAGGTAGGTATTATAACATCAAATAAGAATTTGTATGCAAATATTTATTACAAATTAACATTTAGTAATTAATAAGTATTTAAATTAGAAAGATATAAATTTGTAATATATAATGAAAAATTATCAAAAATGAATTTAAAATTTTACTATTATTTATTATTAATTTTTACATTAACTGACAAACAAGTTGTTTTAACTATGCTAAGTATAGGTACGCATTAAACTATAAAATTAAAAATAAAAGTGTAAATTTGTGAGAAGAAAAAATTTATTTCAGATTGTCAAATACCATCATTTACAGCATTATTAAAGAATGAAATTATCGATGTAGAAAATCAAGAATTGAAATTTATATTTGATAGAAGTAGTTTAGCTGTTTATCGCTATAAAAATACACCGAGTGTTAATATATTGTTGACTTCATCAACTATTTGGTTTACAGGTAAATAACTTTTTTTTTAAATAAATTATATATTTTTCAAATTTTTCATGTTAATTTATGTTATTTAGGAGCGGTTGCACGTAAGGTTGGTAATCCAGGATTTAAAATTGGTAGAGAAATTAATACTGAAATTAGAGGTTTTGCTAACATGATTGTAAGCATTTAATTTAATTTTTTTTCTTACATTATTTTTAATCTGTTAAATTATTTTTAATATAGAAAAAAAGCGATGGAACAATTATTTTAACTGATTGTGAATTTGAAGTTATTGTACCACCAGATCCAGAAAGGTAAAAATGCATAATTTTTAATCGGTTAGCAATTTATTAAAATGTATTATATATTTTTTAGTCTTCATAGTCAAACAACATTAAATTTAAAAGCAAAATTAACAGTATTAACAAAAGCATGCATAACAATAAATTTATGCGATAAATTTGGCAATATTGAACATCAAGATTTTCAAAGAGCTATGGATAATCCACATGATTTTGGTTCAATATCTATTAGATCAAGAATGCTACATTTTAATTATCCTAAAGTTATAACACCAATATAATATTTATTAAGTGCATTTTTTCAATAAATTTTTTTACTTTTTATAAACAAAATTTTATTATTTACTCAGTACAAAAAAAAAATTTTAAGAATTTATTAGTTTGTAAATAATTATTGTATTACATAAATATAATAATGCATATTATATTGATGAAAAGATAAGAAATACATTTACCCGCAGGTAAGTAACCTGATTACAATCAGAGAAGCCAATAAAGTATTATAACTTAAATAAAAGATTACAAGAGGCTTATTTTAAAAACATTGAAAAAAATAATATAAACTTACCATCGCCGCTTCCAATAAGTGACATACTGTTAGTCGAAGTAAGTGATAAACTTCTACTTTTAATGCTAGTATTATCATCTCTTTCTTTGAAATTTTCTTCTGATTCAGAACGTACAATTTTATTCATTGTTTTCTTTTCATTATTAATTAAGTTATTTTTTAATAAACCATTTTTTTCTAATATATCATTTGGTCCATTACCGTTAACAGTCATTATTATTTCAGGTAAATCTGTTTTTGGACGGACATAACCACCAGAACAAACTCTTTCGCAATCTTTACAATCTATTGTTTCTTTTGCTTCTAAACAACCATCAATCTTCTCATCTATTTTCAATTTACCAGGTTCTTGGACCAATGGTTCAATTTCTTTATAAGGATCTTTTTTAGGTGTTGAATTTTCTAAAGTATTTGGATGTTTTCTGAGTGTGCTATTTGGTATCCAACTAAGATTTAAGTTAGGAACACCTGTTATTTTATCAACTTTACATAATATTGTCAAATAACCAGGATGATGTATAACATCACAATGTTGACGCATTAAAGTTGGTGGATGTACACAAACATTATTTTTACAAAATAAAGTTTCACCGTCTTGATACATGGCTTTTATAAGATCTTGATCTGTTTCACCTAGTATAAAACTACTTGCTTTTTTTAATATACTTGGTAATGGCATTGTACAAAATATTAATTCGCAATAACGTTCTCTCCGTTTCATGTTAAATCCATTATTTTTTATTTATTATACTTATATCCTGAAAATAAAGTAATTAAAAAATTTTATAACTTATTGCAATAAATATTAAATTATAAATGTTCTAGATTTAAAAAATTTAATTTTACTATTAATCAAAATATCATTTAATTATAATATTGATAAGATAAATTAAATTTTTATAATCGATAACAAATTTATACTTACTCATGTATACGATAATAAATTTAATTTAAAATACTTTCATTAATTCTTATAAAGTACAATATAAATCGTTTTACAATAAGTCTTATCCGGTATAGTTTATGTTGCAAAAAAAATTATACTATTTCCTTATTTTCTGTATTATATTTGTAGGTCGATGTCATTTAACGTTGGGTCAAATCCACCGCTTGAAAGACAAGTTGTTTATCGAGTTGTTTATATTATTTGCTGTCTTATATTATTCTTTAAGATCGATTGCAAATAAATAAAGCTCTTTGTAATCTGAAAAGAAAATTAATGGTCTTATATTATTATCTATCATCGACTACTTTTTTTTATGAATAATTAATTACATTGATTACTCTAGAGATGACAAGCAAACTAAAAAAAAAAATAAGACTATATCAATCATTTGATAATTAAATAATTACTATAATTATATATATATCTATATTTATTTTATTTAATTATATAAACCTTAATTATAACACCTTTTGATTTTATCAGTTAAAAAATATTGTATAGCTTTATTGACATTCAATGTTTACAATGTTATATAACATATGTTATCACCTTTTAAGGGTGTATTTTATATTTATAAAACCACAAGAAAAATAAAAAAAGTTATTTACAATATAAATAAATCAAACGTTTGATCGTACGTTTATTGACCTATATATATATATATATATTAAATTCAATTTTTTATGCTTAATTAATAAATTTTGTTTTATCATTGAAAATATTATTGGCATTTTTTTAATTTACAAAAACTTAAAGTAATTATAAATATTTCATTACAGACAAAAGTAGAACAAATTTTATTATTTACATTCTAATTACTTTCCTATTTCTTTATTTCTATTGTGTGCTCCGAAAATAACATAAATGTTTGCATGCTGCATGCATTATATGTAACAATAATAAAAATGTAAATTTTCTTTTGAAAAATGTGTAATTTTATTTTTTTTATGCTTCAATACCAAAAATCATAAAAAATATCTTAAATATTTTTTTTTTCTTACTTCAAAAATTCCATGTTATTAACCATGCATGCATGTAATCTAAAATCTTTCAACTAAACAAATCCACTATTACTTACTTTTTTCTTCTTGCTTTCATAGCTTTTATTTATTTATCATAAAAAAACTTGAAAAACCCAACAAAATTAAGGATTATATCCTCTGATGATAACAAACAAACATTTAATTTAAAAAATACTTTAAAAACTAAATGACTTTAATAATCCACATATAATAGCAGACGTCGATCTCTCAGACGACTGAAAAATTATTATTATTGTATATATTTATAAAACACACAATAATGCACATATACAATCACGCAAACTCTATTTTTTTAGAGGAAAACTAAAACAGATCAATATGTAAAAAAAGAGAAAGTATTATATTTTCTTGAGCAAGCGCGTAATTTATATTATTATTTCTATATTGATCATTTTTTTATTATACTTATTTTCCATAATAATTTTTTTTATCATGACTTGAGAATGAAAAAAATATGTAAATTTTTTTTATAGGTATAAAAAAATATAGGTATACCTAATATTATAGGTATAAATAACTATTAATTTTCAAAATTAAAATTTTTCCCGCTAAAATGTTAAATTTAAAATTATTTAATATTTTTGCAATAATCATTGCGAAATTTGTAAATGAAATTAAAAAATTTATTTGTTATTAAATTAAAATTAAAAACAAAATTCCAATTAAAAATTAAAATAAGTAAATCAGCAAAAAATATAAATGATTTTAATTTTATTCTCAGTCTCATTATATAAGTTTCTATATAGGTATCTGTTACAAATAATAAATTCCAATATTTAAACAAAAAAATGTTGATAAATTTTGTATTTCAATTTTTTATTTATTCTGTATTAATAAATTTTGGATCGTCAACTCTAAAGAATATAGGTAAATAAATAATTAGTTTTCAAATAATTTTATAAGAATCTGCATATATGTAAAAGTATAGAAAATAATTAAAAAATTTTTTATGCAGAATGCACAATACCAAATTTTAAAGTTAATATAAATAAGGACACTACTTTGCAAATAAACAGTCCAAGAATGGCAATTACTTATGATAGGGAAGGTTTAGGAGTTTATCATTATGATGGAACTTCATCAGTTAATATGTATTTTAACAATATAAATATATATTTTAAAGGTATTTGTTTAAGTTAAATTTAACAAAAAATATGAACAAATTTTTAGACTTATTTTTCATTTAGGTTTTGTTTCAAGTGACGTACCAAATATTATTGAAATAAATACACAACTTATTGGTTTTGGAAATTTTGCTGTAAGTTTAGTATTGATACTAAAAAAATCAAAATTTAATTTTAATTACTAATTTTTAGAATATCAATAAACCAAATCAACAACAGTACAAAGGTTTAAAAGATTGTGGATTCACTTTGTCGGAGCAACCGTTACTACTGTAAGTCATTATTATCTACTTGTTTCTATAATAAATAAAATAAAATTAATTTAATATTTTTTTTTTGTTTTTAGAGAAAATTTTGCATCGAATTTGAAAAATCGTGTTATAAGCATGGCGAAAAATTGTTTAAATACGAAAATGTGTGAGGATCTTGGTGAAGTAACGTCAAAAGATTTCTTTCGAGCTGAATTAACTCCACATAATTTTGGTGATTTTTCAATAACGTCACCCAATGTGTATCAATTATACCCAAAAATTGTACCACCAAAAACTGATTAATCTGGTGTTCAAAGGAATGTTGAAGATTTTTCGCAAAATAATTATTTTTATACAAAAAAAATATCTTAAATAAAAGTATTTTATAAACTTAAAATTTTTTGTTTTTTTATTCAAGTCCTTAAAAATAATTTTTTAATTTTTCTTTTTTTATTTGACATTGTAAAATTGGAAAATCGAGTAAAAAATCATGCATTTAAAATTTTTGAAAAAAGTGAAAATTCGCGGTTCGTTAATCCAACCAATCAAATGCTATATTTTAAAATAAGGGCAACATGCGCAGTGTGCGCCCGCGCGCGTTCGCGCTTTAATTCGTAAAAAAAAATATTTACTCTCCACCATGTTTTCTTCTTTACCAAAAGAATATTCCACCAAAATGTCTTGGTTAAAAGCCCCAAACAATAAATGCAACAAAAAATATTTGTGGATCGAATCATCTATAATTATACAAAATAAATTCTTAAGTTACTTTGGCTGTTTTTGAATAAAAATAAGTGCAGCGGGTGCAAATACAACTATTTAACGTTAAATACTTATATGATATATATAATATGTGACTGATTATGTGAGTGAACTTGTATTGCATGCATTTTGATAAGGAACTCTAAAAAATAAAATGACTTATGTTTAACTGCAGCTTATGTTCACATAATTTTTAAAATTGTTTAGTTAATAAGTATTAAGATTTAAATTGTTTATTATTTAGAGCAATGAAGTGATATAAACAATATATTTTTATCACTAAGTAAACATTTAAGCATGGCAGATTTATTTGATTTAGCAAATCTTATAACAACTGTTGGTGTTGATGCAGTTAAAATAAAACCAGAACCTGGCTTACCTCAAAAATCATCAAATGAAATTCTTACTGAATTATTTAGTACATTTGATGCTGATGCCGATGATAGCGAAGAAAGTAGCAACGAAGATGATGATTCAAATTCTACTCCAAAAAATGACAAAGATAAAAGTGTTGAAAAAACTAGTTCAAAGAAAAAAAAATCAAAAAAGAAACATAAACATAAAGATAAAAAACACAAACATAAATCAAAGAAACATTCATCAGACTCTGATAGTGGAGCGGAAAATGGAGGTAAATGAAGTTTTTTATTTTAACATTTTTTTAAATGTTGATATTTAAACTATAGGATAAATTACAGGTTCTAAAAAGAAAAAAAAAAAGAAAAAAAAGCACAAAAGAAGCTCTAGTCTTTTGAAATTAAATATTAAGGAAGAACCAGGCTCAAAGAAGCGTAAGCTTAGTAAGGATGGGAAATTAGGTAAGTGAAAATTATTGTTTATTATAAATTATAATTGGTTATTACATCAAATTCATAATATTAATTTAAAGATGGAATACATTCAGAAAATAATGAAGTAAAAGTTAAAATTGAAAAAAAAGTTGATGGAGAAATAGATAACCTTAATGAATTTACTGATAAAGAGAATAAAGAAAAGGTAGAATCAACGTCACTTCCTAAAGTATTTAATGATGATGCTGTTGATGTTCCTAAATTTTATGGTAATGAAAATTAAAAAGTTTCTTTTGAAATTGCATGATTTCATGTAAAATTTTATTTGCAGAAAAATCAAAAAGCTCTACTCTGGGGAAAATTCAAATCAAAGATCTTAAAAACAGTGAAGTTTATAGTAAAACAGTTGAAGAAGTTGAAAATAAAATAAAAGAAAAAGCTGACAAAATGGAAGATGGTGAAATATCAGATGAAAGTGAAAGTGATCCTAACAAAACACCTTCTCTTAGTCCATCGCCTAATAGAGAATCAGGCCTCTACTCAGATAAAATTAAAAGATCTAGAAGTCCAAAGTCTAGATTAAAGTCAGATTCTCATGATAAAAAAAACGATTTAAGATTAATTTTGAAAGAAAAAGAAAAAAATAAAAGTAGTTCAAAAAGAGATCATTCACATACTAGGAGTCGGAGTCAAAATAGAAGTCAAAGACACTCAAGAAGTTCTGATAGAAGTAGGAAACGAGAAAAAAGCAGAGAGACTTACTGGGATAGGGGTAGAAGGAGACACTCTAGAGATGGCTACAGAGGAAGAAGTAGGAGTAGAAGTAAACATAGAAAGTTAGTAATTATGAAACAAGAAAAGTACTAGCTTTATTATTATTATAATATTAACAAAACCTCTTTTTCTGCTTTAGGGAGCGTATAGAAATTGATAAAAAAAAATTATTAGAAATTGCAAGGCGTAATGCAATTAATATGATTAAAAAAGGAAAATTACCATTAGCCCAACAAGATAAAGCAATTGCTGCTATTCAAGCTGGAGGAAAGACAATTGAAGAATTAACAGGTAAATTAATGTTTTATCAACTATAAATAAATAAATTATTAATAAAAATTTTTATGCATTTAAGATTTTTGTAAAACATTATCAAAATCTGAAGCTATGGGAGAATTATCTAGCATTTCTTCTGAAGATGGCAGTGATTCCGATAAAGGATTTCATCATCCTTTTATTGTTAAAGATCGACCAAGCTCAATTATTATGAATATTCGAGTAAAGATAACTTTTTTTGTGAAAAAAAAATTTATAAAAAGTATTCTAAAATAATTTTTTTCATTCACAGGATTCCAAACAAATTCCTACAAAATCATTCTTAGAAAAAGCTACTGATCCAAATAATCTTCGCTTGCAATTTCCTGTATCTAGTGGTCAACAACACAGAAAAAATGGTATTGTCGTTTAATAAAAGTTAAATCTCAAATTTTTTAATTACATATTTTAAAAAATTTTTTAGAAGGTGAATGGGTCCCGGTTGTTAAACCAAAGCCTAAACCTGAACCAAAGAAAAAGTTTATACCTGCTAAAGAAACTTTCCATACTATACCAGAAACATTAGTAGTTCCCCCATTACCTGTTGAACCAGCAGTAACTGATCCCATGTTAATGCAAGCGACAAATAATGTGATGGGTACTTATGATTACCAAGCTAATGTTGGAGCGATTCCAGGAACTTCAGTTCAACCTGCTATGCAAGAATCCGTTTTTCCAGTACCTCCTGCCGAAGTTAGTATAATCGACATTCATTTAAAGTTAAAAAATTAATAACTTGCATATTTTACATCTATATGAAATATTATTACAGCCAATCGATATAAGTTCAATAGTATCACAAAGGTTAGCAGCAATGAGGAAATTATCAGAAAATCCTAATGATGTTCAAGCACTTAGTGAAATGTATAAAGCTCAAAATGGGGTTAGTTAAAAAAAAATTTTTTAATTTTATTTGAAGTTAATAAATTATTAATTTTTAATATTTTATAAGATGAAATCATGGGTTGAAAGCAAGCAAATACCGGGACAATTCACAGGTAGTACTGGTGCAAAATTACTATCAGCAGCTGAATTATCATCAGGCTATCAAGCTTGGGCAAGGAAGGTAACAAAAATTAAAACATTTTAATGAAATTTTATCCTTTCAAAAATTATTGGAGGTCCAAAATGATTTAATTGATCTGACACCTGTTTTTATCTTATGATAAATTCAAGTGTCTGTTATGTGACAGTTAAATTAAAATATTAACAAGATTTATTCATGGCAAAAAGATTCAGCCAATTTGTTCAAAAGTAATTTTATTTTTGTAAATTTTTAAAATAGTTTTAAAATTATCAACTTAAAAAAATTTGTGAGCTATATTATTAATATAAATATTTTTTATAATTAATATTAAAAACTATTCTTAAAATTCCAAAAATTAAATTAAAGCAAATTAGCCGTATTTTTTTGCAATGTATGAATTTTTTTAATAAATAAAAAAAAAAAAAAAAATTCCATAAAATAAACATTTTGTAGCAAACTTTCAGGTGCAGTCTTTTTAAATATCATGATCTATAAATAAGAGATTGGTATTCCAAAGACTGTGTTGTAGACACAGACCATTTCTTTAATTAAGAAATGGAATCTGTGCCTGCACAAAAAAACAAAACTTTTGTCATTAAGGGTTTTGTTTTATGAGGCTAACATTAAATTAAGTATCAGTAATTATCCAAATAAAGCCAACTAATAATTTAATAATTAAATTAAAAATTATTACCATTAAATAATAAAAATTTTAAAATTTATTTTTTATAAATACCTCATATACTGGTACAAAAATTTAATGAGAGACCGATACCTACCTGAGGGTTTGTTACAGGTCACCATTACAATTGAAAAGTCATTACCAACGATAGCAGCCTGAAGTATCAATCTAAAATATGTGTTGTAAGTATTTAATAAACTGTTAATATAACAGTTTGATTAATAGTTTATAAGACAAATAAATTTTTTTTCTTCAATCAGATATGTTTTATTATAAATTTTTATACAAATATTTGTATCTATTAATTTTTCAAGCATTGATTTATTAAATCAATTAATAGTTTTAGATTAAAATAAAAACTGATTAAAATATTTATTTGGATAATTTTTTTTATCTTTTAAAAATATAATAAGACATTAATTAATATATGAAAAATAAGTTAATTGATTTTTTTTATGTTGAAAATAATTATTTAGGATCAATTAGTATCGGCTCAACCAGTCTCAGGAGGTATGGGAATGGCATTATTACAAAAAATGGGATGGAATCCTGGTGAAGGATTAGGAAAAAATAAAGAAGGAACGTTAATTCCTTTACAATTGGAGCTTAAGCTCGACAGAAAAGGATTAGTATCTGATCAAGATGTTGGAGCTGAAAAGTTTAAAAAATCTTCAAAAGCACCACCTGCAACAATAAAAACTTTAGAAGGTATTATTATTTTTTTTTATTTCTACTTTTTTAGTGAACTACAAATAATTGATTTTTGCAGGAAAACATCCAGTATCTCTACTGGGAGAGTATTGCTCAAAGCGTAAATTTGGTGCTCCTCAATATGAATTATGTTTTGAATGTGGGCCAGATCATAAGAAAAACTTTGTTTTTAAAGTAAGTTAAAAAAATACAAATTATATTTTAATGGAAAATTGAAAAAAAAAATTCATAACTTTTTTAGGTAAAAGTAAATGGTGTAGAATATAAGCCATCCGTTGCATGTCCAAATAAAAAATTAGCTAAAGCAGAAGCCGCTCAAGTTTGCTTACAAAGTATTGGCCTTTTACCATCATAAAATATGATTTTTTTTTATTTTTATACACAAATTGTATAATAAATTGTAAATATGTAAAAATATTAATTGATTTTACTGTTAAGAATTTCAATATCATCGAATTTTTATATTAAATTAATTTTATTTTAAAGAATAAATTTAATAAATCGATAATGCCTATTTATTTTTTATTTATTATTTACAATACCTATCTTAATAATATTAAAAACTTTTATTATAGGTATAAGTTAATTTTAGAGATCTTTTTTTTTATTAATCATAAAACTGACAAAGTTTTGACATTTTTTTGCAGGTAAAGATTGCAATAAGTTGAATTCTTTAAACATACCTATATAGTATATATTTTCGCCACCCTGAGCATGCAATGTCAATTCTTCCCAGGCGTGTGTGTGTGGTGCCACCAATTTGCCACTATTATATTGGCAGATTCAAATTTCATAAATCCAACTATATCAAAACTCAAAAGTGAACTTGGTGGCGAGGTGGATAAAGGGGATGTTTTGTGCCCTAAAACCACAAAGTTGTCCTCAAGGTATCCCATAAATAGATATCTCACAGCTCACTACTTGTTGTATCACTTAGACACTTACCCACCCTGCACTTATCTCTTATTATTGTACCATATGATATTATCTTTAATTCAATACAATTTTTTTATTATATTCTTTCTATTACAAAATATCAAGAATATACAATGAACTTTAAGTTATATCAATTAATAGGCTAAAACGATTAATCATTATTGTATACAGAAATTCAATTAGTTTAGGATACAAAATATGAGCGAATACTTTGGTGACTATCCAGAAAATTCTAATTATATTCAAACATTCAATCAAATTTATACCACACAAAATGGAGTGAGTTTAAATCAATAAAATTATACATTTAAAATTTTTATCCAAGTCCATAAATGTAACAGAATATTATTATAGATAAATTCATGGGTAGGCAATACTTCTATAACAGCAGGTCAATTTCCAGGACAAAATGACGTAAGCTAAAAAGAATGTTAAAATTTATGATTCTTAACAGGTATCTAATTTTTATAATTTTATCAGTATAATTCATGGGCAGAAAGCAATCAAACAACAGATCAGTACTTGGAACAAAGACAAATTCCAGAGCAATACTTAAATCCAAATGCAGTTCCAACACAATACCCAGATCAATATTTAGGTCATAACACACCGCCAGTACAATATATGGGACAAAATTTAGGATATTATACTGGTCAACAAAACAAGCCTGGATATTATACTGCACAAAAAATAATTCCAGGACAATATGCAGGAGAAAGTGTATTTCAAACACAACCCCAGACACAAAATCTAATATCTAGAAAATATATGGGACAAAATATAAGCCCAAATCATTTACCCCAGCATAAAGATATAATAACTGTAAAATGTACAGATAGTAAAAGTTCAAAATTACAATTGACATCTGAATTATCATCAAGGTATCAAGGCTATACAAGAAAGGTACAATAAAGTAATTTTTCTTAGTGTATTTTTTAGCATACAGTTTACGCTTTAATTATTTTTATATGCATCCAATGCATGATCTGCCTGTCAATTAATTGTTTTAAAAATTTGCTAAATTTTGATTATTGTGAAATTAGATGCTATATTTATCAAAAAAATAAAATTGCCGCAGAATTTAAACACATTAAACTAATACTTGTAAATACCATCATTAAAAGAAAATTCTTTTGAGACCAAAAGTTAGCTTATTTTTGGCAGTAGTTACAAATTATTAAGTGAAAATTTATGAATCTTAATTTTTTTTTTTATATTTTCTGGAATGGTTATTATAAATCAACGCTAATTTTTAAACACTTTTCTGTATAACTTATATTAAATTATGCTTTTTTGCATTTTTATTGCTACATTAGATGCTAGTTTTTGCTTGTAACTATTTTTAAAAGATGCTTTGAATTCACAAGGGCTAAAAAAACTATTTCTTAAAAAATATAAAATTTTTAAAAACAATTAAGATTTTTAAAAACAATTTATAGTATAAGATTGCTTATTTAAAAATATGGCTATGTATTATTGATCATGTTGTCTCCATATAAAAGATATTATTTAATTCATCGTAGAATTTTCAAGTGATATTGTGAGCTATAAATTCATGTATAAAGATCTTAATTTTTTGTTGAATAGCATGAGATACTAGAGAATAAAATCAATTTTTTAAATATATATCTACTGATGCCAAGCTAATGCCAAATTAAATTTTTGTAACAAACTTTCAGGACAAAGACAATTTCTGCAGACATAATTATTTTTTATAATTTATTATTGATTAAAAAAATTTAATATTTGTCTGCAAGCATAAAAAATTTAAGAAATTGTTTTATGCACTAACATTAAATTAAGTACCAGTGGATCTAAACTAAATACAAATTTTGAATAATCTCATGCATATAAATTTTTAAGAATATTATTATTTTATATAACATGATACTGGTCTAAAAATTTGATGTTAAGTTTAAATTTACACCTGAGGGTTTATTACATTCAACATTATAACTGAAAAGTTATTGTCTTTTATAGCTGCTTGAAAGTGTCAAATCTTAGTGTAAGTATTCAGTGATTATTTAAAATGTTTTTTATTATTTAATGATTTAAAAAATCGATATCTCAAAAACTGATTATATTATATTCAATCAATAATAATTTAGGAATCAGTATCATCTAAATCAGGAGGCAGAGGCATGGCATTATTACAAAAAATGGGATGGAATCCTGGTGAAGGTTTGGGAAAACATAAAGAAGGAACATTAGTTCCTTTGTTATTAGAGATGAAACGTGGTAGAAAAGGCCTAGAATCAGATCAGGATTTAAGAACTAAACTTATTAAATTCAAACAAAAACCAAAAGCACCCATCCCAACAATTAAAACTTTAGAAGGTAAACAAAATTTATTTCCAATAAATTATTCTCTAAAATGAACAAAATTTAATTTATAGGAAAACATCCAGTATCTCTTTTGGGAGAGTATTGTACTAAACGTAAATTTGAAGCACCACAATATGTATTATTTTCTGAAAGTGGACCAGACCATCAGAAAAATTTCATTTACAAAGTGAGTACAAAAAAGTGCCCTTTTTATATTTTCAAAAAAATTTATGATACGTTTATTTAGGTAAAAGTGAACGGTGTTGAATATAAATCAAGTAATACTAAACCAAATAAAAAATTGGCTAAAGCAGAAGCTGCACAAGTTTGCTTACAAACTTTAGGTCTTTTACAATCTTAAATTATTTTTACTGCGATTTTTTTTAATTTAATAAAACTTGTAAATATGTATAAATACGTATGTATAGGCACAAATTTATATTGAATATAGGCTTATAATTGTTAAATAAATTTTAAAAATGTCAAATTTTTATTCTAATTTTTTATTTTATAAAATAAGTTTAAAATAAATTATTTTTCAAAACCGTTAATTATTTTTTTTGTTATTTTTATAATAAAAATCACATAAATTTTTGTATTAAAGTTAACGAAAATCATAAATAATAAAACAATCGATATAAATGTTATAATTGAATTATTTGAATTTCTTCTTTAAAATTAATAATTATAAAGAGAAATTTTTAAATATTTATATTAGTCTATCCTTACATCAATAAAATAACTGTAATGTTAAATACTATTAATTGATAATTAAAGGTACATTTTTTTAATATTATATCATAAAAATCAGTAAATTTATTACTGCATAGGCTGGCGTCTCCTAGCTGCTCTTTGTTTATCAAATCTCATTTCCATTTCTTCTAAGACTCTTGGAGTATAGCGAACAACAAGTTTTACAGATTTCTGAGCTTGTTTTAAAAGCTCAACAGCTTTTTCGTGGTTTTCTTCTTCAACACATACACCATTTACTGATAGTAATTGATCTCCCCGTTTTAAACCTCCATGCCTATCGGCTACTCCACCTGGGATTATTCTAGAAATGTAAATTGGAGAATTTTGTTCCTTACCACCCATCACATTAAATCCAAGACCTTCATCAGTTTTTGGTAACTCAACTACTCTTGGATGAGCATGTCCTTCACTTGCTGCAAAAGCAGCTACAGTTGCTTTAGCAGTTGCAGATGCTCGTACATCTTGTGAACCTTGGATATCAACTGTTTCATAAATGTGTTCATAAATTTCAAGAACTGCATTTAAAAAATCACTTTGTAATACTTTTTGTAAGGTAGCTAATTTTGTTACTGGAATATCTCCACCTTAAAAAATTTTTTTAATTTATAATTAAACATTCCTTCAAGTTAAAAGTAATTTATAAAAAATAAGCCCTTATTTTTTGCAATTTTTCTAAAAGTTCAATTGATCGCTTAATGTCTGAAAAAAAAAAAAATAATAAATCAAAAATTTCTCCATTGTTTATTTGATAAATTTTTTACCTCGAGACAAAGTAAGATTTTCTCCCATAGCTGCCATTGTAAAAAAAATTATTCTCCAGCTTCTTTTGAGAAATCTTGATGACACTAAATATAGATTTTCGCAGGTTTTTGTCTATTTATATCTTAAAATTTTTATTAAATTTTAACTATATTTATAAAATAGTAAAATATAAATTAATGCATCAAATAGCATCGATATTCTTTACATTTAAATAAAACTCATTCATCTTATGTTATTTTAACTTTTCACAAAGATAAAACTTTAAAATTAACCCTATTTGCCCATCCCTTGACTCCTTTTTAATAATAATAACAGATCACCAGGTATTTAAGAAGAGGGCTGGACAGCGAAGCTAATTATTGGAGAGGGTGAGGGGGTAATCGATAGTTTATAATTCATGAAGTAAGCAATAGATAAATGTTACACTCGCCATTAATCGATTCCAGGATAAAATCTAAAACTTATTTTATTGCAATTGATGTATAAGCATCGGTTGCTATGATCATGATTTTTCAATAAAAGATTTTAATTTTATATTCATTACGTTAATGATATTATCATGTTATCATGAAAACAGATTTATTATCCGCAAAGAAAAACCAGAGAGAAAAACTCAACATAAGTGTTGATTTAAAGTGAGTAACTTTTTCATACGAGAAGATATTCGATTTTCGAGATTTTTGAGGTGGCAATTTCAGAGCTTATGTATTTAATGATCTACTATGATTCTAAGTGTGAGTACTGTGAGATCATGTTTATTGTCATATGACTAAATCTGTTTGATATTGGGCGTTTTGACACCTAAACACATGATAAAATTTATAAAATTTGATAGTTAAAAAGTTTATTTAAATTTCTTGTTCTTAACAAAAATTATTTTCTGGCTATCATGAAAATCTGTGGTCCTAAATATGCCCTTTGTGGTCTTGTTATTTCAGCTTGGGGTGTTGTACAACTTGTAAGTTAATTTCTTATCACAATCTTTTTATTGCTGTTTAAAAAATTGTAATTCAATTACTTATTTTAATTTTTAGTTTCTGATGGGTATATTTTTCTTTTGGAAGAGTGTCGCATTAATAGAAGATTTAGGTATCGAAGAAAGTTTAACATTTAGTGACCCAAAAGAGTTTTATAGAGAGGCAGATAATAGATTTTTAGCGAATGCTTATAATTGTTGGATAGCTATGTGCATTTATGTTGTTACACTTGGTTTTTCTGCTCATCAATTTTATATGAATTCAAGATCATCTTTGGCTGTTTAAATATTAATAAGAAAAATGTTGAATGATTTTAAGAAAATTTCGAATGGAATGATATAAGCAATACATTTAACGTCAAGTTTTATTCAGTATTTTATGATTTTTTTTCTTGTTTATTAATCAAATACTTGACAAAATTCTTTTAATTTTGTTATACAAATAATTTAATTTAAATAATTAATTTTAAAATGTGTAAGTTATTAATTATAACCTAATAGCTAACTTTATTTTATTTTTTGTTTGTCAGAAGTATATAAATATCAAGATATTCAGTAGTATTTAAGTTGTGATATAAGTTATAGATTTGTTAAATATTGATTTAAAATTACAATGTTTTCAAAATACAAATTTAAAATTGATTTTAATAGATAATGTAAAATAATTTAGTGTAAATGTTATTCCAATGCTCCATGCAACTACGATTTAAATTTAAAATGTAAAAAAAGTATGAAAATATCAATATAGAAGAAATAAATTGGTTTTATGTTGATCATTTGAAATTTAAAATTAAATGTCTATTTATTTTTTAATGTTTATTATACCTATTTTATAAATTTTTTTTTTTTTTTTTTAATCCAAATAAAACAAAAACATTTTTATGGGGAGATAGATGTATATGTATGTAGTAGTATAAGCACACATGCGAGAGATACATACATGCAGAGATTCAGAGCACGTGACGTGACACTTGACTTGTTGATACTGTTATTATTATTTTATTTATTTATGTCTATGATTTTATTTGATAAATAAAACAATATGGAAGTATTTTAATTCTATATTGCTGATTGATAGCCTTAATGACTCATTTTTTTATTATATCCAAATCATAATGTTGTTAATTATTGGAAATTTATAGTAACAATGTATTTTTGTAATATTACTTTAAATTTTCTTTTAATAATTAACCTGACTATAGATATTTTTAATTGATCATTGTTGATAACATTTAAGTTTTTGAAATATTGGTAAGTAAAGGAAGAAAAACATTAATTTATTATAAAATTAGATTATCCAAATCATAATTATTTTTCATTTTATTCTTTTTTTCAAGTAATTTATATCAGCATACAATGGCAATTACTGTCAACACAGCTGCAGCAACAAGTGCCAATATCCAACAAGATGGAAATATTAAATTTAGACATAAATTAGCTTATGGAATTGGGCACATTTTGAATGATATTTGTGCCTCAATTTGGTTTACTTATTTGTTAGTTTATTTTCATTTGGTTTTAGGATTTAATCCATTTTTAGCTGGAATTATTTTATTAATCGGCCAAGTTGCTGATGCTATTGCTACACCATTTGTTGGATTGCATTCAGATAAAAATGATGACTATTGGCTGTGTCGTTATGGCAGAAGAAAAACTTGGCATTTAATTGGTTAATATAAAGTTTAAATTACATTATTTTTAAGTGATTAATTATTTAGATATTATAAATTTTTTTATTTTAGGTACAATATGTGTGTTAGGTACTTTTCCTTTCATTTTTACCAAGTGTATAGGCTGTGAAACTTCACATCACTGGGCTCAAATAGTATATTATGCTGCTTTTGTAATTATTTTTCAATTTGGTTGGGCAGCAGTACAAATATCGCATTTATCTTTAATTCCTGATCTTACTCAGAATGATGTAGAACGAACAGCGTTGACTGCAATAAGGTATGCTAAAAAAATTGATAAAGTTATAGTAAATTAGTTCTAGTTTATTGATAATATTAAATTAATTTACATCAACAAATAAATTTAGGTATACTTTCACTGTTTTCTCAAACATTTTCGTGTATGGTCTTACGTGGACAGTTCTTCACATAACAAATGAAAATTCTGATGATGCTCAAGTTGGACCAGGGGATGCTTATAAATTTCAAATGATAGTTATCATTGGCATTAGTGTAGGTATAGTAGCAACTGTGATATTTCATATATTTGTTAGAGAAAAAAAATCAGAGGATATTACAGGTAATGTAAATTAGTTATTTTGAGAATTCAATACAAAATTTATAATATTAATTCAGTAAACCACAACAGATGGTCACCAGCGTCAAGAAAGAAAAATAATACCACCTTTTTCTTTATTCCGAGATATAAATTTATATAAAGTTGCAATGATCTACATGCCAACTCGTTTATTTGTAAATTTAACCCAAACGTACATACCATTATATTTACATGAAACTTTGAAACTGCCTGCAACATCATTAGCTTTAATACCTTTAACAATGTACTTCAGCAGTTTTAAAGCATCCATAATAATTAATTGGATAAATAAAATAGTTGGAAGAAAATTAGCATATTTTTTTGGTGCATTCATGGCAATAAGTGCATGTATAGTTATTTGGTTTGGACAAGGAGAAACATTTTCCAAGTTATTTATATATCCTACATCACTTTTAATAGGTAACTTCAGTTTCTTAAATTTCAATTAGCAGTGTTTAATAAAAATTTTTAATATTTTAGGCTCAGGTGGTTCTTTTATGCTAGTAACTAGTTTAGCTGTGACAGCAGATTACATTGGTAGCAGTGTTGAAAATGGTGCTTTCGTTTATGGTATCATGAGTTTTACTGACAAATTATGCAATGGAATTGCTGTTATTATAATTCAATATCTGTAAGTACACAATCATTTTCAAAATACCTATTAAAAAATTAAAATTTTTTTTTTTTATTCTAGACGTTGTACAGATTCATTAGGATGTTCCGATTATTATAAAGATGTTTTAACATTTGTTTGTGGTGGTTCAGCATTAATAGGTTTGATAATGATATTATTAACAAAATCATTTATTTCTAATGATAGAAATAATATAATTTATACAAATGTCGGAGATAGTGAATCTCCAAGAACTGAAAATGCTCAAGAAAATAATTAAAAATATAAAATTATTGCCAAAATAGCATTTTATAAAATAACTGATGCACAAACTAAAAACAGGGGTGATTTTTGATTAATATTTTTTTTATAAATAAATAATATGTGATATTACTATTATATAGTAAATTGTAAAAAAAAAAAATTATTAGATCTGTCTAATTTACGTATATAAGAATATATTATATACATTTATATTTTTATAAAATCTTTTGTACTTATAAAAAATTAAGTATATTTTAATAAGACATTAATTGTATTCTTAATTGTATACATTAAATATTTTATTTTTAGAATAAAAAAAAAATAAAAAATTATACTTTTAAATAAAATTATACTTTTTTAAAATACGAATAAACTTAAATTTTGTTCTAAATATTTTTGTAAATTACATTTATAAATTATAGATATACACAGTTATTTTAAATTAAATATTTTTAGTTTTTTGCATGATAATTGTTTTATAAAAGTTAATAATAAAGAAATTAACTATCCTTTTTTTTTATATTTAATACAGATATTTCGTGATAAAACCTTAAATTACTATCAACTGCACGATTTTCATAAGAAACCAAAAAATGAAAAAAATAAGCAAAAAATGCAACCCTAAGAAATATATAGTAATAATAAGGTATCTATTCTATATTATAGCGTGTTTTTACCTTTATCATAGGGTTACTATCATCAAAATAAGAGCACGCGATATTTATTTAAATATATATGAGGGATCTAAGCCAACTGGGACAAATTTTAAAGGGTAAGCACAAATTCAGTCCAAAATATTTTTTTTTAATTTGCGATTCTCTCCAGGGCATATGTTAACAATTTTTAAAAATATTTTTTTTACCATTTTTAAAAAAGTTACCCCTAAAGTTACTCAATTTTTCTTGTTGGGAAATTCACCGTAAATTAATTAATTACCGTAAAATAGCAGGGGGCTTTGAATTAAAAAAAATTAAATTTAAAGCGCGTATACGCGCGATAAAATTCAAATATCTCAAAAGAAGCAATTGTTCCTTTTTTAGAATAATAAATAAGTTCAAGAATTCAAGAATAAATTAAATAAAAATTTTATGGGAAAATATCATAACTTTTGCTTGCAAAAAGCATTTTTCTTCCTAACAGGTCAAAAACACTTTTACATATCTAGGGCAAAAAAGCCTATTTTCTACTCTAGGGAGATGGCTTTTTTGCCCATTATATGTAATTACATCTATGATTTAAATAGATTTAAATCTATGTTTTAGGACACAGGACAAAATATGGGATTTGACTTTTGCACGCTGTTTGCACTCGCTCGTGCATACAACTGTATGCAAACTGTATGCAGTTTACCACAGCTTTACCACAACTTACCAATTGTTATAAATTTGGTTATAAATTTGCTATTGGATCGTGTAAAAAAAAAAATAAATAATTAGCAAAAATCGAGGCTCGGACAGCTAAAAACATAACATTTTTAAAATTCTATGAACCCCCTCGAAACACGGTCTCAATTGGCATAGAACCCCTCACATAAATAAAATAAAATAAAAACCCCCTGCACAGGATAACTTTAACAGATTGGAATATTTTACCCTAAGTCTTTTTCCACCTTTATTTTATTATTATTATTATTATAAAAAACATCGATTTGTGTGGAAAAGCTTTTTATTGTTAGAAAGTATAAAAAGAATATTAATGATCAAAAGGTGTAGTAAATTTGTGTGCTTGTAAAATATAGGTATACTTTACTTTAGGTACCTATATAGCTAAGGAACAATATGATAGTACCAAAGTATTATAAAAGTAGACGTTTTCGTCGCAGTTATAGTCCTACTGATTCATGTACTACTCTAACACATTCACCTTTTTTATCAACGCCAGTATCAAACTCAAATTTATTAGGGTGGCATTATTTAAATAATTTTAATTCTTTATATTGTTGTACTTATTTACCGCAAGTTTATTATCCGTATTATTATTACAAAAGATTCGGACGGATGAAGACGAGGTATCTTTAAAGTCTTTAAAATTTTTTTATATTTTTCGATTTTTTTATTATAATTTTTATAGAAAGTCAACTAATTTACATAAAATGGATTTAATTAGAAAAAGATACCCGAATCATACAGAAATTGCATATAAAGAAGCTGTTCTGAAATTAAAATATTTTTTGAGCGAATCTTATGCACCTAGGAAAATTTTAAGGTAAATTAATTTATTTTAAAATCTTGTTGTGTCTTTGTTAATGACAAAGATATATACACTTATTTAATTTATTTTAATTTTTTTTGCTTGCTATTTTTTTTTAATTTACACGTACTTTTTTTTGAATACGCCTCGCTAAAAAAAATTTTTTTCATACCAATTTCAAATTTGTTTGGCTAAAGTCATATTTAAATATTTACAAATTAAGGCTAAAAATTTCAAAAAAAAATTTTTATTGCTTTAAAAAAAATTTTCTTGCGAAATTATTTTCCATACTTAATTTAAAAAATTTTTTAATAGACGACCTTTAATAATAACAACCAGTAGAACAGATAATCTGTCAATAAATCAACCAACAATAGATCAAGATCACTCAGGCGACGAAATTGATGAAAATAGTATGTTAAGTGACACTAACACAAATTCAAAAAAAGAATTGATTGACAATAAACAATTATCATCGATTAGTCAAAATACATATTATTTGCCTCCTGCACCACCATCGCGACTGCACCATACTCATCCACCGATATCGGCAAGAAACAATAATAATAATAATAATAATAATAATGAGAAAATAAATAATTTGCCGCAATCGGAATTGTCAACATTTATTGAACGCCAAGAAGAATACATTATTCAATTGGAAAAGGAATCGCAATTTTGCAGAGATGAATTGAAAGTACTGCTTGAAAAAGTTAGGGAGGTAAATATGTAATTTTTACTAAAATATAACTTTACAATTAATTTGCTGACGTTGAAAGCCTTTTTCGAAGCTATGCTATTCAATTTCTTAGTGCCTAACAGATTGTACTTTGAAACCAAAATTTGCACCGAATCAAAGCTTAAATATTTTAGTATATTGCCATTTCGAAAAACTTGCAAGTTTTAATAAATTTGAAAAAAAATTGAAAATAGATTGAATTTTGCAATTTCAACTTTACACTTGAGTTGCACATTACTTTAAAATCGATCCCTTCCTGGTTTCTTAATTATTTAAACAATATTTTACAACTGTATTTTAGATAAATTATGAAAAAATAATTAAATAAATTAAAATTAAGGGTAAGGAGTGAGAGGGCAGATATTTTTGCTGCGGTTGAATAATTACGTATCATTTCCTTTACGGTTCGAGCAATCGGATAATTACAGTCATTAGTTTCATTTTTTTTTCTTTTTTGTTTTGAACGATAGGTAGAATGCGATTTTTGCGGTTTAGATATAAAAGCAAACTTTTTGAAAATTAACAAAGTAACTAACATTTTTTCGTATGAAATGAGCCCAAACCATGAAAACCTTATATTTAATGAATTACTTTAAAAAAAAATAGAAATCATTTCACTTGCGAGAAAAATTTTAAAGATTGAATTGACTTGAAATGGCACTCAGAAAAAGAAATGTATGCATACAAAAAACATGTTTTTTATTGTCAACATTAAAACTACGTTAATACAAAGCCTTTTTCAACACAAATTTGGAATAATTTTTCTCGCAAGTAAAATGATTTCTCAGGATTATATAAGGCGATCAGGATTGGCGCTTTTTTTTATTCGAATTTGGGAAAAGCGTTACAAAGATGCGAGGTCCCAGAAAACTTTGCGCTTTCAGTTACAGCAAATGAAAAATTTTTTCATTGAAATTTACTCCGTAACATATTAATTACAAAAATTTTAATTTTTAAAAAGGTCATAGCCGAAAACGAAGCACTTCAAGACAAGAATAAAAACGGATTCCTAAAAACAGTTTTGGATAATCACCAGAATTCAAACGAGGACGAAATTCATAATAAATCAATAGATTCATCAAAAATGATCGATAATTCATTACCAAGACCACAAGAATCAAATTTATACGGCCCTAGTATCGTATTCGAATCTCGCATAAGCGAACTTGAAATTCAATTAACTCAATGTAAAATAGAATTACGTAAATCAAAAGAAGAAAATGACGAATTACTAAAAAAATTAAACGAAACATCAAATATTAAAAATAACAACGAATTAAAATTAAAATACGATAATTTACAACGCGATAAAAATGATATCGAAATAAAATACGATATTTTAGAAAAAGAATTAAATAAATTACGTCAAAATGAATTAAATACAGAATTAAAATCCCAAAAAGCATTAAACATAATAAAAGAAAACGAATTAGATAAATTAAAATTAGAAAACGAGATAAAAAGATTAAAAGATGATATTGATAAAAAAAATGATAAGATAAACGATTTGATATTAGATACGAATAAACAAATATTGGATGAAAAATATGAATTGGAAAAAAAATATAATACACAAATCGAACAATTAAAAAATGAATCGACAGAGCAATGGGAAAATTCAAATAAATTATTAATTGAAATAGATAAACAAAAAAGAGAAATTAGCGATTTAAAAAAGGAATTAATACAAAAACAATTAATATTTGATAATTATAAAAAAGATGTTAATGATAAATTAAATAAATTACAAGATGATTTAAATCATACGATTAATGAAAAAGATTCTGCTGAACAAGAATTGTTAACTATTAAATTAATGTCTGATAGAAATGACAGGCATTCGAAACAAGAACAGAATAGATTGAAATCGGAAATTAATTCGTATAAATTGAGAATTGAGAGGGCTGATGCTGATTTGGTTTATGCTCGGAGAGAAAATTTAAGATTGTCTGAACAGATTTCTGCTTTGGAAAAAGAGGTAGGTGTATGCACTGTAAAAAAAAACTCCGATAATTTTATGACAAATTTGGTAAATTTTCGAAAATATTTGAAATTTTTCGACAAAAATCGGAAATTTACTAATTTTTGTAAATTTGCGAAAAAATAGTAAATTAAAGATTTTTTTTTCGTAAATTTTTGACAAAATCGTAAATTTACAACTATGTCGTAATTTTACGATTTTTGTAGAAAAATTTTAAATTTTTTCGAAAATTTACTAAATTCACCAATTTTGTCGTAAAATCACCAGAGTTGTTTTTTACAGTTTACCATATATGGGCATATTAAAAATATAATTTTTTAAATATTTAAATGAATTTTATGTTTTAGATTAATTTGAATTCAATAACTGATGAACCTAGAGTACCACCATTGCAAATATCTAAAACTGATTTAGATAAGGATTTAAGCGCCCTTATTACTGACATAGATAATAAACAAGGTAATTTTTGTTTTTTTATTAATTTATTAAACGAAATATGCCTAGTTATATATTAGATTCTTACTACACTGGAATTTTAGAGGAAAAATAGTACTGTTTCTTGTCAGTGGCTGGAAAAGACGTGTTTACTCGCTGCTGATGAAGAAATAGTACGTGTAATTTATTAAGACCCACGGCCAAAAATGAAGAATCGGCCTATTTAAATTAATTTTCAATGCAAAGTCGATAATGATAAACTGCAAGTTGGGGCATTATTTTTTCATTGTCAATAAAAAAATCCCCCAGATCGCAGTTTACCTAAGCCATTCTTTATTTTTCTGGCCATGGGTACCTAACAAGATTGCCAAAAAAAATTCAAAATTAAATAAAATTTTTAAATTAATATTTGATTATTTCTTAGCTAAAACATTTGCAAATATTGAAGGCACATTAAATAATCAAGTGAAAATTGTATCAAAATTAAATGATGAATGTCAATCTCTCACTAAGCGTTTGGAATCAAACGACATGAAATACAAGTAATTAATATATACTTTACGCTACATTTTGCTAATCGCTCGATCATGAAAATTCATCATTTCAATTATTTTACACATTTTCAAAATTCATTTGCATTAGCTAGTATTTTTAATTGCATGAGGTATTAAAAAATAATTGGGAATATGGAAAATTCAAAAATTATAGCATACGACCTAACTTTAATTTAATGTGAACGGTTTAATTTCACAGCCATGTAATTATTACATCTGGAAATGTGATTTAAAAAATTTTGTGTAAAATTAAATTTTCAGTTGGGAATAGTATATCTTACGACCCATGATCAGAAAAATATAAAATTGCTCAGATTGTTAGTAAATTTTGGGCATTATTTTTTTCTGGCTAAAGGGGTCGTATACAATTTTTCTTCGTGGCGAGTAAACACGTATTTACCGTCTTGAGGAAAATACCTGTTTTCTGGACACTAAAAAGAAAAATTAATTACTAAAAAGATTGTTTATTAAACTCGGCTTATCAACAGATGATGATCCAATTTCTAAAACAATATTTGCAACAAACAAGAAAAGAGGTGTTAAAGTCGACCTTAAAGTTAAACTAATACCAAAAAAGAAGTCGACTGAAGTGGAATCTCCTTCAAAGGTGCTTTTTATATTTTTTGCTTTCTAATTCATGTTGTCATTTAATCATTGTACAGAATTTTTTTTGTAATTTTATGTACTGATATTTTAAATTATATTAAATATTTTTCTGATTTTTACACAGGAACGAGATGTCTACAGTCCAAAATAATATTGAATTTATAATGAATAAAATAAACGAACCAAAAAATAACGAAAATAAACCAAATTTGGGTAAATTTATTATAGTATTTTTGTACACTGTAAAAAAATCCACTTGCCATACGTGCTTTTCATTTTTAAATTATAAAGGTTGATAATTTTTAGTGGGTCAGTGCCAGTGGATTTTTTTATCAGTGTAGTTTGGTGTTAAAACAATACACTAAGTTTAAAAAAAATATTTTTAGATCAATATTATCAATCAACATCCAAAGATGATACAGATAATTCATTAACTTTAAACAAAGTAAGTCGACAATCATCAGATTTATCAGAAACTAATTTATCAATAGATCAACAACCATTGGGCCAAAAAATTGAAAATATTGAATCAATTAGTACTAGTCAAACAATATTGTCACCATCACCTACACCAAGTCAAGAACAAAATTTAATACAAAAAAAAGATAAAAATATTAAACAAACACAAAGTAATCAATTAGAAGAAAGTAGTAGCAATAAATCACCTAGACAAGAAAAATTAGAAAAAAAATCTAGCTTTAAAGAAAAAGTTTATAAATATACAAATACTAAAAAAGATATTAAAAAATAATAAATATATGTAATTTAATTATTTAAATAAATATTCTAGTGAAATAGAAAAATTTTAATTTATTTTTTTACTCTAAATTTTTTTAATTTTAGATAGGCTAAAATATTCTATGAGGGTATAATTTTTTAATTGAATACTATCTATTTTTTTCGAATCATTTTTGATCATAAATAAAGGCTGCTATAAATAGTGATTTAGACCCCGGAAGCAACCCTAGCCTAAGTAGCATCTGAAAAGTTATCTATCCTTAAATTTTTTTATAGTCCTGGAGGGTTAAATAACCATATTTTTAATTTTTTAGAAAATTTCCTGGAGAATCACTTTCTAATACCCAAAAATTCAAAATCTTCCACCGTCGTTTACCCGCGCTTTTAAAACTGTTATAAATTTTCTGATTCTGTAGGTTTTTGGAGGCTTTTCGTAGCCTAGAGATTTAACTCCAACGGGAGTCAGTGAAATTTTTTATAACTTTTCGGGTGCTAGTACTTAGAATAGGTTTGGTTTGGGGGGCCAAATAACTATATTTATAAGTAGCCTTTTTGAAAAATAGTTCAGTTTACTGAATTTATTTTACTATCAAATTATAAAACTTTTCTTGCCACAAATAAAAAAAATTTCATATTTGTCTTGTTGAGGTAAATTCGATTTTGTCTTCTATTTTGACTGAACCCATGAGCGCCTAATTGACCATTCTTGGAGAAATAAATTTTTCGAAATTAACTTTACATGAGGAGCTGATATCGCGTTTTTTAGGGGTTGTATAGATAATAACTGACTTTATTTGAGTAACATAAATTACCAATTATTGGAGACATTTTAAGCCCAAAAATTATTAATTTTTTTAAATTTATCTGCCCAAGAATGGTCGATTATGCGCTAATGGATTAACCGGTTAACGCCCGATCGGCGTTATTCTTGGACAAAATAAATCAAACAATTTTAGCTACGTACTTACGCAAGACTTTTTATCTGAGTAATTCTGGTTAATTCTAAAAGCTGGTGGGGATTTTAATCAACTTTTTTGCTTATATAAGCAAAAGTTGCGTATTCCTATATATTTTTAATAAAAACAGATAATAAACTAAGCAAATAAAATGACAATTTTGTAAATTTTTTATTTACTAAAAACATAAAAATTTTGTTTAAAAAAAAAATAGTATTAATTAAATAATATTTTTAAAAAATGACTAGGAATTTAAAACTTTTTATTTTTTTAATTAATTCAATTTTAATAAATTGTAAAGTATTATCACCAATGGTTAGATTATCATCCAATGAGTTAATGCCTGTTCTTGGATTAGGAACACATGACGTAAGTTTTTTTTTTTATGAATTATTTACTTTTTGAATTTAATCCTAATAAGATATAAAAATTTATTTTTATATTTTTTATTTATCAGATTAAAAATGATACTGAAAATATAATATTTAATGCTCTTGAAATTGGTTATCGACATTTTGATAACGCATTTGTGTATAAAAATGAACATGGTCTTGGTAAAGGATTCAAAAAATGGTTCAAAAATGGTGGTCAAAGAAAAGACATTTTTATTACGACAAAAGTTTGTATTGAAAATTTTTAATTAAATTAAATACACGCACCAAAAAAATAATTATTTGTACCTAAAATTTTCAGCTACCATCATTTGGGAACCGTGCATCCGACGTTGAAAAATATTTATTAAATTCATTGAATAATTTAGGTCTTGATTATGTTGATATGTATTTGATACATGTTCCATTTTCGATAAAAGAAAGTTCAGAAGGTTTTGGTCCGGCTAAAAATTCTGATGGATTTGACGTAATTGATTACGATTCTAACATTATTTCTGTTTGGAAGGTAAATGTTAATTAATTTTTTGTTTATTTTATATTTATGAGCTTTAATTCTTTGAATTTAATATTACGTTATTAAATTTTTATTATTTGTAAAAAAATATTAATATCTGCGAAAAAATAATTTTTAATTTACTGAAATTAATATTTTTGGTAAACAAAATTTTCAAATATTTTTTTTGTTATACTTAGATGATTTTGAAGGATTATTCGATAAATCGTTTGATAATTAAGGCAAATTTTGCAAATCTCTCGTAGTTTTCACTATAGTGAAGCCTATAGAAGTAATTTTTTTAATATTTTTTTTTTTTAAATAAGCCCAGGAGGCCCATTGGAATTAAAGGAGGGTGTGGGGGAGGGTTTAACTAAGCTTCTGAAATATTTTTGATATTCTGATTATATTACGTCCAAGATATAATTTTTTATTTTTTTGAAAATTTTTGATTTTTAGGAAATGGAAAAACAAGTTAAATTAGGAAGAACAAAATCAATTGGCTTGAGTAATTTTAATGCTTCTCAAATACAAAGAATTTTAGATATAGCAGAAATTCCACCAAGTAATTTACAGGTGAATATTAAAATTATTAATTTTGAAATATTAAAAATAAAAATATAAAATTTTTAATTTCAGATCGAAGTTCACCCATATTATCAAGAAAAAGAATTACGTAAATTTTGTAAAAAAAATGGAATAATAGTAACTGGTTATTCACCACTCGGTGGTCCAGATGGAATCAGACAAATGTTTCGTCCCTATCAAAATTTAAGTAATTACCCAAGTTTTTTTACACATCCAGTAATTAAAAAAATTGCTTTAAAATATAATAAAACAAATGCACAAATTGTTTTACGTTATTCAATACAAAGTGAAATTGTTGCTATACCTAAAAGTTCAAATTTAGATAGATTGAAAGAAAATATTAATATTTTTGATTTTGAATTGACCAAAGATGATATGAAAATATTAGATAAGCTTGATATGGGAGAAGATGGTAAAATATTTGATCACACTGTAATGCATCCTGGGTAAGTTATTTTTTGTTATCCTTTTTAAAAAAATTTCAAAATTAAGGCTTGAATTTTTAAATTCTAGGATTGAAAATCATCCGGAATTTCCAGATACTGTTCAGAATTTTAGATAAATATAATTTATATTATTTAGATATTGAATTTATATATTGAATTTACTCGCACGATCAAATAGATTTTCACTTAAAAAATAAATCTAATTTGAAGGTACCTATCATTCTTAGTGCGAGGCAAAAAAAAACAGAAAAAAAATTTTCAAAAAATAAAAAGATAAGATAAATAGAATTTATCAAAGAATATACTTAATATTTATTTAAAATACTCTTTGAAATTATAAGACTCTTTAACGTGGGTTTTTGGTGCTATAGCTAAAAAGAGTTGAATGAAAATGGGCATAGGTAACCAAATATATGTAGGTATACCTATTTACTTTACTAAAAGGTTGGTCCACTCAGCGCACATTAAGCTATGCGCCTATAGCTATATTACAGGGAAGCCGTTTATGGCAGAATGGAATTAAGTTGGCATACATGAATCGGTTGGTAGTAGTATCTTTTTTGTACTGCTATCATTGTCTGTTGCGTGTACAAAAGAAAAATGTTTTCAAAAAAGATACCAGTACCAACCGATTCATGTATGCCAACTTAATTCCATTCTGCCATAAACGGCTTCCCTGCTATATTATAATATTGTACGGAAAATTTAAAGACGAGAAAATCTGTCAATTATTCTGATAACTGTATTATATTTCCAAATTTTATATTCTGAAGAATATGCAAGTCTAATGTTTCTCATTTGGAACATATTTTATATTTTTTATCATACGATTAAACTATGATCTATTTTCGGTCTTCAAATAGTAATTTTTTTCACTTTTGATGAAAAACTATATATGCTGAACAGCGGGAAATACATAACTTTCCACGTTGCCCTCACTCGCTCGTGCATACGACTGAATGGAAAGCCAAAAATAATATTTTTACCTTGTTAAACAAATAACTATTTTCTAGCTCGGCAACAATGATCAACTAGAGATTAATTTTTTGCCTTAAAAGTTATTAATTTATTAGAAAATTTGCTTTTTTTTCCGCAAATTTCTAAAATAGTAGTCATTATTAAAAATATTTCATTTTTTATATTTAGGTACATGTATTTATAATTAATTTAATTCTAATGCTTCAAGAAAATCTTAAAACTTTTATAAAATTTTGTTATAAAAATTTATGTAAAACAATTTATTGTTCTTATTATAATTTTTTTTATTTTTATATAAAATTATAAATAAAATACATTTATTTTAAAAATAATATTTATTATTTTTTGTTATTTTTAGTATCCCATTTTTCCTATCTCTAATTTAAATTAAAATAAATTTTCACAGCAGTATAAACAAAGCAACAATAAAAAACATAAAGGCAATAATAAAGACACACAAAAATTATTGAAACAAAAGCATTATTTATTGAAAAAATACAGAGTATATATAAACTTAATTATTAAAGAAACAAAAATTACATACAACTTTCTTAATTATTTGTCTCGATAGTTATCTTCGTATAAAAATTATATATATTATAAAAATTAATTATTATTTTATACATATTAATAAATTTTTATTTATTGAGGTAATTATCGGCATGGTCAAGCACTTATATTTATTAAAATTTTATAATAAACTTTATTTTTATTATAATACTTATCGTTAATTTTCTAATATTTGAAACATCCAAACAATAATTAGTCATGTAAATTATATTTAGTAAAATTTTAATCAATAATTCTATAATTAATTATTTTAAACACTAAATTAGTTTAGATATAAAAATGTTACTTTAATGGAAAATAAATCAAAAAAAGAATAGCATGTTACATCTAAAGTAAAAAAATCTTACTAAACTAGGTAAAATCAAAAGTTTTTCATTAACAATAAACCAAATAAATAAGCCTATACATATATAGTAATTCAAGAAATATTTGCAAGCACCAAAGAAAACTTTTGGAAAAATTGACTATAAATTTATATAGCTATATTTTTAATATTTTAGTCCAATTTAGAAAGTCTGCTGGTACCTCTATTTGACACCTTAACCCATATGGTCATCAAGGTTTAAGAAGTACCTACTAAATAACAATCATTTGTGCTTTCAATAGTAAACTTTCGCAGTAAATATTATTCGTTTGTTTATTAACAAGTTCACTACAGCAGATTTGGCTCATTTAAAAAACATTTGACCATGGTTCAACAATGCCAAAGCAAAAGTTTTAAAAGTATTTTTAGTCAATATAGGATTGATAAACTCTAAAGCAAAAATTAACACTTTAGGTAATTCAATGTTTTATAAAATGTTTAATTGTGCTTAGTCATGCAGCATCTTTTTGAATTAAATTATATTTCTTCTTTAACATTTGTCCTTTTTAAATTATTTTTGATTCCAATTGCAAAATAAATGTAAATTATTGAGGAAATGTTTCCCATGTTTTTATCTGAATTTAAAAATATTATTTTATTCTTTGTATTAAAATTCAAATATTAAAAAAATTTCAACCAAATAACATTCAGACTAAATATTTAAAATCTTACTTATTAATTTATAAACTTTTTTTATACAAAGATTTTGATTATAAAAAATATGAAATTATTGAATGTTACATTAAAATCAAAAAATTATTCCAAACACCTTTGTTTTTCTTTCTCTTTTTTTTTCTCTTTCTCTTTCTCTTTATCACTTGTTATTATTGATGATACTGATATAGAAACTGATAAAGGTTCTATTCCATCAAGAGAAGGTAATACAATTATTGAATCAGATTTATCTGATTGAGGCTTTGAAATACTAGAAGCACCAGTATCTGATTGAGGCTTTGATATACTAGAAGTACCAGTATCTGATTGAGGCTTCGATATACTAGAAGCATCAGTAGATCCTTCTTCATAATTATAGTTACTACTGGAAGCTTCACTGAGTGAAGCAGTTTCAGGACTTGTTGAAGCTTCGTTATTAACTTTTTTACTTTTTTCATCATCAACTTTTTTACTTTTAGTTTTCTTCTTTTCAAAAAGTAGTTTTATCCTTTTAGGAAATATTATTTTCAATCTTTTTGAAGAATAGGATCGTTTTACTTTTTTACGTTTTATATTATCTTCAGTAACCATTTCTTTTGCAGCAGCTTCTGCTTGCTCACCATTGCTTTCAGAAATTCTTTTAATGGCTAATTCTTCATTTACATTACTTTCAGGAATTTTCACAGTAGCTGAGTCTTGCTCTTCATTTTTTTCAGGAATTTCCTCCAAAGGAATATTTGTTTTATTTGGTTCAAACATTTTAATATCAAAAGACATCTGTTTGTAATCAGGTCTTAAGGAATTAAACAATTTTAGCCAAAAAAAGTGGTTATTGTTAGGTTTATTATATAATTTAGTTAAATAACATAATTGGGGAGGTAAATCTACATCTGCATATAAGCAAGGAATTATTTTCCTACATTTTTGATCTAAAACATGGATAAAAATATTTTTAATTCAAAAATTCTAAATTTTAGTAAATAAATTAAGTAAAAATTATTTACCAATCGACGAAGCTTGAGCATAACTCAAGAAAAATTCATTTTGGTTACCCTTCAAAAAATTTGATGTTATAATAACTATCAGCCTATTGCAGCGACTTGATAGCAATGTAAGGATTACTGAATGTTCCATGGCGCCAGGTAATAGATGGTCTTTTGTGCAAATCTTAAAAAATTAAATACATTAAGTTTTGTTATAATAAATCTACAGAAATTTATCTATATAGCTTTGTTTAATCCATTAGCGTCTGCACGACCATTTTGCTGTCACTTGGTTTTTCTCCTTATAACAGCCATATTTAAATATTGACCAATATTACTGAAAATTTTACTCAAGAAACTAAAAGAACATGTCTTTTTGTTCTTGTAACCATCTTAAAATACATAAAAATTCATTTTTTACCTTGTTTTGAAGCAAAAACCAAGTGTCTATCAATTGGTAGCGCCATTGCTAATGGGTTAATAAAGGTAAAATGATAAGTAATAAAATTGAGTTTTACATTCTTTAAATTGATCTAAGATTTCATTATTTAAAATATGTGTTAACTAGAAATAGTAAACTATAAATAGCAACTAAAGAGTTACCTTTAGTCTCAGTGTAGTTTCTAAATGTTTTAACATATCATTTCCCAATACGCGATCTTCACATGCATACAGTAAAAAGGCATCATAATGAGGTAAATTTTCATTACGGGCATCTGCTATTACATCATCTGCAAAAAGATTAGTTGAAAAAATGAAAAATACTTCAAAATTAATTGCAGTAAGGTCTATTTCAAGTCAACATAAGACTTAATTAAAAGATCTCAACTTAGATTCTTTTTAAATGCTACAATTTATGTTTATAAGTATTTTTAAGGAAGAGAGTATTAGAAAAAGTCTTAATGCTTAGAGTTATCATCTTACCAACAGTTAATAATTCTTGTTCTTTTTTAAAATTCATCGGTGGAGCTGAAGGTATAATACCAGCACCAGAACTGTATTTCAAATAATCATCTGCTTCTTTAACTGAAAATAAAATAAACATTGCAATTCTTATAAAAAATTTATAATAATAAAACTGCAAGAAAAAAATACCTAATATTTCTTCTAAATCATCAAGAACATCAAATCTTTCCAATATTGTACATGCTAAAGCAAGATGAGAAAACGTGTAATATCGATATTCTCTGTGTATTATTTCAAAAAATGTTTTAGTCGGGTTCGCTTCCAATCTAAGTGCATTGAATATCCTGGATCCATCTTTTAGAAACAAAGTCGTCAAACCTCTCCAATCTCTATATTTTTAAAGAAAAAAATTATACTTCAAATACTATAAAAATAAATGTTTAATTAAGATTTTAAAAAAATAAATACCTGAAATGACCACTAGATGAAAGAAATATAAGCTCTGGATTAAAATATATCGAAAGTAAACCTTTGAGATAAGGAGATAAAACACGAAGTGGCACTCTCCCAAACTTTTCCATTGTCTCATCCATTGGGATACCCTCCATTGTTATTTATAAAATTTTTATTGTTTTCAATAAAAATTAAAAAACAATTTTTTTTTGTATGCAGAATATTCATTGAAACAATAGATACTACTACGTTTTTTTTTATATTATTAAAAAAATAGTAACGATATCTTAAGGTTATGTTGCATATTGATTCGTGGAAATTTATTTTCAGATTATTACCTTAATTTTAATGAAAATTTACCTAAAAACTAATTATCTCATGATCATAGACGATATGTTATTATTATATTTTTCTTTGTGCAAGTGAATGCAGGGTAAATACTATGGCAAACCATGACATGAACCGGAAACACGCACTTCTTAAACTCATGTCTTCACACAGAGGTGAAGACTTCATATTCTCAACAATAATGGATTAGGGTCCTGTTCAGAAAGACAGAAAATACTTTTTACTTCATTTTTCCGATATCAATCATAAACACTACAAAAATTAAAAATTTTTGAAAAATTAGTAATTAAAAAGATAATTATAGAGATAAAATAGTAATAAATTTGTTTAAAAAACTTTTTAATTACCCAGGAAAATTCTATTAAATAAGAAAATTTCTAGATGAACACGCGACTACGCGTTAAACGCCAGTTTTATTTTTATCTTTTCATATGGTTTTTTCGGGTTTATTGCGACATAAACTTTTCCCAATTGTAATGTTTAAAATTTCAGATGGCGCTGTTTTATTTGGGAGGAAATTTCAAATGAGTCATTTAAATCTGATAGGCAAAAAGGAAAAATAAATTATCAGATCTTATATCAAGGCACACTATAAGGATAAGAAAAAATAAATTTTTGTGATTAAAAAATCTTATAAAAACTTAATATTACAATTAAAACAATCAAATTATTTTTTTATAAATTATACATTATAATTTTATAATAAATTATTCAAGTAACAAATTCACAAAATATTAGAAAAAAAATTAGTACAGTACGTAGTAATTAATTTCTTGTTTTAATCATTTATATAATTGTTACAAGATGCAATACATTTCAATTTTCTATACACCTATTTTACATTTCTTACACAAAAAAAAAACAAAAAATTAGTATAATATATACCAATACATTTGTATTATTCGCTTTTATATTAACTTAAACAATAAAGAATATAATTTTTCAAATTCAATTATTTTTTTATACATCAGTATCGTTAAATTGACTTGCCACTTAAAACACATTTAAAATCAGTATAAACTTATATTAATTGAAACAATGCAAGTTGACTAATTATATTTATTATTAAATTTTTGAAACTTTTATTTTAATTACAACTAATGTTAAGAAAAATAAGATACATTGAGATTTTCATGCGCTAACTTTGCTGAATCAAAAACTATATTAAACTAGTCTAAATTTCAATTTCACTTTCAATAATGCTAATATCAGAGTCTTTACTGTCAGATGATAATTCTGAACTTGATTCTTCATCTGTATTCGAATTTTCTAAACTTGATTCTTCATCTATAGTAGAATATTCTGAGCTTGATTCTTCATCAAAATCAATATTTCTATTTTTTTGTTTTTTATTATTCTTGTTATGGCAATTATGATTTTGATCATTTGTTGTATTATTATCAAATTTTATAGCAGAAATTTGATTATTAGTTTTATCTTTCTGAAACACTTTATTACAATCAGTGCATTCTAAATATACAATGTTACTCTTTTTAGAATTAATCTTAGAATGAATGCACTTATGTCGAAGTAAACTATTTTTGTATGCAAATGATCTTTTACATTTAGAACAATTAAAAGGTTTTTCACCCGTATGGATTCTAAGATGTTCAGTTAATCCTTTTTTCTGTGTAAACGTTTTTTTACAAATAATACATTCATGAGTTTTTTTAGTATTATGAGTTTCCATATGAGTAATCAAACTTTTTTTGTGAACATATTGTAATTTACAGTGATCACATTCAAAAAGATTTTCTCTGGTGTGAATTTTTTCATGAGTCAGAAGGGAATAAATACGCAAAAAAGCCTTACCACAAATTGAACATTTATATTTTTTTCCTTTATGCAATAGAAGGTGTATTTTTAATGTTTCTTTTACCGCAAAACATACTTTACAGTGTTTACATTGAAACGGACGTTCACCAGTATGAATCCTTAAATGAGCCTCTAGATGTGCTTTTCTTAAATATTTCTTTTTACAAAACTTACATTCAAAATGACTTTTAATAATAGAGGAGCTTTTGTTATTTGAAGAATCCTTGGGATCTTTGCGATGACTGATTTTTTCATTGGCTGAGTTACTACTCTCATCTATCGTTAAATCGATCATTTTATTTTTCTGATAGAAGGTATAATATTTAGATAACTGAAATATCTGAAAAAAAAAACAAAAAAATTAAATACTGTAAATTCAAAATTTTTTTTATATTTACGCAAAATCACGCACTACGTGAAATTTTAATTAAAGTTTATTTTAAGCATTTATTATTTCTTGCTCAATTAACGATTGCATAGACTTGAAACGTAAAGAAAATTAAATTTTGCTTTAATTATTTTTGTTATTAAAATATACGCTTTATCCCTTTGTCAACGATTAACTATTTCTCCCGGGTCCAGAAGGTTTGGATGGCTGTAACGGAACCGATGGTCGTCCTGGTATTCATAGATCCATGAATCGAATATCAGGAAGACACAGAGTACGAGGATAATACGTATTATCATGCCAAAACTTAAAATCATAGTGACATGTGACAGCTGTCGTTAATGCTGTAGTGATTTTCTTATTTTTTTGGGCTGACACAGCCCATGTTGCAACCAGTTTTTGACCAACCCTTAAGCCCTCTGCCCTTAAATATAGCCCCGTAGATCCCGTAGGTGTAAAAATTTTACAATATACTTACCCTTCAAGAATTATTTTTCCGAAATTTTCACCTTTTGACACCTAATTTATTTTTGCAAACAGTAAATTATAAAGTTTATGAAATGAAATGTGTTTACTATAATTTCTATACATGTAAAAAAAAATGCCCAGAAAAAAATCTCAAATTTCTGAATCAAAATAAAATATTCAAAATCAACAAGCACAAACTGTATACTTTTACTTCTGCTAGTTTATTTTTTAACCGCCGTTTTTTTGTGTATAGTTTTTGCTGTTTTTTGTTTTTATAATGCGGCGAAAATAAGAAAATTAAAAAAAAAAATGTGAATAAATAAGTTTTTATGATTTATAAATAATTTAAGTGTAAATAATAAAAACAAAGAAATTTAATTTAACTAAAATAACGCTTGACACAGATTTTAAGAAATTTTTGAAAAACTTACTGTATCATTTGAAAATTATTTAAAAAATTATTAAAAATATGGAATGTGATCCAGTAGTTGAAAGGCATTACAAAGGACATCATGAAAAGATAACAGGTTTATCATTCCATCCAGAATCAAAAAGAATTATTTCCTCAAGTGCTGATAAATCTTGTATGATTTGGCAAACTGTTGACTCTGGAAGAGCATTTAGATTTCTTGCTCATAAAGATGAAGTCCTTGATATTACTTATTCTCCATCAGGAGAAGTTTTTGCTAGCGCATCTAAGGATCGGACAATTCGTATATGGGTTCCCAAAATTACTGGTGAATCTTTGGATTTTGTGGCTCATCAAGGAAGTGTTAGATCAATACAATTTAGCTATGATGGAAAAAAAGTAAATTAATTCTTTAAAAAATTTTTTTACCGCTAATACTTGATTTTTTTATGCAGCTGGAAATTTAAACTAATCTGTACATGTTTTAGATCTTAACTTCCTCTGATGATAAATGTGCAAAATTATGGATGGTTTGTAGAAGAAGATTTTTAATGTCATTTACTGGTCACACAAATTGGGTACGCTCTGCTAAATTTTCTCCAGATGGAAAATTAATTGTTACATGCAGTGATGATAAATCTGTCAGAATCTGGGATATAGCTAGTAATAAATGTATTAAAGTATTTACTGAAATCTCAGGTAAGCAAAAAATTATAAAATAGTTAGAAGCATAATAATTCAACTTAATTAAATAATCTTTATACAGCTGCACCATTTGATGTTGAATTTCACCCACATGGAATAGCTGTTGGAACTTGTACAACAGCAGGATGTGTTAAAATTTATGATTTAAAAACAAATCAATTACAACAATGCTATGAAGTTCATGAAAAAAATATTAACAAAATACGATTTCATCCAAGTGGAAAATTTATGTTGACAGCATCTGCAGATGCATCAGTAAAGGTATTATAATTCTACCTTTATTAAAATGCAATGAGAATAAAAACTAAAATTTTGAACAAGTAGGTTTTAGATTTACTAGAAGGTAGACCAATTTATGTTCTCAAAGGTCATACTGATTCAGTAACATCTTTAGCATTTTCAATAAATGGAGATCAATTTGCTACCGGAGGATTAGATCGCCAACTTCTGATCTGGAAAACCAACTTTGATAAGGGTGAGAAATCTATTTATCTTATTATTATTAGAAAGAGAAAAGTCTAATTATCTAAATATTTACAATTGTAGGTTTAATTTAATTTTTTAACTACAAATATAAATAAGAATGAATTTTACAATCAAGAGGACAATAAATAAATAAAACAAATAATTTAAATTGTGTAACGTTTTATGTACAGTATGTATATATTGTACACCTTTTCAAACAACAAATATATTGTAATAGATAGAAATTGATATAAAAATTTATTAAAGAGTTATGAAATCTTTGTTAAAAAACAGTACAAACATCATTCTTGGTCAGTAATAAATTTTTATATCAAACTCTATTAATTGTATATTTGTTGTTTGAAAAGGTGTACAGTATTTACATGAAACGTTGTATAATTTAGATTGTTTATTTTATTTATTTATTACACTTGTGGTGAAAAAATTCAATCCTATTTATATTTATGTTCGAAAATGGGGGAAAGAGACGTACAAAATAAATATTTAATTATAAATTATTAAACCAAAATTACAAAAACCAGAGTATTTTAATATTTTGTGAAAGATATCAGCTTTTAAGTAATAATAAATAATAAGTTTATATTTATTTTAAGAATAAGATTTGTACATAAGTCATGTTTAATTAAAAAAAAAATGGAGTATTAAATAGTAAAAAATCAAAAAGCATAACAATTTGCTTAAGAAGCTTAATATATATCTTATTTAAAAATTTAGTTTTTATATTTTTAATAAGTTTTAGTTTTGTAAATATTTTAAAATCGATATAGTAAAAAGATTATTTTTTATACATAAAGTTTTATTATACCAGAAATATTTTTAAAAATACAAGTTATATATATTATTAAAATTAATTTATTTTCATTATGAATGTACAATTTTTTTATTTGTACCTATATAAAAATATATAATTAATTCAACTTATTATGTATTATTTTTAAAAATAAATTTTGTTGCTATAAGGTAAAATGCAATAGAAAAAATACATAGAAATATATTTTATTATAAAAATTATTATCACTTTATGGATGCATCAGATGATGCTAAAATGAACAAAAATATTTGTTAACAATTAGATGGGTTTAATAAAAATAAATTATTTCAAATTGAAATATTCGTCGATTATATAAAATTTTAAAATTCAAATATTAAATTCCATAAGCAATAAATTTTAAATGCATATTTCATATTAGACTTGGAATTTATCTTTAAAAGATGTATTTATTAAATATTTAAACTAAAAGACTATTTGTAATACCTGATAAAATCTTAAAATTAAAGTCAATTATATCAGTCTTAATTATTCTTGTTTAGTTCCAATATATGTACATGCTTTTCCTGTTTTCATTATGCAATTGAGTATTTCTTCGTGACTAAGAGTTGACGTTACATATACTTTCTTTGAAGGAAGATCAATTTGTACATTTGAAACATCTGTTTAAATAAGATCATAACTAAGTATTTACTATAAAAATATTTTTTAAATTACTTACTTGCATTACGAGAAAGGACTTTGTTTACAGCATTTGAACAGCCTTCGCATGTCATATTCACACTGAATTCATAAGTCTGAAAAAATTTTTTACAGATAACTATTCCAAATTTTATTAATATTTATAAAATTGAAATAATCTAAATAAAATATTTTTATTCCTTACTTGAGCCATTTTTAAAATACTTAGTGTAAAAATTTATAAAATTTGCAATTTATTGTTTTCTTGAAATTTTGGTAAACAATATACCTATGATTTTTTTTAAAGCTACTTAACTTTTGCTTACGTGTTAAACGTATATTAAATTCTTATCATGTGTAAACTGACCTAATTTAAAGATACCGAGATTGATTACGGTCAACACTGGACCACCCACTTTTCTATTTTTATTAATTACACCTATAATTTCATTGGTTAAAATTTGAAAAGATGCGAAGCCGCAATGCTCGTCAAGTCTTCACTATCACAAACTATTATTGTTGATATACCCCTTTATTTCCCCTCTACTTTATCCATGTATGGTTAATGAATCAGCTGCATTGCGATTGAAGCGTACATTGTTTGTATTTTTTATTAGAGCTTTCAAAGTTTTCTTTTAGAGATATTTCTCAAATAAAAATTTTAATAAATTCTTTTTTTGTTTTAATATCAATAAGTTAATTATTTAATTAAAAATCAGCACATCATTCTTTTATTTGTTATAAAAAAAAGTGACTTTAAAAATGCCATGAGAATATCAAAAAAAATTTGACTACTCAATATTTTATTTGGAAAAATTCTTGACAATGATTTATAAATGAAACTATGCAATTAAAAGCATTTCATTTTTAAGTGATATGATATTAGCTTTAAATTTACAATTTAAACTTGTTTTTTGTTTAAAAAAAAATAAATAAATATGATTAGCAAATCATCTAAAACAGGTCTATTAACGTTTAGTTTATCATTAATATTATTTATAGTGACTGAATTTTATTGTAAAAAGTATTTAGTAAGAACTTCAATTTTATGTTTGTATCATTTACTTAATTACTGCATGATTTGCTTTATCACAAAATGTTTATTTGAAAAATTTACACATGAAATATCAGTAAGATCTGCATTTTTGAGCTACTTATTTTCATCAGGAATATTAATTTTCTTAACGGCTTCAAGTTCTTGGAAGATATTTGGTGTTTATATGGCTGTACTTTCAATTTTTCATTTTACTGAATTTTTATCAATAGCACTCACTAATGCTGAAGCTGTTTCTGTTGATAGTTTTTTATTAAATCACAGTAAAGCTTATGTGATAGCAGTTATAGCAAGTTTAGTTGAATTTTTCATTGAAAGATACGTTGCACCTAGTTATAAAGAATTTTATTTTATATCATTTGTTGGTTTGTGCCTTTGTGTTGTTGGTGAAGTATTTAGAAAATTAGCAATTTTTACTGCTAAAAGAAATTTTAATCATTTAGTGCAAAGTGAGAAAGCAGATGATCATCAATTAGTAACTCATGGTGTTTACAAAATTTGTCGTCATCCTAGTTATATGGGATGGTTTTATTGGTCTTTGGGAACACAAATTATACTTTTAAATCCTTTTTGTTTAATAGCATATGCTATTGCATCTTGGAAATTTTTTCAAGAAAGAATATTTGTAGAAGAAATACATTTAGTTAAATTTTTTGGAACTTCTTATATCGCATATCAAAAAAAAGTTGGCACTGGATTGCCATTTATTCCAGGGTTCACATTTATTAAAGAGTGAAATTAGAAAAAGAAAAAATTCATAAAGAACAAATCTCAATTATAAACACTAACAGTAATAAGATTTATTACTTCTAATTTATACAAACTTAAATGTACTTATGTTAACAAAATGTATAAATAAATTATGTAATAAAATTTATTAAAAAGTACAAAGCTATTGAAATATAATTTAATTTAAAATATTAAACCTAAATGTATTGATTTCTTTTATCCACAATAAAATTCAACTATAATTAAATTATATAATAAATAATGAATCTAAAGACAAAATTATGGGAAAAGCTTATGAAGAATTTTCTTGCTATTATATTAATTATTTAAAATGAAGTTGCCTATGAATTTTAAAAATAATTAATTTTGCAATTAGCTTTTAATTTCAATAAAGTAAATAAATAATTGAATTAAAAGTTGTTAATTTAAGATTAATTTAAGATTATATTTAATAAAATGTTTGCTTTAAGTATATTTTTAAATTGGCGCTAATTATATGCGTGTGACGTCAAAAGTTTCTGCTCTGTTTTCACGCCTTATTCATATTTCATCTGTTTTGAAAAAAGAATAGCAAAAACGCGACGAAAACGTTTTAATTCGTTTTAATTCGTTTTAATTTACTATGTGTAATAAAATAATTTACAATGTTAAAATTATAACAGTCAAACTTTCAATGAAGTTTTTTTTCAAATGCTAAGTTCGTTAATCCATTAATTCGCAGGTGAATTTTAAAACAAAAGACAATAACACAAAATCTCGTAACATAACCTTTAGAAAAAAGTTTACCATTATTTTGAGATTTAAAAGAAAACTGGATTTCATCAGTTAACTTAAAAAATTAATCGTAAGTACTTGTATAGATTTATAAATAATAAATTAATATAAAATGAATCAAGACGAGCAAGCAACGACAAGTAAACAAATCGAGGACCAAATAAAAGTACCCTTTATTTGGCCTATGAATTTACTCATAAATTTTAAACCATTTGTAAAAGAATCTGAAGAATTATCACCAGTAATAGATGAAAATAAATTTCGGTCAGAATTGTCGTTTGTTGGCCTTGAAGCAAAAGAAGCTTATGAAACAATTTTATTAGAAGATGAAGCAAAAAATTCTGATGAAATAGTTATTTTAAAAGATAAACCAAAAGCAACTTATGAAACAATTGATTTAGAAGAAGAAAACGTAGATGATTCTGTAGAAATAATTGTATTAGAAGATGAAGATTCAGAAAACTTAACAGAAACAATTGATTTAGAAGAAGAAACCTCAAAAAATTCTTTGGAAAAGTCTTTGATTTTAAAAGAAAATACATCTGAAAGTACAAATAATGTTACTCATGAACAAAATTGTAACTTAAATAATATTTCATCAATTAGTTCATTATTTACTGCAACACAAAGTGGAGACATAAAATATTTAGAAACATATTTGAATAAAAATAATGTCAATGCCAGAGATGAATGTGGCTGGACTTTACTAATGTACTGTGCCTGTAATGGAAATCTAAGTATTTTCAAGTTGCTTTTAAGGCATGGAGCTGATAAAGAAGCTGAAGATAATTTTGGAATGACAGCTTTACAGTTGGCTTTAGAAAATAATCATTCACAAATATCAAAATTATTAAAATTGCTTACTAGTAAAAAACAACAGACTAGTAAAATAAAAAAATCTAAGATCACTACAAAATCTGAAAAAAGAGAAAACTTTTATTGCAATTTATGCAAAACAGATTTTCAAGATACATCTCGAAAAAAACACGAATCATCAATATTACATATTTTTAATAGTGAACCTAATGTAGTAGATAAAACCTCTTTTGGAATTCCAATGAATAATAAAGGTTATCAAATGATGTTAAAAAATGGCTGGGATGAAAATCGTGGATTAGGACCAAGAGGAGATGGTAGAAAATATCCAATAAAGACAATCCTAAAAAGAAATCGCGAAGGTCTTGGAAAATCTAAAGTCGTTCCAAGAGTAACTCATTTTGCTCCAGGAGATACAAGTGCTGTTAAACCAATTAGAAGAAAAAAACCTTACATGAAAAAGAATGTCTTAAAATTACTTTTTTCATAAAATTAAAACTGATTTGATTTGAAATTCGTTAATAATTATGAAATTAATCTTACACAAGTTTCAAGGTTATTATTTATTTTAAAAAAGTTTTACTTTAAACTCAATTTAATTAGATTTAATATTTCAAAATAATTAAAAAAAAAATTAAAGTCACTTTTATTATGTTAAAAGAATAAAATATATATCAATAAATTTTTGTAGAAATAATTATTTAATTGAAGCTAATGTTTAAAATATCCCATAAATTTTACTAAAAACTAAAAAATATATTGTTAACTCATATAAAAATCCATTATTCTTTTTCTACTGTTCTCTATTTATTTTAGATGATGCTCAAAGATAGTAAGCAAGTTTTAGAGTATCTTGAAAAAATTGAATCTAAAGGAGTCGAAATACTTACTGATAGGCAAGAAATAATTGCAATTGACCAAAGACGGAATGATGATAGAATGGGAATGAGAGCAGCTCAAAAAGAAAAAGGAAAGAAAGTTTGGATGAATATTGGACCTTTATTAATGAAAATTCCTGCTGAGAAGGCGGAAGAATTATTAATAAATGGTTGGTGATTTCTTTTTAAATTATCTCAACTGGTTTTTTTAATTTAATTTCTTTTGCTTTATTTTTTGTAACTACAGTAGTCAGTTGGGATAGTTTAATTATTCTTTTAAAATAAAATAAAACTACTAAAACTTATTTTTTTTAATCAGATCAAAAACAGTGTGACATAGAAATAAACAAATTAAGAAGCGATTTAAAGTTTAAAGTAAATGAACTTCGAGAAATGGAATATAATCCACCTGTTCCAGGCTTAATGTTAAAACCTATGTCTCACACAGAAATGGAAGCTATGAATCAAGTTTTGGGAAAAACTCTTTAAAGATATGATTAGAGATCTATAAATGTAAATAAAACAAACTTTTTTTAAAACAGACTTTTATTTTTATAAGATATTTATAATAAAATTAAAAAAGTGAATAACAAATTTTTCATTTTTTTTTTATTTAATTTTTTTTTTTTTGCTTTTTGCTTACATAGGACCATTAAATATTTAACAATCAATAATTTGTTTAAGCTTGTCAACGTACCAATCTCTTAAAAAAGAAAACTCGCAGTTTCCTGGTAAAATTGTGCAAGTTATATCTCTGCCAGGCTGAAATTCAAATTTATATATGCAGTCTTTATAGTCGTTTTTTACTATACTCTTAACGTGGTCCAAAAAACTGCACCCGAAATTCATTGCATGTGAAGCATTCCACATACCCTGTAAGTTTTAAAAATGTTGTAATTTAATGTTAGTACTATTTAAAGTTCATTTACTAATATCTTACTTGTGAAATTTTTGGAAGATCTGCAATTTTTATATCACATATTCTAACCACTCTTCCGTGATCTGTTCGTAACCCACAAATAATATTTTCAACACCCACTAAAAAACTCTGACACCACCATCTTAATATTTTTCTAAGATAAGTCTTATCTCGTCTATCATACTGTGCCATTTTATTAGTTTTTAGCTCCACAAATTTGATTTTATTAAGATTATTTGATTCTTGTAATTCATCTTTAGATTCTACTCCATCCATTTCTGCTGCATACAGTAATGAATTTTTACCTAGTTTTGAGTAGTAAACACATGAAAATTCTTCACTTTCATTTACAGGGGCATTTGTATCAGGAGGTGTATTTGGAGAATCTAATTAACAAACCATTCAAATGAATTTATACGCTAAAAAGTCTGAATTATTTTGTAGTATTATTATATTTATAAATTAAAGTCAACCTGACATTAAATACTGTTCAAATTTAAATCCCCATGACATAAACTGAAGATCTCTGTATGTCAGATTAGCATTTTTAATTTTTTGTTGTTCTGTATCAAAAAGAGATAAATAAATTGTCCCATGAAATTTAGCTGCGCATATAATCCACCCATCTCTGTTTTCATAAGGTGAATTACATATTTTAGTAATAAGTCCTCGATAACATATGAACTCAGGTTTCAACCTAAATAATTGAATATAATTTGTTGGAATAATAAATAGAAATAATCAATTCGTAAATACCATCTTTCAAGCTTAGGGTCAGCTTTTATTTTATAAGCATTATCAAGAATCCATCGTAATAAATGGTCAATATGCTCATTAAGACCCGATGGTTTTCTGATAACTCTGTTAATGCCTTTATTTAATTCAAATCCAATTTGATTTTTTGCTGGTTCATATAAATATTTTAATTGAGAAATATCTTGTGAATACTCTCTGTTACCATTTAGACTCCAGTGCCCTATTATAGTAGGTTTTTCAAATGAAGGAAAATTATAGTTTATTGGTTGATTAATTAAGAAAGTCATTTTTGTTGTTATTGTTTACACTGTAAAATACAAACACTGAAAACTTTACCAAAAATCGGTAAAAAAGAATCCTCCTAAACCCACCATGTCGATAAAACAGGTTTCTTCAAATCATTCATTTTAAAAAATTAATTTATATTTCATTTTAAAAATAATTAATAATTTATGAATATTCATAATAATTTTGAATGTATTTTATACCTAATTATCTAATTCAAAAAAGAAAAATATTTCATTTATTTTGTTTGATTTATAACTGTAGAAATATAAATTTAAATAATTTAACATACATAAAAATCGTTATTATTTCAATTTATATACCTACTATTCAAAAATGTTATTTTTATACCTGAATTTTTATTATTCTTTTAGAAGCTCCATACTAATTTATTGAAAAATCTCTTTTGTATAGGTTAAATACTTAATTTTTTTAATGTATGCGTTACATAAAAAAAAAATTTCAGGTATTATAATAGAAAAAAAAAATCAAATAATGAAATCAAATACCGTTATTTTTATTGTGTAATGGTAGGTATTATAAATAAAAAGAAAGTAGCATTTTTTTATAAAATATTTTTATGTAATCTGATGTATATTTATAAAATTTATTTATGTACATGAGATTTTCACATGACATAAATTTTAAAAATTTTAATTATTATACCTAATACCTATTTTTAAATTTTTTTTGAAAATTTTTTTGAATAAAATTTATTAGAAATTTATTAAAATATTCAATTTTTAATTTATTCAAAGATATTTACCTGTTAGATTAATTATAAAAAATTATTTTGACATTTTTATTTCAACATAGCTTGGGTTTTTTTTTCTTTTTTATAAAATTAAAAATTTTAATTTTAATAAATTGTCAAAAATTAAGAAAATAATTTTAAAATATTGATGATAATTCTTTTTATAATTATAAAAGTTTCAAGGTTAGATAGATTATTAATTTTTATTAGTAAGTACACTGTAAAAATATTGTAATATCATTTTTGCTTATATGGAATTTGAGGGCAAGATTTTCATGATTCATTTAAGATTCATTTAAGATTTAGATCTAAAAAATAAATGTTTTTTTGATAATATCTTATGAAAATAAACCACTTTTTAATATTTCCTTGTAGTCATGACTCAAAATTTTAGAACCCCCTAAAACTAAATGAAAGAAACCTTTTTTTCCTTTACCATATTCAAATGTTTTTAACAATTCAACAAATAATTATTACCCTTTTTTTTCAACAATGAACTTATTTTTAGGGGATGTTTTTTTTATAATAAATATGGTGTTAAGTATATGATGTCCTTGTTTGTTATAATTATGCGGTATAAGTTTAAGCTTTTTTGCAGTGTATATTAGACTGGTTGTCATCTTATTGAAAAGTTGCTTGGATTTTATATTTTACAGGAAATTAAATGCTTTTTACCAAAATTGCCCAAAATTTTAACTCAATTTATTATTTTTTAATACTGCCAACAAACGTAAATCATTGATTCCACAAGAAAAAATAACAAAATGCTTAAAAACGATCAAACAAGAGCTAAAATTTTAGCCTAAATAAATCCTCAAAATTTCACCCTAAAATAAAAAAACCCTTAAAAAACAACCTCCAGTCTAATACTCAGACACAAAAAATAATTTTTCATGAAAAAAAAAAAATAGAACACATTCAGGTAAATTATTCTGTCCTTGGAACAGAGGGGTGTGACCTGTTATATAGGTTTGGCGCACCCCTGTAATATATTAATAACGGATATATTATTATTATTATTATTTCTTTTATTTTTCTATTTGAAAAAAAAATTTTTACAAAAGTGAAGAATATCTTTTACCTAACTGTAGGATTTTCTTGTCTTTTTTTTGTTATTAATAATACAAAAAATAAAATAAAAGAAATTTTTTTTTTTTTGAGTGATTTTCAAATAAAATTATTGTCGTTATTATTTTTTTTATTCTATTTTGTAAAAGAAAAACGAGGGTAAGTATTATAAATGTAATAAATGAGTTTTTAAGAAAAAAAAAAATTACAGTGTGAACAAAAAAAATAAAAATTCTTTCAAAAATATATTTAAATACAATAGATTTTAATACTTAATCTTTAAATAAATTAAAAAAAAAAATATGGGAAACAAAATCGTGACATTCAGTGAAGAACAACTCGAAGATTATCAAGATTGCACTTTCTTCACAAGAAAAGAAATTTTAAGGTGTCTGTTTTATATTATTTTAAAGAATTTTTAAACAAAAAAAAAAAATTAAAATATTAAAATTTATTTTTTTTAATACACATTCAAAAAGACTACATAAACGTTTTCGAGAGATGGGCGACTCCGGAATGGTTCCCCGCAGCATGACACCGCATGAAGCAGCAAATATACGTTTACCATTGGATAACTTAGCGAGAATTCCAGAACTAAAGGTGTATTAAAAATTATTAAAAATATAATAATATATATTCAAAAGAACAAAAAAAAAAATGCTCTTTATTTAAAAAATTCTTTTATGTACTTATTAAAAGATTTTTGTCGTTTTTTAATAATGCGCGTGACTTGAAATAAATTTTTTTGTTCAATATCCTATTGTTTTTAAAAAAAAGATCAATATCTTTAAAAAAAACGTTATTAATAAAATATTATATTTTCTTCTTAAAAAATAATAAAGGAAAATCCATTTAGAGAGAGAATTTCAAGGGTATTTGTTGAGAAATCTGAAACTGAAGATTCATCTTTAAATGAGAATGGAATTTCTTTCGAAGAGTTTCTTGAAATGATGTCCGTACTTTCGGAGCATGCACCTCGTGATCTTAAAGTATTTTATGCTTATAAAATTTATGGTTAGTTTTTTCAAATATTATTTATTTAATTACATTCAACAAAAAAAATTACAAAAATTCTTTGAAAAAAAAAGCCGAAACAAAATTAGAAAATTATTAAAAACTAGAATATTAGATTTCTATATGACTACACTATATGTGGTAAAAGATTAATTACCGGTTTGACTGGTAATTTAATGAGTTCCGCTTTTTTTTTTCTTTTGCGGTCCACATCACTTATATTATACCTACTCCATATTATAACATCTTAAAATTTCAAATAATAATCAAAAAAAGTCGTTAAATTTATAAAAAATGCTTTTACAGATTTTGACGAAGACGGTTTAATCGGTTTGAAAGATTTAGAACATACATGCACGCAATTGGTTAGAGGTGGATTAAACAGTGAAGAAATTTCAATTGTTTGTAGCAAAGTATTAGAAGAAAGTGACATTGATGGTGATGGTGCATTATCTTATCAAGAATTCGAACACGTTGTTACAAGAGCTGCTGATTTTTTATCCAATTTTCACATACGTATTTAAATTTAATGTCTAAAAATGTACCTTAAAAATAAATTAATTTTAAGAAACCTAACCTATAATTTTTTTGTTTTAGTTGAAATTTAGGTAGGTAAATTATTTAGGTCTAAAATAAAAGCTAAATAAAACATCTCTTTGGTGTGTAGAAGAATATATTTATAAAAGGATCCAAGGCCAACCAGTCTATATCTCTTTGGTGGGTTCGTCGTTATTATAAAAAGGTATATAGCTATACCTATATGGTTGCTTGACCACCTCAGAAAAATCCTCTTCTTCTTCATATGTCTCTTGTTTTACTTTTTACTCCCTCACGTGTAGTTTATAAAAAAAAAAAGATTAAAAAAAATAAAATTATACACAGTATATATTACTATCTTGATTAAGTATACATGAGTATATTTTTTGGAGTGTATGTGTGTGACATCAGGTAAGAGATCAGTAAAATTTCAGTTGGACCAAAAAAAAATAAGTATTCATTGTTATTTCTCTCCGGGTATATAACTTTTATAATGTGCATGTGTATGTGTGGATAAAAGAGAAAGAAAAAAAGAAAATATATATAAAGCTTGTGTAATTTACCTGGGTGGACTTCTCTGATGAACGAAGGGTTCGAAAAAAAAAAGAAGGCGGTTTGGTCTTGTTTGGAATGTTGCTTGACCAGCCGCCCTCCGCACAAAAAAAACTTATATTATTCTTTTCTCTCTCATATAATCGTCGTTGTCGAAAAAAAAATAAGTTTACGAGAAAGGGGTTTTTTTTTTTAGAACAGACTCCGAAATTTTTTTTTTTTTATAAGTATATTTATGTGTTCTCAAAAAAGGGAAAGGATATCGTAACACACACATATATTTAAACATTACTCTTGAACACCTATGCAATATAAAAATTTCTATGTATTTTTGTGTGTGTACCTTTTTTTTTTCATGAACTCATCTGCATAACCGGTAATTCGTGTGTTCTGGTACCTAATATTTTCTTCCTTTTTTTTTAAGAAGTCTGTAAATTCGTCTCCACGCTACTTCTTTCTTTTCATATTATACTTTTATTTTATTATAAATATTTATTTTTTATATAACAATAAATTATCATTAATAATTGCATTTTATTTAATAAACAAATATTATTTTTTGGTATAGGTACAATATTGACTTTTTCCCGCTAATATGGTAAGGTAAAATAATGCTGCATTTACACACAGGCGCATGTCAAGTTTTTTGGAGTAAAATAGAATTTACTCCAAAAATAGTGTTCTTTGGCTGCTCGAGAAAAATAAGTTTTTGAGAAATTTTAGCTTCAGTTTTGCTTTGAGGCAGGCAAGAGCGCCAAATTTTGAAAAATGCTTTTCCGGAGTCTTTCTCTGAACTTGATTTCATTAGCGTGAAAGTTTTACCTATACTTTGCTGCTAAATATTATATTCTAATATTTTTTGGACTGCTAAAGTCAAAAACGTATAAATTAATTCAGTTTTAGAGCAACTTTAAGAAATTTATTAATAATAATAATTCATTAAAAAGGAAATGATGAAAATTAGGGATTATAGGAAATTGAAATTATCGGGAAAACTATTTAAATTAGTCATGAATTAATAAAAATTTACTAAAACTTTACAAAAGGCATATAGGGTAAAGTAATTAATTATTTATTTGAAAAACTCAAAATTTTAATTTCTCATGTATAAATATACCTATAAAACAAGAAATCATGAATATATCGTTGCTTGCCGGAAGTCAAAGGGCAAATATGCACGCATGCATGCATAATTATGAGAGAATAAGGAGTTAATATTTATAACTTGGCACAGGTATATTAGAATAAAAAAATTTTAAATTTAAAAAAAAAAATTTGATTTTCAGGTTCCTTTTTTGATTCATATTCGAATATGCAATATATACCTGCGATGATAGTTCCCAGCATCATTTTTGACCGCGCCGAGATTCGTTAAAATTCGTCCCTTTTTTCTCTCTCTACCATTATAATCAAGAGCATAATAAATTCCTTTATCTTTTTTCTTCGTCGGAGTTCTTTGCTTCTTTTAACAGGTAAAAATCTTCCGGTCCCCAAAAAAAAAATTTTAAAAGGGGAGGTATAGAGGTAGTAATACACATTCACATAGATTTAAGTTATATTTTTTGGTGTTAGTTTGGGACTCCGAAAAAATAACCAGTTTTAAGTTGGAGAAAGAAATTACAAAATCAAAAGAAAAATCATTCGAATAGGCCAATGATGAGGTTAGGTCCATTAAGGGTATAAGGGTGGGAGAAATTTTACGTGCGAAAGGTGGGCGAAAAGTGCGCGCGCCCGCGAAAAAAAACCGGACTCACCCCTCTTTTCCCACCAATATTATACTCCTCTTCACTTGTTAAATACTATTAAACACACATATAGATACATTATGTATAATATAATATGTATTATACTATAGAGTACTTGAAACCTTCGAAGAAAAGGAAGAATAGAGAGAGTCGTTCTTTTTGGTGAGAAGAGAGAGCGAGAGCGGTTACTTACTAGCCGGATTATTCACTTACCGCCAGTTTCTCGTTGTTCGTGAGTTATTAAACATCTAAAAAAAAAATTAATTTTCTAACTTAAAATTTTTACTTAGAATATTAATTTTTCTATTAAATTTTCAAGTAATTATTTTAAAATATATTTAAAATTTGGAGCAATGTGACTGTTAATTTAAATCAGGTAATATTTTGTGGTATATTTCTTTTTAATTCTGATAATTATACACCGACCTGTTGATTCATATTTTTTTTTTTTTTTTTTTTTTGAGGTTAATGACTAATACTTCGCAGATTTTAATTGATACAACAAATATTTATTATATTAAATTTTTATGTAAAACACGTTTTTTTTTCAAAAATTTTTTGGTAACCATAATTTTCTATCTTGGTATTAAATCAATGTGGCGGGAATTTATAAATGTATTAGTGCGTATAGAAACACGAACCGGCGTCTGAAAGAGCAAAAGCGACGTGGCATTTTACCTTTCGCGATTTATAAATGTATGAGTGTATAATATAATAATAATATAATAAAATATATATAGTTCAAACAGGTCAAGTAAGCGTGTATCATTGGCATTAGATTATGTCTATAAATGCATACCTAAATAGTATTCTAAAGTGTGTTAACATTTTTTTTTGTTATAAATTTAAGCTGATAAAAAGAAGTTCAGAATTTAATTTTAAAATAATCTTTAGCGTGTGCCGCAATAAATTTTATTCATTTTAGATAATTATTTAGGTATGTATTGGTGTATTATTTTAACGTGTTCAAAAAAAAATAATAATGATGTATCTCCGATTTGCTTAATTAACTGAGATAACGACTAATAACGTGAAATATATGTATGTTAAATAAATGTCACGCAGTGCTGTATACAGTCATTTTGCAACCGAGCACGTGCAAGTTTTTATTATAGAATTAAATTTTTTTTTTTTTTTAATTCGTAGAATTTTATTATAATAACGGTTAAAATTATTTCTTTTGAATTTTTAAGAATGCCTAGATTTATTTTTTATCGGATTGTCAGATTTTTTTGAGGGTATTGTAATTGTATTAATAAATGAGCATGTATCGGTTAGTGTTTCACACGCACGAGAAAGAAAAAATGTATTTATAAATGTATTAGTAAAATTCCCTTTCCCCTCTGTCCCTCCTTTCCCTTCCCATTCTCTTCGTACACATTTATATTTTTTTGAATGTGTGTTATTCTTTTAGTTTCTCATTCGCGCTCATCGCATTACTATATTGTCTCCTTTCTCCCAAATTTTATATTTGTCTTGTTAACCGCGACCTTCGGACCTTTTTTTTTGGAGCCCCCGGTGTAACAATGTGTTTAGAATTAAAATTAATAATTAAATAAGTAACGCTTCTTTTTCTTTATAATTTCTTATTGAGTAAGTTTCAAGTTACGTGTCTTATCATAAATCGAGTTATTCACTTTCTCCGAATTGGGTTTTTCGCGTATAAATGTGTAATAATAAGCAAGTTTTATTTATTTAACTATATTAAATTCAAAATGTGTACGTGGTTATTTATTCAAAAATTTTATAAAGAATTACATTGTCAAAGAGAGAGCGACCGGTTAATTCGACCCAGTAAATTTTTTTGATTACAAATTTTTACGGCCTCGAATTTTCTAATTATTAATTGTTTAAAGTGTTGTAATTTTTTTAAATTTTGTGGTTAAATTTTTGTATTAATTTATAAATTTATTTAAATTTAGATACTAAATTGTGTTTGCGATTTTCGGAATTATGGGGGAGGTTAACATAGAGAGAGAAGCAACAGGCGGTTGATTTGGAGCTTTGGAGGGAAAAGAACGATATATCACGTGTTCAATATATTATTTAGTTTTACAGTATCGTATTGCTGTAGATTACTAGGTAGTTATTTTTTTTTTTTTTTTTAAATTTATTTATTTAAATAATTTTTTTTCATTGATTAAATTTAAAATTTACTAATTAAATAATCTTTACAGATTTGAATAACGTGAAAAAGGTGTATTAGAAAAAATGGAGCAACAGCAGTGAAGAATTGAATAGAGAATTTTAATATCAACATGACTAGAAAAATAATTTTGAAGAATTTGGCGCGGACATTTTCTTTGGTTATCTAGCTGTATGAGTTTTATTATACATCATAAAGCTAGGTTACCGGAGTTAAGCTCCTCGCCATATCAACGACCGATAATTTTATTACTGGATTTTTATAATAATACAAATGATAAAATGTGTATTTCCGTATACGTTGCTAGGGTAAAATTTAATAATTAATTATTAGGTAATTTAGTATGTTACCTTTTGGTATGTTAAATATGTGAATAATATTGTTAATGTGATTTTTTGTAATGATTTATTCGTTAGTGTAAATTGTATAAAAAGGAGTTTTAAATTTTTTTAAGTTTTTATTTATAAATAATTGTGATTTGTATGATTTGTAAATTATTAGTTTTCTTGCTATGTTGTTATAAGGCACAAATCCTTATGAAATAAACGTGACTAAAATTGTTAATTTGTGTAAAGAAAATGAAAATAAAGTATCGACTACCAAATAACAGCAAATATTACAACTCGCATAACGAATAAATTAAAAATACTTTTATGTAAAATTAAAAATTATTTTATGCGACATCTAATATCAAATGATTAAATTAATTTATAATTCAAATTTCTGTAAGTTAGTTTAACAAATGAATTTCATTAATGTACTTAAATAAAAAATTTTATAAGCACAGCTGTACAAATTTAAAAAAAATTCTTTACAAATAATATTTATGTATAAAAAATATTCTCACACATTAACTATTGTACCAAGAATATAAAAAACACACTTTTAAACAGATATATGTATAAATTTAATCTATAAGCAACTTTGTAGATTGTCATGTGTGCAACACATGTTTATATTAGTCACTTTTTTTTTGATATTGTAAATAGAAAAAAATAATTTTTTTTTTTTTTTTATTAAGATATAAGTTATTTTATACATGTGTAAATATCTTAACTTTGAAAAAACTAGTTAATACATTATATTATAAAGGAAGTGTTTTTCTGTGCGTGGAAAAAAGGTATTTCCGTCTATAGTTTAATATTATAGGGCAGGAATTTCGTCTATTGTTCCGTGTAGGTACACACATATACATATGTAAGTGGTTCCCTACGGAAATGCGCATCGTGAATCTTATAAATATAATAGTTTTTTTTTACGCGAGGAAAAATTCATTCGTTTAGAACGACGCTTCTAGGTATATTTTATATTTAATATGGGTTATGTATTGAGATTGTATTTCTGTGTTTAATAAGAATTCGATACACGTGTATGATTTTTTATCTATTTTTTTATATGTAAAAAAAAAACTTTATAATTTGATTATGACAATTTTTATTGCTTTGTGTAGCAATAGTTATCAATATAAAGATAAAAATTTTTTTTATTTTTATAAAAAATATAGCCTAAATTTATGATTTGATTAGATTGTTTTTTTCTATTTGAACTTCCTTTTTGTAAAGAATTTAAAAAAGTAGAATTGGAGCTTTTGTGACTCCGAAATATTTATTCATTTGCAATAAAAAAAATTTTTTTTAATACCTTACTCCTGTTTTCCTGAAGCCAAAAAGCAATTAAAAAAATTTTCCCATTACAGAAAACTTTCTTTTTAGTTCCTGTACACCACCGTCGTCATCAATTTTTGATTTTTTAAATACTTTAATCAAATAGTGTCGAATATAGATACAAACTTATGAATTCTTATTTGATAAAAAAAATTATCGAATATATTTTCTATAGAAAATTTTCTAAGAAAATTTTTTTAATTGCTTTCCTCTTCAGGAAATCAGGAACCAATTATCTTCAGCTAAAATTTTCTAGATTTCCCATAGAAAATGGTAAATACAGAACTCCGGAATGCTTTTAACAACTTTTGTATACATATAATAAAGACAGTAAATAATTATAAATAAATAAATAAAATAAAACAAATTAAATTAGTCTTTATTAAAATTTCCTATGTTCCTTATCAATATCCCTATATTTGACCAAAAAATAATTTATAAATTAATATGACAAATAACACACAAATGAGTTTACCATTAAAATTTTATGTTTATTCATAACAAGTTTCAATCTTTTATATAATAATATAAACAATTAAATTCCTGTTAAATAATTTTCCAATAACAAATAATAAATTTATGGAATATGAATTTTTCAAAGAATGGATAAATAACAAATAATATTTGTAAGCTTATCTTTGTATATAAAATTATTTTGTTTTTAGCTGTTAGGTATAATAAATTGTAAATTATTTAAATAAACAAAACGAAACTATCAAATTTAAATTTAAAATTCGAATGGTAATTACTTCCATGGTAAATTTTTTCTGTCGGTAAAACAGTATATTTTTATTTGGGAACTAGTTTTGCATCAAGAGATTAAATAATGTTTATATGATATGTTAAACAATTATTAATAATAAAAAAAAAGGTCACATATATTTATAAAACATGGCAAGTAAAGGATGGAAGGTAAGTTTTAATTAATAATAAATGTTTGATAAAGAAACCGAATATTTTAGAAACTTCTGATAAAAATGATATTTTAGGTGGTCCAAGCTCACATTCCTATGATTCAATTTCGTAAAGGTGGAATTACTCGAGGTTAGTAAAAAATATTTTTATTTTAAATAAGTATAAGTTGATTATTTAATTATTTAAATAATTTTTATGTGGGTTAGTTGGTCAATCAACAACACCAACTGGAGCAGTATCGTCTGCTGGATCAAGCGCGGGCAATTTTAAATCTGGAGGTGCAACTGGCCCTAATGTAGTACCATTACCAATTATTGATGATTTTCAATTACCATTAAAATATAAAAGAAGGCCTATTGGTGATAAGGAAATTGATTATATTAATGTAAATATTTTATTTAATTAACTATTTATAAAAATAAATGCTTAAAATAATATTTTTTACTTTTAGCGAGGTGGTCCTGAATGAAAGTCTATTTATTTTTAATTAATTATGTATATTACCTACTGATAAACTATTACATTGTAAATTAAATATAAAGTCTGAAAAAATATTGTTAGAAATGTAAAGAAAATAAATTATTATAGAATTTATTTAAATAATAAAAAGAAATTATTTGAAAATTTTAGTATTATCTTTATTTAGTAAAATCAGTAAAAAATTACATCTTGTTATATATTTATATTTATAGTGCAAGGCGTTAAATTATTTTTATATTTATAAATGACCAAGCGCACGTTGACATTGTGCTGCACGTTATTTTTGGAATATTTATGTTTTTTTATACATATAAATCTATATGTTCAAATTTATCTGTAAAACTTTTTTGAATTAAATTGATAACACCCATCTGTTTTTAAATTCAAAATGTAACTTTTTTTTTATATATTAGCTGTTTTAATTATTGATTAAAAAAATAAACATTTTTTTTAAATTTTATAGGATAATTTTTATTTTTAATAGTTTATTTTTTTAAGCAGAAGTTTTTATTATCACATATCTTTTTGATCAGTCTGCTATATTTATATATACCTACTCTCTCAAACTTTTCGGCTTTTGGACTTGCGCGCAGTCGTGCTTTGAAAATTTTCACAAATACAGGCGAAAAAGTTTTCAAAAGCAACATTTATATATGTGAAGAAAATAAGACAAAATATATATTTAACATATACGTAGAAAATGAACGAAAAGCAGGAAAATCTGGCTGATGTGGCACTTAGTTTTACTTTTAGTTGGATTTGAAACAAATTTTTATTTTTGTCGTCTGCAGAATTTTTTTCTGTAGGTTGCATTCATTAGAAACAATGGATATTATAGGAAAGTTGAAAATTTTCAAAATTTATTCATTTTTTTATCGATTACATTAAAAATGTGGTTTTAAATAATAAGCAAAAATACTTTTCGACTCCGGTTTTAAATTCGGAGAAATTTTAAATAAAATTAAAACAAGAAAAAAATAAAATAAAAAATGCCGGAAAATACGAATGAATTAGGTACTCAAAAAACTGTTTTAATTCTTGCTACTGTAGCAGGATGTTTTGCTCTTCTGTGGCCTCAGATTTTTTATCCAATGTTAACAAGCTCAATGACAAGAGCACCAACTCCAGAAAGTTCAGGCAAGTATTAATGATATTGCACTAGCACCCAAATGATTTATTTAATTTCTTATTAGATTTTTCTTTTATTTTCTTAATTTTTGTTTTTTAATTTTATTTTAATTTTTTGTTTGCACATCATTTTTATTAGGATGTTGTGATTTTTTATTTGAAAGCGATATCAGTACTGCAGACATAATACAAGAATTGTGCCGAAATATAGCTAAACATCATCAGGTTGATCCGCTTTTAAAAGAAGCATTAATTAAAAATAAATTAGATAAAACTGATTTATGTAAAAAAGAAGTATTTGACAGATGTGGCATAAATTTATCAAAATTTTTAGCTGAAGAAGGACGTTTAGGAAAATCTTACAAACAAGTATTAGAAGAAATAAGAACTTTTAATGGCTCTTTATGCCTTAAATTACAATTCGGAGTTCCATTTTCACAATTAGGAACACCTCGTCTTATTAGAAATCATATATTAATGCCACATAGTAAGATAAATTAAACAAATAAATAATTAGGAAAATTATTTTCCTAAATAATGTTTCATTATCGTTGCTTATTAACAATAAAAAATAATTGTTTAGGTACAAAAATAAAAATTTTTATTTCATTAAATATATACTAAAATATGAAAAATTTTATGATTCTTACTTCTTTAAATATTTATAATATATTCAAACTAAATGTCTTTTGATAAAATTATGAAGTTCATATATTGTATGAAACTTAGCTATATTTTATAAAATTGGCATTTTGCCAATCAAAAAAGCATAAAGTTTTACAAGCTCAAGGTTTTTAAGACATTAATATTTTCAAATTTATTCTATTTTTGTATGCAAACCTTACGCTATTTAATTAGTTTTTTAAAAACTAATAATTTACTAATGATGTGTAAATTAATTATTGTAATATAATTTTACAAATTAACAAATTAACAAAGTTTAGAAAAAGCAATGCTTTAATTTTTTTTTTTTAATAATTCAAGGTACACTTAAACAAGAGCGTCAAACTCCACCTCATGCTGGCAGTTTTCATCCAGCATTAAGAGAACGTGGAAGAGCCATTCCATCATCTCATGTAGTACCTCGAGTAGAGAGTCGTCCAAATCATGTAAATATTAAAATGAGGCCACCAATGGGTGGAGCAGGACATGTAGTACCAGCGCCAAAAGGAAATGGTTTCATGGGTATAATTATGCCTTTGTATACAATAGGCATAATTATATTTTTCATCTACACGATTACCAAGGTACTTATGGAAATCTTCATACCTCTTTATACTATCGGAAATTTTCTTTCATTCCTGTATAAAGTTCTCCAGGTAAAATTTTTTAAAATAGATTTGATACGTTTGAATCGGAATTCATTAAGCTAACTTTGTATAAATAATATTCACATAATTAATACTAAAAACATGGTAAAAACTAATAATAATAATAATAACTATTTCATTTTAAATGGTGTTAGATATATTTTTTATAAAACAACTCATAAGTAACATAAATGAAAAAATGACTAATTTTATACATTTAGTTAGATGATTTTCTTAATTAATTTAATTTTAAACTTAGTTTACTGATTATTTAAAATAATAATAAATTTAATTTTTATATTTAGGTATTAAGAAAAAGTAACGAAAACGAATATATTCCTGAATATCCAAGAAATATGGCTGAAAGTGAATTTCAAAAAATGGTTTTTAATCCAGAAGTATTTCAATCTGCAATCAATACGTTGAATGGAAATGCTTATGGAAATAAATGCAAGTCCTCGTCTTTGTCAGAAGAACCACCTACGATTCAAGAACTAAAAGAACGTAAGTCAATATATTTTTTTTAAATTTCATACAGTCGAAAAATTTGGTCAATTCTAATAATTCGGTAAACAACATTTTTTTAACACATTAAATTATTTCCAAAAAATTTTTGGAAATCATGAGTAAATTTATAAATTCCATTGGCTGCTGATGAATACATTAGAAGTCGCAGGAGATATTGAAATAGACCAACTTAAACGACGATTGATCAAAACAGAAGCAGCTATGGAAAGAATTGCTAAACAAATGAGTAAATCATCGAGTTCTATAATGACATGTTCAAGTATCGAACCAAATATTAAGGTTTAAAATTAAAAAAAATAATTTTAAATAATTTTTTTAATTTTATTATATTTTTAATGTTGCACGTATTTTTGTGTTTTATGTGCACTCGTTTATCAAAGCTTCTTAAATTTTTGGTAATGTTAATATATATATATATATATATGATTTCCATTAATTTCGGTTTAGTTATCATATTAGTAGCTCGTCTATCATTTCAGTAAATATTTAATGTAAATATTATAAAAATTAGTCATAGTTAGGGATTAAAAAACATGTAAATTATGTAAAAAATAAACAAATATATTTTATTGTTAATAAGACAAAGGTAATTAAATACGTTTTTTTTGCAAATAATTTTTGAAAAAAAGAAATCATATTATAAAATATTTTTATATTTTAAGAAATTGAAGATGTCAACAGATCTTCCAATGAGGGGTTTAAAACTGCAATACAGGTACTTTCAATCGTATGAAAGTTTAAAATTTTTTAAGTACAATAATTTTTTAACAGATTTTAAAATAATAATCATTTGAGTGTTCCTTCAGATTTGTCAGGCTTTCATTAACGAAAATGATATGCTTTAAGCATGGATTATATTAAATAATGAACAAGTATATTGTACGGCGCTTATTTGATTGTAAAAATATATGTTTTGACAAATATATTTTTATTTTTTATCATTTTTAAATTATTTTAAAAATTTTATTTACCAATTTTTGCTTAAATAATTTGCTATTAGAACTTTGTATTTATATTTATAATTTATCAGATAGTAATAATCTAACACATTTACTGCGGCAGATTATAACCCATGCCATAGTGAACGTGTTAATGATACTCTTTTATCTATGATTATTTAGTTTCTTTGGAATCAATTTTCATACCTAAGTGCATTTTAATGTATTTTTTATTTTAAAAGGATGATTTAACTGGAGATACCACGGACAAAGAACAAAGATGTTTTGAGTCTTCTACAGTACAAGTAGTCAATATGGAAATGACAGCATCTTGTGAAGGTGGTCAAAAATGCAGTAGACCAACTACTCCTATTTTAATAACACCACACAGGTAATTATTAATTATAACTAACATATTTTTTTTTTATTTCTTATAATCGTTTTATTTTATTTATGTTAGTCATCAAGAAAAGGAAAAATCTCCAGCACCTGTTCCAATATATTTGGAAGGATCCCTTCCTTCGCAATGTGAATTACTTGTAACTGATTCAAAAACTCAACAAATTGAAGAAAAGGAAAATATGGAAGCTCCAGTTGTCCTATCTGGAAAAATGACACTTTCACTAATCAGTCTTGAACAAGTTGCTGCTGTAAGAAAATATTAACATATTTGATAGAATCAATCGAATATTATATAAAAAACAACGAATATCTTAATTTTATTTGGTGATTCATTTTTATTTATTTTATTTTTCATGTTTTTGTGCTTCAAAATTTTTTAATTTATTCTAATGATTTTTTTATGAAAGAGAGCGAGTGTGTCTTAAAAATAATTGTTAATATTGTCACTAATGCCATTAATAATTTTTTTAACTAATGGAATATTAGTTAATTAATTTTAACCTAATATAGATTATAAAATATTAGTTAAAAAGCTTTTTGTTTTTATAGTTTTGTTTTTACTGTTAAGCGTTTGTTTTACTTTTATTTTTATCTTAAATTAATATACCAAATAATTCCGATACTTTTAAAATAAGTAATTATATTTAAAATCAAAATTATTATAAAAATAGATTATGATCGTAAAAGTATTGTCATTAAAATAAGTATTTCTATTTATCTAGGAACTTGAAAATAATTGTCCAAAAATAACTTCAAAATTAAAATCAAAATCACAAGAAGATGGCAACAAAATAATTGGTGAAGAAAATAGATTAAAAACATTAAATCATCATCCAAATCATTCTAATGAAAATCAATCAACAATTAATACATCAAATAACAATGAAGAAGAAAATAACGATAAACCTGTTTCTTATGAAAAGAGCAATCGCGAAGATGACACAGAATATTTAAATGATGAAAATGAAAGCGAAGATACAAATGATAGTGAAAAGAATTATGGAGAAGAAAAAGAAGATAATGAAGAAAACAATTGCATACAAATAAACGAAAATTATCATTCAGTGAATCAAAATTTTAATATTAGCGAAGATGAAAATTATGATAGTGATGATAATTATACAGATGATATTGATAATTGTAATTCGTATTTATCTTCATGCATTAAAAATCAAATAAATTCAAATTTATATACAACATCAGATTTATCTTTGAATGAAGATCAGATTGATAAGTATTCAGCAGGATTAAATGAAAATTCTAACAATCACAGCAATGATGATTTGAATGAAAGTGAAGATAGTAATGATGAATTTGATGATAATAGTGAAAGTAATAAAGATAGTGACCAGGATTATAACGAGGAAGAGGAGGATGATGAAAATGATAATGAAGATGAAAATGAGGAGGAGAACAGCGAAATTGAAGATGAAACTGATGAAGATAATGATAATGATGATATTGAAGAAGATGAAGACAGCGATCGAGATAACGATGAAGATGAAGATGAAGATGATAAAAATGAAGATAGTGATGATATTGATGATGATAATAATGATTTTAATAATTATCAAAAAAATTATGATAATGCAAAAATCAAAACAACAAAAAATTTTGTGGATCTTGATGATAGTGATGAAGAAGATTCAAGTGACCAATCAGAAGAAGATCAGTAATTAGAGACACAAATGCAAAAAGAAAAAGAATTACTCATACAGTGATAATAAATTATGAATTTTTTATTAGCAAAAAAAAATTATAAAATATACCAGTTTACAACAACTTGTTAGAATGATAATAGGTGATTTCACCAGATAAAGTTTGTATATTCAATATAAGAAGGTGTAGATTTAAAAAAATGCCATTTTTTACCAAATGTTTAAAAAATATAAAAACTTTTATACAATTTCAAATGTTAAATTTGTTTTTAAATACAATTTTTTCAAATTTTATTCGAGTTATTATTATTTTTTTTTTCAATCAATTTTTCTGAAAAAAAATTTATAATTAATAGTTACTTTAAGATTTTTGTTGCCTAAATTTTTTTTTTTTTTTTATGTTAAATAATTTATTCTATTGTTAAATCATGCATTTTTATTATCAAAGTATGTTTGTTAAATGATAATATTATTTTATTTAATTGAATCTTAAATTTATAAAATTAAAGTTACAATGTTATGAAAATGCACAAAATTATATAAATTTAAGTATTTTTCATATTGTATTTGCATTCACACATAATGCTAAATTAAAATTGTAATTAATATATAACATCCACTTAATTTATTTAGGTATTTGTAAAGTGTTATGTATCTTATTATTTGTTTGAAAATCAAATGAACCACATATGCAATACGTATGTCAGAATTATATTGAATTTTTTTAGGTCTAGATTCTTGCACATTAATATAATATTAAATTATGAAATTGTAATTAAGTAAAGAGCTGATAATAAATAAATATTCTTATATATATTACATAAAAATACAGTTTTTCGTATTTGTGTTGATTTTATTTAAAAATCTAAGCAAATCTTAGATTAAATAAAAAATTGCGGGAAAAATTGTCCATAACTTTTAAAAGATGTTTTAATAATTATGTGCCTATAGCAAGTATATACTATGTCCAAAAAGAAAAATATTTGGTGTTTTTTGTATTTTTTTGTAACGAAAATTTTGGGAAAAAAATTAGAAAAAAATTAATTATAAGATTCGAGATATCATACTTTCAAATATAAGTACTTTCATGGAAATAAATGAGGTATTACATCCAAATTAAAAAAAAAAAAGTAGTTTGAGATTTTTTGATGAAAAAATGTTTGAAAAAAAATTTAGATCAATTTCTAATAAATTTTATTTAACATGTGAGCAATATATTCATAAAAAAATTTCTAATAAAAAATATCTCACCACGGTTACACATGCAACCTTAAAAAATTTAATTTAAATATGAAAATGAAATTTGGTTTGTAGATGAAAAGTTATGATTTTTTGTTTGTTTTAGTAATGGATTGAGATCTTTCGCTCTTAATAACTACAACGATTTTGATATTTTATATCATTCAATGATACTAAACTAAGTAATTTTTCATTCACATAATTATAAAGTTTATAACCACCAAAATATATATTTATAATATTCTTATCATTTCGATTTAGTTTCAAAGTATTGATTGCTTCAAAAATGTTATAATTTACATTAATACAATTCTTAAAATTAAGCTTTTTTAAATTTATTAATTTATCTGCTATTTTTATTAGATCTTTATGGCAGATTTTAGTATATGAAATATCCAATTCTTGTATGTCCAGTAACAAACAAATGTTGTTTACACTTGTTTCTGTAGAATCAAAACCTGAAACACTTAATCTCTTTAAACTTTTGAATTTTGATATTATAAATAATATATTATCTAGATTCCAATAGGAATTTTTACAAAAATTAACTAAGTCAAGTTTCTCAATTTTTTGGAACAACTTAAAGTAACTCTCTCCAACAAAAGTCAATTTAGAGAATTTTTTTGCATATATTTTGATTTCTTTTAAAGTTAGACACTTTGTTAAATACTTGATACTTTCATCAGTTAAATCATCAATCTCTAAGGAAAAATTAATTAAATTTTTGAAACGATGTAGGCAAGACAGTCCATTTTCATCAGTATTTATTTCTAAATGTATTAGTGTTTGGGGTAAATTTTCTAAAAAATTCCTATCAACGTTAGATTCTCTTATGCAAATTTTTGATAGAAATTTTTGCTTGCAAATTAAAGACAATATGGGAACCTTTTCATCATACATGTATACCGTTAATCCATGTATGTTTTCACATTCATTTTGGATTAGAGCATTAGTTATTTTACACGATTTATTTATCATAAAAACTTCCAATTCTTTTAAGTTTTTAAACTTTGACAAATTAGAAATATTATTTTCATAAACACATGTACTGAATTCAAATTTTAAATAATTTAAGCAGCTAGCATTTAGATATTTTAAACATTCACCAATTGTATATATACCTGATATATAAACACTTGTAAGATTTTTGTTATTTTTAAATAATATGCTAAGATCTGCTTCCCTACAAATTCTTCTCTTTATATGGTAAAGTGCATGTAGGCTCAAAGTGTAAATATTTTGACAGTTTGTTATGATCTCTTGAAAAATTAAATAATAATTGATATCAAAACAATTTTTAATGCAAATGTTGTTTAAAAATTTAGAAGCCCTCCTAATAATTTTAATAATGAACATAGTATTTTCTGCGTTATCAGGATACAAAATGTACTTTGGTTTCATTGTGCTGCTCAATCTTAAGCTTTTAATGTTGTTCCAGGAAAGTTTCCCAACTCGATACCATCTTTTACAGACATGTTCTATTTTTAATCTGTCCTGATATTCTAAATACTCAAAAACATTAATTAAACAGTCGTCATGTAAAATATTGTTGATATTCGTTTCCTGAAAAGTATTATTTTCTGTGCAGATGTCTTTAAGTTTTATTCTTTTTTCTTTTTTTTCAGACCCTTCCAAAATCAAATTACTTTCGCGGATTTTCATTTTCCTGATTAATTTTCTTCTTTGTGTTACAAACTATGGCTTTTGACACTGTCTCTAAACATATAACCGTTTTTTATTCAATCCATTCAAAGCAATAAACTAATTCAACTTTCAAGGTACTTTGACATAGTAAGAATAATATTATATTATATCAATGGACATAGTTCACTATAATAGTACTTGACATGATCAAGCGACATGATATATGAGTGACATTCAGAGTTTCAGACGAGAAAAAATTTTAACACCACTTTATATAATATATAATAGCGCCATGAGGAGGCAACTTCGTGCTACTTCGGACGAGATTTCGGCTGTTTTCGGGTCTCTAAAAAGAGGCGTTTTTTAAAATTTTACTTTTCACTTTCTGCAAATAACATAATTTTATAGACTCCTCAAAATTCTTAAAATTTTAAAGTATTTTTATTTTTAGAAATAATTGTTAACCTTAGGGGTGCCTTATAGCGAGGAATGGGTTTAAAAAATAATTAAGTGCACACTCATTTAGGGGTGCCTTATAGGGAGGAATGGGTTTAAAACAGCAATAATTAGCTTTAAAAATTTATATTGATATTAAAATATTTGATAAAAAAGTATAAAAAATTAAAATGTGTAAATGATATATTTTAAATAAACATGTATTGAGAATGGATTGAGATCTTTCGCTCTTAATAACTACAAGAATTTTGATTTTTTATATCATTCAATGATACTAAACTAAGTAATTTTTCATTCACATAATTATAAAGTTTACCACCACCAAAATATATATTTATAATATTCTTATCATTTCGATTTAGTTTCAAAGTATTGATTGCTTCAAAAATGTTATAATTTACATTAATACACTCCTTAAATTTAAGCTTTTTTAAATTTATTAATTTATCTGCTATTTTTATTAGATCTTTATTGCAGATTTTAGTATATGAAACATCCAATTCTTGTATGTCTAGTAACAAACATAAATTGTTTACACTTGTTTCTGTAGAATGAAAACCTGAAACTTTTAATCTCTTTAAACTTTTGATTTTTGATATTATAAATAATACATTATCTAGATTCCAATAAAAATATTTACAAATATTAATTAAGTCAAGTTTCTCAATTTTTTGGAACAACTTAAAGTAACTCTCTCCAACAAAAGTCAATTTAGAGAATTTTTTTGCATATATTTCGATTTCTTTTAAAGTTAGACACTTTGTTAAATACTTGATACTTTCATCAGTTAAATCATCAATTTCTAAGGAAAAATTAATTAAATTTTTGAAGCGATGTAGGCAAGACAGTCCATTTTCATCAGTATTTATTTCTAAATGTATTAGTGTTTGCGGTAAATTTTCTAAAAAATTCCTATCAACGTTAGATTTTCTTATACAAATTTTTGATAGAAATTTTTGTTTGCAAATTAAAGATAATATGGGAACCTTTTCATCATTTATGTATACAGTTAATCCATTTATGTTTTCACATTCATTTTGGATTAGAGCATTAGTTGTTTTATACGAATCATTTATCATAAAAACTTCCAATTCTTTTAAGTTTTTAAACTTTGACAAATTAGAAATATTATTTTCATAAACACATGTACTGAATTCAAATTTTAAATAATTTAAGCAGCTAGCATTTAGATATTTTAAACATTCACCAATTGTATATATACCTGATATATAAACAGTTGTAAGATTATTGTTACTTTTAAATAATATGCTAAGATCTGCTTCCCTACAAATTCTTCTGTTTGTATGGTAAAGTGAATTTATGCTCAAAGTGTAAATATTTTGACAGTTTATTATGATCTCTTGAAAAATTAAATAATAATTGATATCAAAACAATTTTTAATGCAAATGTTGTTTAAAAATTTAGAAGCCCTCCTAATAATTTTAATAATGAACATAGTATTTTCTGCGTTATCAGGATACAAAATGTATTTGGGTTTCATTGTGCTGCTCAATCTTAAGCTTTTAACGTTGTTCCAGGAAAGTTTCCCAACTCGATACCATCTTTTACAGACATATTCAATATTTAATCTGTCCTGATATTCTAAATACTCAAAAACATTAATTAAACAGTCGTCATGTAAAATATTGTTGATATTCATTTCCTGAAAAGTATTATTTTCTTTGCAGATGTCTTTAAGTTTTATTCTTTTTTCTTTTTTTTCAGATCCTTCCAAAATCAAATTACTTTCGCGGATTTTCATTTTCCTGATTAATTTTCTTCTTTGTGTTACAAACTATAGCTTTTGACACTGTCTCTAAACATATAACCGTTTTTGATTCATTCCATTCAAAGCAATAAATTAATTCAACTTTAAAGGTACTTTGACATAGTAAGAATAATATTGTATATTATATCAATGGACATATAGTTCACTATAATAGTACTTGACACCCAGTGTGTACTTGACATGATATGAGTAACATTCAGACGAGAAAAAATTTTAACCACCACCTTCGATAATTAACTTCCACAACGGCTCCCACTTTAAATTATTTAACACACGATGGAACACTGTGGCAGAACTGTCACTGTGGCACTGAGTCAAGCGTCAATTATAGCGCCACGAGGAGGCAACTTCGTACTATTTCGGACGAGATTTCGGCTGTTTTCGGGTCTCTAATATTCCTCAAAATTCTTAAAATTTTAAAGTATTTTAATTTTTTTTTTTAGAAATAATTGTTAACCTTAGGGGTGCCTTATAGCGAGGAATGGGTTTAATAAATAATTAAGTGCACCCTCGCCCCACCCCTGGCTAACCTAACCTAACCTTAAACTTAGGGGTGCCTTATAGGGAGGAATGGGTTTAAATCCATTGATTAAAACAGCAATAATTAGCTTTAAAAATTTATTTTGATATTAAAATATTTGATAAAAAAGTATAAAAAATTAAAATGTGTAAATGATATATTTTAAATAAACATTCTGAACTAAACAATAAGGCTTTTCGGGCTGATCACGTGACAATGTTTTAAGTAAATAACCCGAGGACAGTCCCCGCCATGTTATTTTTTCATATCACGTGACCAGTCCGAAAATCTCTGCTAGCTTTTTCATTATTTACGAGATAAACAGCTGATAGATAATCAGTAGTATATTTGGAAATTGGCAACGTGGCTGTAAACGTGTTTTTGAATAATATAATCACCCCCAATGGGCCATAGCTTATAGGTGGTGTAGTTAAAAAAATAAATTTTGTTGTTAATTTTTTTAAGACTTTTTTTCCTTTTATTATTATTCAATTCTGGTGTTATTTTGGTTTGTAGCAATATGAGTTTTCATAAAAAAAAATAAAATGAATTTAATTGCAAAAATTTTCAAATCTAAAGAAATGGAGCCTCGAGTGTTATACAATATTGAAGACAACAATGGTTTAATTTTTAATGACAATTATATTCCAAGTGAAATATTTACAAAAATATTTTGTTTTGTTGATCATAAAAGTTTGTTGAAATGTCAGCTAGTATGTAAAAATTGGCAAATACTTATTCAAGATTGTGTTTGGCATAAAAAAGCTACAATAGAACTAGGCCACTGGATACCTATTGATAAAAGCATACCATGGAAGCAGTATTATTTAATTTGTGATAAAAAACCTTTTTACAGAAATTTGGTTAAAAATCATTCAGGTGCAATGCGTTTTCAGCATTGGGAAATCATTCATAATGGTGGCGATCAATGGAAAGTTGAAAACCCGCCAGTTGGAGTTCCTCCACTTCCTGAAGATCCAGTTTTTGAAGGAAAAAATGTTTGTTTCGTAACTTCTTATGGTGAATGTTCAAAAGAACAAATTATTGATCTTGCAGATGAAGGATTTACACATTATTTGTTAGATAATGTGCAACCAATCATAAAGGTAAAATAGCTAAAACTAAATTGTAAAATGTAATTAATTTTTTACTTATATATTGTAGATAAGTGAATGGTACTCCTGTCGTTGGGATTGTGCGGCTGTTTTCCAGAATAGTATTGACTTAATAGGAGACATTAATGATTCTAAAAAAACTAAAGCTAAAGAAGTTAATGTTTTTGAGCAAGCACAAAAACTAGAAGAAGAAAAAAGTAATGATTCTGAAGAAGATACTAATTTTGATCAATCACAAAAAATTGAAGAGGAAAAAGGTAATGATAATAGTAATTCTGAAGAAAAAGAAGAAGAAGATAACATTAATGAAGATGATGAGGATGAGTGGACGGATGTTGATGATGATGATGAAGAAGAAGAAGAAGAAGACTATGATTATTATTCTGACCAAAGCAATGAAGAATATGAATATTATTTTAATAGGGAAAGAAATGATTCAAAATACAATATCTTAAAAACTGAAGGTATAAATGATAGGCTTGTAGATGATAGGCAAAATAAATGGTTTCAGGTAAATACCTTAAAATTTTAGGGTCAAAGTTATGTATTTTGTAGCTAATTTTTTTATAATTTTTGAAATTTTAGTTTACAAAAGAAATTAAAGATTATGGAAAAGGTCTGAGAAAAATCAGATATTTCCATGGAGGAAGAGATCGTCAATTTTGGGCTGGGCATTATGGTTGTAAAATGGCAGGTGCATGTGTAATATTAGAGTGGCCAAAAGAAAATCCAAAACTTGAAGAGAGTTAAGAAATTATAATATTTTAATTAATATAAATATAATCTAATAATATAATCTTATAATAATCTTATAAATAATTAATCCAAATAAATGTAAAAAATTATAGTTTAATATTATATGCATAGCCATGTTTAACTACAATCAACTTAGGGACATTTTTTTCTTTTTATCATGATAACTGCAGTTTTAGATGTCTATTTTGCAATGCCGTTAAAATTTTTGTTCTCCCCCACTTTTTTAAAAAGTAGTAGGGGCTATAAAAAAATTTTTTTTTGAGTTTTTGATTATTATACGCCTAAAAAATAATAAATTAATGAATCAATTTAAAGTTTGAGTATTCAATAAGAAATAGAGTATATATTAAATAAATAACTATTTTTTACCAAATATTTAAAAATATATAAAAAAAAATATTTTTGTACCAAAACTTAAACTTTTTCAGAAAAGCACCCAAATAAGTTTTGCATAATTGTATATAAAATTGTTGTATCTTGTATAAATTTTTATTATCATAATAAATTATAATTTGCATAATGTTATATATTTATAACTGAATGCTAAATTTATTTAACAAAATTTTTATCAATAATATATGAGTCAAATAGGAATCATTAACTTGAAATTAATTAATCTAAAAGCACGAATTTTTGTGTAAAATATTAGTAATTTATAAATTAAAGTCGTGTCATAATATTCGTGTTACTATATATATTTAAGTGAATAATAAAAAATATATTGAAAATTGTGATTAAAAACCTGTTAATAATAATAAATGTTTTTTATTTTATTAAAAAATTAAATTGTATTTATTTTCTATAGTTTTATTTCATGTTCATTCCCGTAATTTAATCACTTTTAAAAAAATTTTGTATTTTAATAAAAGATTGGTGCACCGGTTTGAATTTTATTGCATAAATTATTTGCAAACACTGTTATTATCTTAGAAATTATTAAATTTTTGCCAAAAATAATTTAGTCTTATTTAAAATATTCATCAATTACCAATTAATTTTGAAAAAAATATTAGTTATAAATTAATTTGAATTTTACAACATAATCGCGCTAAAAATCTCAACCGGTAAGATAAATCCATAGTTATCAGAGAGCCGGTCGGTATACTCGATTCATACTTACGATTTTTTGTTCTTTTGTAGTTTTCTCTGAACTTAAGTGAACAAGCTTTTTATTTACAATAAAAATTAAAAGCTAAAATGAAGGCTAAAGGAGAAGTAAGTTTTATAAATAATTATTTTAAAATAGCTTTTATCAACTGTGATGAAAAAAATTTGTCTTTTATTATTAATAATTTAATTTTTACCTGTTTTTTTATAACCACGTGTTTTTCTTTTGAGAAGCTAACCTCTATTTGTATAAAAAGGCATATTTTTCATACATATTTTTATTTTTATTGCGTAAATTAATAAAAAATTTATATTCAATTAATTTTTCTATAAACTTGGTTGGAAATTTTAACAAAAATTTATTTTATTAGTTGAAAGAATATGAAGTCATTGGACGTAAGCTCCCGACAGAAAAAGAGAAAACTACTCCATTGTATAAAATGAGAATATTTGCTCCTGATTCAATAGTAGCCAAATCAAGATTTTGGTACTTTTTACGTCAATTAAAAAAATTCAAAAAATCAACTGGAGAAATTGTATCTTTAAAACAGGTATAAAATTTCAAATAGTTTGATTATATACATAAAATTAAAACAATATATTAACAAAATTAAATGATAGATTCCAGAAAAAACACCAACAAAAATTAAAAATTTTGGTATCTGGTTAAGATATGACTCAAGATCTGGTACACACAATATGTACCGTGAATACAGAGATTTATCAGTAAGCGGAGCAATAACTCAATGTTACAGGGATATGGGTGCTCGTCATCGTGCAAGAGCACATTCAATTCAAATAATTAAAGTTGAAGTTGTAAAAGCAGCAAATTGCAGGAGACCTCAAGTAAAACAATTCCATGATTCAAAAATAAGATTCCCATTACCAAAAAGAATCCAACATCGTAATAAGCTTTCTAAATTCAGCGTACGTAAGCCAAGAACATATTTCTTGTAAAAAAATTTAAAAGTTTACAAATATAATTTTGTAAAGTGAATTTCAATAAAAAATTTTTAACACTTGATAATTAAAATTAAATAATTTTTATTTATAAAAAATTTTATTTATAATCTAACGGTTCAGACTTTGAATCCTAAAAGCTATTTCAGTTAAATTTTGCGGTATACCATCTTGATAACAAATATATAATTCTTTTGGTTTCGGTGAATTAATTACACGTCCAACTACCCAATATGTACAATTTTCCCATTCAAAAAGGACTCCATATTCCTTAATGGCAATTAAACTTTTATGTACTCCAAATTTTCCAACATCAAGTAATTTTTTATTTCTTGCAGAATCATTAAATAGCTTCTGTATTATTTTAGCACTTGCATTGAAATTATTAATAAACACTGGATCATTTAATCCATCCAAGTTTGATGATAATAAAATTCCTTCTATTAAATCTAATTGAATGTAATGAAGTAATAAATTTTTATCTCCTGTTGTTATAACTTGAGGTACCATATATTCTGCTCGATTTAATAAATTTTCTCTAATGTCTAAAATCCCTGATTGACTACGATCACTCTAAAAATTTTTTACAATTTACTTTAATTCTATAATAAAAAGTAGAAGAACAAAATATTACTCCATAAAGAAAGAGACTACTGTACCATTATCAAGACTTATTAAATTAACACAGTTTTAAAATAAACACTGTAATGGTTGTATTGTAGCTCATTCTTAAGGGATAATAAAATATAATTGCTTAGTAACCTCTAAATCAGAATCACTATCATCAGATAGTCTAGCCAAGAGTGCAGCTCTTTCTCTTGTTGCGCGCCTTCCCAAAATTGGAACAGCTTCATCACTTACTTCACTAGCTCCTCCAGTTCCTTGACTCAAAGAATCTTGAGATGACTCAACTGAATGAGCTGAAATTTTTTTTTTTTGTTATTAATATTTGTTTAATTCATTATTTTTTTTAATTTACCTTTAGGAGCTACATTTAGACTTAGATTTTCATAAGGCTTGGTAATATTGGACATGATAACAGATGATTTTACTTGATTATCTGTGGACTTGATAAATCCAAAAATATTTTCTGTTATACTTAATTTTGAATTCACATCTTTTTCCAAGTTTACAGTTTCTGGTTGTGCATTAGACTTGATCCATTTTTCTGCTAGCATGGGAATCCCAATTTTCCTTATGTGTTTTAATGTTTCTTGTGCTTCTTCAACATAAAATACATCTGGACCTGAATCTTTTTCAATACTAAAAGACGGTTATTAAAAAAAAAGGATTTAGTTCATAAAGAAAATAGCTATTTGTTAAATAAGGGGAAAAAATAGGACTTTTAAAAAATTACTATATTTTTTCCCGTTGTTTAACACATGCTTTTTTAAGTTTTTCATTTTATTCAAAAAATTTGCTTAACAGCAGTCAACAGAATAATATTTATTTTTTAACTTACACAGAAGTACATCCTCCTGATTCTAAAATTACTACCAATAAATCATGTCCATAACCAACTACAAGTAAAAACCATTTATCTTCAATCCTCTGTTCTTTTTGCCATTTTATTTTCACATGTTCCCTTGATGCAGGATAAATTCTTTTCCAAATTACAAGTGACTTAACTTGTTCAGTATTTACTAAATTTAATAATCCATTTCTTCTTAAAAAAGAGTTTACCTGTATTAAATCTTCATGTGGCAAATGAGATCCAAGTAAAAATTTTTTGTGATATAAGCAGCTGCCAAGAATTGTGTATAATCTTTGACATTCCAAAGGGATTTCATTCTACAAAAATCAACACTCATTAAAATCAAAATTTTGTTTTAATAATAAATTTGATAAACTACCCAGTCTCTATAATCCATTGCTTCCATCTCGCTTAAAGCTGTATCTATTTGAATTTGAGCATCTTGAGGTAAATAAATAGTAAAGGCTGCAGGTTGTAAAAAACTAAAATCACATTTTCTTGACTCGTAAATATTTTTTTTATTTGATAATAACTTAAAGAAAAAGGTATAAAATAAATGATCCAAGTAAAAATGATTTTTCTCATTTGAAAAACATTTTGTCAAATTTTCAAAAGTAAAATTTAAACTTCTTAAGATGTCTTGTACCAACTCTAAAGCTTCTTTCTGACAACAACTAGAATATATATCAATCATAATAATTAAAAGTTTTTTTTTTTAAATTAATCTACCATTACCATTTTTCTGGAAAAGATACCAATAGCAATTCTTGATTGAATAAAATGTAAATAACAAAAACTTTTCCAGTAGGAGAGTTGATAACAGTACTAAAAATTAATAAATTATAATTTAAATTTAAATATTAAAAATTTTTATTTGATTATTTTGCATTTACCTTGATGGTTTAAAACCAACAATCCCAGGCATCATATGGTTTAAGGTAATAAATGCACCTTTAAGTGTCATTAAAAAAGATTGAATTTTTCTACTTTTTGATTTTGGAAAATTGTAAATTACACCTTGAATATCTGATTCATTTTCTGAAATTTCACCAGTTTTTAAGTAAAGTACGCTTACTGGTTCTTTCATTAAAGAATCCATTAGTATTTTGCTTTCTTCTTGATCGACTATCTGACGAACTAGTAATGATTGCTAAGAAAATTAATAGATTTTACAGTTAAGAATAAGTTACTAATATTTTAATATTACTAAAAAATTTGATATAAAAATTTTACATTTGGATAATTTGTAGTAGCAGAGTTATCTGAATTGTCATTTTTAATATTTTTTTGGAATTTTAAAATTATCTGTAAGAAAAAAGATATTTTTACTGTAAATTTTTACTATAGAATTAATAAAAAAAATTTACATTTGATTGGGATTTTATGCTGCCAAGAATACCATCCAAATTTTGTGAAGTTACTTCTTTAGAATCAACATATTGTAACCAATCTCCTGGTTGTATAGCTTCAGTTTTCAAAGCTTCTCCATCAGGAACAAATCCAGCTACTAATACTCTAGATTTATCTAATATTATTTGAGGTATGATCCCCAAATAAGCTTCGCATAAAGTTGCACGCCTTCCTAATTTATGTCTTTTATCTGGATCTACTCGAATACTAACAGTGTATTTTTCTCCTCTAAAATCATTTTGAAAACTTGGATCTTTAGTGTTGTTTTTCGAAACCGTATTATTATCATTTGCAGATGAACTAGTTGGTTTAGAAATACCTCTTTTACAACTTTCCCTTCTTCTAATCAAACGCATTAATTTACCTGCTCTTGTACTTCTACGTCTTCTTAATTCTGGAGGTGGAGAAGACATGCATTTATCAGGTAACACATCAAGTACTTGAGCATCATTTGGTGACTCAATATGAAAAACGTCTCCATTGGAACTAATTTCCCATTCTACACTAGAACTAGATTACAAATTTTTTTAAGCCATGTACAAATGATATTGTAAATAATTAAAAATTTTACCTTGAATTACTTGAATAATATGAACCTGAACTTGAACCACTATCGCTTGCCCAACATTCTTGTTCATCTTCAGTTTTTTCAATTTTTAAATTATTTTTATCATCTTGTTTGAATGAATGATTAATATCATTTACTGTGTACATTATATTTTTTTTTTGCAACTCTAAAATATTTTAACTTTTATTTATTAAAAATATGTGCATTTTTTTTATCTTTATTTTGAAAACAACAAGTCTTCACATATATATTTTTATAAATACATAATAATTATATATATATCCTCTTTGAAATATGCATCAGGTTGCAAACAACGCCACCAAACAGGTGAAAAAAAAATGATAAATTTAAAAGGGTTTTAAAAAAAGGGCAAAACATTTTTTTATTTTAAACTTGGAATATAGTTGGAATTGAATTCGGTAAATGGTACCGCGATAGCAAACAAAAACGATAAATTTGTAGAGATAGCAATTGTTCTATTTTTGAAATATATTTTAGCATTAAGAGGCTTTATTTTTTTTTTGTATTATTTGCAAAAAAATCTAATATTCACTTATAGAAAAAGGACCTTTAAAAAAAGAATTTTTTTCAAATAAATAAAGTCACTTTAAAAAAAAAAAAAAGTATATTTACATATTCATCAATAACACTTACAACAAAATGAATTAATGATATTATAAATGAAATAATCAATGATTTTATATCTAGCATCCATAACACTCTTATTTTTATTTTAACTGTTTTCTTGAGAATTAAATAAATAAAATGTAAGATAGTGAAAAAAAATATGTAAAAAATATTGTTGAACACTATCATGAGGAAAAAAATATTTTAGCAATAAATTATTCATAAATAATTATTTATTATAGAAATTATAGTATCATGTGATACTATTTATTAATAAAAACTTAAATTATTGTATTTTAAATTAAAAAAAATTATTTTAGAATATCACTGAAAAATCACATATATAAAAAAAATGATATCCACGTACAATCAACAATGTACGGAGTCTATTATTCTCTTATTAGTTAAAAACCAACTTAACATGATAATTTAAAAAATTTTATTTATCTAATACAAGTTTGTTTTAAGCTTGAAGTTATTGACTTAATTTCAGTGCGTTCTTTCTTTTTAAGAGGATCAGGCTGGAAACATTTCCATAATCTGAGAGTTTCATCTGCTCCTGCACTCAAGACAGTTGTTCCGTCAGGTGACATGGCCAGATGTAAAACTCTACTAGTATGACCAGTCAATTCAGCTACCTTACTCATAGTTGGATATTTCCAAATGGTTAATTGATTTTGAGCATATCCATGCCCTGAAACTATTTCTTTGTATGTCGTTGACCATAATAGAGAGCAAACTTGTGATTTTGTATCAATAGTATTTAAGCAAGCACCTAAAATATAAAGTAATATTTTAATTAGAAAAACTATTATTAATTATAAAATCTTAATAATGCATTATTACCAGTGTTACAATTCCAAAATCTAATCGTTCTGTCTGCAGTACCTCCACCACTAGCTAGAACATGATTTTGCCATGGACACCAAGCCAGTGCTTTAACAGCTGCTTGATGTTGATTAAGGGAATAAATAGGCTGAGCATGTGAATGATTTTGGCCAGCAACTGATGGCCAAATTTGTAACATATTATCATTACCGCCGCTAGCTAAATATTTACCATCCAAAGACCATTTCAAACCACAAATTTCTTGAGCATGTGCATTAATTTCACATACTATATGATCACGTTGGCGAACATCATGATGAGCAATCTGCCCAGCTCTGAATGTTGTAGAAAAATTAAAGCAAATTATTTACATCTAATCATAAAAACATCATCTTATAATTAAAAATACAAACCGGCAACCACTTGTCAAAATGTGATTATTCCATGCAAGAGAACCAACTCTTGCTGAATGTCCATTCATAATACGAACTCTTTTCATCTGACTACAGTCCCATAATTCTGTATTTCCAACGGTAGTTCCTACTGCCAGATATGGTCCTTCTTGAATCCATGATACAGAGCAAACATAGTCATTTCCTTCCAACTCCAAGAGTTGTTCTATACTACCAGTACCAGCATTCCATAAATAAACATTTGCACCAAGAGCAACAGCCAATATATTATTATTAGACCAGTCAACCAAGTTTAAATCTTTTATAAAATTATAAAATTAAAATTATTCAATTATTATATAAAAAAAAAAAAATCAAGATTATAAACATACAATAATCATCTACTATTTCTGGAGCATCCAATATACGATCAGGTGCTTGAGGAATGTATCTGATTGATGATTTAACACTAGCAGGAGTTTTGGTTTGACTATAAACTACTCTCAAAGGATTCTGATATCCTTCAGGAGGTGCTGGTGCTTTATTTTGATAAGATAATACCCTCATATTGCTTAAATCACCTCCATGAAGATTTTCAGACATTAATCTTTGCATTTCTCTCTTATTAGGACTTGTATTATTATCCTTATCTTGATCAGAAACTTGTTGCATCTTAAAACTAGCCAACTCAAAATTAGTTGTTGATCTTGTTGGAATAAATCTATCTCCACCGCATGGGGTTTTTGCTGGTGTTGTAGCACGGCCCGGTGATTTTTTTGTCCCCTTGGCAGGAGTCTTTTTTGTAACTTGGACTTGAACTCCTTTTTTTGGAGTTTTACTATTACTACTTGTATTCATAGAACAATTTGCAAGTTTTCGAGAATTATTAAGGCTTGAATTGGCACTGAAAATTAGTAAAAAAAAAAAAAATATTAATTTTTATTTGTTAAATTGAAAGTAAATGCGATTAATTTACCTCAAATTGGAATTTTCCAAACATTTTTTTTGCCAACGAGGTACAGGACCTTTAATAGCGTCATCCATTCTTTTCAAATTATTTAATTCTTTCATATACTTCAAATGTGACATTCTTGAAAATTGCAAAGTTTTCAAAGGAAACTATTAAATACAGAATTTTCTTTATTATTTTGGGTAATGAAGTCTTTAACACAACATGGAGGGTGGTTTTATTTATATTTTAAAATAAAACTTGATGCTTAATATTATAAAAAATAGGTTATGCAAAATATTAAAAAATTATTAGTAATATTAAGAGTAATTATTAGTAACTATAAAATTAAAATAAATCACAAAAGAAGCTTTAACAGCGTCCTTTAAAAATTAATGTTTTTTATACTGTACATTTAAAAACCGTTGAGATTTAAATTACCCCTTAGGGTAGGCAACTATGTTGCGCAAAAACATGGCGCGTTTTTTTTTTTGATTCATGTACAAAAAAAGATAAACGCAAAAAATTTATAGAATTATACTTTTTAAACGGGTGTCAGCAAAATTGTCCCACTTAAAAGGGTAAAAAATGCAATTTTTCAGCAAAAAGGTTTACCAGTAATCAAAACTACATTGAAAATAAATGTCATAGGAGGGGGTCAAAAATTTTTTTTTTTTTAAGTGGGACAATTTTCCTGACACCCCTTTAAACATAAGTCTCTTTATTTTTTAAGAATTGCAACCTATCTACGGGATTAATTATATTTTATATAGTTTGCAGGCACTGATTTTATAATTGCGATGTAAAACATTAAATCGAATCATATGTTAATTGAATTTAAAAATGACCCCTGTTGAAATGTCGCTAACTCTAAATATAATAAATATACTTTTCTTATTATTGTAACACTGCAAGGGTAGTTATAATAAAAGTTTTTGGAGAACTTGTTGCATTTTCCCAGCTTCATTGTCATTAATTTTTAATGTTAATTAACAATAATCTATCTGTTTTTCTTAATATATGCGTTCCCCAAGAGTAAAAAATCGGCTTTCTTTAACAATGTTTTTTCATCAATATTTCAAACATTGAAAATTATTTTTACGAATTTTCCGAATTATCATTTGTTATTTTAGTTGAAAAAAAAATGCTCAAATTAGTAAGTTTATTACAAGGTCATAAAGTCAGTCATTAAATCTAAATTTTTTATTTGAAAATGCAGTTTATACAATAAATTCTTTTTTTTTAAACTAAAGGAACATTTATTATAACATTGCAGATTTTAGTTTTTTTTTTTAATTTCTAAAAAAGTGCAATATTATTAGAGAACAAATTATAAATAAAAACATTTTAATATATGTATAATATTTATATTATTTTTTAATAAAGTCTTGAGTACTACATCTTACATAACGTAATTAAAAAAATTTCAGTCTAAAAAAAAAAAGTATACAATAAAGTTTCAATAATATTTATTACATCAATTATTTTGTTTTTGTTAAAAAAAAAAACCAAATTAAGCATTAATATACAAAACTTCTACACCAATATTTTAATCTATTAAAATTTTTTTTACAGAACACATAATTCTTAAAAAGAAATTTCTTAGAAATTATCTCCTTTTATGAATAACGAAGTATTTATATCTTGATAATATCTTGTGTATGTAATCTAGCCTGAAATTTATTTCAAAAAATTGTTTGGATCCTTAATTTTAAGGTAAAATCAGTCCCCAGTTACTAAAAGAATTATATACGATTTCCAAGCTTTAAGTTTAATATGGCTTTTTTTAGGGTACGTAATACCACAAAATACATGATGCAAATTTTTACTTTCAGAATCAATATAATTGATCTAAAGAAAATCTTATTTTTTGTCTCAAACAGCCTCTTCATTCATTTATTAAAAATCCATAAAATTTTTTAAAATATTTTTCAATCTAAAATACACAATACATATCCAAGGATAATTTAATATTAAAAATTTAATTAAAACATAGTTTAATATGTATATATATATATATATATCAATTATTTTATTTCTTACTTCCCTTAAAATATATGTACACGAATACATATGTGCTATAGAAAATATTAATTTTATTTAAAAATAAGTATTTTTTTTTTTATAATAGAATTTATACAAGAGCCATTTTTTTTTTTAAATTAAAAATATCAAGGAATATATTTATTTTGGTACTCAGGAAGAAAGGAAAAATAATCCGAAATATATTCTGTGGTCACAATCTTTTCTTAGATTTTTAAATTAAATTTTCTTTAATACATCTATATTAATAGAAATTATTTATATTACATTTTTCTTTTAAAAATTATTTCTTTTTTTTTAACGTCTACTACATAAAAAAAAAAAAAGAATATTTTTTAGCAAAAAGCTAAAGATTTTTCATTTTTCTTTTTCGCTCATACTTAAAAACATAAAACAAGAGATTATTGTTTTTTTATATTAAAAATCTTTTATATTAATAATAATAATAATAATAATATTTATAATATATATAACTCGATACTTTTGTACATAAAAAATAAGAAATATCATATAATCATGATTCCACAAGAATTCAACATCAAGATATTTTCTTTATCGCTATTTTAATAAATAAAACAATATTATTTCATTTAAAATGACAGCTGAATTTTATTTCTAAATGCTCAGTGATCACTTAAGAGTTTTCTATTCTCAATAAATATAAATTTTTAATATTGTGCTATTAATTTAAAAGTTAAAAAAACTATAGGTATTATATAAAAAAAAAAAAAAAAAAAAAAAAAAAAAAATTAATATCAACTCATTAAGAAAAACACTGAGATATATTTTAATTAATTAATCAACAATTGAAGCAGCAGTTTTTTTCTTTTTTTTAAATATTACTATTTTTCTCTTGATATTTTTTTAATAGAGAAGCATATTGTTAAATAATCCAAGTATCTATATTAAAATGATTTATATATAATATATGTACTTATTTATAAATTTTTTTTTTCTTTCTTTTTGTTTTCATAAACATAAAAACAAGGGAGCTTTTTTGAGCTTATTACCAAGTCATTAAAAAAAAAAAGAAAAAAAAAAGGAATGACATGGTTTTTGTAAAAAGATTTTTTCGCTTTTATAAATTTACAATCCATACGCACTTTTAAAACACTGCGCATATAGTTTTTTTTCTTGATTTACATTATTTTTACCTAATTCAAGACAAATTTTATAAACCGCACTCATTTTATAGAATTAACGCTTAAAGTTCGTTCATAATTTATTTAGCTCACGAATAATTATCGTTCGTCGAATCTGATTTCACTTTTTTTTGTGGTGAGTTACTTTGGGGTCGTGTTTGATCAACAGGTCTCTTAACTTGTGAATTTGTTTTTATCATTGTTGTTGGGTCTGCAAAATTACTCAATTTTTATAATGTTCTTTTTCTTTTATTTATTATTATTTTACGTACCTTGTAACCACCTTACTTGAGTGGCTGGACCGTAACCTTTATCGTTACGAGCTGCTATACGGAAAATTATTGCTGGTTTAGTGGAGGTATCAACATGAGCTTGACCAAGCGTTTTATTTGTAACAGAACATGAATTTGTAGGTCCACTATAAACCCTAATAAATGATGGAGCTGCTGCAGTAGGTGGTGGAACTGGCTCGCCATTTTCAGTAGTTGTATTTGCATTATTTCTTACTACTAAATATACAGAATATTCTAATGTTGGTCCTAAATTACTTGGAGGTGGCTCCCAAGAAAGTTGTGCACCCTCAGCTGTCTTTAATATTTTTATAGCACTTGGTGCTCCGGGGAAACCTGGTACACAAGTTTTGAATGCAGCAACCTAAAAATTATTATTTTTGGAAATTAAAGTTTTATTTAATTATAAAATTGAATCATCATAAAAATCAAGAATTACCTCACTCCAAGGACTTTGTCCACAACTATTAACAGCAGCAACACGGAATTTATAAGCCGTGCCAGGTTCTAAATTTATTTTCGTTCTACCTTTAAATAAATCCATGTGCAATGCTTGCATAATATCTATTGGTTCGTCCCCGTGAAGATAATAATTTTGAACAGTATAATTGGTACCTTTAACTATTGCAACATCATACCAATCTTGTCCTTTCTTTTCAAGTACAATCTAAAAAAATAAGTTTTAACAATAAGCTTAAAATTTAAATTAAATACAATTTCTAATATACAATCATCTTACATTACTAGATTCTTTTTTTACTTTGATATCGGGTTCACTAGACCCTAAAGCTGCTGTTGCCAAAGTTGTTAATGCTATTGATTCATCATTTGAAGAATCTTCCATTTTTTCTTGTTTTATAAATTTTTGCTCTGTTTTTGGACTTTTAGGTTCAGATTTTATTTCCGCTGCTGAGATTTTTTCAATAATTGATTTATTTACTGCCTTGTCAAAGTTTTCAGATTCTTTTTTGACAGGTGATTCTGGTTCAAAAATTTTACTCACAGGTTCTTCTTTGTTTACTATTGGGTTTGCAGAAGGTTGGATGTGGGTATTTGCATCCAAGTTTAAATTAGATTCTTCTGATTCAGACTTATTAACTTTCTCATCATCCACTGCAGATTCATTATTACATTTATCTAAATTTCTATCATCGTTATCTTTACTAGTTTCTTCAATGTTTGCTTCATCCAATTTTCCTGTGCTTGATACTTCACTTTTATTAATATTTTCACTTTCATTTTCAATTAAATTTTTTTCTACTTCCATAGTATCGTCATCTGGTCGAGCATCATCTTCTTTTTCAGGAGAAGAATCGACTAGCATTTTTTCTAATGCTTCAGTATCAGCTTCTTCAACTGGCTTACTATCTTTCACTTCTTCAAGTTGTTTATTTTCTTCAGCCTCCAGACATAATTCTGATTTATTTTCATCTTCTAATTTTTCAATATTATTTTGCTTTTCATTTTCTAGTGTTAATTCTGCCAACTCTTCTTCCTTATTTGTTTGTTCCTCATTTTCTAAGGATTCTACTGGTTGATCTTCAGATTCCATTTGATCTTGTTCATTTTCCTGCGAGCTTTCTTTTTCAAGGCTTTCATTTTCATCAGACAATTTTCCAGCATGAGTTGCTGATAGTTCTTCACTTAATTTTGCAAATTCATCTTCATTAGACAAATCGTCATCTTTTGCTTGAGCATTGGAATCGACTGGATTTTCTTCAGGTTGATCAGCAGAATCGTTTCCCAAAAGAATAGCTTCTACATTCATTGAATCTGTTGGAGAACTTGTAGTGTCTCTTGGTATATTCCCTTCTGTCTCCCCTGTTATTGCAGCAACATCTTGTTCCATATCTCTGGCAGCATTATCAGAAGATTCTTGTTCAATACTATCATTTTTAGGTTCCTCCTCATTTTCATCTTCAGAAAATATTAGATCGTCAACACCATCTACTTGAGGAATTATATAATTTCCTTCACCATCTACTTGCATTGGTTCTGCATCCGACAACTGCGAAACTAAGGCGGCTGTAGACGTGTTTTCATTTCCGTTACAACTTTCTTCCGATTTCATATCAGTAGCAATATCAGCATTATCAGGTAGAATAAAAGATAACCCACCAGATGGTTCTTGAACGGGATCAATTAATCCAGCTTCAGCTGCAAGGGCTGCTAAAGCTGCATCTGTTGTTGCAGGGCCATCTGTTGATATTGTTGTACTTGCTAATGTAGCAGAAGGTTGTTTTTGTGAGGATGAAACTAATAACATTTTACTTGTATCAACAATAGTATTGTCTACATTACCTACAACACCACTTCCTCCACCTGTTCCTCCTGCACTAATGATAGAAGCACTTGATGGTACTAGTGCAACTGTTTTATTACCAGCAGCTACTTGAAGAGTAACTGGTTTCCCCAATTCTGCACTAGTGCTCTTTTGCAATTGAGGTAATGTTAATATTTGACCTTTTCCAGTACTAAATATCTGCTGACCTGGTTTTGTAGCAATTGTTACTGTTTTGGCAATACCTCCTTGACCTGGTACAGTTATAGTTAATGGTTTACCAGTAGTTCCACCAACCATAGCACCCGAGGAAACAACAATCATTTTGACAGTTTGTTGATTAGTGCCAACATGATTCGCAGCTGATAAAGGCAAGACATTCATAGGTGTAGTTAAATTTACGGTTTGTCCGACTCCAGCTTGAGAAGTTGTCACTCCTTGAACAGTTCTTGTACCTCCAGGAGCTGTAACTAACACAAGTCTATTGGCATTGACAACCCCTCCACCAGGTTTAGCAAGCATAATTGTTTGCTTTCCAGCTATATTTGGGACTCTGCTAACAGCTACTAAATTTGATTTAAATAGTTTATTGGGTGGGTTAACAAATCTGTAAATAGTTTGACCTTGCTCTAAGGGTTTTGTCCCTGTTGTAGCAACTGTTTTTCCTGGAACAATTTTCGGGACAGTAACCATACCTTGTGGTGTTTTGACAACATGTAAAATTTGTTGACCTGGTTTTTGTATTATTATTTGTTTTCCTTGCTGTCCAGGTGATCCTGCTGCTCTGACAACTGTTGCACCAGCAGGTGCAGCTGCAAAACGTATTTGTTGTGCCGGTACACTTTTCATTTTAATTTGTTGAGAATTACCAGTTTGAATTGTAGTACCTTGAACTTGAGATACAACTGGTACATTATTCATGCTTATTTTATTGGTTGAAGCTGCTGCTGCTGCTAATGCTGCCATACCATCAGGCATCTGACCAGGACTTGTTGTTGTTGCTGTTGTAGATGACAATGTTGCTACTGTAGTAATAGCATTTGTTAATATAGTACTAGCAATTCCTGATGAATTAATTGTGCTAGATTGCATTGTAACTACTGTAGGTGTAATGTTAGTTGATTGATTTATTAAACTTGTTATACCTGCTGCTCCCGTAGAAACTAATGGTGAACGGATTCTAACAACATTTGGAGCTCCAGTTAATCTAGGACTTCCAGGTGATGAAACTAATTTATTTTGAGATATTGCACTAGTTGCTACTATTTTTTGAATATTTCCTTGTTGCACTCTTGTTTGAACTAAGGCTGGCCTTACAGAAGAAGGCATCGTTGAAACAGCACGATTTTCAGCAGCTAACATTGGTACACCAGTAGTTATTGGTGCGGCCACACTTGAAGGAACACTACCTCCAAATGAAGATTGAGTTGTTGGAGGTACATCGAATTTTTGAATTTGTAAAATGTAATATGAAGCAGAAGGACTTGCTGTCCAACTAACTTCCAAGGATTGAGTTGATGCTTTGACCAACTGTACTTTTGAAGGTGCTGGGGGCTTATTTACTTCAAGGTACCATAAATCTTTGCAGCAAACCTGAATTAAATTAGTTGAAAGTTTTTTAGCAATTTATTTTTTTAATTTATTTAGAAAAAATTAATACCTGATTATTCCAAGCTTTTCGATATCCATCTCTACCTGACCAAATGTAAAGACGGCTATGTATGCCAACAGCACAATGACCAGCTCTTGCTCTTGGGGTATTTTCTTCTAATGAATCAACAGTTAATTGTTCCCAGGTCAATGTTTCTAAATAAATTTTTTTTTTTTTTTTTTTTTTATATATATAAAATTGACGTGTTAACAGAGTATTTAAAAAATATTATTTTTACCTAAATTTAAACATGCTAATGTACTTGTGCATTTCCATTCTTTTTCATGTGAAGCAACTTTAACGTCATCAACTACTAATGGAACCCATCCACCAAAGACATACATTCTATGGCCGATCAAAGTAGCTGTATGCAATGAACGTGGTAATGGTGTTGGCCCATGTATGATTGGTTTATTCCATGTCATGGAATCAATGTCTAAGATCCATAGATCTCCTAATCTGCAGCCACTCATACCACCATAAATAACAAGACTGGATTTCCCTGTAGTACGATCCGTATAAGCTACACCAGTATGCGATTCTCGAGGAGGAGGAGCATGGCCATGGGTTTTTGGTACTTCCCAAGCAGTTTGGCCATTTGAAAGTAGCTCCAACGTATATAAATCATTTAAATATCGAGGTATATTATTTTTTGGATCGTCGCTATCGTTAGCTAATCCACCGAATAAGAATACTTTATTTCCGATTAATGTAAAACTATGACCCAACCTTGGGCAAGGAGGAGGATCGTGTTTAGGAGGTCTCGGTTTTAGTCTTTTCCACTCCCACCTACTAGCTTGCAATTCATAAAGTTCATTTGAATATTTTCCATATTCAACCATACCACCAAATACTAAAATTCTAGTTCCATCTACAACAAAGCCATAAGCTGCACATCCTGGAGGAATATCTCCTTTTGTTGAAGGTACAAACCACTGATTTGACGCTGCAAATTTTTTTATTTTTAAAATATATATATATGTAAAAAAATTAAAATTATACTTATTTAAAGAAAAAAGAGTTAGTTTTAAAGTGATTTATAATATATGTAGATCAGTTTTTTTCAACAATTAATGCAAAACAATATGCAAACTGATTCTGCAGTTCTTAAACCCTGTTAGAAATGAAAACTAGAATTTTTAGCCTGAGGACTCCAAAAATTTTAATTTTAAATCAGTATTATATAGATGTCAAAACTGCATCACAATTCATTTTACTATTATAAATCAAGTACAGAAAGATAAGTTTTAAAAATAACGCTAATTTTAATTTAGATTTCAGAAATTTTTAAATAGTTAATTAATAAAAAAATAAATTCAGGTGATTCTAGTAATGAAAATTAAGCTTATTTCAAATTTAAAATATATTGTTAATCTAATTCTATAAAATTTTAAAATATAATTGTTAACAAGACATTGTTTGAGTTACAGAAAATTGAATGTAAAATTAAAAAAAAAAATTCAGTGCAATCTAATGAAATATTTTAAAATTAAAAGTAAATTAAAATAAGAAAAAAAATTTTATATTTTAATATTTAAAAATTTGAAAATTTGTTATTTCATTCAATTTTGGGATAATCTTTGAAGACAACCATATGTACATTTGTACTCATGCATATGCACATATATGTATATGTATTTAGTTTATTGGGTGCGTGTGCAAAAAATATATGATGGCCGCTTCGAGAGGGGTAACCATAATAAAATAATGGAGGGACGCTCCAAAATTTAATGAAGACCAAAATAACTCTCAACAGAATCAATTAATCATAAAAAATTATTTTTTATCATTTAAGTATTCTAAACAAAATTTGAATTTTGATAATACTTAAAAAAAAAAAAAAATTGTTTCAAGCATCAACGACAATGGTGGCCCTCTTTGGTTTATAATGGCAGACGAAACCTAGGAGTTATGCAGAAAATGGCGCTATTCAAATCCAGCCGGTATATTAGCAATCGTGTATCGATGCAAGCTGCCATATTGAAAATTTGTGAGAATATGAAGTTTTAATGTATATGCTCCATGCTATGGTTCCATGCACCGATGCACGAGTGAAAACAGTTATGTCAAAAGCCGGGAGGGGACATACTAGGTGCAAATGCATCAATTTCTATTGCAAATATGACAAAAAAGAAAATTCTTTTTACAGTATGCTTATCAAACGCGGGAGACTATTTGAAAATAAAAAAATATTTATTTTTTCATTTTCTAAATACCTGTATTATAAACATGAAGTTCATCAACAATTCCTTCATTTCCACCACCAAATACAACCATTAGATCTTTGATGGCTACTGCTCTGTGACCATGCCGGGGCCTTGGCTGGGGCCCAGTAGGATTTGTTATTCGCTTCCATTTTAGCATGGGTGCCGCCATGATGATTTTGTTTTTTTAATTTTCTTCTGCCAATCACATCATTTTTTTATTATTTGTTGACTTTTTTACTTTATCGTTTTTAACGATTATGGTTTTAACTTGAATTTATTCATTTAACTCCACTTTGCCCTTTATAAAGAAATAAACTTATTTTATTTGATTGTTATAACTGAACAGTTTATCTTTTTTTGAAGTAATTTAATTTTAAATAATGTACACTATCAATGGTATTTAAATATAATATAAAATCCTAAAAATTAAAATTAAAACCTAATAATTTGCTAAAATCATGAAATTTTGAGGTTATCGTTTATGTTTTTATTTTTTTGTGGAGGAAAAAAAACTACATGCATAAACATAAAAATGTTATTTCTCATGTATACACAATACATATAGTCACGTCACATAGTAGCGCGCGCGCACTCCTTTTGTTTTATACAGATATAACCACTATCATAACTACGCTAAAATACATGCAAAGAAGCAAAGTACCGCACTTTTGAAAAAAAATGAATTTCTTGAAAAAATATTAAATTTTATTAATTCTTATGTTAAAAATTATTTATTTTTACAATTCAATGGGCATTTAACAATAAAAAAATATTTAATTTATAATAGTTTTTCTGAAACTGTTCGCCCATTGCTATAAACTGTAAATTATAGACAATATTATAATACTTGCATCTGAAAACATTGCTATAGTTTGTGTATACAGAAAATATTGGAGGTGGCAACAAGGGGCGCGCTCGAAGAGAAATACAGTTGCGCCCTCTTCTTTTAAAAATAAGAAACTATTTATAAAAGAGAATGATAAATATATAATTTACGTGTGTTAAATAAGGATGCAGAGAATGCTGTGTACAGGAAGAATCACATAACCCCCTGAATCTGCACTAAACACTCAAGAAATTTTTATTATTTTTAAGAAACTTAATTACTTTTCTATTAAATTTTGTTGAATTTTGTTATAATTGATCTTGACTATTTAAAACTATACGAATTTATAAATTAAAATTATATTTTATTGCAAAAATTAATGGTTATACACGCACGGTTGATGCGAATAGCAGCGAAAAGTACGACGACGTACAAGCAGTATAAATGAACTGTTAAGTTTGTCAACCTGAAATTTTTAGGTTTTTTTGTTGGTAAAATTTGCATGAAAATTTTGCGGGAACGCATAAATTATTTAAATTGCATTTAAAAGTTCAGTTAATTTTTTTTAATAAAATAGGATGTTCGTTAATTGTAGATTAAAAATAAATGAAAAATTAAACATTGTTTATAAAATAATTTAAATTTTATTAAAATAATGATAAAGGCGAGTTAATTTTTAAAAATTTAGAGAAAATAAAAGTTAAAGAAAGCTAAACCAATCTAAAAATCGCATTTATGAATAAAATGTTTTTAAAAATAAAAAACTACTTAAACATGATTTTTAATCAAAACTACCTTAAAATTTACTTAGAGTGCGCTTTATGCACCTGTATAAATACACTGTAAATATGGTAAAATGTATATGCAAATGTGCATAATAATAATAATAAATATAAATATATTTATCTATTATATGCAAAAGAATTTATATATGTATTATACATACATAATAAATTTATCAATTTAAAGATTCTCACCATTCACCGCCAAGTTCCAATATTTATATGCATACGTGAGTGCAACAGCAGAATATATATGACAACAAAAAAACCTTGACTTGTCCCGTGTATATTTTGTGTTGATTCGATGCAATTTCTCTTTGATGCGACGATTTTTTCAAAGTAGATATTTCTTTCTAGCAGAAGCAAAATTTCTCCAAATTATTTATTTATTTTTATTTTTGTTTGGCGTTAGATTTATATTGAAAATTTTAATGATATTTAAAAAATAACCTCATATTTTTATTGTAATTTTTTTGAAAAGATTTATTTATTAATTGTAAAAACATCCATTAAGGTATTATTATTTGTTGGGTTAAGTTTTTTATTAATAATAAACCATATTTATTTTAATTAACAAATAATTAATGTATTAGATTTTTTTTTAAATAAGGTTAGAAGAATAAAATTTTAGCGGGTTTATTATCAATAAATATATACAAAACTTACATTTTTGTTAGTCGCTTTTTAAGATTTTGGATGTATGTAGCTGTCGCAAGCTTTCAAGTCGGAAATTTTTGGCATAGAATAAGTAAATTTTATAGATAAACAATCTAAATATTTTGTATGTATTTTATTGTTTATAATTATGCTTTGAGTTAATATTTTAAGCAATCTGTGTAACACGGCTGTATAAATACAAAATAATGACATGCATTACTAATTATCTAATTATTGGTACTAATTATGCTATTAATAAAAAAAAATGCAAAAAAAAATTTTATAATGGCGGGATCTCTTACGTCATTGAACAAAAAACTTAGGTAGATAGGCATTATAAATAATTAATTATTTGAAGACTATTTTGATTTTCAACTTTTCATCAGTAAAAAAAGTTTTATTTTCCAAAAATGTATTTGTTTACAGATTAAAATTTTAATATTTGCGAGTAATCATATTTGTTGATTAAATATTATTGTTTTTAAATTATTGCCGCCACTTGGAGATGTGCAAAAATGTTCCTATAGTATTCTTCAAGTTCCTTATATTTTTTACAAAGAAAGCTCTTTTTTCATCATTATATGATCATATAACTGATTAAATCGATTTTCTTATAATTGATAACTTATTTAACTAGTAGCATTGATAGTATCGATTAATTATAATTATTTAAACATCTCATTTTAAATAAATATTTTCAAAAAGACCTAGAAAACGGGAAAAATGTAACTAGATTTTTATTATTTAACAATAATACACTAATAATAGTTATTTTATTTAATTGTATGTTTATTTTTTATTAATTATTTATCTTTTTAAATTATAATTTATCTTTTTAAATTAATCATTTCTATTTTTTCTGCAGCTATAGTTCCTGTAATTTAAAATTTGGAGCAGTTGGTAACGAGTTGGGAGTCTATTGTTATTATTATTATCTGTGAAAATACTTTTCTGCTTTACTCTTCAATATCGGAGTTTGTACAAAAGTGAGTATTTTTTTATGTTACGTAACTTAATTCTGTGGAAAAACAATTTTATTTTTTGAGATTAAAAAAAATTAAAGCAAAGGTTCATTGATATTTTACTTAATTAAGTAACTCACAACTAATTAAAGCAAACACCTAATGGCTACAATCCGAGGTATTATTTACTACAGATTAAGTGCACATGAACAAAATATTTGGAAAGGAATTATAAGCCATAGCGTACCAAACTTGATCCGAAGGTTTAGAGAACAAGTATTTAGAGTTGCTCCACGTAAGTACAAATAAAAATTTTAATTATTGTTTAACAGTCTTTACAAAATTAGTAATAAATATTTACTTTTTTTTTTAGTTTTAGCTTTTATTCTAACATACATGTTTATTGATTGGGCCGATAAGGAAAATGTTAGATTGTCTCGCAAGAACCCAAAAGATTATGAAAATGATAAATAAATAAATAATGAATGTTGCAAAATTAGTTAATTAAATCATGGTGTACATTCTATTGTTTTTTTTATTAAATTAATTTATGAATTTCAATTCAATAAAAATGTATAACAAGGATAATTTCAATCTGTATTTTAATCATTGTTAAACCAATAAAATGGAATATGCTTCAAAAATTGTTATAGAAATTAATTTACTTGTATTTATTTATAATTTATATCTCTTTATATTTATATTTAATTTAAATAATACATTCTAATTTATAGAAATATTATTCAAAATAGGTATTTTTTAAAAAGTTTGTTACAGCTTACACTATACAACAATCTTTAGTTTAATATTAATCAAAAAATTTAAATTGTATTTTATATTTATTACATAAATTAAATCAAAATAAATTTTTTGTTGTCGTTGTTTAAACAGTATTAACTTATCTTATTGTATCTTAAGTTTTCTCGAAAAGATAAGAAATTTTCTAAAATTTTTACATAAAAAGAATAAAATTTTAAAAAGTTTTAAAAAAATCATCAATATTAACTCTATTAAAATATTCATCCTCCTTAATTGTTGATAGGATTGCAAAAAAATAAAAATAATAAAATGAAAATAAAACTGATTAATAAACAGGTGGGAGAGAAAAAAAAATATTAATGAAAATATAAAAATAAAAGACTCCAAAAGCGCCTTCTTTGACGAAAGGCAACAGGTATGCGTTTTACACATTTTTTTTTTTCTTACAACAAATAATATAGGTATAAACACTCATACATACAAACATAAAGAGAACGGTGTATATACCGATGTTCGCGATGATCGGCAGTTCTCGTATGTACGCGTAACTGAAGAGTTGTCCTCTTTAGTAATTTATCATATTTTTTTATTTGATAAAAAAAGATAGTTTTATTTTTATTTAATTGTTAAGATAACTAGTGTGTATAGATTTATATATTTAGTTGTTACAATAATAGTATACCAACCTACATCAAAGAATATGAAGTGTTTAAAATAAATTTGTGAGTGAAAAATAAATAATTTAGTGAGATTAAGATGTGTGTTTTAAATGTAAAAAAAGTTCATTATATACCGCAATTACAAAATCGTTTAATAAAGCAAAGTTAGATTTTTTAAAAAAAATAATAGTTTTGTCAACAATATAAAACTCCGGTAATATCATAAAAGTACATCGCTTATCATACTTTTAATATAAACAAAAGATATGTTCTCAAAAACTTCAAATTATAATTAAATAAAAGAGTAAATAATAAAATTTTGTTTATATGATAAGTAATAATAAATTAAATATAAATAAATCATTAGAAAATTCAGGTGAGTGTCCTTCGCGTCTTCCGTGACACATACATATACACTACTTATACCTTTTTTTTCTCTCTTTTATACGCTTACCTATATTGTTACAAAACGCACAAGATCGGTTACGATCCTATATAAAAAGGAGTCGATCTTTTTCCTACAATAATAAAGATTAAATCTTTATTCGTGATACCGTTTTGTAATAATTTATAAGAGTTTCCGGAAAATGTTGATAATTTTTTATTTTGTCGTTCGTATAAATAATATTTTTTAGGTATATAAATCTTACCTATATTATTATAAAACATGATTTATAAGATTTTTTTCAGCGTGTGTGATAATATATACAGAGAGAGAATAGAGAGTTAAAATAAAAGAGAGAGAGAGAGAGGTAGATTTTTTTAGTATTAAAATTCTTTTGCATTCCAAAAGGCTTGGACCCAGTTTTTTTGCATATTTATTATTTTCTTAATATATGGGCATGTTTTTTAATATTTTAATATTTCAAGCAGACAAAAATTAATGCTTATCTAAAAAACATAACTGTTAATTATCTACCTACGTAATTTTTTATTTTTACAAAAGAAAAAATAATAAAAGAAATTTGTTTTTTTTTTGTATACATAATGATATGCAGAATCTATACCTATATTTTTATACCCCTATATTTATTAACTGACAATAAACAATAGATATACCTATATCTAAAAAATAAAAAATTTTTGTATTTTAATCTTGTGGTATTTTTTAGTATGAGATATGATTACATTTATACAAAAGTTAATTTAAATATAAAATTATTATAACTTTCACTAAATATTATAAATCGTGTAAACATATTATAGCAATAAATTCGCAATAAAAATGACAGAAAAGATGAGGTATTTTTATAGAAAAATAAAATAACTTCCATTATATAAAAATAATTTCTTTCTCTTTTTTTTAACCATTCAAACGGCACTCCGTAAAGGTATGTCCAGTTGTGTATTAAAAATACCTGTTGGAATATTTACCCCACCTTATCTTATTTCTCTCTCTTTCTCTCTCTCTTTTCTATAATAATAATAATGATAATAATAGGTATAGGTATTACAAAAGTCACTTTGGCATTCATGGAATTTAAAATAGTCAACTTTTCTTTTAATAAACTAAATTTACATATAGAGGCTTAATAATAGATAACTAAGCCTTTTATTATATTTATAATGCATTTCTCAATTTTATTAAATAGGAATATAAAAGAAATATTTTCTTGATAACAAAAAAACCGGTACTTTTTTAAATGCCGGTACTTGAACTACTTTTTAAAAAATTAAATTGGAGTATTTAGTGACTATCAAAAATTTTTTCAAATTTTATACCTAAAAAATTACATAATTTTAAAATTAAATTAAATAACTATGATTTAAAGTTTAAAAACACACGTTTTGCACTATACACAATTACATCATGAACGTCACGCATTCCAAAGTTAAAGTACCTGTGTTCCTTCTACTTTTAACGTAAATGTGTGTGTGTATTTTTTTTTACCTGTAAGGTTATTACTATATGCATAAGTGTATTATATACACAAGTCCTCATCCGGAGAGATTTTTATATGTTCTCCAAAGGCGTGTCCGCGGACGGCAATATGTGGCAGGTTGAAATATTTATAAAAATATAGTAAATTTTACCCCATATTTATTGATTTTAATTTTTTTTTAATCTTTAATATCATAGTAATTTTAATGACTTTTTTTTTTATTTTTAATAAAATCTTAAATTGTTTGTAGGAAATTAAACGTCCGACATAAAAAGAAATAAATAAAAATGCCGTACTATAATGCATCGAATCATGGGAATCCTTGCTACAATAAAGCAGGTAATTTTTTTTTTTTTAATTTGCTTTTAATTAAAATGATTAAAATTTTTTTTTTATTATTATTTTTTTTTGTAATTTAAGGAACAACAAGCCCATCGGAACGTAGTAATAATAATAATAATCGAGGTGGTAGCGCTAGTGCAATGAGTGGTTCATCATCAGGTGGTGGAGATTCAACATATTTAATGGAACATTTAGCAACATTTACAGTAACTAAAGAAACCGGTATTGTTTATCCTGCTGATGGTATGAGACGTCTTTTACAACTTGAAAAAAGTAACGGAATATGGAGCCAAAAAATGCAATTAAGACTTGAAAGAAATTGGGTATTAATTATGGATAATGAAACTGGAGTAAGTTGTTCACTTTTAATTTCACAAACTGACGTTTTTAAAAAAAAATTGTTTTCGCTTCTTTCGTATCTAAAAATTACCATTTTTTGTATCTATAATCTGAAAAGCCTAAAAATTTAAACGGCCAAAAAATACTTCAAAAAATCTTGCGAATACAACCCGGAACGTAAGATTTTTTACGACTAAAAAGTATTCATTTTTTGGTAATTCTGAATTTCGCCTATTTAATTTTCCCGTCTTTCTAGGTATACTACAAAAAAATTTTATTACAATGACCTACAAATCGCGTTTCTCTCATCCTCGGCTAATTTTTAATTATTGGGTATAAATATTAAAAATTTATCAGGAAATAAATAAAACTTTGAAATTGATTGGAAATAATAAATTTCGGACTAATACTCAATTTTAGTTTTTAAAAGTTTTGATGCTAATTAACACTGGCTTTACGAGCTGAAAAATTCAGGAATCAATTTCCTCGATAAAAATAATACAATTTTTGAATAATTACACAAAAAAAATTAATTAAATATCATGTAAAAATCATCATCACTAATTCAAAATAAATAATAATCCGCTAAAATACGTGCAAATATTTTTTTAAAAATATAATATTAGAAATGCAATATAAGATAATTTATTTATTAACGCGTCCTCACCTTACCTTATTGAGAAAAATGATCCTACTGCAGTATACCTATATAAATATTACAAAACTATTGCGAAAATTTTTATTGCAAAATTTTTTTTTTTAAGATTCAATGTGATTTTTATATAAGATATTTATGTTGTATGACATTTATTACTATTTATTTTTTATGATTTTTATTAATTATGTAATTATGTAATTTTCAAATTCTTGTGTATGATTTAAAATTTTACTTTTTTAAATTAAAAATCGTGAGAAATTATAAATAAAAAATTTTTTTTTAATTTTCATAATTATTTTTTTAGGCGGTTATGGAAAGATTTCCAGCAGCTTTAATACAAGAACCAACAGCCTTTACATCGCGTGATCCAATGGAAATGTACAATAATATATTAGTTTTCACAGTAACTGATGATAGTCAACAGCAAAGAGCTGAAATGCATATTTTTCAATGTCAAAGTGTATCGGCACAAGATCTTGTTGAAGATCTTAAAATGTTACAAGCTGGTAAACTTGCTGCTTCTAGAGGCCATCAAATACCACCACCACCTGCACTTCCACCCCCAGAACCACCTCTTAATGGATCAGCTTTAGGAAGTAAGGAATTTTTATTTTTATTTTTGATAAGAAATTTTATTTAGACTATTAACAATCTTTAAAAAAATAATTTTTGCAATTTTCACAGATGATGGTCAACATGAAGATGGTCCTCGCGAAGATAACAACGACGAAGTTTCTTCAACATCTTCAGATAAATATGAACGAGATGTAACTGTTTTAAATCATTGTTTTGATGATATTGAAAAATTTATAGCACGTTTGCAACATGCAGCCGCTGCATCGCGTGAATTAGAACGTCGTCGACGAAACAGAAAGTCAAAAAAACGTAATTTAGGGGATGGTATGCTGACAATGAGAGCAAAACCTCCTCCAGAATTAGAATTTATAGACATTTTTCAAAAATTCAAACTTTCCTTTAATTTATTGGCAAAATTGAAAGCTCACATTCACGACCCTAATGCTCCTGAGTTGGTTCACTTTTTATTCACACCATTAGCTTTAATAGTTGATGCTTCCCATGATACGAATTATGAACCAAATTTACCTAGTAGAGTTGTTTCACCTTTGCTAACAAGAGAAGCTGTGAATTTATTAATGAATTGTGTAACAAGTAAAGAAACTGAACTTTGGCATTCTCTTGGTGATGCTTGGTTGGTACCTAGGGACCAATGGAAAGGCCATGTCCCACCTTACCAACCAGTTTTTATGGATGGTTGGTCACCAGATTATCCAGTGCCTGATGAAAGGGATCCAAATATTCATAATGACCATTTAACATCCTTACTTAACGCCGATAAACGACGGCAAGTTTCTGAAATTCCAGATCATCAAAATGATTCTTACTATAGCCATAGGTAAGATTTATTCTTTACTTCATAATATAATTTAAATGTACCCAAATATTTTAAATCTCTTTTATCAAAACCTTTATATATTTAAAAAAAGTAAAAAACTGCACTTTTATAAATTTGTATGCAAAAAATTAAAACTAAAGAGCTAATTCAGAGAGTTTTTACCCATAATCCTAATTTAAATTTTTTCTGAAAATATTCTCTTTTTTTTTTAGTTCTACTGAAACAAAAGTCAATTAAATAATTAAATAATTTCTTACTGTAAAACAAATTTTAGCTGTTATTTAATTTTTAATTATATTAATTCAAATATATAAAATAAATTAATGATTTCGTTTTTTCAAAATCAGGGAAGTTGATGAATCCCATTACAGTAGTGATTACTTAGATTATGATAGAGATGAAAGAAGTTATATGGAAGAACGTGAAAGAGACCATAGATTAGAACAAGCACGAGCTCACAGTGATATTTCTGTAGATTCTATTGAACGCGGTCCAAGAGTAGCGGGTGTAATGGGTGGTGCATCTGGAGGTGTTTCAGCATTAGAAAGAGCGCAAGAAGCGTGGCTCGATGATTTAATGGCTAGACGAGCAAAAATAGTTCAAGTAACATATCCTAGAACTGCTAATAATGATAAAGAACTGACTGTTGTTAGAGGCGAATACCTTGAAGTACTTGATGATAGTCGTAAATGGTGGAAAGCTAGAAATTCGCGTGGTCAAATCGCTCATGTACCCAATACTATCGTTACACAATATAATCCTGCCATTTCACCAGACAGCGATGTCTTTAATAATCCACACTATGGGCCTAGATATTCTAGGCAATCTCATGGATACAATTATGAGGTAAATGTTTTATTAATTGTTTAATATTTTAATTTAAATAAAAGAAAAAAATTTTTGCACAGGATTCAGAAATTGATGCTGTTAATACTAGTCCTGGATCTGAAGCAACACATAGGCAGCATGCAATCCCACCACCAGCACCAGCTGATTGGGTACGCAAAGAAAGACTGGGGAAAAAAGGTGAATTCAGATACTTTTAAATAAAATCTTGCTATTATTTATGATGGTATATGGTTCAGTTAAATAATTATGTCCAAAGTTGCGTATACCTCTCTTTTTAATAATTGCTGCTTATAAAACGTTGAATTGTCAATATGCTATTGTGTTGTATTATTATTAATAATTATTATTATATATGTGTTCAGGTCCAGGTGAAATAATCGTTAATATTTATTAGCGAAACAAATCTTTATAGCATAATAGTTAAAATAAGTACACAAAAACATAAAATAACTATTATATTTTAAGACATTCCAAAAGAAGAAAAGTACTAACTTTTGTTTAAAATGTACTTAAAATTTTAATTATCATTTTCATTATCATGTTAATTTTTTTATTGTTCACTCGTCCATCATTCCTTTGTTTTTCTGTTTTTATTTCTTATTGCTGTAGTAATGTATTATTTGTTTATAATTTTTCATTATAAGCGGCAATCCATAGCAATTTATAGTGTTTAGCTATATCTTTTTCTATATCATTAGAAATTTTGTCAGGCATTTATTAGAAAAAAATTTTTTATCATTTATTAACTTTTTTGATAGATTTTAAATTAAGCTAATGTATAAAAAATAAATATAAAACTTTTTTTTTTCGTCTAATTTAAGTTAAAATATTGGAAAATTCTAATTAACATATAGAGCGATATTGTTTTGTAAGATTGTCGAAAATAATATAATAAATTAAGTCTGTTATTATGTTTGTCTTTTTTATTATATTAATTATTAACACGTATGTTTTTTTTTTTTTTACTTATATAGATTTAAGTATGGTAACTTATACATCTCTATTGAAAAAATTAAACTATTTTTCTAAAAAAATTTGTTAAAATAAAAATTTCTTGTTGATAATACAGTAGATTAAAAATCTAGATTTTTTTTTTTATAATTTATTGTAAAATAATATTCTTTATTTCAAAAGAAGCAATTAATTTTCATAAAATGTACTTATATTTAAATCTTAAGTTTAATAAAACTCAAAAAATTGCTTAAATTTTTGGATTTAATAATAAATATTTGTTAAGCAGTTGATTAAAAAAAATTATATTTATATGTATTTAAGTGCAATCAAATTTTTTATATATATTTTGTAAAAAGATTATAATATACACTAAGAAGTCAAAATATATTTATATATATATTTACTAAATTTTACTATTTTTCACTTCATCATAAATCCTTTCATCCAACTTTTTTATTCATTAAGATACCCGGCTTAAAACAAAATGTTGATTTTGGTGTCTAGCTTATGCCTTTATCTTTGCTTAAAATTGGACTACATATTTGCTATGAAAACAATTTAAATTTTTTTGTCAATTATTTTTGTAATATTCAGATAATTATAACAAAGGGAAATCTCATTCAAGAAACTCTGTTAATAGTTTGAATAATGATGCACATCAAAACTTGAGTACTTATCCATTAACTGAATTACCAAGAATCGGAGTACCCCATAGAAAAGGTTTGTATTAAAAAAATATTTATTAATGTAAGTTTAATATTTATAAATATTTTTTTATTAAAAGTTAAAGGCAGACTTAATCAAGAAGAAGATGAAATGCAACAAGAATTAAAATATGTTTTGTCGAAATTAAGAGAAAAAAATTTGAACAATTAAAATAATTCTAGTCAATAATTATATAAAATTTTATTTTAAAATTTAATCGTTATAATTTACATTTTAATAAATAATTTTTTAAAATAAAATAATAAATAAATTAAAAATTTATTATAATATACAAAATATTTAAATATTTTCTGCAAAATAAATATAACGTCAAATAAAATTTTTTTCTTTTTTAAAATATACATTTTTAACTGGTATCTTATTTATGGAAATGTATGAAGAATATATAAAAAAAAAATCATTTTTTTTATAATTACTACAAAGTTTTTCAAAAATATGTTAATACCTAATATTAATTATTTTTAAATATTTCAATTCCAAGTACCTACATGTGTTATTATAATTGAAGAATATCATTTATCACAGATAGTCTAAACAGCGACATAATAAAAGAAATAATAAAAAAATATATTATTTTTAATTACCAGTCTTTTTTATCGAAATTTTATTACTTTTATGTTAATCACTGGTATCTGTATAACATAATAATTTAATATTTTTGTGCATTTTTAAAGCTAAATTTATGTTTAAATTAAACTTGATGTTGTTTCATTAGCGATCTAAATTTTTCTAATTCAAAAATACTTTCTGATAATCTGTAAAAAAACAATAATTTTTTATTATTTTAAATTACTTAATCTAAATAAGTCATTAAGAAAAATTACCTTCCGAATGCATTAATTAATGCAACAATTTCACTTCTTTCAAGATAAAATTGTCTTCTGTTAACGCTTAACAAAGTTGGTTCGTATTTATCAAATTTACCAGAAAATAAAATTTTTAAAGCGGTACCTAAGCCTTGTGTTTGAAGTTTACCCCATAATTTACATTTATCACAACCTACACAATCCATAATACGAGATATATTCATAAAGTGCTGCCTAAATTCTTCTTTTAAAATCTGAGCTTGTGATCCTCCATTGAACATAACGCTTTCGTTAAAGTGATTTGGAAAAGACCTGAAACAATTAGAAATTTAGATTGCATTTTATTTAATCTAATTTTCTTACAAATACCTTATAATATTTAATATATCATCAACGGCTAATCTAGTATCTTTATCTTCTGAATCGTTACCAGTATAAAATTCTTCTTTCTGAAGATAAGGAGCTGCCTTAGCTAAAGCACGTAATTCTAACAAATATAAAAAGTACAAATTTTTTAACCAATTGGGTCCTTCATTCCCTGTATATTCAGGTGAAAAACGTTTATGAAATTCTTCTAAATTTGGTCCCCAATGACCTTCTGGAGATATATCTAATCGATTCTGTGACTTTAATAAGTACTTTGCACATAAATGAATATTAATACTTGCATGCAAACCAGATAACACTCTATAAAAAACTCGTTTTTCTAAACACATTCCATCCATTTTTGAAGACTGAATAAAATTATGTGGTGAATTTTCTGGCCTGAAAAATAATAAATATATTTACTTACTTGTTAATTAACATTTATTACATTTTTAATTACCTGAAACAATTTTCCTTGTAAATACTTCCCCATATTCTATGGGCACTGGGTCCTTTGTATCCTGTATATCTCTCTGGATTTAATAATAAATCAACATATTCTCCAGAGTTTGTTTCCATAACGCAAAAATTATCTTGAGCATCGTCGTACTGTTGCCATAATTCAAAGTCTTTATAATTTTCCATACTTATCGTAGTATTTAAATATCCTAATTCAACATTATGATCTGTTTGCTGGCAATCATTTATTTGAAAGTCAGCTTTATATTTATCTGAAGGGCTTTCATTAAAATGTAAGTTTCTTGGAACTTCACCTTTTAAGCCAACTGGTATATCTTTCTACAAGGATAAATAAAAATATTGTAAAAAAAGAAATTTAGTTAAGATAAATAATTAATAACTTACTTCTTCACAAGGTTGAATGTGACAATAACGAAAAGCACATTTACTATCGTCTGCCCAAAAAGGACAAGGCTGTTCAAGATTAACTTTATAAAATCTAAAATAATCTCTAACTAATAAACTTTGTATCCTAGGATAAATTTTGACATTATTATAATAATCTACAGTATCTATGCTACAACTACAATCATCGATAGAACCTTGTAACTAAAAAAACAAAAACCAAAATAGAGTTATATAAAATATGAAGTAATCAGCTATTGTATACTTACTTCACAATAACAGTAATCATTATGTTGATGTGTTTTAAAATAATTACTGTTAGCTGTTATAAAATTTACGAATAGTAAAAAAAAACTTATTTTAAATTTTGTCATCCTGAATCTGGTTGTATTATTTTCTTAACTATTATTACATGAAGGAATGTAGAAAAAAATTCATTATATCGTAAAATGAATGTAAACATTTAGTATAAAAAAATTAATTAAATATATACTGTTATTTTTTATCTTTGTAACATATTACAATATGTTATAAAAATTACACAAAAAGATTCCATATTATACTAGAAATATTAAAAATTGATTCACTGACAACACACTGCAAGTAAATATTATTATAAAATCAGCGGTACGCGGGGGCAAGTGGGGTATACATTGCACACGCGTAACTACGTCACTTATTATACAGAGAGACGTGTTATTAAACTCCGGACTCCGTTTTTTTTTAATTTTATTTTTACAGTAATTTTTTTAAGGAAAATTTCTTATCTTAATATTAATTATAAATACTTAATTACGTTGAAATAATAATAACCAGTATTTATTTTTTAAACACTAAAAAAATTAAAATATTTTTCATTACAAGGTTTTTTTTTCTGCTTGATTTAATAGAGGTTCTTTCGAGAAAATTTAACTTAATAAAACTAATTATAAAAATAGAAAATGCTAGATTACTAAAAATACTTTCACAACAAAAAAAAAAAATGTGTAAAAAATAACGGTATTATTGTAAGATACCCAATAATATATAATATATGCGTGTTTTTAACACGTGTGCAAGTGCGATAGGTGACGAGTTTTTGAATATATTTTTGAATACGTGACTATATCAACATTTTTGTTATTTTATACAGCGATAAGAGAAAATTTTAATATATTTTTTTTATTTATAGGTTTATTTAATTGCTTTCGATTTTATATTTGATTGAATAAGAAACACTTGTGCCTTATGTCTACAAATTTAATATACACTTAAAATACATTTAAATAATAAATATGTATACCTATATATTTTTTTAATTTTCTGCTTTGCCAATAAACTTGAAAATTCGCAAATTTTATTATATTTTATCTCAAAGACATATATGTTTAAAATTAATATCAAATATTTTAATTAAACTTATCTTTAATTTTCTTATTTATAAAAATTAAACAAAAAATTGAGTTTTAATTATAGTATTAATTTATTTATTTATGTATAGGTATATTATTAAATTTTATTGGGATACTTCATTTTTAAAAATCTTATTGAAAATATTTTCTTTTTAGAAAAACAAAATATGTTTTATTAGCTCTTACTTTATTTAAGATTTATTTTCATTTAATTATTTAATAATTTAAATAAAATATAAATAACGATATTATTATTTTTTTGCATAAAATTTATTTACAAAATTAAAAAAAATTTTCTTAATTTTTATATACTTAACAGTATCTCTTAAAATAAATACTAATATAATTACTTACATTCCCAGTCGCATAGATAAATAAAAAAATATTTTTATTTAAAAATAATGATCTTCATATGCTTCTTTACAGTCTAACAAATTATTTAATGATTCAGCATATTCATCTTTTTCAAGTCCACAAGCTTTGAATGCATGAAATCTGTTTAAACTTTTTATTTTTTGAGCTTCTTCGTGAAGTGATTCGTACATTTTAGCTATGTAAGCTCCTGTGTGTAATCCAGCCATTACTGGAGTAGATTTTATAACTGAAAATTTTTTTTTATTAATTACCTTACAATATCATGTATTAAAATAACAAATTTTTACCTTCTGAACTCCCTTTTTCAGAGATATTTCCATTTTCTTGTACGTCAGAGTTGAAAATATTTGGATAAGGTGCTTTAATTTTTAGAGAATCTTCTATTGTTGTTATATGTGATGCAGTTGCATGACTAATAGTTGACAAATAAAAGTTCATCATTTCATGTATATTTGAACAACGATATGCAGCTTTTTTCATTTGTTCTTTGGCCTCATATACTGGTCTTTTTAAACGATTTTCTGGAATACCTCTTAAACTTATTCTTTGCATACTATAATCGTTTAAGATTTCACAATTGGGAGTCAAACTAGTCCATAAATTGCCTTCAAAATCATCTAATACGTCTATAAAATCTTTATTACTAACCATTGGAAATGGTAAACTTAAGCTAGTAGCGGCAGCTTTTCTATTAAATTGATTCAAATCTGCACAAAGATCAGAAAGTGTTGATACAGATTTCTTATTACGATATTGGATACTAATTGTGTCTAGAGCCGTGGCTAATAAGGCACTAGTATGATATTTAAGATTTGATTTGTATGATAAATAATCAAAAGTTCGAGGTTCAGCAGGATTTGGCCAACCTATTTTTCCACATGACAACGGACTAAATAATGATGAATTTTCTCCAATTTTATGCCAACATAAAATCATATTTACAATTTTTATTAAATCAGCTACACTCCGATCTGTTGATTTAGGTTCTATAACAGGAAAAGTTAAAATACTTTTTTTGTCATATTCATCTTTTATATACTCAATGCAAGCTGAGCCAAGGCCAGAATAACCGTCATTACAATCCATCAAAATCTGAAATGATTTTAATTATTCTTATTTCCTTTTACTAAACTATAATTTAATTTTATTTACCTGAAAACCTTGCATAGAATTACATTCTTCAACATACAGTCTCATATTATCTGCAAATTGTTCTGAAAACTTTTGTGTTTTCCATAAGCTTTCACCATAAGGAAATAGATTAAAAGGTTTATCCTCAGATTGATGTTCATATTCAGTAATAACATTAACGGTTCTGGGATGAAAACGAGGTATCAAATAATCTACCCACTTGGTATTTTCATTATCTAAATTATAATCGCATTGGTCATTTAATTGTTCATTATTTTCAAGATACTGAACAAATGTTGATTTTGACTCAGATTCTTCTTTTATTGGTTCAACAGGATTATCCCATAAAACATTAGGTTCTTCAAATTGAGAATTGCCATATAAACTACCTTCTGTGTTTAAATATCCAAAAGTTCCTTTTAAATCAGCAAGTAACAATCTTGGAGTAAAAGTTGTAGTCTTTGAATTCTGTTTTAATTATCATTAAATTACTGGTTATTTAAAACTTTTATTACAAAATACTTACAGTATTTAACATTCCTTCTCTGTATAAAACATCAGGGTTGATTTCTGAAGGTTTCTCATAATCAAAATTTGTTTCCTATAAAATTTATATTTTAAATAAAAAATTATTTTTATTTTTATGTTAAAGTAAAATAAATACCTGAAGATTCCACCAATGCGTTCCAACATAATTAGAGTAATTACCCAACTGTATTGTTAATATTTCTCTAGTAGCCATAGTTTTTAATTTGCAGTAAGTAGCTAATAAATATAATTTTATTTATGAAAACAATAATAAAAGCACGTGCGCGTATTATTGTTAGCTTTTATTTTTATTTTGCATACTGTATTTGTTGATAATGCAGAATACCTACATACCGCATATTTGTATATCATTTTCAAATTTTCTGGATCAAAATCCAAAAATACACAGTTTGGGATATAAAAATAATCTTTTGAAAAATGAAAAAATATTATTTAAAAAAAAATTAAATAAAAACAAATTTTGCATATATTATCCAATACGAAATATATGTAAAATAATGAATATGAAAACAATTTAATTATCAAACAAGCGTACAAATTTATTTTTCAGTATATAAAAAATTTACAAAATTAAGTTAAATTCTTACAAAATTACATTATTTTTAACAAATTCTCTTCAAAACCCAAATAACCAGTTATTTGTGCTTTGAAACTACTACTTTGAATTTATTTTATATTGTTTTATAAATTATGTAAACAACCTTCTATGTGTTCATTCATTAATGATACTTCAACAAAAGCTTCACAAACTGGACAAGGATAATATTTAGTAAATGAATTTTCAGAGTCTTTTGTTTTTGAAGATTCTTCATTATCTGAAGAAGCATCAATTTCATTATCCTTTGAATCATCATTAAATACTGCTCCTAAACATTCTTCTAAATGTTCTTCTAATGTTTTCCCATCTTCAATTACTTTATTGCAAATTAAGCATTGATTAGGAGAATCGCTCAAATTTACAGCACTTGAATTAAAATCAGAAACTAATAGAACATCACTGTTATTATCAGCTTTGTAAGAACCATCTAATTCTAATTTTTTATTTTTATCTAGACATTTCTCAAAATGATCGTCAAACAAATTGAATTTAATTCTTTTGGTGCATACTGGGCAATTTACATCACTAACTGTTGTTTCATTATCAGTTTTAAGAAGCTTTGTTTTATCTGATAATTGAGTATCACTTTTTCTTTTAGTATGTGAACTGGATGCATTTAAAATATCTTGATTTTTAATCAAACAAATATTATCTAAATGATCATTTATTTTATCACAACTTACAACCAGATCGCACAAAGGACAATTTACATTTTCTTTTAAGGTTTTCAAGTTATTTGAATTTTCTGAAGGTATTTCTTTATCTGTTAAATCGATCACATTTTCATTACTATTATTTAAACAAACATTATCTAAATGTTTATTTATTTCATTATAATCAATTAAAATTTTACACATTGGACAAGGTACTTTACTTTTTGTATCATTAATTACATTAAAATTCTTATTTTTATTTTTGGCATCAAAGTTTGATGTACTAGGAACATTTTTATTATTATTATAATATTTATCAATTAAATTACTTTTACCAGTGTCTTGACCCCCTGATGCACCAGAGTTTGATACACTAGGAATATTTTTATTATTATTGTAATACTTATCAATTAAATTACTTTTAGTACCTTGCCCTAATGCACCAGAGTTTGATGCACTAAGAATATTTGTATTATTATTATAATATTTATCAATTAAGTTACTCCTACCAATACCTTGACCCCCTAATGTACCAGAGAAAGATATTGATGGAGTTTTTTTGGGTGTTGATGATGTTATTGTGCCTTGTGAACTTCCAGGGCCACCTGTGCCCCAACCATGGACATTATTTGTACTATTACCAAGTTTTTTCAGATCTGATTGAGAATTATTTATTTGATTTCCACCTTTTCCAGTTTTATTATTATTTAACCATTTATCCATTGGAGTTTTATTATTCACATTTTTATTTTTTGATGTTTTTTCAGTTTTTGAGCTTTCTTTACTTTTAATAGGTTTTTGAGGCTTTTCTGGTTCATGAATTTTAATAAATTGGCCACCACAAGTTGCTTGATGAGTTGCAAACCAAAAATCATTTTTTCCTGGAGGACGGTTCATAGATCTTTTAACCATACCAAAATAAGGAGGTTTAGTTTTACATGGACCATTACATTTCCACCAATGCTGTTGATATAATTTAACTTCTGCATGAAAAGAATGATAAATCTAAAAAAATAAAGGAATCTTTTAATAATTTTATTTTTTTATTTTTTAAATATATTTACCGTTATATTTGTTCCTGCTTCTTTATTAATTCTACCCATATGTTCACAAAATACTGGTCCATGTCCATCTCTGTCTCTATTATCATTGATAAGAAATAAATAAGCATGTATCATTTCATGCTAAAAAAAAATTCATCTTAATTATTGTTCAAAATAAAACAAAAAATTATAGCTAATATATTTAATTACTAGCAAAGTTTCGACTAAATCTTTTCTTGGTCTTAATTTCAATAAAGGATTGCTTAAAGTGATGATGCATTCTTTGTTCCTTGGATGAAAAGTGCATGTACCAGCACATCTAAAAAAAAACAAAAAATTAAAAATTAACTACAAATGAAAATATCAATTAATTATAATTTTTATTACGATGTCATTCTTGGACTCCATTTAACTTGAACTGGAAGTAATTTATTCCAAAAGAATTTTTCATTAAATTGAACAAATAAAGTATGAATATTTGGTGTTGGATCAATGTATTCCAAAGTATCATCTACTAAAGTTCGAGGGCGATAGCCATTTTTCTGGTGAATCAAATTAAACCTATTTAATGTTGCATACAAAAAAAACGCGTTTTTTGAAAAAATACTTACATTTTCAGGAAAAACAGCATTTTCAGTTATACCTAAACAGTTTCCTTGATTATAAATTTCAAGTGCCAATTTTTTGTCATAATCAATTAAACTCATTTTTTCAATTTTGTTGACAAATAAATATAGAAGAAAAATTTTTCTTCAAATTGTCAATTTATTAAAGCTTGTTTTTTCTTTTTTTAATTATAAATAGTATCTTTGGACATGTATGCTTTTACTTTTAAACTTTTCATAACAAAATATCAACCAAAAACATTATAGAAAAATAGGAAAATCGAATAACTCATTACTTACATCAGGACTTACATTTACAATTTTAAAGGAGCGGATGGTAAACTTTTTCCTGATCTGACTTGTGGCATCTGGTAAGGTTAGGACTGTAAAAATGGGACAGTGCTGGGAAAATTCAATTTTTTAAAGAAATCAATTTTATATAGGTATTATTATAAATTTAATTACCAAATACTAATTTAGACAATTTTTTATAGGAATAATCAAGTAAATTACTTACATTAGTTATATAAAAATTCAGATATATTAAATTAGCTTATGAGTATTGTTTTGTCCTAAAAGTAATTTCTTCGTTAATTGAAAGGTATTATTAAAAAGTAAAATAAATTTATTTTAAAAATAAGTCAAAAATAATAAATATATTTTTATTATTGTTTACAGTTTTCTTTCAATAAAAATCAATTATACATAAGTTAATCAACAAAAACAATAAATTTTATTGGTCCCTTTATAGTTACTAAAAATTGTCACCTTTGTGATACTTTTACAAATTAGGTAAATTTTGATATGTCAAAAAAATTTTTTTAGGTATTTATATTTTGAATAAGAAAAGAAATTTATGAAATTTTTTCTTTTATGTATGTATCACAATTTTGTAGTGCATTTTGTATATCAGAATAGCCAGCTATCTGACAAGCTTCGTTTAAACCTGCCCATTTATAATCAGTATGTTCTCTTGACATTTTAACTGGTTGATTTGGATTTATTAATTCAGCAAGCCAATAAATAACAATTTTTGGTTTATTTTTAACAAGATATTTTAATTCTTGTTTACAATCTTCGTAAACTTTTATATCACCTTTTGAATAACCTGCTTCTTCTTCGGTTTCTCTGTAAGCTGTTTCCATATCAGTTTCACCTTTGTCTACATGACCTAATATGATATTTAAAAAAAATGAATATTTTGTCATTTTTCTTTACAAATGTTTAAATAATATAAATATAAATATATATTAATCAATTCAAAATATACCTTTTGGAGGAGACCAGTGATAATCACCATAAGAGGCTTTCATTAACAGATATTGAATTTCTCCAGAAAATTTTCTGAACAATATAAAGCCACAAGCTTTTTTGGTCATTTTTCTTTTTAAAAAATAAAAAAAAAAATTTAATTTAAAAATAACAAGTGTTTCTTCTAAAGCTTTTCAGCTCCCATATGCCATATTTCTATAATTAAATTAAATAAACAAAACTTTGTTTACTATAATATTATATTTTTTTACAAATTTTAACAATAATAAGATAATTTTTAACGAAATCAATCCCCAATAAATATTTTTTGTTGTGTTTTTGTTCTAAAATTTCATCTGCTCTCTCTTCAGTCATAAAACAGCAGAAAAATATACATTAATTTTTTGCAATCAGAATTACCAACTGAGTTTTAAACAAATTTATATATGTTTTAGAATATAGGTATTTCTATTCTTACTTTCTAGCTTATTACCAAAAATCATTGAAGATAAAAATTATAAATTTCTAAATATTTAAATAAATATAAACTTTAAATTCTTATAATATAGTTTTAATAACTTACCTTAATTCTAGATTAAATTAACTGCATAACGTAATTGTTGATTAGTTATTTAAAATTTTGTCAAATAAAAACATACAAATGGTTAAAGGTATATATACAGGTATAATATGTATAAATAAAACATTTAAAAAAATAAATAAATAAGTAATTTAAAGAAAAACAGTACATGTTACCATTTTTTTTTTATTATAAATGATTTTTCTCTACATTTTTTTTTCTGCTAAATATACCGATCACCAAAAAACATTTAGCAAAGCTTTTTTTTAATGTGATTTTTTACCTATCTACATGATTTTTTATCTTAATTTTTTTTGTATACATTAATTAAGAAAAAATTGTCATACTTTTGCACATGTTTTTATGATAATAATATTATATACGAGAGGGAGGGCAACTAATATTTGTCTATTAAATTATATTTTATATAAAAAAAGTTAAAAATATATTTATTAGATTAAAATTAATTATATCATTTCGATGAAAAAGCTTTAAAAAGTTGCCCATTCATACACAATCATAATTAAAAATTAACAAAAAATTTACATAATTTTGTTGATTATATATAAAATTTTAGACTACTTTATACAAATTTTTTGTTTTTTTTTTTTTTAACGAAAAAATTTATTAAAAAAAAAAGTATATATATATAAGATCAGGACACATGTTTTGTTCATTTATTTTATTTTTAATAACAATATAATAATTTTTTTTTTTTTTTTAATCTAATTTATACGCAGTGATAAAGGTTTTTTTTTTTGTACCATTAATAATGTTTACGCTAGTAAATTTACTATAATAATTTATGTTATACCGAAGAATTTACAAAGATATTATACTTTTTTTTAACGCTCAAATATTGTATTACATGTTATATTATATATCTTATGTATAATCCCCGAAATTGAACAATCCTAGGATTGTACAAAAATCTCTGAAAATGCTAGAATTGTACGATTTCTTGGATTGTACATAAAATATAAAAAAAAATTTTATTTTCTCTAAAAATCACTTTTTGATCTCAGAATAAACATACTATACAATTTTTTTTTAATCCAATAACTCTATAGTAGTAGTGTATTAACAAGATTTTTAATATATTAATAATAGTGAAATGACTTTTTTTTATATCGACACTGTATTTTACATTATTGTATTAAATTTTTATGACCTTAGTCTTACCATGTAAAATTTTTATGTATAACTTTCTTATAACATTGAAATTAAAACAAAGCTTTTCTTATAATACGTAAAATTTATTTCTGGTTTTATATTACACACAAAGAGTAGGTAAGTCTCAGTAGTACAACTTTGTTTTTTATCAAAGGATTTTTTTTTGTTATCGACCAATCAATAATTTAATGGTCTTGATTTGGTATACTTATTTTCTATCAGTCATTTATTAATTTACAGTATACGTTTTATATAATTATTGATGGTACTTTATTTATTATTATTATTATTTATTAGCAAAAATGTAAGAAAAGTTATGAGAAAAAAATTAAAATTTTGTTGTAACATTCGAATTATAAATAATTATTTTATTTTTAAACAGTATAACAAATTTTTTTTGCTTTTTAGGCAATTTAAATTAGTACTTTTTTTTACTTCCTTACTCTTTTAATGTGAACATTTGTTAAATTCATTTATTTAGTACCTTATTATATTGTATATACATTAATTAAAATTTTTTTTTTTAATCGCACTTAATAACCAACTTTAAAATCGATAAATTGCAATTATGTTAAATTTTGTTTTTAGGATACCAAGTGCATTTTAATATGCTCATACTCACTCGATCATTACACTTATACTTTTAAAATTTTACATTTGCACTTTTATACTTAAATTTAGGATGTTTTAATGGTTTTAAAAAACAAAATAATATTTAGCTTTTTCATTTCATAATTATAAGAAAATCATCATCTTTCTTCCATCCTAGGTTTTTTTTATTTAATCAGTTCATTTAAATGTTATTTCAACGTAAACAATTTATAAAAATTGGTTGATTTGATCTAATATTCTAATTGGAAATTTTTATGAATCAAAAAAAAAAATTACATACTTTTTTAATTTTCTTATTTAAAATTTTGAAACATAATTTATTATTCACAAATTTATTTTACACTTTTATTTTTGTTAATTTCAAAAATTTACAAATTTTTTGGTAGGGATCTGTATTGTATCACGTATTTTGAGTGAAAGAAGTAGAAGAAAAATTAAACTAAAATCACCATTCTTGAATAATAATTTCTATGTTAAGAGAAAAAAAATTATTTCAATTAATGTATGTTGCTCTTATATATAAAAATTATATATATAATTTATTGTTTACGTATTAATGATTAATTAATTAATATATATAAAATACGAATTTAATATTTTAAATTGTAATTCTTTTATTTTTTCCTATTAAATTAGTTTATGTTATATGTATAATAGAATTAAAATAAAAGTGCACACATACAAAAAATTACATCCTTACTATTAAATATTACAATTGTTTTTATTTCTTACATCATATATTAAACTGCAAAAAATATTTTTAAAAAAACGCGACTAAAAAGAGATGTTTATTTATTATTAAAATTCATTGTGCCAAGTAAAATTAATACTGCGTTATATATAACATATTATAAAAAAAAAATTTAATATAATAGACATTCATATATATCTGTTTTGCACCGATTCCTTTTTTTATGTCTTCACAAAAGACATTTACAAAATTGACACATTGATTATTGACAAAATTACACATAAATTATACTAAAACTCTAATTTATATATTACTTTCCTCCCATTCAAGTTTTAAATTTACTTTTTTCATTTATTGTAAAAAAATTGATCATTGTACTAATACAATATGCATTGATTATATTAAAAGTTATTTTTCTACAGAAACGTATTATTTATTCTTAGACTTGAAAAATTAAAAATATAATTTTATGAAAAATTTTAATATCTTTTAAAATCCATGAGTATTGAATTAGTACAATGTCATGAATATGTGACTGAACATTTTTTAGCTTCGTTAAAAAAGGAAGCATTATTTATTAACATAAAATAACGATTGTTTAGTTAAATATTAAAAAAAAGTATATCACTTAACAATCAAGAAATAACTTGGAAAGAAAAAAAATATGTTTTAAATTTACAAAACAATAGATTTTGATAACATTACATTTCTTTTATATCCATAGATCATTTAAAAATCTATTATTTACCAAAGCAAAATAAAAAAAAAATTATACTGATAATTTGGTATATAAATTAAGAAAAATAAAAAAAAAAAATTGATTTCTTTTTTATACATAATTTTTTATTTAAGTAAATATATATATACTCTAAATATTTCTCAAAATGAGAATAATAATAATAATAATAATTATAATAATAAAAAACTAAATTGAGAAAAAAATAAGATGCTCTAAAAGCCCTGTTTTATTATTTTTTACAATTTTTTACTTGTCTCCATAATTTGGCACTCGGGAGTATTTCATTTATTCATATTAATATTTAACATACCATGAAAATCACAAGATTTTAAAATTATTCTGCATTTTGACGTTGTTTCATGAACGTCAAAGCTTTTTTTAAATTTATTAATATATATTACAATTGATACATTATTTTCTAAATTTTTTCTTGGAAATCTATTCCATGATGAAATTACATAATATATTTTTTCTACATCTCTTTGTTTGAAAAACAAAGCTTATGCGTGTAACATGGAAGTGATGTATATTTAAGTTATTTTTTAACATTGTTTTTTCATGTTTCTTATCACCTGGGACGGAGGAGATAAAGAACTTTTATGTATTGTTAACTACTTATAATTAGAAATAGTTAAACAAATATTTCATCAGAATCATAATCGTCATCGTTATTCTGAGTGTCCCAATAGAAATACATAAAGATTTCTTCTCCATCAGTAACAGCCGTCCTTGTCTCTTGGTGACGATTAGAGTCAGACTGTTATGGATTATTACTGTTTTCATCATTTTTAATATTGTCATCTTCTGAGATATTATCGTCCTTATTAGTATCTTTTTCTTCGTTATTATCATGTGATGGGTTTATACTTTTCGTTATAGTCCCAGTGGTTGTTGCGGCCGGCAGTCATAGTTTTAATTCATCAGCAATTTTACTAGCAATATTTTTAAAACCAATAGACGTACCAGATATTCTTTTGAACCGAACACCATTTAACGATAAACGTGGTAATTTACAAACTTCAATTTCCCATTGTACTTGACTATCTGAATCAGGATCCCCGTGACAACAAAACAATAGGAATCTTTCCATTTGTTGATAATGACATTCATTTGCATCCAAAACCTTGAATGTTAATAGGCAATGATTATTAATTATTCTTATGATTATTATTTTTTTTAAATTAACTTACTTTTCTAATTTCTGACATTATTTCTAAAGGATCTCGACTACTTGTTGTTTTCATACTCCATGTGAAACGTAAACTTCTTGGTTTTATTTGATCATCATTAGCTGTTGCCACACTGTAACATGTTTAGTAAAATTAAAAATAATAATTTGCAATTTTAATACCATTGCATTTTTTTAGCAGCTGCAAAAACTTTATTTCATTCAAATATATTTTATAAAAAGTTAACTCTAATAAAATAAAAATAGTTTTTAAGACGAATTGTAATATAATAAAAACAATTAAAAAAAAAAAAATTTATATTGATATTCAAAATATTAAAAGATCAAAATTTCAAATGCAGCATTCACAAATTACTTATAAGAAATAATCAAAATATTTAATGATTGACAAAAGTTAGTTTATCATGAAAAAATAAAAAAAAAGGATATCAGCAGCAAAAAATTAAAAAAAAAAACCAATAAAATGCAAAATATAAATGGAATGTAAGGTAAATTATGGAATAATGCACAAAACGTACCTCACTACTGGATGCTTTGGGGATACGGATGGGTCCATGGGGCTGAAATAACAAAACAAAGGCATTTGCTAACAGCACTCAAAAAAAAAATAATAAATAAATAAATGAAACAAAATAAAAAATTTAATTTTTGGTAATGTCTAACACCATTGCCAAAATTAAATAATAATAATTTTAAAATTTATTTTTAATAAGAGGGTTTATAACATCATTTGTGCCTTTGTATTCTTTACTTAATTATAAATTTAAAAATTGATAAAGCTTTTAAGCAAAAAAATTTTAATGAAAATTAACATAAAGTAAAGAAAACAATTTAATGAATAAGCGTATTAATGTATTTAAAGGATGGTCTAATTCGAAAAACTACAATAATAGCAAAAATACGTTTATAAATATTTATTTGGTTACGAAATATGGCATCTATTTGCTGACCTTTTTCTGCACAATTGAAGATAAAATGTAAATGGGTTATTTTCGATGAATGCAAGTAATTTAAAGTTATCTTTTTTTTTTTTTTTTGAAAAAATCATCATTTTTTTATTAACTACAATTTTAAGAAAAAAAAATTAAAGCAAAGATGAAGCAAAGCAAACAATTGCTTTTTTATGTAGTATTACAATATAAATTTGTTACAATTTAATTTTAATGCCTTTTTTAATCTAAAAAATTTTTTACCGCATATGATAGTGTATATACAGCTTGTGCAATATAAATTCATACGCACATCAAAAAACGCGATATAATCATTAATTTTTCTAAAAAAAAAAAAACTTTTCCAACAAATAAACGCAGTCAAACTTAGTTTGATCACAAATATTTCTTTTTTAAATGCTTATATATTATTACTATAATAATTTTTAAAAGATATTTTAGTACAATTTTTTTCTTTGCATGTATGCAAAATTTATATTATTTTTTCTTTTGAAATAAAAAATTTTTTCAAAAATTTAATCGCTTAGACCATGTATTTTATTATAAAATCAATAAAAACAAAATGTTAAGAAAAAAAATGAGAATTAAAATAAAATTTATTTATTTATTCCATGGCTAAAATTTTATAAAGTAAGTTTAAACTTACAATGCACTTATAATAGAAAAAAAAAGTAAAATAAATAACAGTGAAAATAAATTTTATTTTTTTTTATTTTATCGATATAATTTTTAACTTAAGGCTTATTAAAAATTATTTTCTTATAGTAAAATACTTAAATTACTCCTGATTTTTCAAAAATGAATGTTTTATTTACAATTAAAATATTTTTTCTTATATTAAAAATTTAAAATCTCTCTAAATAAAAATTATTACTTAAAATTATTTGATAAAATGATATTAGAAGAAGTTATGTACAAAAATATATATTATCTGTAAATAACAACATTTTTTTTTACATAAATTATATTCATCGCACAAATTTTTTATGTTTTTATGTATATTGCGTAATTCAATTAAATAAAAAAAAAAAAAATAAAAAAAAAACATATCAATGAGAAAATGAATCATACAAAATATTTTACTTGTTTATATAATATAAATTATGGTTATACAAGAGTGGAAAGTGTATATATTGTAATTGTGCATGTTTTTATCAAAAAAGGTTAAACTTATTAATACAGACAAAAATTGTTAAAATAAAAATTATTAAATTTTTCAATCACATTAAAAATTTTTATTAAATATCTTCTAAAGAATTAAAAAAAAAAAAAAAAAAATAAAGTAATTTAATTGTTTACATTTTTTCTTTAAAAATATTGTACATTATATAAAAATTTTTTTAGTTACAAGGATTAAAATGTTTTTTTTTTTTTCAGCACCTTGTTTTAAAGTATACAAAAATGTAATGTTTTTTAAGTAAATGAATACATACAAATATAAATAATGTGTATGTACGCAAGCAAATTATGTACAGAAGAGATGTAACTTAAAAATTATATACACACACAAAAATTTAATGCATATATAAATATTTTATATATAATACAATTAGCAAAAATTAATTTATTTTGTTCCTCAGCCATAATTGTAAAAGCCATTTTAGCAGTCATCGCAGCATATACTCGGTTGACTTGAATTTTTCTTGTTTTTTTTTGTCCATTGGTTACATGTAGGAGAGAGAGAGATTCATTCATCACTTTATTTAGAAAACCTGTCAATACACGATAATACAAATCATGCACATTTTTTTGTTGCTTTTTTTTATTCACTTTTTTTTTTTACTTTCTTTTTTTTCTTTAATTTTTGACGGTTTGAAAAAAAAGAAATTTTTTAATTTTTTCAAAGGCACAAGGTTATTTCATATTTTTTAAATCAAATATAACTCAATTTTTATAGAAATTTTATATTTTTTAAGTTTACAGTTTTTTAAAACCAAAAATTTTCTTTTGAAATAAAAAAAATTTCTTTAAAAAATTAACAAAATTTATTTTAATCACTAAATAAGATTAATAAATTATATTGCACAAAAATTCTGAAGACTTGTTATTTATATTGTACATTAAATTTTTGGGAATTCAGTACAAAAAAATATGAAAAAGGGTCAAACAGGCTGACGATTTATAAATAAAATAAAATAAATAAGTTTGTTGATTAAAAAAAATAATATATATTGCTACTAAGAAAATAAATAAAAAAAATCTTAATTTATAAATTTTTGTTTATAAGTGCTTGTAAGATTAATTACTAGATAAAATTTGTTAGATTTATATGACTGTTTTAACTTTTTTCAATTAGAAAAAAGGCACAAGATGTATTATTTGTAAAATTTCAAATAATTAAAAAAATAATAACTTTTTTTTAATCAATAAAAAAAACAAAAATATCTTTTTTTCATTTTCATTCTCTCGCCAAGGTTTTTCTACACAATTATTATTCACATTTTTTATAAATATTTAAATGCATTTTATATATAACTAATATATTCTATCTATAAATATTTTAATTATCGGTAAAACTTTAGTATAACAAAGTATATTTTTTTTGCTAATTTCACCACAGAATAATGGAGACTTTTTAATAAGGTGGCAGTATACATAAAAAAAAAAGAAAGGAAAATTGTTCAATTTTATTTTCAATCACAAATTTATCCAGGTTTCTTGGCATCTTATTGGTAGCCGTTGAGAAATACTTGAAATGGAGAATTCAACTCACGTCCTGTAGGATAAAATTTTAACAAAATTTTATCATTTTTATTTTTTATTAAAAAATTCTTTTTTCTAAACGATGACGATGCAACAATGGATATAAGTTTAATTATAATAAAAAAAATTTGTATTTTATTTACGGCAAAAATTTAAGATGAATTTAAACAGTGACCATTTCATGAAAGACTCATTTTTATAAAAATTCTTCCATTATTCTGTAGTGATTGATTCCGCTTTCAAATATTCCAGTCAAATATAATTAACCTGTAATTTTAATTTTTTTCAAAGGGCAATATAGCTTTAAAGTATCACTTCGCTATATAAATATTTATTTACATATATATATTTATTTTTGCCATACCACGTTAATAATGAAATACCTCAAATTTATGAATATGATAATTTCTGGGGATGCACAATGAGAATGCGAGGAAAAAAAAATAATATGAGGTTTTTTTGCCAAGCAGTATTTTTAGGATAAATAATTTTGAAAGAATTTGACACATATTTCATACATTAAATACCATAGGGCACATGAATAATATCTAAAGCATAAGATGGGCGCATATATACATATATATATATATAATCATGAAAAAACAACAAGCAAATTAAATTTTAAAAAAAGTTAGTTCCGTATATTTTTCTTTTTTTTTTAATAACAAAATAAGCAATAATAATAACAAAATAAGCCGATATTTACCAAAAATATTACATATAGCTTTCATTGATAATGGTCGCTGCTGGCGCATCGTTAATTTTGTAGTTTTAATATTTTGTAGATAAATTTTATTTTTCAGCAATAAATAAAAAAAATAAAGAAAAACTTTTACCATTTATAATCATTGTGCATCCTCATCGAATTAAAAAAAAAAATAAAAAGAAAAACATAAACATATTATATATATATACATATATATATATAGCATGCATAATAAAAATTCAAAAAAAATTTTATACAAGCTTAAACATTAATTTTTCGATATGAAAAATTAAACAATAACAATTGAAATTTATATTTAATATTATTCAAAAGTTATGTATTTAAGCACAAAAAAAAATTAATTTAAAAAATTGTGTAATAAAAGAATTTTAAATTTAATATTTTTTAATTTATTTTACTAATAAAATCAAAGCCAATATTAACAATTATTTATTCTAAAAAAATTTTTTAAATACTTTTTTAATGTTCGCGTTTATGAGAATTTAAAAATATATTAAATATTGTATATTTTATAAACATGCCAGACAAATATAATAATAACAGGGCTTTTAAAGTATTAAAATTAATTTATAAAAATTAAAAAAAAATGTTACCGTTTAGAAAACCTCGAAGATAATTTGGAAAAAAAGGACGGCCTTGCTGCTAATGGAGTGATTGCATTTGTATCTTGGGTAAGAGTATGGCCCTAAATAACAAAAAAATTTTTTTAAAATTATTTCTGTGTTCTTTTAAAATTTAATAACTTAAAATTTTGTTTGTTACAAACCTGAGTATGATTGCATCTTTGCCCCCTGTTTTGTCCAGAATGGAAAGTACTTCGACTTGGTACATTTCTTGGAAAGGCTGGCGTCGTAGGCGTTGCCAATCTATTACTTGGTGTGACACCCAAGCTTTGAGAAAAAAATATTTATTTTAATATTGTAAATTTAATCAACAAAACGTTTGATTCATATCATCATTCCTTAGCTCAAGTACACACAAGTTTTTATAAGCAAATTTGTTATTAAAATTAGTATTAACATGCAAATCTAACTGAAATAATTTTAATTGTTAATAATTATTAGTAGTGCAAATACATAAAAACATTAAAAAAAAGTTAAATTCTTGATCATGAATGACGATGATGATAGTGATGGATATGATAATGAGAAATGAATTAAAATAATTAAAAAAATTCAGATTCATGCAAAATTTAACCAGTTCTATGCCCAATGGATAAAATTTCTTTTCAGTTTAAAATTATCCTTACTGCTACTTTAAAAATTAATTAAAATCCTTTTTTTTATCACAGTAATTAAATTGAAAAGGTTATGAGAACTGTTAAAATAAAAATTTTAAATTTAAAAAAGAATAAATTTCATCTCAAGTAGACATATCATTAAAAAATTAAGAATACATTTTAACAACTAAAAATTAAAAGGTTTAAGACAAAAAATATGATGTAAAATACCGGCAGAAAATCATTAAAAGTATAAAAACTAAATAATATTGATTAATTATTTCGAAATTTTGACAAAGAAAAATAGATTTATTTTTTATTTTGATTTTAAATAAATTTGGATAATTAACATAAATAAAAATAACAGCAAAAGGAAACAGGTAGGACATATTGGGGCCATTGTACCTCTGCCTAATAGGATCAGCAGTGACGAGTAAGGAGTTGCGCGGTTGAGAATCCATTAGCGAAATATCATTTGAGGGTACACCACTTGAGGTACGGTGACTTGCACTGATGCTTGCTGATTTCATATGGCCCCGAACAACTGATCTAGTTGCCTCAATCATGCTGTTATTGCATAAAACAAGTTAAATTTCGCCCAGCCATTTACGCTAATTTTTTTTAACCATTTTTATTTAAGTTTTCAACTTTTGTTTTTTTTTTCTTATAAACAATGAGTTGATAAATGGAAATATGAATGATTACATGAGAATGAGTTAAAATGTAAATTGTTAATTAAAAAATTTAATTTACTAATATTAAAGAATGAAACATAGAAATTCATGCTTGAGCAATTAATACTTTTTGCATTCTGATAAATAATTTGTTAGTAACACTGTTAGTTATTTTTAAATTTCCTCAAGCTTGTAAATTTAATTTTCTTCATTAAAGTCCTTTAAACTAAAAAAACAAAAGAAATAAATACCTGGGCACGTCATTTGTTCTTTCTGTAGAGGAAGAGGAAGTTTTAGCTTGATCATAAGATATAGTACTTCGCCGACCTATTGATCCAGCCGTTGGAGTTACCGAAGGCCTAGTAGCTCCTGTTGCTGAAGTTAATGTGTTACTCTTGTTACTCAACCTTGTTTTACCACCAGGACTCGTGCTGACACCTAGAATAAACATTGTCACTGCAAGCCTCATTAGATATGGTTCAACACAAAACAAAGCAAAATAAAACATGATAAATTAAAAGATTTTAGGAGCCAAAAAGAACGAGGACAAATACTAAAATGAAAATTTATGAATCTAATGGTTTAAAATTGATTCTTTTTATGAAATGATGAAAAATCACAAATGCTTTTTTTAAATAAATAAACAATGATTAATGTTTATTCTCATAATTTTAGTGAATTACGGCATATTATAATTAATTATAGCATGATTTTAATGATGATATAAGTTAAATGAGTTTATGACAATGATGCTAATAAAAAAAAAAGTAAAATAAATAGAAGAAAATTGAAATTATTTTTGCTTGAAGTAAAAACAATCATCATTCATGAAATAAAAAATTCAATAATTTGTGTTGATCTAATGAAACGTGAAGTATTTAAATTAAAAAAAAAAAAAATAAAAAAATAAAATTTCATAAGTTGATTATTTCAAAAACTGCAACCAATATGCCCGTAAGCAAACTTTTCATAATAGAGAAGCCTCGAAGCTTTCTGGTAGAAAGAAAGATGTCTTTTTTGTGTTTCGGTCGAGCCATATATATATATATAGATATATATAGACATAGTAAATTGTCGATCTCCTTATATTTTTTTGACTGTAAAATCAACTCACTAGTATCCAGTTGTCCAGGTGTATTTTTTGATGCAGCACTACGAGTTGCTGAGACACGAGAGCTATTTTCTTTTATTGTAGCTGAATCCACAGTATTTTGTCGTTTGAAATTGCTACCACCGGTACCAGTTGCAGTTCCACTAGTTGCATTTGTTGCATGATTGTGATTCACTGTATTACCTGCATTTGTAGCCCCTATACAAGCAAAATGGAGTAGAACCAAAAACTACTAATAGCAGTCTATTTTTTTTTTTCTTTTTAATATATTTTTTTTTTAAGGATTAAAACTTGAAATCCCTAAAATTTATCAAATATATTTATACTATAAATTTATACTATGTTGATATTTAATAGTGAAGAAAAATTGTGAAGGTACAATGAAATATGAAAGACTTTTTAGTAATAATGGATTTAAAATAACAATGAGTTAGTACTAATTTTGCAAAAAACTTAAAATTTACTACTCGAGCTCAAATCATAAAACTGGTACGCAGAAATCTTTTGCTTTCTATTTCTATATTAAAAGAAAACTTAAAAAAAAACTACTGTAAAAAATGTTAATATATTTTACATAACAATGTAAAAAAAATAAATAAAAAATTTAAAAAATTTATAAAAAATTTACTAATAATGTACTAGCTTTTTGAGATTTTTGCGTATTAGCCTGATGATGAACTTACGAGGAGTTTCACCTCCAGATGATGCTCTCCTGCTAGGTTTAGGATTACTAGCAGAAATACTACGATGTACGCTCTTGTGCGATGGGCTTTGAAAATCTCTTTCATTAGCTATAACACCTCCACCTGTTGTACCAACTTGAGGAGCAATATTACGTAATGATAATGAACTACCAGACTTTGATCCGTCACTTTCAGGCTATTAAAAATAAAAATACAATGGCTTAGCAATTTATAATTATATAATTTATTTAATTAACTTACATCTGTCGTTTTTCTTCCTAATAATAAATATGTAGCAAAAACATCATCATATTTTGCTTGTGCTAAGGAATCTTCGATTTCACTTCGCGAATATCCCATATTCGCTAGTGCTTCTGTAATTAAAAATTTTGATAGGCATAGTCAAATCAAATATTATTTATTTTTTATATTAATTAAAAAGTATAAAAAAAGGAAACAGCATAAATATCTATTTTCATCTACTTATTTATTCTAATCGTTCATATATAAACTAAAATTCTTAAATAGTAATATTAAAAAAAAAAAATCTATACATTTTATTCTACTACATTTAATAATTTTTTTTTTTTTTGAACGGAAGCAGGCAAAACTATATTTATACATTATACAAGACATATTTAATACTTAAAAAAATAAAAAAAAAAATATAACAATTCCTATAGAATATAAATTATGTAAAAAAAAAAAAAAAATATATTATTTTATTTTTAAAATTATCTACATATAAATATTGTTCACATATAAAGGTAATAATTACCAAAGAAAATTTTATTATCATGAGTGTCTAAAAAAATATAATACGAAAAGAACATTAAGTAGTAGTAAATATTATTTTTGTACATACTGGCAGACTCACCTATCCTCTTGTGATCTTTATAGTCAGGTTCTGGTTCTAAGTACGGTTTTAATTCATCATCTTCATAACCCGTATTCATCCATTTATCTTTCATAATATTCTAATAAAATAAAAAAAAATTAAATATAAATTACATTGACAGAATAATAATAAGTAGATAAATGAACATACCTCTAATGAGGCCCGTTTTGTTGGGTTAAGCACCAAAAACTTTTTTAATAATGCTTCACAATCTGTTGACATATAAAATGGTATCCTATACTTTCCTCTAAGTACCCTTTCTCTAAGTTCTCTTAATGTTGAACCATCAAATGGCAGTGAACCAGATACCAAGGTATAAAGTATAACTCCAAGTGACCATACATCAACTTCTGGACCATCGTACTTTTTCCCTTGGAATAATTCTGGTGCAGCATATGGAGGTGAACCACAAAATGTATCAAGTTTATTACCCGGTGTAAATTCATTACTAAAACCAAAATCTGCTATTTTTATATTCATTTCGCTATCTAATAATAAATTTTCAGCTTTTAAATCCCTATGTATAATTTTCTTTTGATGGCAGTACTGTACAGCTGATACTATTTGACGAAATTTAGCTCTTGCTTCTTTTTCTTTCATTCTACCATGCAAAACTAAATAATCAAATACTTCACCTCCGCTAGCATATTCCATAACCAAATATAAAGTCTTTTCTGTTTCAATAACTTGGAAGAGTTTAACTATATTTGGATGATCAAGCATTTTCATTATCCTGACCTCACGGAATAGCTAAAAAAGTTTTATCAAGTGTCCTTATAAAAGCATACTTTAATTTTTTTTTTTTTAATCAATAAAAAAAAATTTTAATAATAGAATCTTCAAATAATCCTTGGAATATTTATAAACTTTTTTTTAAGATTAGGTACTTGAGTTAAATTTCTTTGCATATAATTAATTTTAGAAACTTAAGCAATATATTTAATAATATTTTACTCAATTCGATATAACATAATACTTAATTCAATCATTGCATTTTAACAAATAATATTTATCAAACATCTCCAATATAAAAAAATATTTATTTTTTTTATTATTAAAATTAAATAATAAATGACCTTCTTTTACCTTTTGTAAACTGCCTGGATTAAGTTGTGTTTTATCAATAATTTTAATAGCCACTTCTTTTCCAGTTGGTACATGTTTGGCAAGTTTAACTTTGGCAAAATTACCTTTACCAATTGTTTTAAGTAATTTGTATTTGCCAATATGTGGTTCTTCGGATGTCCTACTCCTGGAGGAGAGCCTCCCGCCACTGCTGGATACACCAACGCCATCACTCGTCTAGAAAATAACAAAATGGATGCATTATTAGTTTTTTTATCTTTAGCAATTCATACTTAATTTTTTTTAAATAAATTTTATTTCATTTTTTTTATTTTTATTAAAAAAATTTTACCCTAGGAAGCCAAGAACGCGTGACCATCTTTGCGGAGGTGGTAGTATTGGTGGGGGCGGTGGTGCAAATACTAAGTTTCGTAGCCGCCAGTTTGATTGTATAATGAAGGACTTTAGTCCTCCTTTACAAATTGCCATCGGCTCTTAAAAGCCGTTTTTAATAAAGAAAAAATTTTGTTTTTAATTAAAAAATTTTCCAGCTTTTTATTATTTATCTCATTTTTTACTTTAAAAATTAAATAAAAAAAAAAATAAAATCACTAGTTTAACAAATTACTAGACAATATTTTATCACAGCCATATTAAATAATACTTTGTTAACAATTTTTGCAACAAACTAACAAACTAACAAAATGCTAACACAAAATAATAAATTAAACTTTTTTCCCCCCTAAATTATAGTAAAACTTAAACTTTCTTTTTTGATAATAAAAAAAATTTTTTTTTTGTTGTAAAAAAAGTCTTTCTTCCTTACAGTAAAAGCGCCCCTAACTGAATCAATAACGTTTTTAGGCTTTACATTCAGCCAGAGTATACTAGTAGCAGAATAGAAGCTCTGTTGTCGTTGACGTTAACTACGTCTGCGCAATTATTTTTTTTTATTAGTTTTTTAATAAAAAATTAAGGTGTGTAAGTATACCTAGAACGAAAAAAAATTTGTTTATCTTTTTCTAACCGAATATCCTAAAAAAATTCTTATCGACAAAAATGTAATCCCTAAACTTTTTTTTTTTAGCAAAAATGTATATTTTACTATGTTGCTAAGTATCTAGCAGAAGAAAATTGTTAAAGTACATAAAATGGAGCATATAAGCTTAAAATAAATGATAAATATTCTTCTATACATGAATTTTACTTCATTCCTCTTCCTAGCTAATAAGCGAATAAATTTCAAAATCATTTTTATTGAATAAAAAAGTAGACAATTCTATTTTGTAAGATTCAAAATAAAATATAAATGAAGGGAGGGTACCTAAATAAGAATAAGAATAAAAAATAAAATAAAAAAAAAGACTTATATAATACTTTTAGAGGTGGGGTTTATACTTGTTGCACCCCACAATGTGTATTTTTATAATATACATTAAGATTAAGTCAACCGGTTGACTAAATTTCATCAATTTTTTTTTTGTCGTTGTATATAGGTAATACACCTGACTAATAACGGAAGTAAGAGGGTTATTATTATACTAAAGGGTGGTATTAATTAATTGAAATGTCTTTTTAAAGTTGTAATACCTCAGAATTTTTACTTGTTCTATCGTTAGTTTTTTTAATTGGTATTATTGAACCATCAGGTCTATAATAACCAGTGGAATATTTAGAACTAACTCTCTGCTGCTGTTGTGAAGCTGAAGTTGATGAATTATTATCATCATATTTTAATACTCTTTGTCGATTAATATCAGATGGTGCTCTATTTATTTTATTTATCCATTGTCTTTGTTGTTTATTTTCATAAGTTGCACCAATTGATTTTCTTGTTTCATCAGAACGTTGAAAATTAGCTCCTGTATTTATTGTTCTAGGTGTTGCTAATATATCTAATCTCGTTGGATTAATATGATTTAATTTTGTCGTTCCGATAGCTCTCTTTTTTTCAATCGGTGTATTATTAGTGGACGCTGGTGTACTTCCTACTGATTTTCTTGTATTATCACCTCGTTGTAATAAATTACGCAATTCTCTCAAAAGTATCCTTTTTATTTATTAAAAAAAAAAAATAATTGTAAATTTTTTTTGTATTTGAAGTTTAACTTGCATTATTCATTATTAATATTATATTATTACAATACATTTTTTTAAATTTAAAATTAGTTCAAAGAATATAAATGTTCAAAATACCATGACTGACATTTAAATTACAATTTTCATTCTTTGAATTAAGGTGTGAAAATAAAAAATGTATAAGAATAATAAATATAATAATAATAATTTAAGAATAAATTAAATTTTCTTTTTACCCATCAGGTTGTTCTTTTCCATCATCATGTTTACTATGATGTTTAGTACCATTAGTAATAGAATTATTTTTACTTTGTTGTTGTTTAACAGTATTAATTTCAATAGACTTGACTTGATTTTCTAATTTTAATAGCGAATTATCATCTTCTAAATCATCATCATCAGTATTTGTTAACGGATTAATAATACCAGCATTATATCTTATTTTAGGTGATGCTGTTGTTGTTGTTGATGCAGTCGATTGATTTAATACCATATCCAAACTAACAGGTCCATGTATTTTTTGTTTATTTATTAATTTATCATCGCATAATAAATTTTTATAATTCAATTGCTGATGTTGTTGTTGTTGCTGTTGTTGTACAGGTGGTTTTAAATTAGAAAATATATTTATATGGAATGTATTACTATTATCATTATTTTTATTATCATTATCTTGATTAATTGTTATTTTTTTTCTATCACTTAATAATCTCCATTCAGTCATTTTTGGTGTATTTAATTTATTATGTTTTAATTTCTTATTATCATCATCATCATCATCGTCATCATCTTCTTCTAATGTTTTATAAGTATCATCTCTTATTAATTTTTGTCTACTCATTTTTATTTATTTGTTTACACTATCATTTTAATTATAATTTTTCAAAAAATAACGGTTTTCTGTAATATAAAAAAAAAAGTTATTGTGATTCATTAAAAAAAATTTTTCTTTTTTCTTGAGTCACTTTTATAACAGTATTTTTTAAATATACACACAATTATATACTAAGATATTAAATAAGTAATTAATAAATATTTATGCATCGACAATATAATTTTTTGCATATTTTTATACTAAAAAATTATACCCTGTAATTAATTATTATAAAAAAAATAAATCTTATCAGTAATATACTGATAAGAAACATAAGTACAATAATCTATTTTTTTTTATAATAATTTATTAACAAATTTTAATTTGATAAGAGTTAATAAGAAAACTGGTTATTAAAAATATTATAATATCTCAATAAATAATAACCACATAAAGAAAAAATTTAACCACAAAAACCACTAAAAATTTTCCTTCTTTCACTATTACTTATTTATTAAATAAAAATTATTATTTTTTTCTTACTTATAAAACAGTAACAAGAAAGAAAAAAATTATTATAGGTAGGTAATATACCTACTACCAAGAAAATAAGTAAGTTTTTTTTACCCATCATTATTATTATTATTATTTTAAGTGTCACGAAGCGTATCGTATTATAATATAAAAACCAGCTGCATAGAGTTATTTTATAATACAAAAAAAACTTGAGTTATACAAATCGACCTTGCAACTTTGCACTTGTTACTTTTTATTATAACTAACAACAGCTAACAACAGAATAAAACAATATAAGTAAAAAGATTTCTAATATACTAAAAAAAATTTTTTAGAAGAAAATATAATAAAAAAAAAACTCTCTTTTTTTCATAATAAAAAGAGAATACTTATAAAACTCCTTTTTTTTTTTTAGTAATATAGAAAGGAACCTTGACGTGTTTTACGACTTTTTTTTTTATATATATTAAAATATTCTATATAACTGCTTTCAATCAAGTGACAGGCAAACATGTATATATAAAAATATCAAATATAGATATATATAAAATTTCACTTCAATTTTAATTCAAAACTTATAAATTTTCTAAAAAAACTCCAAAAAAAAAATAATTTTAAGGTTATGTGTGTATTTAAATATTAATAAACTATTCTTTTTTTAGGTTATGTATTTGACCGAATTATCTATATAATAATTATAACTTAAAATGTATATAAATAAAACACCCTCAAAAATATTTCATCGGTATGCATAAATTTTAAATCTTATGTGCCAAAAAATAAAGTAAGAAATATACCTACTTTCACATAATACAAAAATAAATTAAAAAAAAAAATTATACAAAATTATATTATCGACTCAGTGAACAACAACAAAAAAAAGTAATAATAATAATAAAATGTGAAAACTTTTACAACAGACAAATTATACATACAGGAATAGTTATTATACTTGCTTACACTTTTTTAAAAAAAGAGTAGGTACTTCTTACAAGTGTTTTTTTTTTTGCAAAAATATATAAGGGGAAAAAATACAATAATTTTACACTCTTATTTTTCTTTTTTTGCTAGATGTTTTATATAACCATAATAATGATAACGCATTTATAATAGTGATAATAATATCAATATTTTATATATACATGACATGACATGACTCATAATAATAATAATAATTACAAATAATTTTTTTTATCTTTTCTAACAATTGTACATATACATTTGTATGTATTAAATATTTTTTGCAATTTATATGTGTGTATATATTTAAATAAAAAAGAAAAGGGATCGTCCCACGTGGCACATTAAACAAAAAAAAAGAAAAACTTTTATTTTATATACTTTTTTCTGTATAAAACACTTTATAGGTATAAAAAATACACTTTTTCACTCGCTTTTTCACATATAATTGTTATTATTATATTTACACCATTATTATCTACACTCTGTGTATTATTTTAGTATTTTTAATTAAAATATAATCGAAACTTCTCATTAATTATTCTTGGAATTTCTTCGCACATACATTTAGATATATTATCAATTATTTATTAAAAAATTAAATAACTTTTCGAGGTAATAAATATAAGTAGTAATACTTTGAAATTTTTTTTTGTAAAAAAAAAAAATCACATACACAGATAAAGAAAGAAAAAAAAAATCAAAACTTGTTTTATGATAATTGAGGTTATGTGTTATTATAATACTGTAAAACTTGTATAACACACAGTATTTAAATATTTAGTTAATTATTATTAAAAAATATGCATTTTTATAAATAAATAAATTAAATAAATAATTATTTCATTATAAATTAAATAATTATTTAATATATATAAAAATATATACGAGTTCGCCGTTCGATAGACGCGACGCAACTAACAGAGAGGAATACATACATACATATACACAAACAAATATACACAAAGTAAAGTATGAAAAAAAAACCCCTTCAAAAAGGCTTTTCCACATACAAAAAGTGCGCCGACTTCTTTTTTTTAAATTTTATATACCTATAGATTATCTATCTCACTCTATTTTGCTTACCCGACCACGTCTAACTAATACATATAAATAAAATGTCAGGAATGAGGAGGAGCAAGTTTTTATCTTTATTTGTATGTATGTATGTGTGTATAATAATACGTCTATGTAAGAAGACTTTCACGGGGATTCTTTTATTTTTTTTATATTTTTTTAAGTGTGCGTGTTTGACGAAGAAACGGAGCAAAAGAGCTTCGGTTTCATATCCCGTGACTCTTCCTCTTTATTTTTTTTCCTTGCAAAATATTATAAAAATTTATATATTTTTTTTTATTCTCTTTGACGATTTATAATAATGATGGGGTTACTTATAAAGTAGTAATACAAAGGTATTTTCTGTTTTTGAGGTTAGGAAATTTTTCAAGTACCTTATCATGTGTAGAAAAATAAGTACTTAGACAATTTTTTTTATCAAAGAGTTATGCGTACCTATACATTATTTATGGATTTATATTTTTTCATAAATACATTTAAAAGAGGGGAAATCGGTGTGGCGTAGGCGAGCGGAAGTTAACGGGTATCACATAGTGTACTTTTTTTCAATATAAAAAGACATTTATTAATAATTAGAATGTTTTTCTTCTATTTATTAAATATTTAATAAAAATACTCATACAAATATTTTTCAATGAATCAAATTACTTTCATCAACAAAAACTCTCTAGAGGCTAACGATGAATCATGGTTAACACCTCCAATAATTTCTTACAATATATTTTATACCTATGTCACATTTATAAAATATGTCTAAGTTAATAACGGTACTTAAACTAACCAATTACGAAAAAAAAAAGAAACAAATTTTTTTACAGTGTACATAAAAATGCAAGTGTATAGATGGCGTTTGTAGTTAAAATAATTGTAAAAATATATAAAAAACAAACTTTATAATATAAACGACCTTGCTCAAGGTGTTTCGTTTGTTAACCGATAATAAGAATAAAAATTCACATTTAATTCTTTCAAAACTATAAATAATTTTCTAAATTATTATTTTCTGTAAATGACGTAAATGTTAAGTTTATAGGTTAGGTCGTACAGTACATAAGTACCTACATGTATAATTTAATTTTGTTTTCTTTATGTTATTGAACTTCTTTTTATATTTGAATGTACTAATAACGTCAGAGAAATTTATGTGTTTAATATTAAATTACAATGTTAACGTTAATAGAATTGATTTTTTAGTTTTACTATTGATGATTATTTGTATTTGCGTATGCATGTAGGTACCTATATACGCCAGAAAAATTATTGGGGGTAGGTATAGGTTATGTTATTATTTTTATCTTGATGCTTTTATCGCAAATTATCAGTATTTTAAATGAAGGTATTTAAATATACAGAAATAAATATTATAAGTAACTTTTTTATTTATTTATTTATTATTCAAAGGCTGGATTAAATTTTCACAAGTTTATTATAATAACAATTAAAAATATACTTTATAAATATTAATTAGATTTAATACAAATTTTGTACCCTTGAAAGTGCATTTCACTTGCGAGAAAAATAATTTTTTAACAAAATTTAAACCCTCTTTATTACAACGTAGACAAAACAATTTTTCATTCAATTAAATAAAATCACAAAAAACTTAGGTACAATAAATTAAAAAAAAGGCCATTCAAAACTATCATACAAATTAACCCCTCCTAATCTAATAATAAACTTTTTCTACATAACACTTTTTATTAATGTCATAATAATAAAAAAACATGATAAATTACTTGACTTCATTAATCAGGTATTATCTTCCAACAAAAAAAAAGAATTTTTACACAAAAAAAGTCAGTTTTATGTAAATTTTATTATAATTATTTCATGTTTTTCTTTAAAAAAAAATATAGATAAATAATAAAAATTTTATGTACATAAATTAAAAAAATAACTTTCATTAACTTTAAAGAAAAATTAGTCATTTATGTATAATAATTTTAATGAGACTATTAACCTATACTCGTAATAATTATTTTTTAATTTACTTATGTTACATATTTCATTTTTTTAATGCCTGTTGTGTAGTAATTTTTTTTAATACACAATTTCGCCTACATATTCTCAGAGTTTATGTGATAAAAACGTTGGATTCAGAATATATGAGTCACTAAACTACTGTATTTATTTTATTATGGAATGAGAGCCAGAAAATAATTGGTTTGTTTTGATTTTATTAGATTGAAATTATGCGAGTAAAAGTTTTTGTGGGTAACTTTTGTTATCTAAGATTATTTTATGGCCCTTGAAGTTTCATTTTTATTGATTTTTGCAACTATAAATTGTTAAGGGGTAATTTAGTGCAAAAAGTGCTTCTTAAATTGAACTGGTCTTGAAAGGGGCGAGGGGCTTCCTCCAGAACATTAATTTTGTTCGTTATTTTTTAGTTATTTTACAGTGTTTTTGCCCACTCTGCTCTGAATTTTAGACATTTTCTCCTGTACTTTTGGATCCACTCTTGCTTGAATGTAACAATTCGGTATTTTATTTTTTAATTTTTAGTAAAAATATTCTGAATATTTTCAAGAATGTTAGCTTGGAACCAAAACTTTAATTTTAGTAATATTAAAATATGCACCTTGAATAAAAATCTCTCCGGCTCTACTTCACCAGTTTTACAAGAAAAACATACAATCACTCTTAAAACTCTTGTAAAGAACAAATTTTGCAACAAAACCAAACATTCTAAAATCTTAAATCTCAAAAAAAACCAATAAAAATAAATACTTAGAAACTAACAATGAACGCTAAACTGAAAAATAAATTTTAATTAGCAAAGAAAAAAATCAGTAGGAAGTAAAAGTTTTGATAATAAAAATAAATTTACAATCATCAAAAAATCTGATTCCTTACAATCTTATGCATTCTAAAAGACTTTTTGTTTATTGCACATTATAAATTTTTCTTCCGTTATTACTAAACAATTTAAAAAAAAATGGTCATTCACTTAACATAAAAAGAGTGAGAAAGAGATAGAGGATGTGAAAGTAAATATTATTTTATAATGACACGATTATTATAACACGCCATAAATCTTTTACAGTATCAGATACCAAAAATTACATTATTTAAAAAAATTGTTTTGTATACTTTTACGCTGACATAACCTATAAAAAATGCATTCTAACAATTAGAATAGTATACCTACACGTGTTAAATGAAATTTTTTATAAATAGAGTTAAATGTCTCGTAAAATTATATTTATTTTGGAATTGGTATTATGCAATTATGAAGTTTGACGTAATTGCCTTTAAATAGGTATATATCATAATTTTTATGAAATATTAGAAAATTTTGCAATTTGTTTTTTATTGGTTTTTCTTTTACATCATTTAGGTTTCATTTTAAAATGCATTAATTTTGGTTCTGTTGGGGGTAAAAAAGACTTTTTGGGAGTTTTTACTTGTTTTATGTGAATTAATTTGTTCAGGTGAAAAACGTGACTAAAGATGAAGAAAATATAGGAAATTTCTGGAATTTTGGAAAGAAACTTGTAAACTTCCTTATTTTTTTTCAGTGTTTGTTAAATGATTTAAACTTTTAAGATTAATGTTTACATGAATAAATTGCTGTTAACTTTTTTTTTGATGCTTTAAATTTTTAAATAATATATGAGGTATTACATGGTAAATAGGCCCAAATTATCATTTAGGTATAGCCAAATTTATAGTCAAAATCATTTTTTAGAAAAATTAAAAGAGTCCCTATATGAAACTTTGGCCAAAAAATGCATTTTGCACATTTTTAGTGAAAGTTTTTTTTAAATCTCAAATTTTTGATTTTTTGGGCAAAAAAAATTTTCTACGAATTTGGCGACGCTTAACTGATGTATAGTTGCCATAGAGTAAGTGATTATATCAGCTGAATATTTTTACCGAGATATTTAAGACCAAAACATACCTTCTCTAGAAAATTTTTATGGCCACGGATTATAGAAAAAATTATGGATCCTTAAAATTAGCCAATTTGTAAAAACAAATTGAAAATTTGAAACCACGAAATAGCCTAGATATTTTTTTGAGCCAAAACATAACAAATATATATTTTTGTTATTTTTCGGTATTTTGGTTCTGGAGGGATATGTCAGGCTATTTACCCGCGCTTTTATTCTATAGTATACATTAATTAAAGCGCGGGTAAACGGCGGACATTCAATTGCCCGACTTACCCCTCCAGAACCAATGACAAATATAAACTTACTATTTTTTGGTACAATTTAAAAATCTATAAGCTATTTCAGACTGCATATTTAAAATTTTTTTTTTTTGAAATTGGTCAACTTTAAGGATCCATAAATTTCCCCAGAATTCGCAGCCAAAAAAATTTTCTACAGTAGGTGAGTACCTATGTATTGGACTTGAAGATCCCTGTACAAATATTCAGCTGATATACTCACATCCCCTTATTGCCATAAAAGGTCTCAAATCTATTTCAAAAAAATTTATTTTAATCATCAAAAAATTGAAAAAAAATATAATTATTAATATTACAACAAAAATTCCAAATTTCAAAAATTTTTACACCAAAAACAGTAAAGTAATAAAAAAAAGTAACAGCTTATTACGTAAAATTTTTTAATTGCTCGAATACAACAATAAAAAAATAATAAAATTTGTATTATACAATTTTCTGTTATCAGTGAATGAATTATGAAATATTATTTATAACAATAGTAATTTATCACATACACACACACAGACACATGCTTCAGTAAATAAATACAAAATATAATTTTATCAAAAAAATATTTCAAAATTTTATTTTTTTGTGTTCTATTAAAAAGCAATTTTCGTAAAATACAAAAAAACAGGTTATTTTTTATTTAAATAAAAGTAAGTCATATTTTATTATTTATTTATTATATTATGAGCTAAATCTCACGGTATTTATTATTTTTTTTTCTTTTTTGAAATGAAGGTCGTTACATTACTTATTATATGTTGAGTAATAAAATGCATAAAAAAATCGTCGGTTGAACGGTTAAATGTGTCATTTAAATGTTACATTGTAGTGACAGTAAGTTAAAAAAAATGTAATTTTTGGGCTATAATTTTAAAATTTGTTGAGTTCTACACAAAAGATCGAGTATGGAATTTTTGAGGATTCACTTGATCTTTCAATATCCATCTCCGTAATAATACAAGTCTGGCGCCAAAACTTAATTTAACATCTGGTCCCGTATACTTTTTTATTTTGTGATTGTATTTTTTGGGATGTTGAAATTTTATACACACACCTGGCCAACTATCTATTTGGACAGGTTTTTATTTTCGTAATTTACATTGTAATTTTTTGAAGCTAACTTCCGAAATTGGTTTTTAAAAAATTTTGATAATAATTGTAAGCATTTGCATGCGGTTTTTTTTTGTTGCTAATTTACATTTTGCAAATTAAAATTTTTTTAAAAATATACACAAAGTCTTTACTTTCGTAGCTGTTTTTTGATTTTCAGCTTCAAAATAATTGCCAATTTGATGAGCAATTTGCCTTAAATAATCATTTGTTTTTGTTTTTACTTTTATTATAACCTTAAATTTAAAAAAAATTTCAAAATAAATATAAACATTTAGTCATGAACCTAATCTCGTGTTACAGAATTCTCAAATCTGGGGCTAAAAAATCGCATTGAAGCAAACTAAGGAATTAGAGCTTTAATTTACTATCCATGTGATCAGAAAATCAAAACGATTTTCAGTAATGCAAGGGGTAAAACAGGTTTTTTATGGGAAATGGGTAAAAACAAAAAATTTATTTTCTAGAGCCCAAATTCAAATTTTTTACAAACTGTTTTACCATCTGGAACTCAACTTATGGAGTGGGAGGGGCGCACTCCCGAGTTATTTACGTCAGTCTGCGTCGGTTCGTACGCAGAAAGAAACAAAAATTTCACCCATGGCCAAATTTTTCCAGCTTCAAAAATTTTGAAATTTAATTTTCAAGCTGTCGATAAAACGAGATAAAATCAGTTTCTACATTACCGACCAGTCATCTACCAAAAACTTTCTTTTCTTTATCTTAACAATTACAAAAATGTAATTTAATTTATTAAAAAAAAAACTATTTAGCATTATCTTGATTCCAAATAATAATAATAATAATAATTTTATGTATTTATTCTAAAAAATCGTGCAACGCTAAACGAACATAATCATAATAATATATCTTTTCGATTTCATCAACATTTATTAAAGACGATAAATAGAAGTGAAAGGATAAACTTTAATGCAATTTGAAAAAAAAAAAAAAAAAAAAAAAAAAAAAAAAAAAACAAGTAAAGGTCTTTAACTGACATTATAATATTGTAAAAAAATAACAAAATACCATTTGATTTTAATGATGAAAAATACAAACAAAATCTAACATGTATTGTTTTTTTTTTTTTTTAAAAAAAGAGAAATTTTTTTTTTATTTAATGTCTATTATTTATTTAAACGTTATTTTATACAATGTATTAAACAAGAAAGTAGTAATTAATTTAAAAGTATAAAATTTAATGAAGCATTTTTTATTATTTTTTAAATTTTAATTACCATAAATGGTTATATTATTGTTGGTGTGTGATAAAATGTTTTTTAGCATAACCAAAAAAAGATTTATTTTGTTTAATTATTTAATTTTTTTAAATGTATATTTTAATTTTGTGGTGTAGAAAGTTTTTTGGTTTGTCGAAGGTTTTAGAATCTACTTTACCGACATTAAACTGTTGCCAGAAAGCATAAATTTTCCAGCCTTCTATTGCCCCAATTTGCAATTCACTATTCTCGGAAGCGAAGCTAAATAATGTAAATGAATTTTGGGCCATTCTTTATTTTTCTGGCCACGAATCGTAATATGTTTAATATAAAATTTTGAAGTTACAAACAGGTAATTTGTAAAATTTTATTCAGACAAACAATGATGCAATTTACGTTAATTATCTTAATTAACATCCTTTGGAAAAGTTGTTTACATTGGTTTTAGATAAAGATCTATTCTTTGTTTAATTTTTAAAACAATTAGGCTAATTAATACTGCGTAAAAAAAGAAACTGATTAAAATTTATTGACTTATTGACAATTTAAGACCTTTGTTTACTTTCTCTTAACTTTATCCTACGACAAATAAGGGGATGTAAATTCACCCCTACAAATTTGACGATTTAATTAATGATTTTCTTTGGTTACCCTAATGAAAATATGCATGGCGATTAAAAATAAATTATGTCGGTATTACAGGTTTCTGTAAAGTAAGGTAGGCCCTTAAATACTGTTTTAATGAAATTCATAAATGGAAAATAGGAAATTTGCCTGGAAATTTGAATAGCAAAATCAATCAATAGTGTATTTAATTTGAAAATGTCCTTTTCATGATTCCAGTGATGTTTTTAAGTAACTTATTTTTCTTGTTTTTAAAACAGTTTGGCCTTTTTGCAAAGTAAGATAATTGAGAAATACTTAGTCAAAAATTTAAACAAGTATCAAGACTTGTAGCTTTATGCCCTTAAGAGTTTTATTGTCAATGAATCGAAGAATAAATAATGGAAACCTAAGTTTGTTGCCTCGAGCCTGGACTTCAGTGTAATATTAAAAAAGATGTTAGATATAATTAACAGCTTTATTAATACGAAAATAGCCTATAATTATAATATAAATATTAGTTTTCCATAAATAAAACATTCGTAAATCAGTTCCTGTTGAAAAAACGACGAAAACAAGGAAATAACCAAAATCAAGATAAACAAAAAATTCGCAATCAGTATAATATACAATAATTCTAAAATTAGAAAACTGATATTGCAAAAAAAATATATTTGAATACAATTAATAAATAAATGAAAAAAAAAAATTAAATTAAAAAACAATTAGTCAAAATATTAAAACTTGTCACTTAAAAATATCTTTCAACAAAATCAGTAAATTGAGGTGATAAATATATAAAATAAAATTGCAAATCGCGCGCATAAAAATCTATTATTAGGGTGAGATATTATTATTATTACTAATACATAGTACGAGAAAGAAATAAAGAAGAGGACGTTGACACTGAGATTCATGACACGTTAAAAAAAAAAATTGTATCTTTATGAACGTATTACGTAATAAAAATAGACAGACAGATTTTTTTTTTTTAATAAAACTTTTTTTTTTTTAATAAATTTTAAAAAGTAGGCTAAAAATGAGCGTTGAAAGAGAATTTTTTGGTTTATGGATGTTTATAAAATTTAATTATAAGCATTTTTTAAATTACTTTTTTAAAATATAATATGGAATGACGTAAATTATAAATTTTTGTTTATTTACTTAAAAAATAATGTTGCACGCGTATAACATAAAATATGATGAATTTTTTAAAAATTTGAAGGAAAATTTGAAGGCGTTCAAAAAAATAAAAATTTATATGGGTCGTAATGACCTATATAAAACCCAAATAAAATCCATTTTTGCAAAAATTACAATTCTGGCAGAAATTTAAAAATTGGTCATTTTTGGACAAATATGGTTTGTTAGTTTAGTAAATATTAACGTTAAGAGAATTACTGATACTTAAACACAAAAAATGAGACCAACTGGAAGGTACTTAGTTGAGATGAAAGGTAGCAGCGTCATTCAGAAGATAAAAAACCCTATCTTGTAGCATAGGACCCTGCTAGGGAGTCCAATTTCTAGGCTCAGATAAACTGAGAATATGGGGGATGTTTTTTCAACTACTAAAACCTCTCCTAAAACCTTCCCAAACAATTGATACTCCCCTTGTGAGTCAAACTAACAAAATTTCAAAATTTGCAAATTCAAATAAAATTAATTTGCTCTAGTATCGTATATCCATAAAATTACAAGTTATACATAAAAAATCATAAATTTTAATGAACACTAATTTTGCCTTAAAATAACAAATGACCAATTGTTTTTACACGTGTCAGATAAATATAAAAAATAAAAAATAGATTAATTTATAAAAAAATTATAATAATATAAAAAATTGCATAATATTTTTTTTTTTTTTAATCTTTAGTTCTTATTAATTTATATAATAAAATTTATTTTTACTACTACTACTACTACTACTATAATTAAGATAAACAATTTTTCAATAAGAATTCCAAAATAAAAAAAAATGTAATTTTGTAAAATTGCCAAAAAATAAATTATTAAATTGAATAAAATAAATTAGTTTTTTCATCTATTTTTTTCTTATCACTTAACGAAAGTATTAAATGTAATCTATTTAAGTTTGATAAAAAAAAAAAAGTTTATTTTAGAATTTTTTTTATTTTTTGTCTGCTTTTAGCTGAGTATTTACATAATGATTATTATTTATATTTTTTATCAGAACGTCCTTGTTTTTGCATTTATTTTTTTACTTGCATTTAATGTTATTATTATTTTATGAGTTTTTTGACTGAAACAAAAAATTATTTATCTAAAAATAGAATCTAACTCTATTTAGTGACTCAGAATAATTTATTTGAGAGACTGATCCCGGAGAAGTATAGTGATTTGGTCCCAGGTACCAAACCTAGCCTAAGTAGTAGCATCACGTTGGAATTAAATATAAAAAAATAATTTTTATTCAGTTAGTTAATTTAAAGTTTGAAATCGTTTGAATTGTACGATCGATTTATTTTATTGAATTAAAATGAAATTGAGTAAATTGAAAGAAAATTATCACAGTCGATTAAATTAATTAAAAATAATTTTACAAATTATTTAATTTTTTTTTCAAATAAAACTTTTGCTTGGATTTCGAAAGCATATCTGATAAATTTAATTATTTTTCATAATAGGCTGTATCAATTATCTATTTTCTACCCTCGGGCGATCATTTTTTTCGCTTTTAATGAAAATTGTGTAAAAAATTCTATTTTTCTCCCTTGTTTAACAAATAGCTATTTTTATCTGATTTCAAGGTAAATCGAACTACTTTCACTACCATCAATTTTCTTCTAATTTTCTTAGGCATCAAATTAAAGAAACACACAAAAGTGACCTAAGATAATTTTCAAAAATTTTTTATTTCTTGTCTTTCTTCAACTGTAAATACCAGGTAAATACATAACGATTATGATTTTTATTTTTGCATCAAAACCTCCCTCCTTGCTGCATTTTTTCCAAAGCATGGATTCAACAATAACATTACTAAATAAGTCTTTTTTGACTGAAAAAAATGTTTCATTCATCTAAAAAAGTCTCTTAATTAATTTATTTTTTTAAAAAATGATTATCATCCTGATACCAACTGATAAGAATTTTTATTTTTCCGAAAAAATAGTATATGCTAATTATTTTCATTAATTAATAATTATAAACTTCCTCTATTTTCTTATCCTGTACGTCAATGCAATTGTTTTATTTTTAAAATCAATTGCATGTACAATTTAATGCATAAAAAAATATTTTTTTAAAATCACTTTTTTTGAGAAAAAATCCATAAATTATCATAATCAGCAAATTACGACAAAACTTAGACAGAATCTCAAATAAATATTCGAAAAAATCTTTTCTTAACCAACGATTTAAAGATATTAAATATTTCCTTGAAGATTCATAAAAAAAAACACAAACAACCGTATGATTACAATTAAATGAAAATATTTATAGATCATAGTATTGGTGTTATAAACTAATGTTATTTTTTTACAATTTTTTATGACCTTGCTGGTTAAGCAAAAAATAATATGTTGAACTATTGATGAAGAATTTTTTTTTTTAAGATTGAAATCAATAAATAATTATTATCTCATCAGTAAATATTAAATTACGTATTGTTTTTTATCTCTGCTGTTAAATATTCAGTAGTTCTCTGAGTTTTTGTGAATTTTGAATTTAAAATTCTTGAGATATATAAATTTTTTTCTGTGTATTCTGAAGCTTTGTTAATTTAGGCTGTTTGTTGTAATTCAAACTTAGTTCAAAATTTAACTAAAATTCATCCAGTTCATTAATTCAAAGCAAAATTATATTTATGGCCTCAAGGGAGAAATGAGGAGCGGTTTTTTCTTTTTTCTCTAATTGGCCTGATAATTCAACTGTTGCTCTTTTATTTAGAATTTAAGAAACTATTATTTATTATCAACTGCTGGCTGATACTCTGGAATTGCAGATTGGAGTTGTCTTAAAATGATTTTTGTTTTGAATAATGCCTAAATATTCTTAATAATTTCTTGGTGTTTAATGAATGCTCATTCTTTCATTAATTACTTTTGATTGAATTAATCCAAAATATGATAATTTTCTATAATTTTTAAAATTATTAGAGTTCAATTTTCATTCTATTTTCTAAAGACTAAATTTTAAGTTACAAAATTTGCAGATAAAAATATTTCAATAATCCAAAAATTAACTTTTATTCTCAAACAATATTTATGTAACCAAAACTGTATCACGCATGTCATTATTTCATAATTTCAATTTTTACAAAATTCTATAATGCGGAAACAATATTTTTGATAGATTCAAACAAACTAACTGTACCTCACATTTTGACTTCAAAGATGATCTTTGATGATTCTAAACCTAAGACTTTCTTTAAAGTCTCTATAGAATCATCAAACAATAAAACTTTATCAATAGGTTTCAATGCCTCAAAGAATCTTTTCATAAATATTGAATGACCAAATGAACTTTACAACTCGTGAACTTGTAAAATAAATTTAAATTACCTTAAGGTCAACATAATTTTCAGCATTGCCAGGAATCGGTCAAGGCATTTCAAGTAATGTATTTTTTAGAATATCGAGTGAATAATTACAATGCAGCAAAATTATTTTTTAACAATTGATTTTTTTGTTTTTTTAACAGATTTTAAAAAATTTAACAAAATAGGCTCTATGTCGCAGCTAAACATACTTTTATGAATAGGCTATTCGTTATACAAGGAGAGAAAGTAGATGATTGCTCCGTGGAAACTTAAAACCATATGAAAATGCATTTCGTCGGCGAAAGTTTAATTTAATTTTATTTTTTTGGGACAGAAAGTAGTCATTTTTTTCTCTAAAATTTGGCATGCAAATTATTTTAGTTTTTTTCGAATAAGCTACCCAGAAACTACAAAATTACTTCTCGAAAAATCGATTAAATTAAAAAACTCTTCAATAACAAAAAAATAATACCAAGAACACTAATCCAAATTAAAAAAATAATTTAAAACGCACTGGCTTGGAAATAAAATTTAATTGAACAAGTGTTTTAAATTCGATAAAAACAATATTATTCTGATAAGATCAATAAATAATTGATTAACCAAAATTTAAAAATTTTATTACTCGTTTCAAAATTTAAAAAAATCCTTACCCCATTTTTGCGTATTTCCTTTCTTCTAGCAACAGCAGCATGATGTGGTTTTAGATGATCATTTTTGACATTAGAATTATGTTGATTTTGATTAGATTTTTGATAAGAATAAGGTTTAACAGATTGTGGCCTTTGCTGTTGTTGTTGATGTTGTTGTTGTTTTTGATTATGTTCAGCAATAGATTTTCTCAATTCTGGTGTTTCGATAAGCGAAGTAACTCTTTTTTTAACAACTGTTGCTGGTACTGCATTTGGATTTGATGTCATTGTGATAGTCATTGTTGTTATTTCTTTAGGTTGATTAATACCATTCGAATTACTTCCTTGAGCTAATGACGTGTTTGTGCTATTTGTCGTTGTTGTTGTTGTGGTTGTATTAGTTAACGGTGCAGTTGTAAAACTAGCAAGTGCTGCTTTATTTGTAATAACAGAAGGTGAATTATTATAATTATTAGAACAAATTTCTTCAACTGTCTCTTCTTTCTCTTTTATCGGCCTTTCTCTATCAACCCTTCTGTTAGCTAAATCATTGTGCATTGGTGGTGCCTTTCTTGGTGTAGTCGAAGTGTCTCTGTGACTTTTTGTTCTTCTAAGTAATCTTCTAACAGTATTTTTAACAGTTGCTGCAATATGCGTACCACCAGTATTATTATTAGCACCTGAAGTTGTCGTTGTTGGTGGTGTGGGTGAATCTAATACATCAAAACCAGTATCAATTGGTGCTGTTTTATTTGGATAATATGATTGATTACGATTATTATTTCTTTTAGTTTCTTTTGGAGAATCTTTTGATTGGTTAAACATCCAATCTGACGTTTTTGTTTGATGACCGTTCGGACCGATCCTGCTGGATCGCCGAAACGATCGTCTTATAAAATCCGTGATGGCAGTTATTTTGGAGCCTCCTTTATGAGGCTCCTTTTCTTTAATTAGCTTAATTTTGAAAGATTTTTTTATTTTAATTCAACACTTTTTTTTATATTTCAATTTAATTTTAATTACTTTTTAGGTTAGGTTTACTTTAAACACTTGTATTATAAATAGCACATTTTAGATTCAAATAATAAAATCGTTAAAATGTCGATAAATTATGATATTTTAAATACTTTTTTATTAATCTTAACCAATAAACAACAACACATGTGTAAGTAAATAATAAATGCAACAAAAAATAAAAAATTATCTGAAAAAGAAAAAAATTTGTTTTTTTACAATCAGGAAAAAAAATTATTTTTAATACTGTTTTTGATAAACTATAGTTGACCTTTTACTATTGCAAAATATATTGTCTTGTAAAAAACAACTAAGCCTATGCATGTTATAATTTATTATGACGTCAGATCCAATCGTCATTTTTTATTTATAGAAAAAAAAGGGACAGCCTAATATACAATCTATATTACGCTGGTACATAAAATTGAATAAAAATTACTAATTTATCTATTTAATAGTGGGTTTAAAAAAAAGGCGGTAAATTTAAAAAAGATAAAAAAAAACCAGTCAATGATAATGAATATTTAAATAATTAAAAAGACACACACATCTTCTCATATACGTAAGTATAAGAGAGGGCGGTACCAAACACGCAGGAAGTATTGGAATGTTTAATTTTACATGTGTGTGTGTAAAGAGATAGATAAATGAGTGGATCTCCTTGAGTGTCCGTTCCTTTTTTTTATATATAATTCTGTCTTTGTTTATAATATTTATATGAGTAAAAGTTTCTTTATTATTATTGAAGCCTTCTTTTATTTTTCAAAAATTTATATTTAATGAATCAAGTTATTTATTACTAATAATGTCAATTTTTTGTTTGAATTTTGAGTTAATCACTCGAAAAAATATGATTCATGTACCTGACCATAAACAATGTCATTAGATATTCTTATCAATTGATAATTTAACAGTAGCTGAATAAAAAATATTGTGTAATCAGTAAAAAAAATTGATTAGATAATTTTCTAAAAATTATCTGAAATTTTATACCTTTAACTAAAAAAATATTTTTTATGGGTACTGCTGCACCTAGAAAACTCATTTAAATAATAGCCAAGCCTTATTGTTTTGTAAAAATATTATGGAAAAATATTTTATTATTGTTTTTATAGTTACAGAGTAAATAAAATAAAAAATAGAAAGTTTTCGATTTTTAGGTTATGTTTATATTCATAAATTTCAAAATAAAACAAAAAAATTTTACTACTAAATAATTACAAGAACAAGAAAAGACTCCTTATAAATGTCGCAAATTTTAATGAGATTAGCACGCTCTTAATATTTTTTTCTTCTTTCCTACTAATAATAATAATAATAAATTGTACTATATAAGCGAAACTTTTAATTAATAAAAAAAAAATTATAATCCATGCGCATTTGATTATGTTAATATTAGCAAAACAGACAAAGGAATTTTATCGTTTTAGTCGTTACGACTATTACATAAACAGTATTAAAAATAATTATTTATTTTATAAGTATTGGTAATTATCACTTATTAAAATACACTTTTAATTATTTATTCACTTACTTATTAACCAACAAAAAAAAATGCACTGTGTTTTATAAAACTTGTTGCAAAAAAACAAAAAAAAATTTTTAAGAATTTTTATAACCTAAAAAAAATTTTTTTTTTTTGAGTATATTTTTTGTTTTTTTTTTTCTTGATTAAAAAAATAAATATATTGTTAATTTATATTTTTTGTCACGTATTTATTACACGCCAGCAGATTATTCACACACATACACACACACACACTCACACGCATACATAGTTTTAAATTATTATCTAAACACACACATATTTAATTATAAAAATTTATGTTAGACACCAGCTGCCCGATCGCGGGCCTCTTTGTGACTGAACGTGAAAAATGAACGAGAGGAGAGACAGCGATATAAAAGAGTCTCTCCGCATGCAGAGTTAAAAAAATTTTTTTTTTTAAATTCTCTGATGTTGGTAGAATAAAGCGCGATATATGCGGCCCCTTCGATATATTATTCACATTTACACAACCGCGTTTATTCAACTGTGTTAGTGTATATATATTTTTATTCATACACACATACACACATATAAATCATTGTCTATAAGTAATTCTTGTTTAATAGTTGTAATTATTTATTATTATTATTATTGTAAAATGTATGCTTGTGCGCAAAATTATTTTTTTTTCTTTTAAAACTTTAATACTATACTGTGTAATAAACATATTCGAGTGGGAGAAAAGAGCCAAATCGACTATATTATGTAGAAAGCTTTTACTATTAAAACCGTTGGTATGCGGGTCAAGTTTTTAAATTGATGTATATTATGTTTGCTAAAAGTACTATTTTTTTTTTTACTTCTTCTGCTGGCTGGCTGGGTTCTTAATTTTTAAATAATTATTTTTCAGAAGAAATTATATTGCAATTACCTGCTTTTTTTGCTAAAAAAATTATTTGTTACAGAAATGTAGTTTATTAGGTCTAAGTTGTTTGAAATTATTAATAGACATTTTATTTAATGAGTGTTTTGAAATTTAAGAAATATCGTTTAGAGTTTACACTGAGAAATTTATGCATTTGTTACAATTTTATTATATAATTGTTTGAATAGGATTATACATTTGATATGGTCATCACATGGCTCTTTATATTAAATTTTAATGTTTCATATTCATTTTTCTGGTATTGAGTGCCCAGATGATATTTAATTGTGTATTTTACTTGACTTATTACGAATTTTACTAAAGATTTTATTTTTTTTAATTTTTTACCTTTGTCATTTTTAAAAATATTTTTTCTTGCATATACGCTTCTTTATCAAATATCGAAAACCCTAACCTATTTTAATCGTGTATATCAAGAATTACCGAGTTCTCACCATTCATTATTATTATTATTCCGTATCCTCGGTCTTTATATACTTAGTGGAACTTATTTTTAACACTTGCGAGAGAAAAAAAAGCATCTAGCGGTGAATAATTAAAACCATATACCGCGCTAAATTCAAATTCAAAAATCAACTTATTTTAAAACTTTTGTTGAATTTGGCGCTGTATATTAATTCAATTTTCTCCCGCTAGGTGCTGTTTTTCTCTCGCAAGTGTCAAAAATAAGATCCACTAGGTATATAAGGACAGAGAATATAACACACAATAAGAATAATGCTTGGCGAATACTTTCTTGATACACGCGATTAGACTAGATTAGGGTTCGATAATTTATAAATATAAAGATTAAAATCTTTTTATAATTCAAAATAAAATACAGTATTAAACATCTGAGCATCTCATTCCCAAAAAAATGATATTTTGAAAAATTAGAATTAAGTATAATTGAAATGATTAGATCAATTTCATCAAGAGTCTGATTCAATAATCACATCACAGTGATAAACAGCCGTACCATCCACAATATGTGATACTGCGCATGCGCAAACAAATGTTTTTAGAAATGGTAGTACTTTTCGCGATGCAGTTTGGTTATAAAAGTCAAAATTTTATTAAAAGTTAGTACTTTTTTTGTTTTTCACGTAATTTGTTATAGATGATATAAATGCAAAATCTAGGCCCTGATGACATAATATTATCAGGATGGTTATATGCATAATCGTACAAGTATGATTATATAATATCATTGTGATAATTAAATAATTTTCTGAGTGTATTGGATATTTAAATTTGTTAACGCTGTTTTTTTGCAAAAACTCTGCGGGAGATTAAGTCTTGCAAAATTGAATAGTTAGATAGTGTCATAAATTTTTGGGTCAATTTAGTTGTTTTATACATTTGATTATTATTTGCTTATTGAAATTGGCGGTGATTTTATGATGCGGAAATAATTTTGTTTCTACTAGTGGTTAATAAGACTATATTCCAACTTTGAGAGGCCATCATTATTGCCTTTAGAAGAAGAAAAAACAACTCTTGGGCCTGTAATCCGTTGCATTTGTCAAAATAAACGTGTCTAAGACCCGTTTAAGAATATACTATATTAACTGCTTTTTCATATAACTATTTAATGTATCTGAAATCTTAACAACCAATTAGAGTATTGAAATGTTAACGTTTAAAAAAAATTTTTATTTTTAGATAAATTAGCTATAGCTAAGTGATGAAACTGGTGGCTTAAATTTACCATTTTTACTTTACACTAGTCCAAAATTTTTTAAATTCCTCTTGAATTATATAAATTTTATGTTCATTATGAGTATCAAATTAAAATGACTTATAATCTTGGTCAAAAATTTTAAAAATTAGACTCCTGAATTTGAAAGGACAAAATTTTAGAACCAAGCCACCATTTCTTTCCTTGTAGAATTTTCATTATTTTAGCTAAAAATTCCAAACAATTAATCTAATCTGCTAGGAATCAAATGACTTTTTAGCTAAAATTCACTTAAATTTAATTCGGACTAAAAGCCTCATTAGTAAAACAAAAATTCTAATAAATACTTATGACCGATTTCACAGGCCAAAATTGATTTTTCCTTTACTAGAAAAGCAGTTGACCCGAGAGAATGCTAATTAATTGAGACCTTACAACAATAAGTCAATTCAGTTCTAATTCATTCAGATATGCGTGCTTTTGTATAATTAAAATATAAGATATTTACAACCATTTTTTTAATACACTAAAAAACAAAATTGATTTATTCTTTAAAAGACAGACAAATATTAATTTAATTCGACATTTTTACAATAAAATTATATATTTTTCTCAAGAAAATGTCAGAATTTAAATTACTTCATAGACATATTTATCGTTGAATCATCGCATTTTATGAAACAAGAAGAAGACTGTTAATTATAATATCAATAATAAGATAGAAAAAAAAACATTTCAAAATTAAATAAAAAACAAGAATTATAATAAAATTATCTCTTAAACAATAACATATTAACTAAAGGAGTTAAAAATAATTTTCATTGCGGTCATATCTTTTTGGCTTCATTTTTCTCACACATTTTAAAATTTTTAGCCATTACTTTTGTTAGAAAATTTCTGTATTTTATCGTCCATAACAAAAAAAAATTTTTTTAAAGAAATTAATAACCCATTGTTTTGTAAATAATACTCGTTTTTATTTATCTTTTTGTATTTAAGTATATTTATCTCGTCGTCGGATATTTTGTTGTCCTAGTTTTTATATGTGCCAAGATTATTTTATAGATTTTATTAATTCGTTCAATGGAGTTTGCTTTCGGATATATATTAATCATTTGTTATTTTACGCATCTTCGTTTAATAATTTTCATTATCAGTAAATTGGGAGTGTCGTTAGGATGACATAATTTACAAGGGGAGTGTACAAGAGTTGGATCAGTCAGATATTGGCCAACCAACGTATTTTTTTTTGTTTGTGTTGGAAAAAGACTTAAGTTAACTCTAGTTCGGTCTTATAGGCCTCATCGACCTAGGAACCTAGAATAGCGAGTCTCAATATTGGTCAACTCATACACTCTCTTTGTTAGAAAAACTTTTTATTGTATTTTGTTTTTCCTGAGGTATAAGTAAAAGCGTTTTCACTTAGAGAACTTAAGTTATTTCGTAATTCTGGTTTCCATGAACATGCAGTTCCCTCTTTTCAAACTATTTGACGTAGTATTTGACGAGCTTGTAATAAACTTGGATATATAATATTATGAAATTCTTGAGATATTTCTTGCAAGTAAAAATCTGAAAGAATTTTCTTGCTTAAGTTTTTTTGAACCCTAAATATTTGTTTTCGTTTTTCTTGATACTTAGGTGAAATCTTCCTGTGCTTCAATTTCGCTTTTGGCTTAAAATTTTTACAATTTACATTTTTAAAAACTCTGTATTTTCTGGAGCCTGGAAAACTGGAACAGTTATTTTTTTTCAGTTTAGCAACTTTGCAGAAAAAATAGTAAATACTTGCCGTACTTGCCTGTACATTCATGTAAAATATTTGAAAATTCATTCAATTCTCACTTAATGTGAACTCAGAAAAGTAAATTAAAAAATCTGGATAGATAAAAAAATAACCCTTATTTTTCTAGAACAAAAAGGTCAATCAAATAAAACTGAGATATTTTTTCAACTACCTTAAGTTATACAGAAAGTCTAAATCAATTTAGTTATACCTAAATCTCTTGAGCTTTCCTTATAAGCTTCTTCAATTTCTACAGAAGTATATAGAAATATTCCTTTGGGAAACCTGTGAGGTGTCCCACAAAGGTACAATTATTTTCAATGTTACATATATAACAAACTCAATTAATTCTAATCAAAATCCAGTCACGTACATCACTTAAAACAATGAGAGGATTAAAATATCTAGAATTTTTCTTAAAAATCCTTTCTGTTATTTAATTAAACTTTTTCTTGTCTCAAATTATGACAGACTTTTTAAAAAATTTCTTTAAAAAAACTAGGGCAATGTAAAAAGTCCTTTTAAATTTTCTAACATAAAAGCAATAATTTAATAACAGCATTTAGTATCAAGATTTTTAGTTAACAATAGAAATTTTATGCTACATGAATGAAAATTTATAGAAAGAAGAGATGCATCAATTGAAATGTTCCAGCAGATGTTCAGATATATTATATACCTTTTTTTTTAATAATGCAAACTTAAATGGATTGAAAAAATTCAGGACAGATGTTGTTATAAAATTTAAAAAATTTTTTTAAAGAGCAATTTTTGAAGATTTTTTTTGTGTATGTTTTGAGTAGGTACTGTCAAATTGTTTTAAAGAGTAATAAAATTTGCTTGAATTACTTAAAAATTCAAAAACTTCAAAAACTTCTTATTAAACACAGTCGATAATTCAGTTATTGACTCGGTTATTGATCAAATACAGCGAATAGCTCTAAAAATTACACTCCGCAAGAATCATTAATCCTACAAAATAAGTTGTCAATTTAATTATTTTTCAAAAAATAAAGTATAAATATAAAAACTTAATTTAAGAATTAAAAAAAAAATTTTTAAATACTTTTAATCTGGATTTAAAGAAAATAAAAAAGGGTGAAAGTATGTCGATATTTAATAACAAAAATTTTTTTAAAGATTTAGCAAGGATTATAAGCTTTTATATTATTTATCTGTCAATTAAATTTATATATTAATTAATTAGTTATTTATTATTATGTGAGTTAATAATTATCTAATATTACGTTTTATGGATTAAGATTAGAGTGAAGATATATTTTTTTGTATTAGTATCTCGATTAGTATGATGTAATTTTAATTTTTTTGATAATTAATAAAATATTAATTTTTTTGTTGTTGTGAGAGATGAGTTATGAAAATTTGTCGTCATGTGTTTTAGAGATTAAATAGTCGTAAAAATTGTAGACACTTAAAAGTTAGCCAATAATTTAAAAAAAGCCCGGGAATAGCCTAGATTTTTAGATTAGCCCAAAAATTAGTAAGTTTACATGTAACATTTTTTTTGGTATTTGGATTTTAGTGGCATTGTAAATAGTGAGCTTCATTAGCCCTCCAGAACCCTGATATCGAAAAATATATAAACCGAGTATAGTTTGGCCTAATCTAAAAATCTAGTCTACTTCAAGACGTCAAATTATAATTTTGTTTCCAAAAATTGACCAACTTTGTAGACCTCAGGTAGACCTAAACCTTTTATTTGATAAAAATAAAGATACTAGAACATTTTTTTTGATTATTTTTAGCTCTATCCTAACAATTTAAAGCAAATTAGCCTTCAAAACGTATATAATACTCTTAAACACACTTGCATTTCGTAGTTCCTTCCAATCTCAAACAAAAAACAAAGAGGTATCCTAATTAGTAGTAGATCTCTATATCCGAAGAGCAACAGCATCAATAACAACCTTGTGCTACACCAGAATAGGCATAAAAATGGTAACACATACTGACAAGAAAGGTCGAAATACACAGGAAGTAAACAATTTTAAAAACCTGATCACGACTTAAAATCTTCCAAACTTTAACTATAACTTAACAACAAAAAATCATTCAATCAATTAACTAACTAACAGTAACAGCCTCAAATTAAATATTTACAGATAATAATAAAAAAAATGTCATCTTTTAAATCGTTTAACCTTCGATACGTTAAATATATCGATTTTATTTTCTTTTCTCCAATTTTTTATTACACGTGTAAAAATTAAGTATAAGTTGGAAAAAAAATTTTTTTCTTGATATTTTCTCTTAGTTGTTTTGTGCAGGTATTTTACAAACAAAAACTCGTGTCTTGATTACTAATTTTTACTTGTGCGTGTGTGTGAAAAACAAAAGACAAAAATTTAGTAATTTTTTTGTATTAAAATAAAAGTGACAAATGTATTAGAGATTTTATTAAGATTTTTTTTTTATTTCCTAGAATTAATTAATCACGTGAAAATTATTATTAATTAATAAGCGTTAGTGTGTGTGTAACTAAATTGTAATTAAATTATAATCAACAAGTTCATAAATTAAAAAATTCGAAAACAAAAAAATTTTTTTTTCTAAAATTTCAAAAATTAAATTAGATTATTTACCCTACACTCAAAAAAATTATTTAACAACTCAAACAGTCACACACCGCCATCTATCGTTAAAAACTCGAACCACCTCAAAAAATAATAATAATAACAGTAAAAAAAAAGATATCTGCGCGCGTTTATTTATTTTTTTTTGTTTTGATTCTTTTTTTTAACAAATAAATACACTCTTGCAACAGAAAACTCTTACCAGCTGACTTTTATAAGAATAGTAGTCTTTTTACACACATACTTTTTTTTATAAAAGGGATTGTACTTTTCTTTCTTTTTTTTTTATCGATAAAATATTATTATTAAACAAAGTAAAATTATTGAAAAAAATGTATGGAAATTTTATTTTCATTCTAATATTTATTGAACAAGTAAAATTAATAAATTGATTTTTTTTTTACTTACAATTTTTTCTTTTTTCCATAATAGGATAATTTGCACGTGTTTTTTTTGTGTACTCAATAATTTATTTTATTTGCATGTGAATAAACAATTCAATTTAATGTAAAAATTTTTTTTAAAATAAATATTACTTTTTTTAATATTTAAGTTTTTTTCAATATTGAGCATAAGTTTTGGTAATTAAAGAAAAAAAATTTGTTAAAAGTTTAAGTTTTTGTTGTTCAGATAATTTTTAGCTTGGATATTAATTTTATTAAATAAGTGTAAGATAGTTTGGATGCAAGAAAATTTTCAGTAAACCAAGATCTTTGACACTGTTAAATGTGGTTTTTAATCAGGTCTTTTAACCATTTTAGTTATTAAGCTTGATTTTTCAGAAAGTATCTTTGATGACATAAATATAATTATGGCACTTTTAAGTAGGTTTCATGAGTGTGGTTTTCTATAATTTTAAATGATTTTCCTTTTACAATATTAGCTAGATACAAGGTACTGGTTGATCTTGATGGTAGAGTACTTGTTTACAAAATTAGGAGTTTTTTAGGGTTCTGATATGGGACTTTAGGATTGTTTTTCTATTGGGTAAATTTTATAAAGAAAAAAAAAAGAATTGGTGATTTGATATTCTAATTTGGATATCCAAGTGTATTTTTAATTACTTTAAGCATGTACTGATTGACTCAAAAATCACTGAAAACTTAGATAATTTCGTTTGGTGTCAAATTCTGGTCTGAATTTTGGATTTTAAAAATGAAACTATTCATCTGGTCATACTTTAGAAAAAAACTGATTAACTCAATCCATCAATCTTTAGAGCCCATAATATTAAGTTCTGATTCCGAAATGATCGTGAAATTAGATCATGCTTAGATTTATCATGCTACCTTTCATTAATTAGTATAATGTAAAGAGATGATATACTTTATTATATAGCTTTCAGAATTCATTTCACTTGCGAGAATAATTTTAATGAAATTATTAATATGCATCCCACCTCTAAATTTTCAATTTCACAATCAAAAACATTTTTGACTTACAACCAATTAAAAAAATTACTCAATTAAATTAATTTTATGCATGTATAAATAAATATGACAAAATTTTCTTATTAAAAATTAAATAATATGAATAAAAAAAAAAAGAATGAGATAAGATAAAAAAAATAAAAATCAATACATGTTTAAATTATATCTATTTGTATATGAAATAATAATAATAATAACAATAAACGTGATATATACAGAACTTTGATATTTTCATTGAAAAATATTATAATAATAATAGAGGTCAATTTATTATTATTGTTATCAGTTATCACAAATAATTATATAAAATAATCATTCAAGAAATATATTTTTTTATATAATTAAATTAATTAATTAGACGAAATTTTTAGTTGAAATATTTTTCGTTAAACATTAACGTCACATATTTAATTAATCTTGTAAACGTGACTGATTTTAATTTTAAAAAAAGAACTTTCAAAAAAAATTTTATTTATGCTAAAACTTCCATGATGCAAATTTTTATCAATTGGTTTCTTTCAAGTACTTTTTATGTTAAAAGACATTAAAATGTCAACTTCATACTAAATAAAGTGTATTTTTAAAAAAATTATGACGTCAATATCACATAGTATATAATATAGTATAGTAATATTTAAATATTTAACCAAAAAAAATATAAAGATATAATTTTACGTTACATATGACAAGATAATTAATTAATTAATTAATTATTTAAAAAATATAGAAAAATTGATTTATGTAATATTTAATATTATTATAAATTTTAATTAGTGTTTATGTATTGTAATAATTGTTAAATCAACATATAATTGTTATTACATAATTTATGCATTAGCATTAATTAACACCACATTTTAATTTATTCAATAAACTTTTAATGACTTTTTTTACAAAATTGACATTTTAATGATTTAAATAGAAACAATGTGCATTTTTTAATTTTTAGATGTACAATTATTTTAGTTTTAATTATATGGAATTAAATTTATATTAGGGAAATATAGAATATATATTTTAATTAAATTTGGTAGGTTGTGTTGTTATTGTAGATGGCGCTTTTTTCTCGAACGAGAAATGCACTTCCAATAGTATAAATAAGGCTATCACACACCGTATAAAAATAACTGCTGACAAATCAGAAGCAATCATTTTTACACGAGGTCTAAAAGGTGACGATGTTGACCCTCCGAAATAAAATAACGTTCCGATTGATTGGAAGCGCAGCGTCAAGTATCTGGGAGTTACTCTTGATAGTCAATTAAATTTTTGTAAACATATCACAAATAAATGAAATGACACCTACGGTGTAATTGGCAAACTTATGCCGATATTAAAGTGTCATTCTTATTAACTTATAATTTTGGACTTGCAGGACCTATTTTAAACGTAGGAGAAGAAGACAGCTATTCTATAACTATCAATATCTCTTATCCATCCCTGTCCTATCTCCTACGCCTTTTATCTACAAGGCATTTAAACCAAAGTTATCATTAATTAAATTTCATTCAGTTTTTTCCCCACGTGGGGTTTTCGCCTGATTATTCATAACAACTATCACCCGTCATTTTTCTTCCAATTTTTATGATAGAGTGTAAACGCATAACAATGTGACGCACTCAATACCTCTAAATCAAGATTACTTCATTTCTAACGGAGAGGAACAATGCAGATGCATACTTGTATGCAGGTGCTTGCGTCGCGCCTTCGGTGGTTGTTCCTCACGGAAAATAGCGAGGAGGGGCTATTTTTTTCCTAAAAAAAAAATTTTTCTAAAGGCGCCCTTCGGTATCGTGGCAGCACCAATAGCGCTGGTATTATTATAAGTAAATAGTTGGTATCGTGAGAGTGCCAACTTAGGCACATTCTACAATCATCCGGTAAACTCTTGCGGTTTTCCGCTAGAAATCCGCAAGTCAGTGGTGCCAACTTGACATAAATAAATACACATGTTTATTTTATTTTATTATTTAGTTTCGGTTGGCGCCACTACCTTGCGAACCTCTAGCGGACGACCGCAAAAGTTTACCGGATGATTGCAGAATATTTCTTATTCTTTTTGAGTGAAGACTTTAAATCGCTACCCTGATTTCACGTGATTCACCGAGTGCTTCAAAAGTTATTTTCTTTATTATTTCTATGAAAAAATCAATTTTAAGAATCTCGAGGGAGCTAAAAAAGCCAATTAGAGGAGCACAGCACTGGAATACAATTTACTTAATTTGCAATTTCCCTATTTTTTATCCGTTACGTGATTTCAAATCATAATATCCACCTGCTGTTTGGATTACATAAAAAAGCTAACAGTTTGTAACTTGAGTCTAGTCAAGACTGTTTTTAAGACTTCCTTTTTTTTAAATTTATGCTTGTCAATTTCTACCCCTTATGAAATAACGCATGCTAATTTGCAGCAAATTACTATTTATTTTAATTTTAAAAAATTAACTTGTTCTAAAATGAAATAAAATTTATTTATTACAAATGATTAATTAAAATTAGTTAACAAAGAAAGGCTAATATCTGGATTAATCAAATTGACTCATGCTATAGAGAAATTTTCGAGGAAATTTTATTTGTCCGGAAACCACGTTTTATTAGGATACCAATATCAGGGTCAATATGGAGTTTATGTTCGACTTCATGTCAATTTCGGACTTACTTTGGATGGTCATTTACGTACCTGTTTACGTACGATTCGTGGCATTCTTTAATTCAAAAATTTGGGAGATATTTTTTTCAGTAAAAAATTTTACATTAAAATTTAAATTCAGTCAAATCTATTTAGCCTTTTCTTTATTAAACATTTGAAATACACAAAAAAAAAATCATTTTAAAAAGTACAAACCTTTGAGTTAGTGACGTGGTCGGCGGGAACGGATTCCGGTACGGTTTGCAGGGTACTCCGCATACTAGCGGACATTGTAGGCAAGCCAGGTTCACTGCCTTAAACCCTCCAACCGTATGGCAATCTGCTCTCTCCCCCTAAGCCTGAAACAACAAAAATTGTATTTTCGCTGCATATTTATTTTGTTTAAACTATTTTAATTTTAATTGAAATCAATTTACTTTACGAAGGTCAATTTTTTTTGTAATTTGATACTTATTTTATTGTTACATATTAGTTTTACAAAACAAATATCAAATTTGTCATAATTTTAGTTTAACTAACTAAAACGTACGAAATAATTTGTCTTAATTAAGAAAAATTTTTTATTTTTTGTGAAAAGGATTTGACATAACAATTATAATGAATCATATATTTATAGGTAAATTTCTGTATCATAAAACAAGAACAAAAGACTTGTATTATTCATATTAAATTTTATTATGTACACACACAGGTATACAAAAGTAACAGGTACAAGTAGTAAAAATATTTGTATTATGCAGTAGTTTACAATTAAAATTATTAAAGATGCATAAAAATAAATCATAACAAAAGAAAAAAGACATTAAAATTTTTTTAATTACGTAATTGCAATATTATACATATTTTTTGATGAATTATTGTTATCTGTAATAGTATAGCTGACTATTATGTTATTTGAATTTTAAGCTTAAGTATTTTGCATGAAGTTTTTTAATAATAAACTGAATTTTAATTCAATGGAATATGAAAATTGTATTTTGTAAAAAATACTGGTGAGTTTTCCTAAGATAATGGAAAAATTTTATTTATGGGGTGGTGATTGGTGATCAGTTAATTTTTGAGAATTTAGTACCTAAGAGGTAAAATAGAGAGGTGGGTTGAGGGGTTGTGTGATTGGGATATATTTGGTTGATACCTTGAAAATTATTTTGACTTTTGGTTGCAGAAAATTTATAGAGCAACTATTTACAAATATTGGAAAATGAAAAAATCACTGACCAGGTTTACAACCAACTTAATTGTCAAAAAAAGCTTTTAACTTGTCAAATTAAAATTTCAGAGCTAGATTTAGGCTAAAAACAACACACCACGACCAATTAAGGGTATCAGATTCAAAACCTAATTTACATTTTGGGGTTCTGGAAATAATAACAAAAGATTATCAAAACTTAAACCTTCTGGGTAGAATCAAATCAAAAAAATTTGAAAACTCATAACTAAACCTAACCTAAAAAAAAATTGTCTTTTAATTAAAGCGACTTTACAGTGAATTTAAATTAAATTAATATTTGTTAATTTATTTAAAAGGTTAACCTAACTCAATTATTTTAGAAGTTACTATAAATTACCTAACACACAGGAGATGTTTTAACTTATGTACATAGCTTTTTGAATCGATAATAATAATAATAAGTAAAATACTTATTATTTAGAAGTTTTAATCAAAATTAGATAAAATAAGAAAAGTTTTTAATCAAGAGATTTCCAACAATACAAAACATTATTTTTACTGTACTGTATTTACTAAATATTTTTATTAAATTATGATAACAAAATTATTTAATAATATTTTTTAAAAAGTTTGATTTTTCTCTTAAAATAACTTTTTTTTTTTTCATTATTTAAAATTAGATTAATTTTTATTGTAAAAAATATGCAAGGAATTTTTAATTTATGAAATATTATAACCTAGTTTTTCATTTTTCTTCTCTATAATAATGAGCTTATTATTATTATTATTAAAAGCATATTATATTACTTTTATAATATGCAAAAAACTTTGTTAAAACAAAAAAAAATTTTTAATAATAATAATAATTATTAACAGCATAATCTTCATATTTTAGTAAAATGTATTATTTATTCTCTTTTAACATTTTAGTTTTCAATTATTCAAGCTGGTCAATTAAAACTTTAGCAAGAAGAATGAATTTTTGGTAATTGAAAATTTGACGCAAAAATTTGTCAGTCAGACTCGGTTTTATATAACTCAGATAACTGACTTTGCCAAATTACAAATTAATTCATCCCTTTTTGAAGTTCCAAACAAATAAATATCTAACATAAATCTCTAAATTCCCTTCATTTATTGCAAATGTTGTCACATCAGATTTTTTTGATCATTTATTCCTCAAACTTTCTTTTTATATATTTTTCTTTTTCCAGTATTATACTCTGACTCACATTTTTATGTTTTATATAACATTCCAAATATCTTGACTCAGCATTTATTCCATTCCAAGTTTGTTTTGTTGGTACTTTGCTTGATATTATGATTTACTTTTTGTTATCTAGATTTTTCTTATTTTTAAGGCACAAATCCTCTCTTTGTTTGGTCACAGATTTTGCTATCATTTGTAACTTTTTATTTTTAAAATTTTATTACATTTTTTCTTCATATTGCTGGTTGCAGATTCTTTGTTTTGTGTATTTTTTTTCTTTTGTGGAGTTTAGATATTTTTCATTTTTTGACGAACATTTTGAAAATTGATATTTACAGACTATTTTGCGTGTATCTAAATTTTTAGGTTCATATTTTTCAGTTTCCATCTCCATTACAATTCTAGTTTAAGCTTGAAGTTTTCAATAATTTTTCTTAATTTAAACATTAATAAGTTCTAACACAAAATTCAAATAAATAACAAATTTAATCGAAATTTAACATAGAAAACGATGCTATAGTTGTTAAAACTTGCTTAATTTTCTATCCAATTTTGAAGACAAATGAAATAAATTAAATTTATTTCAAACAACGCAGGAACAAACGTCATTAGCTTTGATTTTGTAAAAGTGTTTGTTCACTTATATCAGTTTCTGTTATTTAGTAAATTAATCAAACTGAGTAATAGTGGGTAGGTATTAGGGAAGAATCATGTCATGCTGTGTTGATTTATAGAAAACTAACTCTGGATTATATTTTTATAGAGGGGTGAAAATGAAAAGCATAAAAAAGATTAGCAAAATTTTTGGTCTAATAAATCTAAAATTTTGAAAACAAAAATTAAAATTTTGGATGTACTTAATACAGGAAATTCCATTTACAAATTGGATTTAATTTTATTGAATTTCTCATTAATTTTGTAGCAACCCTTGTTAGATTGACTTATTATGTTTAAATTGTATAGAAAACTTTTCCCTTTGGATATAACAGTTAGAAAATGTTTTGTTGAAATTATTAATTATCTTGTGTTTTTAAATACTTAAATGTGGTTTTAGAGTTTTCTGGAGGAGTTCAAAAGCTATTTTACAGAATAAATAATATTTTTAAATTCTGTTTTTTTTCATTGATGTGAAAAGAACGTAGTAAACCTATTTTTCAATAATTAAAATTCGTTGTAATATTGATAAATCCCCTTCATTTATATAATAGAAAAAATATTACTTTTCACAATTTTTCAAACTACCAATCAAAAATAATTGAATTGACCCATTAAAAAAAAATAAAAATTAACAAAAATATTCTCATTAAAAAACAAAATTAACACAGCAAGGCAAAATAATCAAAAATTAATAAATTTTCTTATCGAAGAAAAATATTTAACCTCGTTCATCAAAATTGTCATTTCCTCGAATAAACATTTTCTCATTTATCTTTCTCTCTAACAATAATGATTGACCTAATAGATGAATGACATACAATTTAAAAAAAAAAATTATCTGTTTTTTTATTATTATTTTTGATTTGAAATGGCGAAAAATCATGTCAATAATAATAATTTTCTTTTCCACTGCTATTATCTTTAAAACAAACTCATCGAGCCATGAAAAATTGTTAGAGAGAGTTTTTTTTATCTATTTATAAAAATAAAATAATAAAAAACACTTTCATTAACAATTAAATCCAAATAGTTAATTAAATTATTGATTTTAGGTACTCTAACCTAACTTTTTTTTTAGGTAAAAATCAGGGTAAAAATTGTATTTTTTCTTTATTAGTTAAAACACGCGAATGAATACTTAAAAAAAATTATTTGAATATTGATATTATTTAAAGTTGTGTTAAGCAGAGCAGCTCCTTTATTTACTTTGTTAATTAAATTTAATTATTTTATGCAAATATAAACTCTTAATGCAAGAATTTTATTTTAATTAATACACTTACAAAAAATTTTGTTTATTAAAAATCCATTAATTTAAAAAGTAAAGTGACAGATTATTCAATTTTTATTAAATACTTATCAATCAAAAATGACAAATTTTGAGTTTAAAAAATGAATTTTCAATAAATGGACATGTAAATTAGATAAAACAATTAAAACACGTGTTACCAACCTAAAAAAATCCGCCTACTCAGATTTTTTTACACTTTTTGTTAAATATTTACTTATTTTGTTAATACATAAATTTTTACACATTTTTTATCACCTAACCTCAAAAAAAAATAAACTTAATTGTTCAAATTCAAGGTATTTTAAAAAAAATAATTTTTCTTTTTTATTGTTATTCCATATTATTGATTTTTTCATTATTTCTATTTTTAAATTAAAATTCTGTGTACTTATAAATAATAATATTTTTTATGTATTTTTTAAAATTTGCATTAAATTAAAAAAAATACACATTTATTCAGACCCCTAAAAATACAATTTTTATTTGCAGAAGTAAAAGACTCCAAAATTAGAATCCAAATATAGAAAACCCCATACAAAAAAAAAAGACGTTAAAAAACTCAATTTTATTAACTGTTTTTTAAATTTTATGTTCATTCATCCTATTTTTTCTTAAATATATGCAATTTCTTACACCGGTGTAAATAAAACGCACACCTGTCGCATTATTAAAAAAAATAATAGCCAAAACGGTTATAGTTTAATTTCCTGGTTTTGAGGTTATGTTAGACACATTTTTAATCTACTTACTTATCCAATTAATGAAATAAATCATAAACTACTTTTTTTTATTAAAAAACAATTCTATTTAATTAATTAAAAAAAAAAAATTTTAACGGTTTTATTATTTTTAATTAGAGTAGGTACATAATATTGATTTAATACAAATCACTCACCAATAATAACATGTTATATCTTGCATATCACTTAAATTAATAATTATTATTTAAAAAAACAATAAATTATCACATAATTAATAAATTATTTAATTTTAAATATTCTTTATTTTTAATGTAATAACACATTATAATATTTGATTTTTTCATTTTTTTTTGGAGTAGGTATGTAAAAACACTATTTTTCTTAATTATCACAATAACACACGTGTCCTTTAATTAAAAGAAAATTTATACACTTTTTATCAGTATTAAAACTTTCACATCGATCAAGAACAAAAGTATATCTTTGTTTTATTGGTACTTAAAAATTTCTTGAGTGTTTTTTTGTATTTATAAATACTTAGAAAATGCGGAACTAGATTTAATTATTATTAAAAATACAGTAACTCACACATATACACATACACAATTTTATATATTTTTTAAGTAACTGGATATTAATTTATTAAAGAACTTTTTTTTGATATATTTAATTTAAAAAATTTATTATTGTTAAAAATATTACACGACAAACCATCGACTCGTCCAACGCGGCGCTCTTTTTACTTCTCATTCGTTTAAAAACTTTTTTTATGTATTATTTTTGCTTAAACTATAAATATACATGTATTATACTCTTTTTACTCAGACATTTTTACACAAATACATATATTATATAGAAACACATTGAGGGGGTTGTTGTATGTATACGATGATGATGATGACGAGAAAAACGGAGTAATTTAGAAAAATATAACTCCTTTTTTTTCCCTTATGGAACTTGTGTATATTATTTACCGATCGATCACACGCTCTAGTAATATTCACTGGTTTTTTTTTTAAGACAAATTTTCTCTTTTTTAATTATTTTTCTTAGAAATTATTTATTTATAAAATTTTTATATTTAATGTAAATGAACACTCGTTTTATTAAAACCGGGATATTATAAAAAGAGAAAAAATAAAATAGCAAGTGATGTGAGGAGACTCTTCAACGACGCGCGCCCTCCTTGGTTATACACCACCACTATTTGTTGTATACATAAAACTACTGTACAATGTAAAAATATCCTTTATTTTTTTAATATCCTTTTTGCAATAAATTTTATTTACTTTTAAAAAACACGATTTTATTTTATGATTAAAAATGTAATAATAAAATTATTTAATGTTTGCATGTTAACAAGGATAAAAAAATTAAATATTTTTTCTTTATAATAAATGATATTTTTTAATGCAATTTTTTGGTGAAAAAGAGCATGAATATTGCGCTGAGAGAGACATACATTCATATAACAACAGCGTCGTTCATGTGAGAAAAATGGAGCAATGAGAAAGTTTTTTTAAAATTTGTAAAAAATAAAATCCAATTATAAATAAACTGTTTATTTTTTTATAATTTCTATTATTTTCTTGAATATTAGCAAGTAAAAATTGCGAGGGTGTAAAATTTTCCTTGATTATTATTATTTATTCCCTCTGTACCTTTGAGTGTTCCGCCCTATCATTGTAGGTAGCGCCACTTGAAATAAACTTTATTTTTTCTAATATTTTTTAACATTTTCAATACTTTTTTATAATAAATCACTTATTTTTTAAATAAAAATTTAAAAAATACAAAAAAATGATCGTATAAATTTATTGTTTACAATATGTACATAATAAATAATAAAAAATTAAAATATACGTACATATATATACATATTGTCTTGCATACTATATATAGTAATATCCGTAAAAGTCTTGTACCCATATATTAAAATACATAGAAATTTGTTATTTGAATAATTAAATCGATATTTCTATATATAAATATTTAATCAAATAGTATAAACACATGAATAATTTTTTAAAAGATAATAATATATAATTAAAAAGCTAAACAAAAACGATATAAAAGAAATTTTTATAGGTTACAATTTCTAATGAAAAGACATCTTTAATGTGATATTATCATGTATGTAAATAACTTTGACAATGAATTATAAATAATAATGGATATTTATTTATTTAAGGATTAATTGATATTTACCCATTTGTTGTTGTCAAGAAATGTTGAAAGAACTCGATGGCACACCACAGTTGAAACTGTCCCCACCAATTATTATCAACGACACTATCACTACCGCTCCATATAGACATCACATTAATACACTAATTTAGATTTTTTTATTTAAAAAATTTATTTACAAATTTTTATTTAATGAGATATTTGATCTCTTAATATAAACATAATTAATTAATTTTTATTTAATATAACAAGTCACTATATTAGTTTCTATACACTTTGGTACTCCTCGACGACGACGACAACGAGAACTACGTTTTCAACATGGCTGCTTTTAATAATAATAATAATGATTAATAATAATAATAAATAATGATTTTTTTCGACAAACTTTAGTAATCTATGAATGTATTTGTTCCTATATATACATGTTTAAATCTTTAATTATGTTTGTGAGACTGAGTATTCCCGTACTTTTTCCTGTCGTTGTTTTACGACTAAACAGACTAACCGAAGCTGGTTAATGGACTATTTATTATTAATATTCCATTGGCTGGTTCCATCACATGAATAATATGCGTAAAATAAAATCTTTTTGCATTGCGCTTATCATTCATAGAATTCTGTGTTATCGATCATGAATTGTATATATTGAAGAAATTTTGGAGCATATTACAAATAAAAATGCATTGTTGAGTGTTTGTTAGTTGAATAATAAAATAAAATTTAATCCTTTTTTAAAGTTGAGGAAGCAAAGTATTTAGCGCTGCTGTCGTTTACTTTTTTTTTGTAAAAGTAATGCATTGAAATTTTTTTATCCATATTTAGGAAATATCACTTTTTGTTTATTTTTCTATTGGAATAAATGTTTCCTTGAATGAAGTTTGGAATATTCATAAATTGCAGTTTTACAATGACGTCTAGAGCTAATATATAGATTATTTTCTGCTATGCAAATTTTGAGTGATAATACTTATTTTAATCATACTTTTATGATTACAAAACTTAATACATAATTACAAAAATCAATGAATTTATTTTCATAAAAAAATTTGTATAAATTACATAAAAACATTTTTAAACAAAATATACAATACTTATGATCTATCTGTAATAAAAAGAAAAATAAGTTTTTATTAATTAAAATTATTGAACTAGTTGTTTTACATTTATATTATATAGCGATGAATAAAAAAAAAAAAACAAACATAAGTATAAATATTTAAATTGTATTATTTAATTTTTAAAAATATTTCTTTAAATATTTTCCCAAACACTCTTCGTATATTTCTTTATCTGTTTTTAAAAATACACAAAAAATTACTCGATCAAACTAAAAGAAAAAAAATAATTATAAAAAAAGGATAATAATTCAAGATTTATTATAAACTTACGCTATCTTTGTTTTCTTCTAAAAATCTTTTTACTGTAGATATAGCAATTTCTGCAGCAGGTTTTTGAGGGTAACCATAAACACCTGTTGAAATACAGGGAAATGCTACAGATCTAATATTATTTTCTTTAGCTAGCTTTAGACTGTTAAGATAACATTTTTTTAATTCTTCTGGTTTTTCTCCTTGTGGCCCAACAGTTAGAATAATGTCTGCACAAATTAAAAAAAATAAATTAAAATTAGGAACATTCGAAAATAGATGTATTTTTTTACATACATTTAGCTGGTAACATATATCCTCCTGCTAATTTTGCTTCGCCAACATCACATCCACCCAAACTATTGCATTCTTCTTGTAAATATTTACCAGCTGCTCTATGAATAGCTCCATCAACTAAAATATTATCCAGATTTAATATTATAAAAATTATTTGTTTTTACAAAAATTAATTACCTCCACCACCAGCTTTGAGATAAGAATTAGCAGCATTAACAATTGCATCAATTTGTAACACTGTAATATCACCTTCCCAAAGAGAAATTTTATTTGCTAATTCTTCACAATTTATTGCAGTTTGTAAATTGCTATCTGAGTAATCGACCCATGTTGGAATTTGAGCTAAGGTTACTGGATCCTTTTTAAAAAAATTTCTTTTTTCACTTGGAGACATTGAAAGATATTTTTCTGTAAAACATAAAATTGTATTATTATTTTTTAAATATCAAAGTAAATAATAATAAAACAAATACAACTATACTTTTTTCAGTTTCAAACATTTTGTACGTTGAATAATTAGTTGCTCTTAACTGGAAATACAATGAAGGTAATGAACTTGATAAGATTTTACGAGCTGGTCCTTGTACAATCTGTAATCAAGAGAATTTAATAGCATAAGATAAAAAATATGAGCTGATAACAATAATTGCAACCATAATTTATTTAGGGCCGGCTTTTTTATAACCTAATTTATTTGATAACGTACTCTTACTGTTTAAATACGATGAAAATATACTTTGATCTTATTTTCTTCTGCTTATTTTATAGGTAAAGACAATTTAAAAATAAGCTCCACAATTACATCACGTTAATTTAATTTGCACTTTGATAATTAAGCGTTTAATTAATTGTTATTATTTTTTTTTATTTTTAGGCAGAAACTAAACATGTCAGTGCTGACATCTTAATCACTAAAAAGCAGATAACAGAAGTAAGTAGGCCGTTTAGAACGAAATTTAGTTTATCATTAAAAGGTAATAAATTTCTGTTGGCGGAAAATTTAATTGGGTGGAAAACAGGTAAATTTTAAGAATAATGAAAATTTAATCATACCTTATGACCTTTAAATTATTAGTTATAAACTATTATTTATTTAAATAAACCAAATTGTAAACTTGAAAGGAAAAGGCTTTGAGCTTACAGGTAATTTTTGGACAAAATAGAAATTTAGACCGCAAATTAGTCAAAATCATGAAACAATTTTAAATTTAACGAACAATCAAATTTTTAAAGTTCAAAAATGTGCCTTTTCATGGTGAAATTCGCGATTAAAATTTAGGCAAGGATTTTAATTAATTAAAAAAAAAAAATTATTAGACGATTGGAAATGGTTGAAAACAAAAGGTCGCTTCTAAAGTGAAAAATTTACTAATGTTTTTCCTTCCTAATCATACTAGGTATTTTATGGGCCTTGTAAGTTAATTAAAATCCTTTCCTATAAACTTAGAAATGCGCCTACCAGTTCCGTTATTTTGAATTTTGATTATTGACCTCGTATAATTTTTAGAATAAATTTCACTTGTGAGAAAAATTTTATTAAAAATTTAGGGTCTCTGTAGGCTGCCTGAATCTCGCCGTACCATTTCTACCTGGGTAAAAACATCAAAAGCTTTTAAAGATTCTTAAACTTCTTCTCCAGATGTCTAAAATCAGAAAATAATTCAGCTGAAAAATAAAAAAATATTTTTCTGAGATTAAAGTACCTGTGAAAAATTAAATACAGAAATTTAAAACTTTCATAATGATAAAAAAAAACCTTGACATACAAATGAAGAAGAATAAAGATTAATAATAAAATTTATTCATAAAACTTTGAAAATTTTAAAAAAGTTTATTTCATACAAATGAAATTTTATTTATAATACATAAATCATAACTTTTAACACATAATTAAATACGAAAGAAAAAATTTTTTTAAAAACTTATCAAACTAAGAAAAAATAAAATTTTTAGAAACAGACAAATTGGTCAGTCAGTCAAAAATATATATTAATATTAAGATGAATTGAAAATTATAACTAAGTAAGTTTTTTTTTAAACATGACAGTTATAGCAAAAGTTTGAAAGGTTTTTTATATGAACAACTGAATGTAAAAAAGTTTTTTTTTATATATATTTTCTTGATCAAAAAATATGTCGACTTGAAGTTTTTTATTTTCGAATAAAATAAAATATTATGTTTTATACTTTTTAAATCTATACCTATTTTATATTTTTTGATACTTTTTAAAAAAAGTTTATGAATTTATTGAAGGATTGAAGGATTGTTAGAGGAAAATGAATAATTGATGTTTGGTTAACCATCAGACAGTAAAAATTTTGCAGTTTGAATTTTTGGGCAAATCTTTAGATTTTAGAAAATGATTACAATTTTTTAACGATTTTTACGTGGCTAATCTACAAGATTCGCTTAAAACCCCTGAAAGTAGAATTAATTTTTAATGATAAAAAAATTCTATTTGAAGGCTCTATTTGAACCAATTTTCGTAGGAGAAATAAAAAATTCTTCCATTTACAAATATTTCAATTGCGATGGCACATCTTGATAGGGAGGAGCACCTCGGAAGGACTGAAAATTGACGAAGGGTAAAACGGTCCCATTCGAGGGAGGTTCAAAAATACTATTGAGGGGAGAAAGGTCAAATGAAAAAATGGAATAATTTTGACTTATTATTAGAATAATTTGATTTTCGGGACTGATAAAAGTACTTTAGGAAGCTAGGGTCTTATAGTAATAGACAGAATAAAAATTTCCATTACAAGTTATTTATGTAGAACATTTGAAACCCATTAATTTGTTTTTTTCAATTATTAATTAATTAATCAGAATATTTACACAGATGTATTGTTTCAAAATATAAAATGACTTGTAAAAAAAAAAAAATAATTATTTAAATATTTTAATGATTAAGAAACATTTCATTTACATTCATTTTTAAATAAATTTTAATACTTCATTGTTTTCATTGTTTTATTTTTACTAAATAATTTTTTATAGATTACACAAAGAATTATTTTTTTAAAAACAATTTCCTAATCAGTATATTTTTTTAATAAAATTATTTAAAATTCATTATTATCATTAGTCTTAACAGCACATAAAATACCGCACGAAAACTTTTATAGTCGTAATAAAATTAAAACATAAAACATGAAGCTTAGGATTTTTATATTTTTTATTGTTTGTTTTAACATTAAGGTAAAGAAAATAGTGTTTTATGTTTTAGCTAAAAATTTTTGAAAATATTTTTTTACAGGTAATTTTTGGTCAACCAGGTCCATTGAATAATGATTTAAGAAAGAAGCAAATAGTATCAAATTCAAGACAAGCATCAAGTTCAGATAACAATGTAACTCTTATGAATCAGAGAGCTGATTGTATTGCAAATCAGTTTATTTTACCAGGTTCTTCTAATCATGCATCACAAAAGATAGCAGCTGAGCCCAAAGCGAATCAGGGATCTAGTTCAAATCAGAAAAAGATTGCTCGACCAGAATTAGAAACAAATGTAAGATATGGTAATAATTATATTAAACAGTTTTTTATAAAACTGGCTATTGGACAAAATTCAACAATTAAAATGGTACAGAAAAAACAAGCAGATCCAAATAATAGATAAAGGCCTAGCTCAATTCAGATAGTGGGTCCATCTAATATTCCACAGAAAAAACAAGCAGAACCTAACGTAAGACAAAAATGTAAAAATTGCAATTCAAAGTTAATAAAATATTAGATATTTTAGAAAATACCATAAAAATCATTAAAAATAATTTAAACAAATATCCGTACTACATTCAAAATCAACAATCGATAAAATTCAACGATTTTTATCTGAAAATAAAACCGATTATAAAAAATTACGATGAAAATAATTGCATTTGTGACGAATTAAATGACAAAGAATTTCATTCAACGATAAAATTGATTAATCAATATTTCCTTAATTATTTGAAAAATTCTGGCATTCATAAATTATCCAGCATCCAAGAAGTTTTAAAAAATCGAAAAATTCGTATAGAATCTAATAATTTGCTTGAAGTGTTTAGAATTATTGTCAAGGACTCAAAATTAAGAAGTGAATCAGCACTAAAAATAATGCCAAAAAATTTACTGACTTGTATCAATCATATCAAAGAAATGTTCGTTAAATATAATATTGATAAGAGTCAAATAGGTAAATCTGTTTCTCGAGAATACATTGAGTTTCTGGAGAAAAAGCATCTTGATGAGTTGTTGAATGAATTAGAAACTTATATTCCGTTTCGACAAAATGATCAAAATTACGATATTTTATTCTATATTTTGCAGGTTTTAGAATTAAAATTTTATTCTTATTTAGAGCAATTGCAATAATTTTTTTGTCAATTTTTATAGCTTGTAATGTTTACAGTAAAAAACTAATTTAAACTTAAAATATGAGTATAAATTTATAAAATTTTAAATTATTTTTTATTTTAAAAATGACATAGATATTGTAAGAATAGCTAAAATTGCATTCACAAAAACCAGAGATTAGTTTTTAATAAATATTTGAATTAGATATAAACGATAAACTACATTTATTTCCCATCATTTTTGGTTCCTCATGATAAATCAAATTTTGATTTTTCATTTTTTTGCATATTAGCAAGTTTGGAGAGCCTAGAAAGCTAAAAAAGTATGTGTGGGCGCGTGTGTGTGTATGCATGTATGTTTGTGTGTAACAGGGGATATTTCACAAATTAATGACCTATTTTTTTTTTTTTTTTTTTTTTTTTTTTTGTAGGGTGACTGTACCCATTAGTGACCAAAGTGTTCCCTATTAATGACCACTCGTCTTTTATAAGAATAACGTGGTATTGGACGTGAATTGGGGAGTGGTCATTAATTGATACAGTCACCTTAATGGATGCAATTTGAATGTAATACCTCATTTTTTTCTATGAAAGTATACTAATTTCTAAAAAACACCATTTTATTTTTTTTTTCGGGAGTTAGTACCTAAATTATTTTATATGGAAGTACCAATTTTTAAAATATCGATTTTACTCAATTTTTAAGTTTATGGACTTAGGATAGTATATATTTCAGGATTTATTGTAATTTCGGTTTTTGGATTTATTAATGCTATGAATGAACATGTTCCATGCTCGTTGGTTGTGTAGTTACAGAAACCGGTTATAAATTTTTTTTTCTTTTCTTTTTGGAATTTTTTTGAAGATCAGTTAATCAACTTTTAAGTTTGGTCAAATTTCCGTCATTTTTCATAGTATCTGGCTGAATTTTTGTAAAATTGGTTCGAGCCAAATTATTTAGATATACTGATAAATTTTATGGATTTATTTGGTAAATTATCAAGTTTAAAGCCGAATGAAAGTTTTAGAATAAAGGTATTCCTATATATAATCTCCTTAAATATGTTAGATTCTACCCAAAATTTACAGAAAAAATTCAAATTTTTGCATCATGGTCCTAAAAGGAAAACAAACCTTCGAAAAAAAAACAAGCAATAGAACTCAGAAGAAAAATGCCAATTTACCGTCTACATCAACCAAAACTTACTTACAATTTAAAATTGCATTTATTTTTTGTATCTTCTTATGAATTAAACTTATTACCATTTTCAAAGCTGCATTTAATTACTTTTTTTTATACAAATATCCTAAAGAAAAATAGTTAACAATAAAGATAATAACAATAAAAATAATAATAATTTTTAAACTGCTTGAAGCAATTAATTGTGGCTTTTTTTGTGTGTGCTTTATTATTTTGATATAAAACATCAAGTTTTTTAATTAAATTTTTTTTTAGAGTATACTTTTTATAAAATAAGTTAACATCTTCAATTAATTAATTAATTTATAAGATAAAGAAAATTAGTTAATTATAAAATTTATAATTAAATTTTAAAACAAACTTTTTTAATTTTCTTTTGAATATTTTATATTTTTAATAGTAATATTTTTGAAAAATCGTTGTTTTTTGTAGGGTAAGTGTTTCAGTTACTGGAATTTTTATGGTAAAAGAAGGACCAATAATTAAAAATTAATTAGCCAGTCACTAAAACAGTTATCCTTAAAAGGTTATAGTCATAACTTTTGGAAAGTTTGATTAGTCACGTTTAGGTTTCAAAAATATTTCTATCAAAATGAAATCAGATTCATGCAGTGGTGAAAAATTATCACGTTTTTTACATATTATGTTTAGTTCAATTTAAAAATATTTTTTTGTTTGGTTGCCTGACCCTCTCCACCCTTAGGAAGTTTTCTGAATGCAGCGAATATATAAATAATTTATTTTTTTATATTTTTAACGTTTGAATCCCAAAATTCAAAAATATTTAGATAATTACTTTTTTTTGGACTTTTAAATTTATTTCAAATTCTAACTCAGCTTTTTAGAACCCATCCCATCAACTAATAGACGACTTAACGAAAAAATCAAGGCTGCTCACTATTCAACACTCTTAATTTGATTAAAAGTATACTTACTTTTGTTTTATCTTTAAAGAGTCACTTAAAAAAAACTAAATTACACAATTAACTAAATTATAAAATAATTAACACTTTTTGAAAATAATTAAAAAATTACATAATAAAAAATCTAAACATTTTAACAATTATAACTAAAATCCTTAAGAAAATTTACTTTAACTGTAATCTTTAAAATTTTATGAAACATTTGTGTAACGACTGTGTGTGTTAATTATTATCACCTCATTTGAATATATAAGATTCTTGAAACTTAGTAATTATTGTACTTAAATTCTAAGTAGATATTTTTCCCTTGCTTCGTTATATTACTTTAATCTTTTTTTCCAGGAAAATTTTGTATAATTTGTAGTTTTGTAATAAATTTATAATTATTTTATGAGATTTTTCTTAACTCGAGTATTTTAGGTACGATAATGATGAACTCCTGACTTTAAATAATTTTTTTGAGTCAAAATTTAGCAAGTTCTTAAATAAATCAGGACGTATATATTAGTGGGGTATATATTAGTCACATATTGGTATTGGACCGAAACTGGACCTCTGCTTTGCCACCCTGATATTTCTGATCGGGTGTCCAATCTATTGATTTCAAAAAACTATATTCTTAATATCGCAAAAAATTGTATAAAGAATTCAAAAAACCTCTGAAATAAGCTTTAAAACCAGAGTTCTAATTTAGCATGGTAAAGTATGCAGTCGATGAACTCAGTATAATTCTCGAATAATGAAAATTTCAATAAATTATTTATTATTTTCAATCAAACATGAAGTAGCCTGAAGGCATAAAGATGAATTTAGATCGATGAGAAATGCTTCTTTTGAGAATATAGAATATTGACTAGGAAGAAGTGAAATACAAAATTTTAAAATTATTTCTTTCGCTTCTTCTTATGCATTATTTTATACCCTTAAAGAGCTTTTCCCCATCTAAATTCAAGTTTGATAGAAATCTATGCATCCAGTCAGTAACTCAGCTTGCTGCCACTAATCCCAGTCCATATATGGTTTCATCGGGTTTCTTTCCGGCCACCACCAGATTTGGTCTACTATAAGTTTTTTGGGTCGCTGATCATGAAATTCGGGGTCTTTTCGGGAAAAATGTGCGGAACACCCTTAACTTTGCAAAAACTACCCCTAAAAAGGGGTATTTTTAATTTATTTGAATTTTGAGTGACCAGATTTGGTCCACATGGGTTTTTTGGGTCACTTATTACAAATTTTGGGGTCCTGTCAATTGAAAATGGCGCTTCAGCCTTAACTTAGCAAAAACAACCCCTATAGGGGTATTTTTGATGTATTTTATGTTTTTGCAAATTTAAGGGTTAAGTGACAAGTTTTAGTAGCACTGAAAGCACGAAAATAGGAAAATATCCCTTTCAGGGTTAGTTTAGGGGTAGTTTTTGCTGATTTAAGGTTGAAATATTAATGTTTCGAAAGCAGTCCTCGAAATTCTTGATCAGCAACCCAAAAAAATCCCGTGGACTAAATCGGACCGCTTAAAATTGTAGTACATCAAAACTACCCTTTTTAGGGGTAGTTTTTGGAAACTAAAGAGTGTTTCGCATTTTTCTCCAGGAAAAGTCCCCAAAATTCTTCATCAGCGACCTAAAAAACCTATAGTAGACAAAATATAAACTAAATATAAACTTTGAATACTTGAACTTAAAAAATATCTTATAATAAAGTTTTTCATCATCGACTAATTTCAAGAATTTAAAATAGTTACTTGTTTACTTACATATATTAAAAGACGAAATTCCTATTGACATTTTCAAATACTCTATATACCTTGCTAATAAATAGAAAAGCATCTATTCAAAGTTTTGTATTAATTCGATATATTTTAATGAATGAACCACAAAATACAAAATACTTTATTTTTTTGGATGAAAGAACATAGTTAATGTACTTATTCAATACAACTAAAGCATTTATTTAATTAAATTTTCTAAAATTATTGATTAGTATACAAATTTTTGCGTCGCTAAAAATAAAAAATTTAGCTGAATTTAAATTAAAAAAAAAAAAAAGTTTTCTATTAAAACATAAATTAATTACTTAATTTGATTGTCATTTCATATATTTATGCAAAAATATAAAGTTTAAGTAAATATTTCAAAGTTAATTAAACATTGAGTATGTACCTAGAAAGGTTTAATATAAAACTAAAGGAAAAATATGAAATAAAAATTTTTCGCTTATTAAACTGTTCAAATATAAGTTGGTAAATTAATAAAAAAAAAAAAAAAAAAAAAAAATTGTAGGTATAGCTTGTTATTTATTTGAAAATTTTATATTCTAAACTTATTTACGAAAGTTGTTTATGTGTATAGAGTTGTATTTAATAAAAAGCAGGCTAAATGAAATTAATTTGTTAAGATGAATATATAAAAACGCCTGTAGTTTTTATTTTTCAATGAATGTTTAATATAATTTTATTTCTATTCAATTTTATCGAGGAAATAACTTTTTTTTTATTATGGGTTTATTAAATCTTGATTAAATTTATGGATAAATAAAATGTTTTTTTGGGAATTCAATATTGAGTGGTATTGGTTTTAGATTTGGTGATTTTTATTTAATTGAGATAGATTTATAAAAATATAAGTATCAGTACAGAGCCTGGGCGGGATTTCGAAAAATTTTTTGGACAATTTCTTGGTGCCTTTTATTAACGTATTAAATTAATGTGCATTCGATAATAAAAAATAGTTTTGTGCAGTTCTGGATTCCCAATATTTAAAATTTTTTAATTACTTTTGAGCAATTTCACCAAATAATGTGAACTTCTGTTGAGTGAATTTTTTGCTAGGTTTGAAAAACCATATTTTTTTTTTGGTAAATACCCTGTTAAAAGTAAAAAAATATTTAAAAATTAGTACGTTTTCGAAAAAATTTGTTATTTTCAACAAAAATCAAGATAAAATTTACTAAAACTTGTTAATTTGCGAAAATACCCCAAAAACCAAATCCTAAATTTTTTTCGTGAGTATAAAAGTATTTTTGCTAAATTAGTTAATATACTTTTTGCAAATGATCGAAAAAAAAATTTTTAAACTACAATTTTATCGAGGATTTGTTAAAAAGGATATTAAAGATAAAAACACAAGACTTCAGGATAGTCAATGCGCCAGCAATTTTAAATGCATCCAAAAACTTAAAATGAAATAATATGGATCCAGCCCAGTGGATCATATACGTATTTTTGGTCGTTAAAATCGATTTCAAAGGCTTCATCAATTTTCAGATTTCCAGTTTTGAGTATATCGCCCAAAATAACCAAAAAAAATAGAATTTTTTTAAAAACATTGCTGATTGAGCCAAATTTTTTCATACCTTTTAGTTTTAAATTTTTGTGGTCGCTGATGACGATTCTGAAATCAGATTTTTTTAATAAAAATGGTGGACTCTAAATTTTGAATTTCAAAGTTTTAACCTCAAAATAGGTAATTTAAGCCATTTTAAGCATTTTAAAGACAAATTACAGTTTTTGGAGTCGTTAGTCAGGGTTGTAGATTTTCCGATTTTATCAAATAAAGCTTGTAAATTATAAGTTGAAATGAACTCATATTACTGATTTTGAGGTTAAAAACTTAGAAATGTAGGATTTAGAGTCCGCCATTTTGAATTAAAAAAATCTGACTTCAGAATGATCATCACTGACCACGAAAATCTTAGAGGTAAATCAAAATTAAATTCAATCAACAATATTTTTCAAAAAATTGTATTTTTATTTAGTTAATACGGGTGATACAGCGTTAATTACTCAAAACTGGCTCTCGGAAAATGGATGAAACCTTAAAAATCGTTCTTAGCGACCAAAAATACGTATGATCCACTAGGTTGAATCCATACTATTCCACCTGAATGTATTTAATATTGCCGGCGCCTGGACTAGTATCCAAAAAATTAAATTTTTGTCATAATTTTTAATAAATAATAAACCAAATTCCTTTAAATTTAAAAATGACCTAATAATTTTCGTTCATTAAAATTTTAACTTAATTTTCCATTTTTTTAAATAATAAATCATTATCATTTTCTATTTTTAAAGATAAAAAAAAAAGTTTAAACTCTGATAAGAAAATAGAAAACACTGAGGTGAAAAAGGGGGTTGCGCGCAAGCGTTGAAGCTTTTATTACAAAAGGAGTTTTATAGGTATAATACCGGTATATACAGTAAAATAGTTATAATTTTTAAACAGTACACGTTTGTCTAGATCGTTAGACACTTCGTTTATCGTTTTGCAAAAAAAAAATAAATTTTTTTTCAATTTATTTATCGTCGGTTTTTTTAAAAAAAAAGTGTATTTTAAATAAAAATGTTAATTTTAAAAAAATATGAAAAGCAATAAAAATTAAAAAATTGTTAGTTAAATATTGTTTTATAGTGTTAGTGAATTTTTTATTTTATATATAAATATATATATATATATATGTGTATGTAAAGAAAAACAAAAGGAAAAGCGTTTTTCTTTTTTATTTTTGTTGTTCTTGTTATATTTTATTTTTAGATAAAACAAAGAAATAACCTTTTTTTTTAAATTTTTGTACCCCCAAGGGAAATATTTAGAAAAAAAAATAAAATAAATATAACAATGAAAGTACCCCTTGTATTTCTTGGGGGCATAGTTGTCCTATCAGTGGCTGTTGCGAGGGCCTTATCATGTGTTTGTTCACCACTAGAATGTGATACTTTAAGTGAAGAAGATTGCCCTGGAGGTCTTACTTGGGATCCTTGCAAGTAAGTTTTTTTATGAAACTCCTGTAATATTGATTAAATAAATTTTTTTTTTAGTTAACTTAATAATAAAATGTACTTTTCGTGTTGATTAAAAAAAGCACGTTTTTTGAACATACAAAAAGTCACCACTTTTTAACTAAAAAATAAATGTCATAATTTCCTTTTTTTAACGTTAACTTTATTATTAAATAAAAAAATGTCTCTCTGTGGCTTAAAAAAATTTTTTTTTTCATTCGTGTAGTAAAAAAAAATCTTTTTTGTTGTGTATCCAATTTATTTAACGTCTGTGCGAATATTCGTTGATTTTTTCCTACGTTAAATGTCATAGTTCAGTCATCTAGAAAATATTTTACGTATATTTACAAATCATAAATTATATATTTTTCTTACGGGTACATAAAAAAAAAAATGTCATTGATTAAAATTTTTTTTGGTACACAAAACAAAATTGAAATTCATAAAAATATTAAATTTTGAGACTATCATAAAACTATCAAGTAAACCTTTTTTTACAAAAATGATATTCAGAAAATAAAACCCTTTTATTATACAAATATATACAACAGCCAACTTATTTATTTTTCAAGTACATAACCAAAAAAAAAAATTGAATATAATTTACAAAGTTTAGTATGAAAATCTTTGAAAAGTCTATTTTATATTATTTGTTAATTAATTCTGTTTTTTTGAAATATTTACTAAATAATTCATGAATTGTATTATATTTTTTTAAGGCTTCAATAAACTGAATATTTAATGTTTTGTTATAAATAAGGCTTCTTTTTTGACTTGGAATTCTGAAAATAAATAAGAATAATTTTATTGTTTTATTTTCTAAAGAAAGTTTGTGAATTTTTAAGTAGGCTAAATTTTTGATTGATGAATTAAAAATTTTTTTGAGTGATTTAATTTAACAATATTAAAATCAGTGGTTAAATTTTTTAAAATCTTACTTCAACAAAATTAAAGAATTAAATATTAAAATAAAGTTTTTACCTACTTTAAAAACAGTTAATCAATAACTAAGAAACTTCTGACTTATTTCATATAAATTGTTATTTTCATTTAAATTTAAGTTGTTATTAAAGTTTGTTCACTAGTGAATGAGCAATTAAAATTTAGTAAATAATCGTTCTTTTTTCATGAGAGTGACATGATTTTGGTCAAATCACTGATGATTTTTATTTAAAAAATATTATAAATTACTTTATGAATTTTCAAGACTAATTTAATAAACTAGACCCAACTGCGCTTCGCGCAAAGAATGACTTATTCAAATTATGTATTAATTCTTCTATAACAATTCGAATTTAATTGTATGATTCATTTAAGATGAAAACCCTCTAACTAAGAAGACCTTATTGATTTGGTGAACCGCAACAAAAAAGTATTTTATATGCGAGAAATTTAAAATAAAATAATAGTCTCCTGGTTGCTATATAAGAATTTAAAGTCAGATTTTTATTTAGCCTTTTAGGAAGTCATTGCAGCGCAGCGACAGGGTTAATAATAAAAATTCAGAGTTTTCACAAAACTTTTTTTTATCATTCTGACCAACTGAACTGGATTACTCACCAAAAGACTAAATCAAAAATCTGACTTCAGATTCTTAAAAAAGAAACTCTTTTTACTTAGTGGACCATTATTTTATTTTAAATTTTTCGCATAGTAAATATTTTTTATTTAACATATTGCGTAAATTTGAACTTTAGTCACAAATGGGTAAACTTTACCACACTTTTTAAGTAAAACTATTTTCGAAATTCGTTATATAAATGTATATTTCATCGAAATGATTATAGTCCCTCAGGGCTACGCACCTCGGGCCTGTGAACCTTCGCATTCGGTGTAATACAACTTTATATCACTTGTTTCGAAAAACACTATTTTTGTGGTTTACCAAATCAATACACGTATAAATAAAGCTAAATATTTTATCTGGTAGGAATAGATTTTCAAAGTAAATTATTATTTTGTTGATGATATTTCTCATATGTTTTTTGTAATCCAAACATTTTTGAAAATAAAAATGTGTTACTGTTGAAGAATCTAAGTCATTCCTAGGATTCTTTCTTCTATCTTAGGATTCCTAAATTAAAATAAGGGTAGTAGTGGAAGCAAATTAGGATTTAATAGTGATGTAAAAGGGAAGTGCAATTTTTTTTTTTTTTTTGTGTTTAACATACATATGTAAGAAAGAATCTGATTTTTTTTGTTTCCCGGAGGAACGCTTGGCCAGATATGGGGCAAAAACTACTTTTTTGCTAAATCTTAAGAAGTTTGCTATCGAATTTTGTCATATCTCTGGTTAAAATGGTCATAAAAAAAAAAAAAAAAAAATGGAAAATTTTCGTAATTGGACGGAGAATGGAACTAATTGGGTGAGGTTACTATTAAAATACATCCTAACCTCCAAAAATTCAATTTTGTCCAAATTTTTTTAATAACTCGGGCAAAAACAATCAGATTTTTATAAAAATCTCAGGAAATATGTATTTTAATGACGGGACCACGAGGTTAAATTTTTGTGAAAAAATTTTTTTTTTCTTGGCCAAAAATCAAATTTTTTCGCAAAAATTGAGCAATTTTGAAATTAGCGCCATTTTATGCAAAAACATGCTAGGGTAAATTTTTTTTTTTTTAAAGTTGCCTTTTTTTATGTACTTTAACCTCAGTACGCGTAAGTATTCGTTAGCTCAATTAAAATGCCCAGTTTAGGAGCAAGAATGAAAAATTCCCTATTAATTTTTGAATTTTTTTAATTTTTGCCGTATTTGGTGTAATTTGTGGAATTTTTTGTGCTGTTTCTTACTTATTTTACACAAAATTTAACTTTTCCTTTTATTTAGCGATAATATTTTTCTTAAAATTTGGCCTAACCTCAAAAATAACGTTTTTTTTGGGTCCTGTCGTCAGGCATGCTATTTAATGCCATAAAAGCTCCATGGAGAAAAATTGCTGGAATTTATGTTTTTTGACCCCCTAAACACGAATCCGAGATCCGTTTTGCGAAATTCGTGGTCAATTATTTGTTATTAACAATTTATTGCAAAATTTGATAACAATCTAAATGTTAAATATCCTGTAGCTGAAACAATTCAAAATTTTGATGTACCTGATTTTATTATACATATTTTGACTCACTGATTGATTGATTAAACAATTTTAATTTATTTATAAATCAGGTACATCAAAATTTTGAATTGTTTCAGCTTGCATTTTTTGGATAATCAGTTTTTTCACGATTCTGTAAATTTTTACTAAGTTGTACAGCAAAATAAAAATCTGACTTCGGATTAACAACCGCGTAAATTTTTATTTTTTCAAAAAATTATTTGTTTTCTTTTTTATAAATTAAACAGACTAAAGAATTCCTATAAGTATCAGAATGTTTGTTATTTATTTATTGGAATATAATTTTTTTTTAAAGACGACAGAATTGTTTTTTCTGGACAATGACCAGAAAGCACGTATTTCCCGGCCACTGCGAAGACGTGTTTTCTCGCCACTGCCGCAGAAAAATCGTATACGACCCTTGGTCATGAAATAATAATGGCTCAAATCGCACGTAAATTACCTTCTGAGACGCAGCCGAGGGTGGTAAACTGCGATTTGGGGGTTTATTTTTCTGGCCATGGGTCGTAATATACTATTATTTACTATTATTATTATTATTATTATAATCATAATCATCAAGTACTTCTCTTATGCATTTAAAAAAATATTTAAAAATTTAAAAACATAATTTACACAACAAAGATTTGAGGTTTATACATGGAAAAAAATGATATATTAACCAATAATTTAAATTTTAAGTTAATCTATGCTTTCTGTTAATTTTTTAAATGAATTAAATAAATAATTTTTAATTATCAATAACCATTTATAAGTTAAATAATTAGCTACTGGTTTATTATATAACTTGTAAGATACCTAAAATAAAATAACCTAACTTTTTGAGTTGTATTAATGTTATTGTTTTTAAAATTTGCATGTATGTTATGTATGTATTGTGTGCATTATTGCGAGAACCAATCAGAATGACTCTTTTAGCGATAACAATGTACATAGTTACCGTATCGATGACTAACTCATTTTTAGGATAGGATAATTGCAAAGCTCAAATCATAAATTGCCTAATTTTATACAATGAAAAATGAGACTATTTAAATATACTTTTAAAACCTATTGAACTTTAGTAGGTAATCACAATAGTTAACTAAACTTTTATAAAATATATGAATAAAATAATTTTACTTTTATAACGAAACACAGTATTCTCTTATATAATATTGAAATTCCATTTCTCTTTCGAGAAAAAGCGCCATCTAGATTCGGAATTTTAAAACAAACTCTAAAACAACTTATAAATAATCAAATTATCATAAATAATATTTTATCAATAATAAAATTTTTTAAATGTTTAGAATTTTATAAGTTTTAATTTCAATAAAATAAACGAAAGATTTAAGGTATATATCGTTTATTCGCTAAACAAACATACATCAAAGTTAATAACATGAACATAAGCATCATAAAATAGTTTGGAGTAACGGTCAATTACACATAACCTTAAACTATTTAGCTAGTTAAATTTGTCAGTTTAAAATTTATTTACCAGTAGTACTGAAATTCTAAATCCTCAAAACTTTTTCTGTTGTATTCAAATAAAATTGATTAAAACTGCAATATAGATATTTCTAAAGTTTCTAACAGAGTATATGAAGGTAAGAAAATGAGAATGAAACAATTATTTAGATAATCCATAAAATGACAAACTGATACATAAACTTTAAGACTTTAATACATGGGATTAAAATTTATGAGATACAGTGGCTGTTATAAATATTTTTTGTCAAAATTATATTATTGATTAACATCAAGCAGATAAAATATGAATTATAAAATTAATTTGAAATTTATTGACCAAAAATTAATCTAAAAAAATTACATAACATATTTATTACACACACATACATAGTATAAAACTCGGGTTAAAGCAGAGTAGAGGAGATAAGATAATTAAAATAAAGTAGATGATTTATAACTATAGTTTAGTAGTCTCGTTAAAAATATATATAATAACTGCATATATACAGAGTTTATATATATATATTCGTTATAAATTGCAGATACAAACTACACTACTACACACACATAAAATTCAAATTAATAGGTATATATAAAAATTTAATTGCTTATAAATAAAATATTTAATTTTATGAATTTCAGTATATATGCCTTGAAAAGTAAATTTTGTACGTTTTAAGAGAATTATATATATATATATATGGTCATATATAATAATAGAAATGCATATATATAGATTGTAAATAACAGAATGCAATGTATCTTGATGTTAATAGTCTTTACGACAGTTAACTTTGTACAATATAAGTTATTTCAATATATATATATTGCTTGATTTTGACATTTAGATTTCTGTTTAATTGTATAAAATATGATGTTTATTGTGTACCTTGTTATTAAGGATTTTAGTTTTAGGTATATGGGTCAATTTACTTAAGTTTTGGTACGTTTTGGATATTCAGTTTGAGAGATTATTTTGTCATTATGCTTAAGATGATTATTTTATACTTTGGGATATTTTGTCTTAATTTTTTGTTTATATTTTTTAGTTTCAGATAGAAAATTAAAATGTCGTTTTTTATATCTTAAAATATTCATTTTTTAATCTTCGTTTTTAACATTTTCAAGAAAAAAGTCATAATCAGAATTCCCGGGTTTCGGAACCAATTTTTTTTATTTCAAATCATAGGCTTTAAAAATACGATTACTCATTGAGATTAAATAAATTGATGGTCAAACCATCGTGATTTAATAGTTTCTTAGATACATTACATAAATATTTTCCATTAAATAAATTTATGGTCAATAAATGGTTATAAAATATTTCTTACTTATACCAATAATTTATAACCATTATTATTGTCAATAAATCTAAATAATAGTAAAAATTTTTATTCAAGGTCAAAAAAAAATTTTATTTTGTTCAAATTTAAATATTTTCATACCTGAAGTAATAAACACGTTTAGAAAATTGAGCTTAAATAAATGAATAACGTGACCAAAAAGCTTTATATCGACATACTTTGACTTTGATTACATAATGGTTGATTACATACCACGTCGTCAATTTATTGTAAATATAAAAACCAATAAAAATCAAAAAGGTCAATTTTTTTTTAACCTTTTTAGAATGGAATATTGAAATAAAAGTTGAATTAGAGTAAACTGAAAATAAAAATTTTGTTTTTCTTTACTTTTAATGTCATTGCTAATCTTTAGAGCAAGAAAAAAATTCTGGTATCTCCAAACCGTAATTGGAATATTTCCACTAGTAAAAAGGCAGATTTTTTTACCTACACTGTAAAAAGTAACTTTCTTAGATTTACAAAAAAAATAGAATTTTTTCGAAAAATTAGTGAATTTTCAAAAAATTTTGTAAATATTCGATAAAAATCGTAAATTTACTAAATTTAGTATATTAACAAAAAATTTGAGAATTCTCGATTTTTTTTTTTGTGAATTTACGAAAAAAGTTGTAAATTCACAATTATTTTTCGGAAATTTACAACTATTTTTTGAAAATTTTCGAAAAAAAATTGTAAATTATCAATTTTTCTTGCGAATTCACAAAAAAAAATCGAGAATACTCGAATTTTTTATTAATATACTAAATTTAGTAAATATACAATTTTTTTCGAATATTTGCAAATTTTTTCGAAAATTTTCTAATTTTTTTGTTAATATAAGAAAGTTACATTTTACAGTGTATGTCAGAATACCTAATTTAAAAAACTTTATAAAAATATCTTATTTACTTAAAAAATAAGTTTAAAAAAAATATTTTTATTTTTAAGTTTTCAATTATAACTTATCCAATTATAAACAAAATTTTTCCTAAATAAATAATTACATTAAAATAAATCTTACATAACTTTTATTAAAATAAAAGTAAAAAAGTTTTTTGTAACCATAAAGCAAAGCATGAAATATTAAAAATCAGTAGAAAAAGTCGAGTTTAGTCAGACACAGAAAATAAAAAATATTTTTATTTTTCAGATGTTGCAAAGTATGTGCAAGAATCGAAGGTGAACCATGTGGTGGCTTATTTGGTTTTTCTGGAAAATGTGCTGTTGGCTTACAATGTTTAATTAAAAATTTAGTACCACATCCAAGAGATTCAACAGTGGATGAAGGAATTTGTACAAGTAAATATTTATCTAAGTCCAAAAAAAAACTTTTAATATTACTTTTTTTTAATTCTTTTTGTGGACTATAATTTTTTAGTTTGATTTTTAACAAAACTTACTTTGAATTTAAAGTGTACGTATAAAAGTTTTTCTTACTATTAAATAAAAGAAAAAAAAAGTTTTTAATGGCTTTACACCACCTTGATCTTTAGTTTTCTTTTTTATATAAAAAAATAATTATTTTTGTTTGCTTTTTTAATAGAATAATTTAAATCTTTCATTTTATTATTACTGTTATTATTAGAGTTTGTTTTTTTAATACTTTTTGGTTTTATGTAATTAAGAACAATAAAAAATATTTTTTTCAAAAATTAAATTAGTTTTTAACTTTGTTTAATTAAATATTCTTAAAATTAATTCCTCTTTTGTATCGAAAACTAATTTTTCAATGCCATAAATAATTTTAAAGCTTCAAATACGCGAAATTAAAAATTCAAACTCTCAAAAGGACTTAACCCAATTTTGAATAAATAAAATTATAAATCGATCGTTCAGTAAACTGAAGTAAAATTTTAATTATAAATTTTTAATTAGCTTTATTTTCCTTTTCGTTAATAATAATAATAAGTTTTTATTAAAAAGAGTATTAATTTGCATTAATAAATAAAATATTATGTAATACTTATTTTTGCATTTATTGAAAATATTTTTTTTTTAGATGAAGTTTGTTTAAAAATTTTATTATTATTACTTTTTACTTTGCTGTGAACTACGCTGACAAAAATAATAAAGTAAAAGCAGGATTTTTGGATTTAGGGATTTTTTGGGCAGATTTTGGCTGGAATTTTTAAATCCATTTTATAAATATTGAGCCAAAAAATCCCTAAATCTGGATTATTCTAAGCTCCTAAATCCAAATCCTTCTATTCCCTCAATATAAGGCAAATTTGACCCCTCCCCAAAATGACATGCTTGAAGTTCTCCTTCCCTCACCCTACTGCTGTAATTTACGTAAGATTTGGGCCATTCTTTGAAAATTTTTTCCAGTGTATTTATTTTTTACTGCTTAAATTCAAAGTAGGTTTTTTCGTGATGAATTTTCGAGACCAACTGTAGCTTTTCATTATGAAATATTTTTCTTTCTGATTTTGACAAATTTCTTTAAAGAATTAGTCAATTTAATTAAAATTATTTATCAATTTTAATAAAAATTTAATTTCGGATGTTCCTTACATCCTTATTTATTTATAAATATGAAAATTTTTGTTACAGAAATACCTGGTAGGACGAGAAGGCATTGTCCTCAAGGATCAAAACTTTCAGATCCTGGTTGTAATTTAGTTGGTGAAGGATCATCATCTGATACCGAAAGTTCTCAAGGTGCTGGTAAATGTGTTTGTGGACCATCAGTTTATTATTGTCCTGTAGAATCAAAACCTTATACTTTTAGAACACAACATGAATGTGAACTTAATTTAGCTGCTAAAATGGCATATGGTAATATAAATTTAAATTTTCTTAACTTTAATTATACTTAAGAGGGGGTCGATATTTTATCTCGGTCGGTAAAACAGTATAGTAATTAAAAAAAGATATTTAAATTATTTTAAATCAGTTACAAATTAAAATAAAATCATAAAATATCACATAACCTAAAAAAATAACGGTAGCTGTACTATTTCAACCTTAATAGGTAATACAATACACATAAAAACGATTTATATTATTCTACAAAATTGAAATTCGATCATTTCTTTCATTCTTCTTGCCAAATATAAATATATTTTTTCAAATACTATTGAAATAACATTTTATATATTCTTTTTCCTCAAAAATCTATATATAAAAGTTTTATTTTTCTACTTATAAATAAATTTTTTAAAGAAAAAAGATAAAAATATTTTTTTTATAGGTATATAAAATAACCTTTTGTATTTTGAAATAATAATTACTTTAATTATAAAAGATACAGTTATCAAGTATAAAAAGACAACAACAAAAAAATCATATAATATCTGAGTTAATGAAAAGAAAATATATATAAATAGAAAGTTGGTTTTTAAAAAAAATTGGACAAAGAAACAAAGAAAGATATATAGAAAAGGAAAAATTTAATGAAAAAGTGATAATTTACAGTTTTAATACAGCTTTTTTTATATATTTTAATAAAGATAGGTATATATACTTATAATTCTTTGAAGAAAATGAGTCATCTTTTATTTTAACCTTTTTTTTGTATAAATTTACTGTCCCTTGTGCTAATTAATAGTTTAATGTAAGGAATTTTATATTAGAATTATCCTTTGTTTTACTTTTTTTTAATATTATGAACTTAAGATCTTCTGAGGTTTCTTAAATTTTTAGTCGATTTTTAGTATGAGCTTGCAGCTTTAATGAAATCGTTTGATATCTAAATTTGCTTATAATTAAAAAAATTTATCTACGTTAAAAAGATTTTTTCTGTTCGAGACCACGCTCTTCTTTTTTGTTCTGGTTCTTGGTTTGAAAGTAAAAACTACCGGATAGTTCCAGGGAGGTTTAATGAAAAAAATCTTTTAAAGCAATTTTTAAAGCAATTTAAAAAGTTTTTTTGTATAATTTTTTAGAAATTTAGATATATTTTTAGAAAAACCGAAATGATTTCTTGGAGTTGGGGTAGGGTTGATATTAGGGGGATGAAACTACCCCTATTGCAAAATCCTTTGTTTGTGGACAAATGCCTTCAAATTAAATCAAAGGTGGATTTATAGGCAAAAAATAATGATAAACTTTCAGGGGGGGTGAAAACTACCCTCTGGCTAATTTAGTTTCTTACTTTTTTTAAATCTAAAACTGGGGATTTGGAGCAAAAGCGCAGGGTAAACTACGGTAATAATTAACCCATTTACGCCCAAGCGGACGTAAACGGAAAGTTAAAAAAAAAATAGGTTCTCGTATAGATAGAGGCTTTTAAATTACATGTCTATAGTAAAATTTCATGCTCTTACCGAATCTGAAGTCAGATTTTACTTACAACCCTTTCAAATGCCCCAAAAATAGGGGTAATTGGGGTGAAAAAGGGGCTAAAATAAAAATGACGGAAAAATCAACATAAAAATAAAAAAATGATACCAAAAAACATTTAAAATTACTAATTTGTGCAAAAAACTTACATTTTTTAGGTTTATGGGATATTTAATTGGATTTCAATCCTTATATTGCAACTAGGGGTAGTTATCCCAAAAACTTCAAATATTGTTTTTTTAGTTCCAAATCGGTTCTAAAAGGTAAATTTTACTCCTAATTCAATTTTTTGAATTTGTTTTGAGCTAAAACGCTTTTATAAGCGTAAAAATAGGGGTGATCAGGGCTAAATGGAACCTATAGAAATTATTATTTTTATATAGGAAACTAAATTTTAGAATTTTACGCTTACAGAAGAGTTTTAGCTCAAAACAAATTCAAAAAATGGAATTAGGAGTAAAATTTACCTATTAGAACCGATTTGAAACTAAAAAAACAATATTTGAAGTTTTTGGGAAAACTAGCCCTAGTTGCAATATAAGGGTTGAAATCCAATTAAATATCCCATAAACCTAGAAAATTTAAGTTTTTTGCACAAACAAGTAATTTTAAATGTTTTTTGGTATCATTTTTTTATTTTTATATTGATTTTTCCGTCATTTTTATTTTAGCCCCTTTTTCACCCCAATTACCCCTATTTTTGGGGCATTTGAAAGGGTTGTAAGTAAAACCTGACTTCAGATTCGGTAAGAGCATGAAATTTTACTATAGACATGTAATTTAAAAGCCTCTATCTATACGGGAACCTATTTTTTTTTTTAACTTTCCGTTTACGTCCGCTTGGGCGTAAATGGGTTAAGCTAATATAGCCAGAGGGTAGTTTTTACCCCTTCGAAGGTTTGACAAAAAATGTACTTCTAAGGCCCATAAATTTTTTGGTATGGAAATTGAAAACCCCTGTTAACATGGAACATGTTCATTGGATGGGGTATTTGAAAAAGTTTGGCTTGGCAATGGGGGGGGGGGGGTGAAATGGACTTAGAATATTTTCGATTTAGGGACTTAAATTTGAAGTGGGAATCAGGACCTGATCAGGCGCTGATAAGAACAAGAACTTAAAATACTTTAGGTTTCTGGACTTAAAATAATTTATATTTCGGGATTTATTGTAATTTCGGTTTTTGGATTTATTACTATTATGAGTAAACATGTTCCATGCTCGTTGGTTGTGTAGTTACACAAATCGGTTATAAATTTTTTTTAAAAAACTTAGTCAAAATTGCGTTTCCTGTACCTGTCTTAGCTTCAACTTATTCCAGGATTCAGTATCAACCAAGCTCTGGAACGCAAAGTTCTATTCTAAAAAAAATTTTAATTTTCCCTTATAATTCCAAAACAAATCAAAAAAATTATTATCAGTTAAATTCGAAAAATCTGAATGATTATTCAACATTTTAAAAAAGGTAAATACTAAATTAGAATATTCATATACGGAAAATGGTACTTAAAAAAATTTATTAATTGTTTTTCAACCTAATAATATTTTAAAAAAATAATAAACAATAGGCAGATATACATGAATAATTAATAAAATAAAAAATATTTAATATACGTAAATTTAAAAGTAAATACAGCCTTGTTCAATGTGGTTTGTTTACTTAATTTGCTATAGCTACGGTCACCCCATCAATTTATTATAAATTTACTAAAATTCCACTCAGAAATAATGTTTTCTCTTAATAACAATAATAATAACGAACAATTGTACATACCTACGTTTATTTAGTTAGTTTTCACTAGAGAATTTCGTTATATACATAAAGAAAACTTAAATTTGATTTTCTAAATGTTTTACGTGTAAGTATTTTAAATTTTGAATAATACTGTTAGTATTTTACATTTTGATACATGCATGCAATAATAAACTAATTAAACATATATATATTTTGAGTTGTTCAAATATTATTAAACTTATCATGAAATTTAATTTCTTTAATTAAATTTATGTTGATTTATAAAAAGGTCAGTTTTTTTATTGATATTTAGAAAAGTATCAAATTACCAGACTTTACTGTACAAATATTAATTGAGTTGTTTAAATATTTGATTTTAAAGAAATATTATGTGTTTGGATTTAATATGGGTTTTTTATAGTAGGTAATTTTAAGTTAATTAATGTTGATTTTAAATGTGCAGTTTAAATTCTGCTAATAAAAAAACGATTTTATTCGTGTTTTAAGAATTTATTTGCTCTATTAGATTTTTTATTTGTTCGTTAGAGAATAATTTATTGTTAATAATTTAAATAATTTTTTGGTACATTTTTTTGTAAATTTCAATTTTATTACTAGTAGCATTTAAATATCTTTTTGTTCATCTAGTAAATTAATTAATAAGAAAATGATTGGTTAATTATCTACGTGAAAAAAATGGTATTTCATTATCATAGACGAAAAGTTTTTAACTTTGATAGTGCTTAGGTAGGGCATATCTATAGGCTGTCGATTAAGTAATTAAAATAGTTAGCTTCGCTCTATGCTTATTTATAATAAATAATTTTTAGTAATTTCTTTAGAGTACAAAAAATTCAATATCGAAGAGAAATTAACTCCATTTTTTCCAGCTATGACAGGGAGTGAGTTAGCCTGGCAGTTATTTTATAGTTTCTTGGATTTTCGATTAAAAAGTGAAATTACTTGCCATTTACCAAATGAATAAGATTTCCAAAGTATTCCTAAATATTGCTACCAAATACTTGGGTGCGAAGATTTGACTTCATTATAGCCAATGTTATCTGATGTGCTTAAATGTGATTAATAAAGCTACCACTTTGGTAATCTTATCTTTTTTCTAAAATGGGACGTGATTTCTCAAAAATCTCAAATTAAATCATAAATTCAATACCAACTTCTTAAAATAACAATCAGGCTAAAATTTCGAATCTTCTTTTGGCTAATTATATTTCTAATATTCTTTTTAGAAGAAAAAAAAAATACTTTTTTAAAACTGCGATCTTATAAAAATCAGCATAAAAAATCATGAATAATTCAAAACATTCAATATCACATAGTTACCTGAATCATAGATAATTCACACATAAATCAAATTAGGCCAACCATTTTTCATAAAAATAATATTTTTTTTTTCTTCTTCTCATTCCAAAAATATGCATAATCTTCAAGAATAAAAAAAGTATATTTAACCTATTTACTTAATACATAAAACCCCTTTTTTTCTGTTAAAAAAAAAAGCGAGATAGAGAAATAAAAATTTTTCTTTCATGACACGAATAAAGTACCATGCATTATTAAGCAATAAAAGTATGTAAATAAATAAATATATATAAACTAAAAAGTGTAAAATTTTTGAATATTTAATAAAATTTAATGCACACATCCATGTGACCCAATTAATTTAATACCCGTATTAAAAAAATTTTTTTTTTTTAGTTTTCTTTGTTTTATATATAAAATGCATTCACGCATATATATATCTTAATATACATATATATATTACATACACACATACATACTTATATGCTCTCTTTAACAGATTTATGCTAAATTGTTGGTTAAATTGCATTGCACAAACCTCTCAAAAGAGCCTTTGTACGATACAATTAAGGTCTAAATATACATATTTAGGTGGTGAAAATCGGAAAAGCTAAGTATGTATACGACTTTATGCATTAAATAACCCCATTCTCTTTCACTTATATATATGCAAATAATATTGTTACATGCATACAGTATAATTATTTAAATAAAATTAATAAAAATAGATTTTTAAATTTTCAAAAAACTATTACACATTTTATTTTTCTATACCTATATTTTTTACAATAAAAAAATAAATTAAAAAGAAGCGCATATTATACGTAGATAAAAGAATTTATAAAAAAATGTCTCTTGGGTATTATGTAAATTGACAAGTGTCGTTTTCCCTTGAGGTTTTCTCTCTCTCTCTCTCTTTTTTTTATCAAATAGTTTTGTAAAGATGTACGTCTTTGAGAAAATCAGGTATTTTATTTTTTATAATAGAACAACAAGAAAAAAAGAGCAAAAAATGTAATTTTTTTTTTTTTTTTTAATTTAAAGATATTTTTTAATTATGTGGGTAATTAATTATTTTGATGAAAGAAGGAATTTAAAATAATTAGGTATCTATTTTTTTGATGGTTAATTGAAATAATTAATGGATTTTACAATTTCGGAAATTAATGTTTGAAATTTTGAAGACTAATTCGATAATTTATTTTATATTTGCTTATGTTTAAGATGAAGGTCCTCAACAATCTGCACATACAGTTTTGAACTGCATTTTTGAGTTTTTGACTTTTAATCCCTCGGAAATCAAATCAATTTTTATAAGGTAGCTTAAGCTCTCTGACCCAGTGAACCATATTGATTAAAGTTTTTGACTTTTTTGAACCTTTTTGAGTACAAAACAACAAAAAACTTTTAAAAAAAAATTTGAAATTTTTCCATATATACCCCCTTTGATTTTTGCCAAAATAAAAATTGTCAAAAAAATCCAATTCCCCTACTTCATCAGCACTCTTTTTATTAGAAAACTTGGTTCCTAGGGATTTTCAATTAATTCAAATGGTTTTATGCGAATAAAACCAAAATTTATAAAAATGAAAAAATTTTCAAACTGACTTAAATCAATTTATATCAGATATTTTGAGCTCTCTGACCCAGTGAACCATATTGATTAAAGTTTTTGACTGTTTTGAACCTTTTTCAATACAAAAAAATTTAGTACTTTTTTAGTACTTAGATTAGTACTTTTTTTATTAGAAAACTTGGTTTATAAGGAATTTACCGCTTCTAGCTTATTTGATGTAAGCCAAAAAGTTTTTTCAAATTTACTTAACTTTTTTAGAAATTTGAAGAAAAAAATCCGTTGTTTCGGAATTCCGCTTTCTGCAAGCAAAATTATTTCCAGTGTATCTGGCATAAAAATTTTTCTTTAATCTATATAAAGTTGCAGAATATTAAATGAAGTAAAATTTTTGCTTTATCGGTTTATTAAACTTTATTTAAGCCCATGAGAATAATTGATTACTAGACCTATATATAGTAGAGTGGTTCTTTTTTTTCAAATCTATTTTTCTCCTATAAAACTTGGCTAAAAGCTAAAATAAATGGTTTCATCTGATTTCTGGGGAAAAAATACTACTGGATACCATTTTCAAAATAATTTAAAACATAATTTCAATCGAGTAGAAAAACTGAAAGTTTTAAGAAAATGTCAATTTTAAGAAGGCCAAAAAAAATTTTTGAGAGCTATCGTGGGCTCGAAAATTGATATTTTAGTCTAAATCCAACGAGAATCTTATTTTGTTTACTTATAATTTCGAGTTCTGCCGGTGCGTTAAGAATCCCGGATATTCGAAAAAAAGAACCACCCTAATATATAGTCGTACTGTATAAGAGAGTTTAAATTAAGATTATTTTTTAAGCCGAGTTTTAATGAAAATGGTTAACCATAATAGGCATTTTTAAATTATTTTTTGCATTCTTTTAAATATTTTCATTTGCTATTTGCGGCTGTGAGCAACTAGCAGCGTTACACTTAACGCACATTGCCAGGTATTTAAAGCTCTCTCAGCATAAACTCGAGATGCAGAACAGCATAAATTTGCCACAAATATTGATTAGTTTTTTTTTAAACTAAAATTTTGTAAAATTTATATGAAAAAATAGGCTCAATTTAGTAATAACTTTAGCTTTTTAAATAGTGTAAAACTACGTAATTTTTAGTAAAAATGGGGATCATATTTGTGTTCAGCTTCAAAATAAAAATGCTCGTTAATAAATCTCAAAGACCTTCGCACCTTTAGTAAAAAAGTCTAAAAATAAAAAACTAAATACTCGAAGTAAAAAATATTAAATTTGATTTGAAATAAAATTAGTATTTACCGAAATAAATTAAATTTATTAAATCTAGAAAAAAGTATATTAAATAAATCAATTATTTTAAGTAAGATAGATATTTAAGCATGTTAAATATCTCTTTTGCCATAAACTAGTTGAAAATATATATATATCAAAAGCCTAAGGATATTTAAAATTAATATATATGTGTGTGTTACTAATAATATTTGATGTGAATGAAATCAATATCTTATGCTTTAGTTTTGAAATTTATTTCTAGAAAAAATGTTGAATTTTCAAGAAAAATGTCATACTTAATTTTAGCTTTTTTAGGTCTGAATTTTTTATTACTAAATGTCGAGACGTTCACTCGTTTATCAATTATATTATATTTACATTCGTGGAAAATATATATTTTTTTTATAAATCTTTTTTTTGAGTAATGTACCTAGAAAAAGTTTATAAGAAAATGTAAAAGGATTTTAGAAAAGCTTTTTTTTGTATCCTATTTCTAGTGTAGAATCAAAAAATCAGAGTACCTTCTTAAATGATCTTCAAAAAATAGTGTTTATTAGAGAATTTTAATTTTACTTCCAAAATATTGCAAAAAACAGAAACTTCAAATCGTGGATACAGTTTCAGTGACCCAAAAACGTACAGTAGGTAAAATTTCAGCACAGCTGGAAAAAGTTATATTTTTGGGTCACTATTTGGATTGTGGTAGCTAAACGAGCATTGGTTCTGAAAAGAAAATTTTAGAAACTTAATCAGGAGGTTAAAATCGAGGTTCAAAACTCACATGATTCCATTTTCAATCAAGAGTCAAAAAAATTGGGCTTGAATAGTTTTTTTTTATTTTGAGCTGCATTTTATGATAGCCAATAGAGAAGGTTATCCTTAAAATGAATTTTATATAATAAAATTTATAAATGTCATTTTCATTTTTAATTAGGTAATAAAAAAAAAAAAATTATGCACAACAAATAAATTTTTACATTTCAGATGGTTTACTCACATCAGCTGATACACCAACGGATGCTGGTAAGTAAAAAACTGAAAAATTTACATTTGTAATTTATAAATCATAACTTTTTTCTTTTTTATTCACCCTGTGTAAAATTTTTACCATAAAATGGCCATTATTTATGGTCATGGTAGGGTTTATGGTAATAAATTATGGCTATCTGATTGATGTTTGACCATCAATTTTTTTATTAATCTTATTGTTGCTTTTCTACATAAAATCATTTATGCCTTTTACAAACAAGTGTAAAATACCCACAACTTTTTTTGAGTTCATATACGCCAAAAGGAAATTGGGTGGGTTTATTAGGTTAAAATAACGTCCTCTATACTTACAACCTAATTAAATTTGACCAAGCCACAGAGGATTTTACAAAATAGGATTTTTAGGTTATTTTTAAAATAACACAGGTTTTTTGTTTTTCACCAAGAACTTATGCTGGGCCTCCATTTTTTTTGATAGAAAAATATATTAAAATTTAATTGAAAATAAATAAAAAATCGTTTTTTATGCTTAATAATAAAAAATGGGAATATTAATTTGACGAATTTATCGACCAGAGAGCTAATTAATAAATCTATAGTTTATTAAACTCGACATGATACGTGGATGCCATCTGCAATCACTTTTTTTATTTTAACGTATCAAGCAGTTTTAAATAATTTTTATTAATAATTTTTTTAAAAATTCAATTTCATCGAAATTAATTTTTTAAAAACATAGAGTTGTTAGAAATAATATTTTTTGCCTAAAAAAGGCAGAAAAAGGCAGAAAAATTTCAAGAAAAAAATCCATCCATTCAAGAAAATAATTTTTCTGCCTTTTTCTGCCTTTTTTAGGCAAAAAATATTATTTCTAACAACTCTATGTTTTTAAAAAATTAATTTCGATGAAATTGAATTTTTAAAAAAATTATTAATAAAAATTATTTAAAACTGCTTGATACGTTAAAATAAAAAAAGTGATTGCAGATGGCATCCACGTATCATGTCGAGTTTAATAAACTATAGATTTATTAATTAGCTCTCTGGTCGATAAATTCGTCAAATTAATATTCTTATAAAATTATGAGCGATAGAGTCATTAAATTAAATAAAAAATGGGGTAAAATAGGGCACGGTGTAAAAAAGGGTTAAGACTCTGAATTTCAAAATTATAAAAAAGGGCTGGGCAATATATTTTTACAGTTCTCATGAAAGAGACTTTATTTCCTATCTATTTAGAGGCAATTGAAACGTTTTGGAATCAATTTACTTTATACCATAATAACACTTGAAGGTAAATAGAATGCACCTGAGTACAATAGAATTTTAGTTAATTTGAAAAAATTACTTAGACGTATAATAACAAAAATAAAAATTTCCGAAAAAAATTCTATAAAACGATTATTTGCTAAATAAAAAACATTAAATTTTTATTTTTTTTTAATAAAATTTTTGAAACAAATATGAATTTATTAAAATAAATAAAAAAAACAAAAATATTTATTACATTTATAGTAAAAGTTTACGATATAAATTTTAGTATTCTTTTATTTTTTTAAACATTGATTTTACACAAGGGTATATAATTCATTCGTTGAAATATAAATATTTTTTGTTTTTACCCACTTTTATATTTTAAATTTTTTAGTTTTCAAATAAATTATACAAAAAAAATCCCATTGTAAACTTTTTTTTAAACATTTTTATTGGTATTTGTAGTATAACTTATTTGTTTAAAATGAAAAGTTGAATTTTTTTATTTATGCTTTTATTGAAAGTTAATGTTTGAGTTTAAAAGTATACTCGTTATAAATGGGAACTTTCTGATATATATGTTTAGGTCCACGTAAAAACGCTGGACTAAAATTTTTTTTTTCTTTTTGGGCCACTTCCGGTTTCATTTTTAGTGGTATGAATTTTTCAAATTGACCAGAAATCAAGATCCTCATGATGAAATTGGCTTAAAACTTTCCATAATGTTGGGCTATGTGTTAGTTTGTTCCAAAAAAATTTTTTGAGATGTGACATTGAAATGAGAAATTCAAACCGATAAAAATGAAACCGTAATTGACCAAAGATAAAAAAAATTTTTTTCCTGATCTATGTGTACATAGACTTTTCATTGGTTTTGAAATAGTTAAGCCTTTTTAAAGCCCTGAAAATCAAAAATCTCAAAAAAACCAATTTTTGAGCATTAGAAATTTTTTGCCGTAATGAATATTTTTAGAAAATTCCGGTGACCAAGACCTTATATAAGCCATTAAAAAAAAAAAAAAGAATTTTGGAATAGTGGTTTTATTTGGATCTGAACACATGTAAAAATAGGTTAGGTTAGGTTAGTTTAGGTTAGATTAGGTTAGGTTGAACCAGTAGATTTACACCAATATTAATACAGTTCATCCAAATGCTAAAATGAAAGCCACCTGATATAGATTTCTTTCAATATCCTGACCACAAGCGCTGGAAATTTTCTTTGTATAAGGTAGAGCTTTACTCTGTAATTAATAATATAAAACTTATTTTTGGTATTTTTTCGAAGTACTCATTGCTAGAAAGTTTCAGTGTTACGAATTTAGTGTCAGGTTAGCGAAATTTAAATAGTTTAAAAATAGTTTCTGAAACTTAAAGCTCATAAAGATTGCATTGTTTGAATGTTTCCAACTTGCTTTATCCGACTAAAACTAAGCTTTTTACCTAAAATTCTTCCTTCTACAATAAAATACAAAACATGAAAATCCAAGAAATTTTACGCCCTCTATAATCACATAACTTAATAAAATTCTTTAAAACTTAAAAAACTAATAATTCAAAAAAGAAAAATATTATATTTATCAACTATTTAAAAAAGTTTTTCTAAAGAAACTTTTTATTTTTTGACATCACATGACAAGATGGTACCTTAGAAATCCTGACATCGTTAGTATGATATAACATAATAGCTTTTATATTAAAAAATTCTTTAAAAACTATTTTTCATATTCTCATAACAGGAAAAAGTCCAAAAAAGATAATAATTTAAGCTGTACATAACCTCAATTTTTTATTCTCCGATTTAAAAGATTATATTATTAATCAATTGAATATTAAAGAAAAAAAAGTTAAGAAAATTAGATTTAAAAGGATTTTCAAAGTCTCACATCGAATGAGAGATTAACGATTAATTACTACAGTGCAATTATAGACTCTTTTTTTTTCTCTTAAAGTAAAATAAAAAGGAAATGTTATATCTTTTTAGTACGTCAAATATATATAAGACTGCGCACATTTCAGAGTAGATACAGTTTGAGAGAGTTGAAGATTTTCTTCTAATGCCAGAAAACTCAACTACTTGTGCCTTTCTTACTTATACATTTAGAGTGAAATAAAAAAAAGTGGAGAAGCTAAGCGTTCGCTCTCAAAAAGTTCTCATTTTGTGAAAAAAAGTTAGCTTTGATCGAAAAGAGGAATGACACGAGCCCAATAAAACTTTGCCCTTTTCTCTATCTTTTTTTTTATCTTGCTAACCTTTTCTCTTGATTCTCACGAATAAAAGAAGGATGAAGAAAAGTTTTAACTTTTGATTCTGTGCAAAAACCATTTTAAGAATTTTTTAACAGTTTTTTTTAGAAAAATGTATGATTTGATTATCGTGTAAGGGATTAATTTACTACTGTTATTTCGACAAGAAAAATATTCTGCTCATAAAAATATGTTTAAAAAAAATGTCCATAAATTTGTGGTTAAATAATTACCTCTGTCTGCCACTCTACAAATTTGAATGAGAAAGAAACTGTAATTTGCATATTTTAAGTAGAATAAGGAGTATTTGATCAGACATGAATTTTCTTTAAAAAAATCACATCCAGTAACATCAAATCAAATAAAGTGAATCTGAAAAACCCATCATATTAAGATCCTACCCCCCCTCCATCTAAAAAAACACCAATTTAAAAAACTAATTACTTATCACTAAAAAAACCTAAAATAATCAGCCTAACACTCCTCATAAATTATGCAAATTAAATTTAATTAAAAAAATTTTCTATTATTTTCATTCCCACATATTTAAATATTTTTTTTGCGGTTAAACTGACTTTTAAACAAACATTAAAAAAAGATTCGCATTGCAGATCAATATATATATATAGGTATAAAAGCTTATATCTATGCTTGTCCTATCAGAGATATTCATTTTTCACGACAGCTATAGTGAATGGAAAGATTTTCGTAAATCCGTTATGCTCTGGTTTTTTTTTTTTAACAGAATCGTTAAAAAAAATAGAGCAAAAAAAAAAATAGAAAATTTCGTCGATTTATATCATTTTTACTTGGATAAAGATGAATCATGGAGCACATATGGGAAAAAGCAAGTTATTTTTGATATATCTTGTAATATTAATGTATGTGTGTGTGTGTAAATATATATTGACATTTTTTATGTGTATTGTAATCGTTGATCGTTATTGATGCATTTTTAAAATATATATATAGATTCTTTAAGAATATAAATTATACTTTTGAGTACTGCTTTTTTACTCGTATTTTCAATTTATAGAGCAATAATAATAATAAAATACATTATTTATAATTCAAACTAGAAAAGATTTTATGTTATTAAAATTGAGATATATTGCAAGTATGGAATCATAAATATGGAATATCTTAAATTATCTTTTTCACTTGAATTTATTATTTCAATTTATTTGAGTTTTTATATAAAGTTTTAAAATATTACTAAGTTTTTAATTATTTGGTGTCAATTGCTTGATAAATAGATTATAGGTGTAGTAAGGATGGTATTAAATCTGGTTAGGTAAGATTGATAGTTTTTAGTCTGACAAGTCATTTATTTTATGAATAATGTAATCATACGAGCTTATAAGATTATTTACTGTCTTAGGAACTTAATATCTTACTCAAACAGGGAAATAGTAGTTTGTTATACAAGGGAAGTAAATATTTGACCATTAACTGATTCATGTTTTTAGTGAGCGTTAATTATTTTAATCAAATTTATTTATCTATTGTTTTCCTTGTACTCCAGTCAATAAAAGAGGGTGGGGGGGGGGGGGGGTGTCAAGTATCTGACCACCACCTAGTTTGGTCTAATAAAGGTTATATTTTGTGTCGCTGATCACAAATTTTCTATGAGAAATGTGCGGAACACCCCTAAATTTTTAAAAACTACCCCTAAAAAGGGGTATTATGATGTATTCGCAATTTGAGTGTCTAGATTTGGTTTATATGGGGTTTTTTGGTCACTGGTTACGAGTTTTGGGACATAATAAAAATTGGCACTCCACCCTTAGATTAAATAAAACTACCCCAACAAGGGGCATTTTTTATGTACTTTATGTTTTTGCAAATTTAAAGGTGAAATGCCAATTTTTAGTAAAGAGGACCCTGTAATTCGAGACCAGCGAGCCAAAAAACTCATGTGGATCTAACCTGAACTCTGGACACTGAAAGCGTAAAAATAGCAATAGTTTTTGCTAATCTAAGGGTGAAATATTAATTTTTCAAAAAAAGTTCCTGAAATTCGCGATCAGCGAATCAAAAAATTCATTTGGACCAAATCTAGAGACTTAAAATTCAAGTACACCCCTTTTTAGGGGTAGTTTTTGCAAATTTAAGGGTGTTATCAGAGTGTGTCTAGTATAGAGTGACGACACCGTGGTACCTGTTACTAAAATGTTACTAAGGCGGTTAATTTTACAAAATAGCATATTTTTAGTTTTCTTTTGAATTTTATTTTCAATTTATATACACTTATACTTAAGCATTTATTATTATTATAAATTTTCAAATTTTACTGCTTCACATTTTTATTTAAAATTGTATAATACTGTAATCGTGCATCGGTAATGCCTGCACTAACTTTCATTAAATAAAATAAATAAATAAAATAATGGCGTCCCATGTATTTCTTATGGGCTAGTTCGGCGGTTAATGGCGGCTGTTGGGCCTATGGCATCACTCTCCCCTAGACACACTCTGGGTGTTATGCACATTGAAAAGCCTCCAAAATTCGTGATCAGTGACCCAAGAAACCTATACTTGATTAAATCTGACGGTGACCGAAAACTTGACAACCTAAACCATATATTGACTACTTTTAGTCTTTAAGTCTGGTAAATCATGATTTTCAATCATTGATTCTGATTTATAATTCATTGAAGGCTCATTTTTGTCTAAAAAATTGTTAGTTTTTAAATTGCTCTAAAAATTTCCATTTTCGAGGTAAAAAAATTTCTAACTTATTTATGGGTTAACAAAACCAACGAGTATGGGACCTATAACACTTTTAACTTATACTCCCTAATTATTAGGTCCTGGGATTAAAATTATTTTGTTTACCTGACCCCTCTCCATTGAATTTAGTTTTTGAAATTCGAGGTTGCAAATTTTTTTCTCGAATACCACTTACCAGGCGCTTACAAAATCTATGAAAATCTTTTATTTATCTATTCGTGGTGTCACCCTCTGTGCGTTAGGGTTATATATTCCTTTCAGATATCGATTATTGAAATTTTGAACTTCTTGATATGATTAACTTTTTAACCTGGAAGTCTTTTATAGTAATTTTTAAAAATTTCAATTTTTTCGAGACTAGATTAAGACTTCAAAATCTCTTACTATATTACTAGCCCTTGAGTATAATTCAACTAGTGGCAGACCGATTTTTTTTCAGTGTCCTCGTTTTAACTAAATATTATTACAAAAGATATAAATTATTTAGTTTACAGATTGTAACAAGATTGTTCGAGATATAACGTCAATAAAAAAAAAAGTTAAAAAACTATAAAAAAAAAAAAAGTTTAAAAATAAATTAAAGTGACAAAAAAAGTAATAAATATTTTTTCTTTCCACTTAAAAAAGAAAATAAAAAAAATTTACATAAGAATATTGATGAAAAATTAGAAATTTAAATAACTAACATACACGCAACAAGATTCTTATCAAAAGTTAGAAAAAAGGTTGATTAAACTTTTAAACAGGGGAAAAATAAAATCAGAACGAAAAGTCAATTAAGTCACACACCCTAGAATAAAATTCGGTAAATATTATATTTTCTGTAGACGCTTTTTTTTAATCGTAAATGAAAATAGTGAAAATTTATAGAGGAAAAAGATTTTATGTAAATCGTAGTAGGAAACGATAAAATAAAAATCAATAAGTAAAATTTGTTGCTATGTCTGTTGGTAATATCCAAAATATAAATCAGTTATACTTAAATTTTTTATTACAAATTAATAAATCAATGAAAAATTTTTTAATATCATTTTTGTACAAATTTTCAATTACGTAGCTAATAACCTAAAAAAAAATTTTCTTTGTGTAGAACATAAATTTGTAAAAGGCCAAAAAAAAGTTTTACTGACCAAAAATAGGGTTATAAAACTTTTTTTTTACAATCATGCAATAATACATTTTTTTTACAACCATGTTGCGGGTATAACTCCGGATTCTATTACGTTATTACATTTTTATTACACTAGAACGTACGTTTCATTTTTTTTTTTCAATTTTTTTTTATTATTATCATTCAATTTTTTATGTATATTAGACTGGTGGTTATTTTTATGGTTGGGATTGTTGAATTTACTAGGTGGAATTACCAAATTTGGCTAATTGTTTCATACGATTTTTCTTAGTCAGTGGCAAGAAAAATGAGATTTTTAAAAATACAATTCATACACTGTAAAAAGTAACTTTCTTATATTAACAAAAAAATTAGTAAATTTGACAAAAATTAGTACATTTTCGAAAAAAATCGTAAATTTACTAAATTTAGTATATTAACAAAAAATTCGAGTATTCTCAATTTTTTTTTGTGAATTCGCAAGAAAAATTGATAATTTACAATTTCTTTTCGAAAATTTATAAAAAATAGTTGTAAATTTACAAAGAGTAATTGTGAATTAACAACTTTTTTCGTAAATTCACAAAAAAAATCGAGAATTCTCGAATTTTTCGATATTGTACTAAATTTAGTAAATTTACGATTTTTTTCGAATATTTATAAATTTTTTCGAAAATTTACTAATTTTTCGAAAATATTCTATTTTTTTTGTTAACCTAAGGAAGTTACTTTTTACAGTGTATATAATTACCTCTTTTAATTTTGTGCCACCAAGCTTACCAGTTCATTAATAACAAAAAAATTCATTAAAAAAAACCTTTAAAAATTTTGAAAACAACCTCCAGTCTAACATACCCCAACGACACCAAAAAAAGTATAATAATAATGAATGATTAAATTAAATATAAATTTTTTAAATGAGATAAATGAGGTAAAAAATTTGTTTTTTATATATAAAACCATCTATATATAGCATAAACGTCTTACCTTAAATTTTATGAAGAATAATAATCCTGTTTTATTTTTTTTGTTATCCTATAAGTATAAGATCAGACATTAGATGGTTTATATAAACTTGGTAACTTTTTCGCTTAAGCTTATATTTTTGATATAAAAAAAGCTTTTGTTATATTGGAGGGTAACATGATAATAGCAAGCATAAACTATATATATATATTCTTTTTTATATATATTTTCATTCTTTTCTTTAAAGAAAAAATTATGAAATTCTTAAGATATTATAATAACTATTATTATGCATATAATTATAACATAAGAAATTTAACTTGAATACTTGCACAATCGATATTAAATGGTCTATTTTTTAGATTTATATGGATTGTTCCTTATCATTTTGGATACTTTTTTTTCATTTTAAATATCTCATATTTATTGATTTATAAGACAGGTGTAGCATAGAATCTAAAGTTTTGGGTTAATACCTACTCAAAGTTGTCAAAATTTAAAAATTTATAACCGGTTTGGTGTAAACACAACCAAAATTCATGGAATATATGTTTACCATAACTGAGGGCTGGGTATTATGCATAAATGTCAGGCAAAATTACAAGATATACAATATAATTTTCTATTTTTATAATTTGTAATTATCACCTTTACTAGATGTTAAGGTTCTAAACCCAAATTACAAGTCCCTAAAGTCGGATTATCCTAAGTCCCTAAACCTGAATTATTTTAAGAGGGGTGGATGTCAGCCATTTTTTCAGCTCTCAACCAATCAGAGACTTGGTAAAATATTAATTTTGGCCACCAAAATACGGCTTCAATTTTCAATTAAATTAAAAAAGAAAATTGCTAAATTAATCTACATAAATGAAAAATGTGGCTCTGCTTTCGCTAGATATTACAAAATTTTCCTTCTCCTCAAAAAATTAAATGAAATTGCAACCCCAACGTCGTCTGCTTCACTCACTTTTTTGGTTAGAATGTACTGCAGATTTTCTTTCATTTTTTAACTGAGAAAGAGAATTTTTTCAAGCCTAGGAAAAGCAGAGCCACATTTTTCATTTTATGTAGATTAATTTGGCAATTTTGTTTTTTAATTTAATCGAAAATTAAAGCTGTATTTTGGTTGCCAAAATTAATATTTTACCTAGTCTCTGATTGGTCGAGAGCTGAAAAAATGGCTGACAAGCAGCCCTCTTAAGTCTCATTTGACTCCCCCCCCCTTAGTTTTCAAGTTCTGAGTTACCCCCTCCCTATAAACATGTTCTATGTTAAAAAAAGACTAGCTTAAATTTTAAGGGTTAAGGGGAAGAAATGCGGGGCGTTTATACTCCATTTTCAAAATTGATAGTAGTTTGTATGTAAACACTGTTCTTGAGTGGTTTCTGAAGAAATTCCACTTTGCTTAATCTTAATTCCAATTGGTTCAAGAGACATACCTATAGTTTGGAAAATGGAAATAATAATTGAAGCAAAATTCAAGCAGAGCAACCTTACAGTGCAGAATTTATAAGCTGCAAAAGTATTTGCGTGGGTTGGGTTGAGTCAATTTTCAGGTAAATCCGAGATGAAATCCGATCTTTGAGAAAGATTCACAGTCACAAAGTGAATCAAAAAATTTCCTGGCTAAAAATCCTAAAAATAAAAAAAAAAAAAAAAGTTGAATTTTTTGAGTCAGTTACCCAATAGTTATCTGAAATTTTGGGTAAAAAAATTATTTCCTCACATTGTTGGTAGTCTCTATATAAACCAATTCAAGGAAAGATAAAGAGATAGAAAACGAAAAACTTGACCTATTAAACTTATCCAAAGACATTGTTATCCAAATTAACAAGGAATAGTTCATATAGAAATTTTTAAAAATTTATTATATTTCATATATTTTTACTTAAACCGTATATAAACAATTTTTAAAAAGTTATAAAATTCATTTACCCGTATCATTAATTCATGAAAAGTAAAGCTTTAATATTTGTATATATGTCAGAAAAGGTTTATTTTTCGCCTTTGAAAAGTTTATATATACGAATAAAAGCTAAGGTAGAAAACATATAAAAGCAACATAAACGCTTCGTAAATCTTTCTAGAAAAGCTCGTTACGAGAGGAAATTTTTGTTGCACTGAAGTCTGATATAAAGTGACGGACTGAATTAGTATGGATGTGCTTGTAAGATTCTGACTAAAAAAATAAAAAGTATTTATGTTTATTTTAGGTTTTTTTTATATATTTTTTTGGGGAGGAGAATATTAAATAAATTTTATCATTTTAAATGAATATTATTTTTGTATAAAAAAATTTATAGTGGATTTATAAAAAATTTTTTTTCTTTTAAATTTAGTGAAATAGTTTTTTATATTTATTAAACGTATTTTCATTTTTATTTCAAAAGAGTTTTTTTTTAAATATGTGTATATGGTTTATTCCGTGTCAAGTGGGTTAATTTAGATAATTTTTTTCAACTAGAAGTTTAGGTATGTAGGATAAATTCATAGGAAAATAATGCCTTCTGATTTAATAGGCTTAAAATCTTAACTTCACTGTAAAAAGTAACTTTCTTATATTCACAAAAAAAAATAGAAAATTTTCGAAAAATTAGTAAAATTTCGAAAATAATCGTAAATTTACTAAATTCAGTATATTAACAACAAATTCGAGAATTCTCGATTTTTTCTTGTGAATTTATGAAAAAATCTGTAAATTAGCAAATATTTTTTGTCAATTTTCGAAAAAAAATTGTAACTTATCAATTTTTCTCGTGAATTTACAATAAAAAATCTGAATTACTCAAATTTTTAGTGAATATACTAAATTTAGTAAATTTACTCTAAAAATTACTAATTTTTCGAAAATATTCTGTTTTTTTTTGTGAATCTAAGAAAATTACTTTTTACAGTGTTTCTTTGCACTTTTATATTGTAATATCAAAAGCAACTTGCATGAAACATCATAAATGATTAATCCTTATCTACCAACCCTTCCAATCATGTGAACCTTGAACCTCAGAAATAAGAACTTTCTGAAACCTCAATATAAAAACTTACTATGCTAATAAATCTAAAAATCTCAGTGTAACTTTAACATGGAATAACTCACATAGTCTCTTAATATATATTTATAGCGTTTCTAAAACTTTAAAAACTTTTAATAAATAAATTTTCTAGTCTATTAACTTTCAATATATATACTAAAAATTTAAACTATAATATATATATATATATATTTGTCTAATATAATAACATATAATAATAAAAAAAAGAAATCAAAATCGATTTTTTTCATTTTATAATATTGAGTTGTTGCTCTTATCTTATATATATTCATTAAAAAAAGAGCTATAACAAGGCAAAATTACCTTATTTAATTTTAAAATTTTGTTGAATTATTTCATCTATAAATAATATATATAAAATATGTGGATAATATTATTCATATATATATTGAAGGCATTGAAAATTTATATATATTTCTAGAATACAGTAATAACCCCTGCAGTATTATCCTATAAATGGGAACAATGCTTTATTTCATAGTATAAAGTATGTGTATAATATAAATATGAAAAGAGTACATTGAAAATTAATGAAGAGAAATAGAATTATTGTTATATTATCATAATAACAGTTTTTTTTTAATTTTAAAATAATTAATTTTTGGAATATTTTGTTGTTTAGGAAATTTATGGAAATTATTTTAAAATTAGCAATTTTTTGGAAAATATTTTATTTTATTTTAAAAAATCTAAAATTTAGTTTTTCTATCAATCGATGATTTACAAATATTACACAGAACTTAAAATACCACCTGTAACAAAGTAAAAATAGGTCACGTTAACGCCATAGTAAATACTGTGCTAATTAAATGATGAAATTTTAACGCTGTCGTAAATGGTATTTGAGGTTCAATGCTTTGTGATTCTACGATAACATTTCTGGTGTCAATGCAGTTAACCGAGATTTTACTGGACACTGAAAGTATTGAATAATATAAATTTAACGTATTTTTGTGTTATAAAACTACGAATTAAACTACTTTAAAATTTTAATTAAAATAGAAAAATTTAATTACCTCAAAATAGTTAAATTTCAACCCTTAAATTTGATTTATTTGTTTGGATATTCATTTGCGTAATTCCTTTATTCAGATAAATTACATGCAATTGTATTACATCAGGTTTCAGTTATTTTTAAAAAATTCTTTAGAGTCGACAAAAAAACTCAATTTCAAAAAATATCAAAAAGCCCCATAAACAGAAAACGTGCAGACAAAATTACACAAAATGACTGTAAGTAATATCAAAAAATAAATTTAATATTTACCTCCATAGAAAATCTAAATCCAAAAACTGCCCATTTTACCCTAACCTTCTCCAAATCTAATTATTATATTAAAAAAATTTTTTTTTACAAATAATAAAATAACGAAAGAAAGAAAAATATATAAGTATATTTGCAAGGTTTGTACAATTTAAATAAAAATGCAAGTTGAACACAAGCTGTCGCAAGATCAGCATTTTCCTTAAAAAAAAAAAATTGACATGCGTGAAGAAGCACGAATAAGCTATTAAAGTTTCTTTTTTTCTTTTTTATGAAAAGAAATTTTATAAAAGGTAAAAAAAAAATGTTGAGTATCATATTTCTGACCTTTTTCTATTTACTAGAGCGAAATATATAGATCTTATAATATAAATTTATATAACTGCAGTAGTACATATTTCTCAGAGATTTTATTTATTTTTTTTTTTCGTTTTTATAACCCTTCAATTTTATCTTGATTTGAATTTTAACTTTGAAATATTTTGACATTATGTATGCATTTATATTTGTATTTATTATACGTATGCACAAGATTATAGATTATTTATCGTGTTTTGATATCTACACTTTTGGAAATTTCGGATTCAGTTTTTTAGAATATAAATTTAGGCTTTTTCAGATAGAAATTGGGCTGGATCTAGTATTAGGTAAAATCCTAAAATAGGTAAAGCCTGAAATTTTTTAAAAAAGCACTGCAAGCACAGAGTGATTTGCGTGGAGAAAAAAAACCTGAACTTTTGGATCGGGCACGCGAAAATTTGGGCTTGTTTTAGATAGATAAAGGGTTGGATGAAATTTCGGGTAAGGCCCAAGGTACAGAGTGAATAAAAAATTTCTCTTGCTGAAAAAATCCCCTCAGAAACTGGTTTTTTTTAATATGATACTCAACATTTTGGTAACCGTACATCCCTAGTTTTAAAATTCACTAAACGTGGCTCTGAAATTAAATTATTGCAGGAACAATAAATAGTTTTGAAACTTAGATGATCATTATTCCGAATTTTCTACAAATATTAGACGAGTGAAGATTCCTACAGTTAAAGAAGTAAATTTCGATTACTTTCTTTTAGAACATTAAATCATTCTTATAAATTTGATTGTCAATTAAAGAAAATTTAGCTTACATTAACTTGAAATTTAAAAATTGCAAGGTAATTACAAAATTACAAAAAAAAACTTTTTACATACCAATGATCAATGAAAGCATAGAATCCCTGTAAATTATTAGCCAAAAAATAATAAACTAACATTTTTAACTAATTTTGAAGCAGTTCATAAGTACACTGTAAAAAGTAACTTTCTTTTATTAACAAAAAAATTAGAACATTTCCGAAAAATTAGTAAATTTTGGAAAAAATTTGTAAATATTCGAAAAAAATCGTATAATTACTAAATTTAGTATATTAACAAAAAATTCGAATATTCTTGATTTTTTTTTGTGAATTCGCAAGAAAAATTGATAATTTGCAATTTTTTTCGAAAATTTACACAAAATAGTTGTAAATTTACGAGAAATAGTTGTGAATTTACAACTTTTTTCGTAAATTCACAAAAAAAAATCGATAATTCTCGAATTTGTTGTTAATATACTAAATTTAGTAAATTTACGATTATTTTTGAAAATTTACTAATTTTTCGAAAATATTCTATTTTTTTTGTTAATCTAAGGAAGTTACTTTTTACAGTGTACAACAAAGAAGCTTTTATGAATAAAAATGAAAAATTCTGTAACCACCATAAATAAACTCATCCTTAATAAAAAATTCCATTTTACTGAACAAAAGCCCAAAATTTCGAAAAGTATACTACCCAGCAGATTTCAAAATGAATAATTATAAATCTTTAAAATTTAATTAACTAAAATATATATAATGCATTTGAATTATTAAATAATAGTAAAGTAGCCTTATATATATAAAATATTAAAACATTGTTTGATATAATAATAGGGCATTCAGGTTAATAAAACGTTGACCAAGCGAGCTTTTAATGATTTAACACTATACATAATATTCAGGTTAAAATATACTGTCCTCAAATATATATAAAGCGTTCTACTAGAAAATTAAATATGGTCATGATTTTAGGTGAGCAATTTATATGTAAATTCTTCTCTCTACATCTAATCTTTTTTGTCCTTTATATACAATATGCACTTACACACACGCAAATTTAACTGGGACGTGGATTTCACTTTAACCAATATTGAGGGTTTTATACACATAAAAAAACTTCTTTTTTAAATATGACATTTAAAGTGATATCATTCTTTCCTTTTTTAACGTCGTGAAGGTATTATTTTTTTAAAGTATGAGCTATACTTTTTTTGTAACCATTTATCAAAAAGCACGAATGATTTTTTTTTTATATGTGCATAATTTTTTTTTTTTTGTGGGATTCTTATTTTATACGTTACATTGCAGTGTTGTATTAAAATTTGTAGAAATTTTGAAATATATTTATAATACAGAATGTTTTTTTTTTATGAAGTGAATTTTTATAGTACGAACCATTATTCATAAAAAAAATTATTATTATTTTAAGTGCTGCAGTCGTTTATATTTTTTGGGTTATTAAATGTTTTTTTACGTTTTTTATGTAAAAGTTTTAATTATTATTACAATTCTTTTTTTACTTGTTTTTTTTTAATGTTTTGAATAAATAAATTGTTTTTTTTTTGTGTGTAAAATATTATAATTTTAGGTATTTTACAGAATCAAGTTTTTGCTTTATGAGTTGTAATTATTCGAGTATCTTGAAATAACTGGCTTTATGTTTTGCATTGTAAATTTTAATTTTTTATAATGATAAACTTTTGTAGTTGTGTAGTGTGTCGCTTAATATTTATTTATATTTATTCATGAATAAAAAATTTTTTGAGTAAAGTTGAGAAATAGTAGTTTTGGATGCATTTTTTCTACATGTAATTCAAAATGGGACACTGATGTTTTTAATGCTGAAGAATTTTCTTCAATTAGCCTTATATTATAAAAAAACACTCATTTTTAGATAACAGGTTATTTAGTAAACTTCAGGAATTCGGAAAAAAAGATTGCAAAGAAAGTGATTCAGTTCTGTAGGACCCAAAATTTCAAATTATCATCAAACATACGATGAAAATAGTACTAACTACCAAATACAACTTATAGAGCGGTATAAAAGCTATTTTGGGTCTAAAACACCTTGCATTTTTTTTAGCTAAAATCGTATTTAAATCTAAAATTTGTTGTAGAATCCGAAATTCAAATACAAAAGTATACTTTCTATTTAAAGATTTCTAAGTTGCGTCCTGCTGGGCCCTAAGACTCAATATTACCTCCATCAGATTGACTCCTCTAAACTTAACAACTTTAATATGAAACATTTTTCATTATTTTCCTTTGTATTTGAGATATTTGAGTACATCTTAAACGATGTACTTTAAACTGTTTAAAATGACTCACCCTGTAAGTTCCTCGGGCCCAAGCTGAATTACTTAAATTTTAATATTTTGTCAAACCAAGTTAGTACAATCGATGCTCCAAGATTGGTGGAAGTAATGGTCTTTCGAATACTTACAAATTGAAAGGGTAAACTTAAAATTTTGAAGCTACCCGAGCACGAATCGACGGAGATCAAACGTAGATTTTTTAAAAACTGATAAGTTTAAATATTTTAAAAGTATTATGGTACGATGATGAATAAGCGATCCTCAGAAAATCGTCCGTTTTTAATACGAAAATATATACTAAAGATATCTAAACATATTTTTTTGTAAACTTCATCAAATTAGATAAAAAATATTTAAACAAATCAGAATTTATGCTTTATTACAGTTTTATTAAGAAAGAAAAACCATACTTTCGGTGTTCTTGAAAAACACATAGGCTCCGAAACGAAGATCGGATAAGTATTTAAGAACTAATTAAAAGGATTTGAAATAAGTTTCGAGTTTTTACTAGTAATTAAAATTACATATCAAATATTTTTACGTAGATTAAATAAAGCATTTAAATTTGGTTTTCTGACTAAAATAAATAAACAAACAGAACTCAATAAGACATTACTTGGACATTCTTACGGTGAAATTTTTATTGTAAAAAATGAATATCCGGAGCGTTGCTAAATCGAAGTCTCAACTACGAAAATGTATTCAACAAGTATCTATAAAATACATTTTCTAAGAACGTTTAAAGTTCAGAAGAAGATTAAAATAAATAAACAAACAGAACTCAATAAAACATTACAATGCTATTCTTACGGTGAAATTTTAATTATGAAATATGAGTATCCGAGCGATGCTAATTCAAAGTCTTAACTACGAACATGTGTTCAAAAAGTATCTATAAAATACATATTCTAAGAACGTTTAAAGTTGACGCGAAGATATTGGCTGTATTTAAAATGATTTCGAAAAGATGTTTGCAGAGTATTCTCAACTTATTAATATACAGTTATTTTTGTCTTTGAAACGCACCTTCGACCGTTAGAAAATAAAAGCTCGAAAAAGTACTCTCAAAGTATTCTTTTAACTCGGCTTTTATCAGAAACCGCTGAGTAGAACTTTGCGTTCAATCGAATTAAAACTGATATTCGCAGCAAATAAAAGTCAGAAAAAGTGTTTTAAAAACATTTTTAAAGTATAAAATCTATCTTTGAGTGGACCTATAAATTTAATAATATTTTTATTAAAATAATAACCGTTTCAATGTTCGAATGGTATTCTAAAGTTATTAAGATAAAGTTATTTTTATCTTTGAAACGCACCTTCGACCGTTAGAAAATAAACGTTCGCAAAAGTACTCTTTCAGTATTCTTTTAACTCGGCTTTTATCAAAAACCGCTGGGTAGATCTTTGCGTTCAATCTAATTAAAAATGATATTCACAGCAAACAAACGTTTGAAAACGTGTTTTTAAAACATTTTTAAAGTAATAATTCTATCTTTCAGTTTATCTAATTTTAATGATATTTTAATTAAAATAACAATCGTTTTAATGTTCGAATGGTATTCTAAAGTTATTAAGATAAAGTTATTTTTATCTTTGAAACGCACCTTCGACCGTTAGAAAATAAACGTTCGCAAAAGTACTCTTTCAGTATTCTTTTAACTCGGCTTTTATCAAAAACCGCTAGGTAGATCTTTGCGTTCAATCTAATTAAAAATGATATTCACAGCAAACAAACGTTTGAAAACGTGTTTTTAAAACATTTTTAAAGTAATAATTCTATCTTTCAGTTTATCTAATTTTAATGATATTTTTATTAGAATAAAATCCGTTTTAATATTCGAATGGTATTCTAAAGTTATTAAAATAAAGTTATTTTTGTCTTTGAAACGCACCTTCGACCGTTAGAAAATAAAAGCTCGAAAAAGTACTCTTTAAGTATTCTTTTAACTCGGCTTTTATCAGAAACCGCTGAATAGAACTTTGCGTTCAATCCAATTAAAACTGATATTGGCAGCAAATAAAAGTCTGAAAACGTGTTTTAAAAATATTTTAAAAGTAAAGAATCTAACATTGAGTGGACCTATAAATTTAATAATACTTTTATTAAAATAATACCCGTTTCAATGTTCAAATGGTATTCTAAAGTTATTAAGATAAAGTTATTTTTGTCTTTAAAACGCACCTTCGACCGTTAGAAAATAAAAGCTCGAAAAAGTACTCTCAAAGTATTCTTTTAACTCGGCTTTTATCAGAAACCGCTGAGTAGAACTTTGCGTTCAATCGAATGAAAACTGATATTCGCAGCAAATAAAAGTCAGAAAATGTGTTTTAAAAACATTTTTAAAGTATAAAATCTATCTTTGAGAGGACCTATAAATTTAATAATATTTTTATTAAAATAATAACCGTTTCAATGTTCGAATGGTATTCTAAAGTTATTAAGATAAAGTTATTTTTATCTTTGAAACGCATCTTCGACCGTTAGAAAATAAAGGCACGAAAAAGTACTCTTTAAGTATTCATTTGACTCGTCTATGATCAGCAAACGGTAGGTGAATATTTGCGTTCAATCAAATTAAAAATGATATTCGCAGCAAATAAACGTTTGAAAACGTTTTTTTAAAACATTTTTAAAGTAATAATTCTATCTTTCAGTTTATCTAATTTTAATGATATTTTAATTAAAATAACAATCGTTTTAATGTTCGAATGGTATTCTAAAGTTATTAAGATAAAGTTATTTTTGTCTTTGAAACGCACCTTCGACCGTTAGAAAATAAACGTTCGAAAAAGTACTCTTTAAGTATTCTTTTAACTCGGCTTTTATCAGAAACGGCTTGGTAGAACTTTGCGTTCAATCGAATTAAAACTGATATTCGCAGCAAATAAAAGTCAGAAAAAGTGTTCGAATGGTATTCTTTTTTACAATGGTAAATTTTCGCTTGGATTGAATATAATAAGAATATAATTAAAATAATCTTTCGGATGATTTTTACGAAGTTCAACCATAAACGGAATTAGAAACGTAAGTAAAAATGCTTTTTAAATAATTTTACGATGGTCCGTTCTTACTTGGAAAGAACACCATTAAAATATTTCTACAATGTTTGACGCTGCTCTTGAATAAATAGCTTTAAAATATATTGACTGTGCAGATATACAGTGAAATTTGTTAGTTTCTATCGAATATTCATTAAACGTTTTTACAATGTTTAATTTTTGCTAAGTAAAAATGCTTTTAAAACAATTTTACGATAATAAATTATGGATTATATAGTCAAAAAAATAATATAAGTCCACGAAAAGATCCTGCCTTTATCAAAGAAAAAATTTATTATAAACTCAAGATGTCTTCATAGCTCAGTGGATTAATCATCCGTTCATCACGCAGAAAATTCGGGTTCGAATCCAGGTAATAAAAAAAATAAATAAAAAAAAAAAAAAATTATAAAAACATCATTATTAATATCAAGATTGATATACTTTTATAGAAGAAGATACTAAAAAAAAAAAATTTTTTTAATATTTTTATAATATTTATATTACCATAACAATATCTTTTCGTAGTTATATAATCTACTAAGTGTAGTATTTTTATTTACTAGAAACATATTTTAGTGAAGATAATTTAAAGTTTTATGAATCTCCGAAAAAATATTGGTTTCAAGTACTAAAAAAATCTCCGTTTTCTTGGTGCATTTTTCCCGAGAAATATCTTATAAATACATTTTCAAGGGGAAATACTGAGATTTTACGATCTACGAGCTTCGTATGAGAATACTTATAAAATATTCTTACGATTGCCGATTCTTGCTCGGGTAATGACATAGTTCTAATTTCTGAATAGACTTTGTCTTCCTCTAAGTTGTCTCTTGTTCGAATAACTAAATCATATTTGTATATTATGAACATAACAGTAGTTCAGATCTCTTTATATAACTTCGAAAAGCCATTTCATTTATGAGAAAAATTTTCATGAAAAGGTTCATGGTTCTAAATCAATAATCCAAAGCTCATCGTGAAACCTTTACCCCAACTTCATTGATTTTTAAAGTATGCTGCAATTCCCATTTGTATTTTGCTCTCAAACACAAACAAATTTTTTTTTTAATTACTAAAATTTTTTTCTTTGAAAGACTTATACTTCTACATTTATTAAAGCGACATTAAAAATTCTTTGCATTTTACAAAAATAACTTTATAAGATCTCAAAAGACAGCATTAAAGTGTTAAATAAAATAAAATTATTCGTAAAACTATTTAAGGTTATTTTCTAAGGTATCTTGAATACAATAAAACTTTTTAAAGCATACTGGATTACTTTACCAATTGAAAAAACAAAACGCATAATAATAGCTCTGTTAAAATGACACTGTAACAGCTGAATGCAATTTTTGCAGAAATTTTCACTTGAAAAATTAATAACATAGAACTTTTTATGTTTTCTTTAAAAGTAATTTCAAGTATTTCAATATTATTGCATTAGTGAACTAAATACTTATTGAATCGAACGTTTGAATAAATTCTTTATCTATTTTTCGCATTCACTCAGTTAGAATTCGGTCAGATCAAACAAAGTTTATGTAAATAATTATTATTTTATACGAAAATTTTACTTTAAAAAAAAAACTATTTAATTTTTGTTTAATTGAGCTTAAAAGATATCGTCGAAAAAACTTTTCTACTCAATTAATTACTTTTGGTAAACAGAAAATTCAAATAGTTTTAGATTTAAAACATCCATTACTATTTAAACCAATCCATTGACATAAAATTTTGTGTTATAATATCACATGAATTCATTTTGAAGGTCCACAGAATTTATACAAATACGATCGATTCAAAATAAAGCATTTTAATGTATTCCGACGATGTTTTATTCCCTTTATATATGATTGAAATTCGTTTATTATTTCCTGTCAAGCATTGTTAATTACCGTATTAAGATTTTTATTGCTAGATTTTTCACAAAAATTTTATTGAATATTAAAATATTTTAAACTTCAAAAGAAGATTGAAAAAAAAAATATTTCATTGTTTGAAATTTAGCAATAAAATTTTAAAAAGTGTGAATGTAAAGAAAAAAGTGTAATAAAAAAAAAATTTCAAATAAAAACGATTTTTATAACATTTTTGGCTTAATAAAAAAAAAAAAAATGCAAAGTAAACATGCATATTCACATATAAAGAATTTCGTCATAAAAAAAAGTTTTTTTAAAAACGTGCTTTTGAATTTTACTTAAATTTTTTCATTCAAAAAGAGAAAAAATATTTTTTGGAGTTACTTACACGTACATTAGGGCGTCTGAGCTTTTTTTTGAGGTGTTGAATTTCAGAAGTTTTTCTTTCAAAGTATATTGGTTTTGGATAAAATGTGTCTGCTGAAGAAAAGTTTAGTTTTAGAGACAAATTTTTAAATTTGAAATTATGGATTTTAATTTTTAGGATAGAACTTTCATTAAGCTGCAAATTAATTAGAAAGTTTGGCTAATATATTTTTTTGCAGCTATTGGGTAGATTCTATCATAACAAAAATACCTCAATTTTTGAAGAAATTCAGTTTTTGCGTATCTTAAATTTTGGCAGTTTTTTTATCCTTGTTTCAAAAGAATAGTATAAGGAATTTTTCATACTTCTAGATTGCACTTATTGTAAATTTTATGAAGCTATACTGAAAAAAATCCAGTAATTTGAGTGCGATTGGGTCCATTCTTTACTTTTCTAGGCACGAGCCACGAGCAAAGCAGCATGATGGGATTAAAAAATTTTTTGAACCATTCTTTTAATTCTTTATTTGTTATGTCATTTGTAACAATTTAAAAGAAAAAAAAAATCCAATAAAATTTCATCAAACATTTTTTACTCTCAACTGTATATCAATTTTATCAAAATTCAACTACATAATTTAATACTTAAAAAAAAAAAATAAAACGAGACACCCTAGCATACATCCTACACATATTTATAAAGCTTACCTGCAAGTTAGTTTGTTTTATTTATTTTTTTTTAAAGAAAAAAAAAATATATAGTTAATCCTCAACGCTTAAACCCTTCGTAGAAATATAGGCATATTATAATATAGACGACTTAGTGCTCTCATTTCTACTTGTATGGCAATCGGATTTACAGTAAAATCTAGTATTACACATTTTTTTTCAAGTGAAAAAGAATTATAAGAAAAAATATATATATGAAACGTATAAATACACTCGTGAAAAATATTGTAAGCTTATGATTTTTTAATAAAAAAAATTTTTCTATTGTTGTTATGATTTTTTTTGGTTTGAAATACGTTTTTTAATTTTTGGTAAAAATTTTGTTCGAAATTGAGCTGAAATTGGGTCATTTAGTTTTAAGAAATTTTAAGTTTTTGATTTTTTAGATTTTAGCTTCAGATTCTAAAATGGTTATTTCTTAGCTAAGGGACAAAATATTGGTTTAGGCAGTATTTAAAAATTGGAACCATATATTTTGTCTTGCAAAATTATGGTATAATACATTCTTTGATATGTTCTAGGGTCATAAACGATTTTTCTTTTTCAATATGTTCTTTCTGGCCAATAAAAAGTAAATTTCCTGATTTTGAAAAACAGTGTTCATTTAGCCAAAAATTCTTATTACAGTAAATCCCATCAAATTTTTCAAGCCCTAAAAAATAAAATTTTGAAACAACTTCCATACACAAACCAAAATATGATAACGACAAAATGATAAAATTGAATAAATTAATAGAGACAAAAATGATATTTTGATGAATTATTTACTCACACACTCTAGAGAGAAAACCAATCGCATAGGTAATGCACTATTAAAATCAAAATTCTCAATATATTACAAAACAATGTATTATAAACCACAATAACATTTCTCATATTATTATTATTGTTATTATATATTTAAAGGATTATATGCTGGTTTATTTATACATAATACGATTTTGTTAATTAAATCCTATTAAAAATATGTATTAAATAGTACTAGTGTTTGTGTGTATTGCTAAAATTGAATATATTATTAAATGTATGCTTTATGCGTTTATTTATTATTTAGTCCTGTAGTATTTTAACAATTTTTTATTTATTCAGTTTTTGAAATATTTTTGTTTAAATTAAATTTTTTAATTTGACAGTTTTTTTATATTGAGAATTTTGAGATATTAATTTAATTTATTTGACGATAGGGAATTTTGATGAGATTTGGACGAGTTGTATTTTATTGGATTAATTGATTTTATTGCTAGATTTCTTTCATTTATTATACAAATAGATAATTTTTGCAAAACAAATTTTTATAGATTGCTTATATCTCATAATTTAGGATTAAAGTAAAATTTAATTTTCACTTCATCAGAGTGAAAATGTTTAATTTAATGGAATGAAAATTCAACTCTGCTAAAGTTTATTCTAAAATTAAAACTTTAAATTTAAAAATTCAAGAAAAGTAATTTATCAGTGTATTTTTCTAAATATCATCACAATTCAACCTGAAAAGAAAATGTGTTGAATGCATAAATTTAAAATATCACTTTATACCCAATAAATAGGAGTTTATTAAAAATCAATAAAACCATATAATAATTAAAGTATCTCAATAAATTCCTCGAGATAATAATTATTAGGTATTCACTTGACATTTATTATAGATAAAGGCATTTTAGGAATTTTGAAAATTCAAGGTGACATCAATCAACAAATATAGTAGTACTACGAATATAAATTCATTATAATCAACTATAACTAAGCAAATTTGTCTAACAGTAGTGTCTGATTTCATATAGGCAATATGACTACTGTATGATATTAAAGTCAATATTCACATCGTTTCACTAATTTTAGATTATTATTCGTTGTATAAATCAAAGATTTTTGGGTTTGAAAGTTTTTAGTTTAAGAAGTTTAATGAGCTTTAATTATGTGATGTTGTAGGTGGGTACTACTATAATTTATCTTTGTTTTTGAGATTTTAGAAGTTTTGGGTGGTTTGGGTTTAATATTTCTGCTTTTCAATTTGGAATTCTTAAAATTTTAATACGTAGGTTCTAATCATTGTTTTACAATAATTGAATAATAGTGGGTTCAGTTTTGTACGTTTTTTAAGAAAGTTATTGTAATTTAAATAATCGTTACTTGAGTATTCATTAATAGCTTGTTGAATTTGAATTAAGAATAATATATATAACTGTCTCAATTTTATTTTAGTTCATCGATTCGATTAATAGTTTTCTATACTGCCAAAAATAAATTCTTCAAATAAATTACTTTATTTTCGCAACTTAGTAATTTTAAAAATTGAAGTTAACATGGAACATGTTTGTAGGGGGGCAGGGCACCCTGGGAATCTGAAAATCAAATTTCAGAACAATTTTGATTTAGGGACTTAAAATAATTTGGGTTTAGGGACTTGGAATAATCTGGGTCTAGGGACTTGTAATAATTCGAATATTTTTGATTTAGGGACTTAAAATAATTTTGATTTAGGTAGTTAGAATAATTTGGGTTAAGAAACTTAAAATCTAATAAAGATGATAATTACAACTTATAAAAATAGCAAATTCTGATTGAAATGACAGTTTTTTTTATTAAAAAAATGGTAAAACAGAGGATATACTATGTTTCATATCCAGATAATAATATGGTTTAGAAAAATTCCTAAATTTTCGATTCTCAAATGATTTTTCATATTTTCATTATAAACATTTATAGGTACATTAGATCGTCTTCTAAAGTGTTATTTAAAAAAAGAAGCACATTAATCATAAATTGCCTAAAAGATTTGAACTGAATAAAGAACAGTAAAATCAAAAAATTTTATATTTTGTATTCTAAAGTATCTAAAATTTAGACTAGACTCATTCATATATACTCTGATTTCACTGGTACATCAAGCAAATTTTCAACTCATAAACTTTTAGCTTGAAGCAATTTAAAAATGTCATATTTAAATTTAAGTTTTTTAGAAAATTAAACACATCAAAAGTTAAAAGCTAAATATGTATAGGGTGTAAATTTTCTTCTATTTTATTCTTCCTCGTTCCGCCTTTTAAAGGTTTTTCATACGTATATATACTTTTTCTATCTTGATATATATATATATTTTATAGAGGAAAATTGACTATTTTACCAACCTTTTCTTCGTATAATTTAAGAACATATTTTTCTCATTTTAATATAATTTTATTTTATGTTTCAGATTCTATTTTTATATGAAATTACAAATTTACGCTCATATATTTGAAAATAAATGTATTAAAATTCAAACATTTATTAAGCTACTGTAATTTTTCGAAATTTTAAAATCGGCTAACTAAAATTTATTTTTTACCTTTCAGTCATAGGGGTTTAAATTTATTAGTATCAAAACTGCAAATTTATGAAAAATTAGATAAAAGCTCATATAATAAATCCAACATTCCCAACTATAAATCTCCCTATACATTAATATTGAAGCTTTAAAAAAATACTTTGAAATCCTAAATTTCCATAAATATCATTTTATCGCCTTACCAATTCGATTACCCCATAAAATCCAAAAAATAATTTCGAATATAGCTTCCAGGCTAATACATTCCCATAAAAAATAGAAATAAATAATCTCTTTCTTCGTCAAAAAATATATATTTTATTTTCAAAATCTACTTCCTGATATATAAGAAACATCAATATAAAGCCTCCAGGTGAGATATTATTATAAGTTATAAAAAATTTTATAAATATAATACAATGGTATGCAGTTATGCTATTCCTGAAGCATTTACGACATTACTTTTCTTCTTTGTGTATATAATATAACACCTGCCTATATGGTAGACTTTTTTTTTAAATCTAGCTTATAATATTGATATATATGCATTAGCAAAAGGTTATATATATATATATATAGATGTATGTATACCCTGTGGCATCGTTGTTGCAGCTTCAATCGTTTCAAGTCACGTAGCTTGAAAATCAATGAGGCTATACATGCTTTGAGATCTAAGGGATTTTCCTTTTACCTATATATATGTATATATATTTTCTCATGCATATATGTAGTATTGGTATGTGTTATTCTGTATGGTGAGTAAGGGAGAGAGTGTGAGGTTTATAGAGAGAAAATATATATATAAATATTTACCTGGTAGTATCCAGTTCAATAAACATTTTCAAGTGTTGAGAAAAGATTATATATATATTGGATTTACAAATACTCATGTTACCAGATTGAGAAAAAATTTTTAATTTTATTTTATAAAAATAATTTTATCTTTAACGAAATTCAATTAAAATTCTATTTTTTATTTAAAGAAAAATTGAAATAAGTGCTAGAAGAATTTATTTTGAGCTTTTATTCTAATTACTCTACAAATAACTTTGTTGTTCTTTTAAAAAAATACTTGGATTTTTGATAATCTATTTATCAATACTAGGTACCATTTACAAAGAAAGTGGGATTTATATGTTTTTTGACGCATAAAAATTTTTTTGTTTTGATTAATAGTTTAATGTGTTTAAAATAATATATTTTTTGATCCCTCTAAAATTTATAATCATTCCCATCAGTCTGTTTAAAGAATTGTAAGTTGTTTAAACAATTAATCTAAATTGTTTGGTGTTCAAAAATTTATGTACTGTGAGTTAAAACACATAAGAAAATTTTGAGTAACTTACAAAATTTTTAAACTTTTTAGTGTTTTAGAACTCGATTTAGCTTAAGTTTAGGCTAATTTTGCAATAATTTGTTAATAACAATTTATTTGCCACTTTTAGGTCAAAATAGACCCCAGATTCGGCTTTAGTGGGTCAATAAACATATAAGTTCACCTATTTTTATTCACAGAACTCAAAAATAAAAAAGTGGGTTACAATATACAAGAGGGGCGCTTTTTTCACAATGTTCTATGATAATAGCAAAGAATAAAGAAACCTAAGCCAATTCACCTCTTTCTTTATAGACCAAAAAGATAATCAGTTAAAAGTTATTATTATTAATAATATTAATTAGAATAAAGTTTTATAAATAATGATAAATTATGACATCGTATTTATAGTATTCAAAATCCATTTCTCTTTCGAGAAAAAAAAATTAAAAAATAAAAATTTACAATCATTCTCATCAGGATACGAAAGTTTGCTCAGCCTAATTTATGGCCCCAAAAATGCTTTTTTTTTCGCTTAATTGACAATATAATCTACAGCCCCGAATTGAGAGTCCATATATCTATAGATGATTCAATTAAACGGTTACACGTAAAAAAAAATATTAGCAGATATTTTCGCGTTTCGGACCATTTTAAACAATATGAGCCTTATTTTAAAAAAAATTTTTTACTAATAGTTTATAATATATTTATAGGGCTCTATCTATAAATGATATTTCGATGCCAAATAATAAAAAAAAAAATAAGATTTTTAAAAATGTACAAATATTTCCACCAAACACATGGAATCTTACAGTACCGAAAATTCGCTCCTGCGTTTGGCGACAGTATTTTTTGGAATCTTATTTTTATGATCGAATCGCACCTAATTTCACCTATAACAATTAAAAATCCAAGCAAATTTTTTTTCAGTACCAGTCTAGTATACCTAAATCCTATGGAGATACTAAAGATTTATTGGTTATTAAACAAATAAATAAAACTTCACATTATTTATACCTCTGGAGTCTAATTAAATTTACTCGTTTTTATTTGTCGTATTATAGATTTTTAATTTATCGCCAGTGACTTTTATTTAAAGCTCTTATCGTTATTATATTTAAAAATAAAGCCAATTTTGAATTATTTTTCAAATATAATTTTCTTTCCAGAAAAAAAAGTATAAAAAAAAGTATCTTTACTTTTTATTCTAAAAATAATGACATTGTTTTATTGAAAAAAAAAAAAGATTAAAAATCCTATATTCCTTTTTTAAAGTTAGTGTCTAAGGTAAAAATGCAAATGCAAATAGAATGCTAAGTAGATTTTTTTTCCTTTAAAAGAACATTATAGGATTTAAAAAAAAAAAAATTCTTATTTTTTTTTTGATTAACTTTAAGACCTTATATAAATAAAAAAAAAGGTCAGTTAATATTGACCAGTATCGAGAAAATAAGTGTTCTTAAAAAGTATAAAACAGATCCTTTTTTTTATTATGAGCTTTAAAACGTTCAAGAAAGTTAAAAAATAAACAAATAAACAAAAAAAAAAAAAAAAATTGAAGCTCGTATCAATTCGATTCTATAAGCTTAAAGGATTTCGGATAAGTGTTAAAAGACTAAGGATATTTTACAATATGAGTAAGAAAGAGACAGAAAACTTATTCCATTTAGCTCTTAGTTTTTCTTAGCTTTAGTAATTTGCCAATATAACCTTTTTTTTAGTTAGTGAGTTTATCCCTTTTAAATAAAAAAAATATGTGCATGTTAGTTTTACTTACTTAAAAAATATTTAATTTAATTATAAATTGTTTTTTTTTTTTTTTACAGAAATAAAATTTTATGTCGGGAAATAATGGTAAAGTTTGTTTTTTTAGATTAGTTACTTTTTATTTTTTAATTAAAATGAATGAGAATTATTATTTTTGTTTGTAAGAATGAATAATAATAAAAATGTATGAGAAACATAATTAAAAAATTTTTTAATTATTTTGTTTAATTTATAAGTTTTGTTTGTTTTATTTGAAAAGTTGATTTATTACAATTTTGAACCCTTGGAGACTTTTGTTGTATTAAGGGACTGTGATTAAATACGAAGTTCAAAAGGGTCCAAATAAGTTTCAAGATTTTGAGGAGAATTAGAATTTTAGGAATGAAATCAATAATCTTTTGGAGATAAAAGGTGATTGGATAATGTGGAAATTTTTAATCTTGGTTGTAATTAAATCCAATGGAAAAATAATTTTTAATTTCAAAGTTCAAATTTTACACCTGAGGCTCATTTTTATAACTCGAGTTCAATTGTATCTAAAAATCTATGTAAAAAAAATAACTCAATTTTTATGCTGGTAATTCATATTTTAGAAATTACTGTCAAAATTCAACGTAACAAATTAAAGAAAAAAATTGATCGATCAAAAAAACACTTATTAAATTCTGCAATGAACGAAACTAACAAAAAATAAAAAGTAGTTAAAAATATAAATTAATTTTCATCATTTCACTTAATAAAAAGAAGAAAAATATCTAGAAAAATGTATTATTTTTTTTTACAAAACTATAATTTCGACTTTTTCTTTCTGTTATATTTGCTCACTTTTGTTTGCTCCTTTACTTTTTATATTTGATCTGAACATTATACACTTCTAAAAAAAAGTTTTTTACACTTTCTTATATTTAATGTTCTGACTTTTGAAACTTCAAAAAAGTATTACATTGAAAATTTCAATTATTATTATCGTTGAACAAAAATATAAAAAAAGAAAGTTACTTTTTATAAGTATAACTTAAACATTTTGAAAAAAAAAAACTTTTTTTAGTATATAAATTCATCTTTTATCCAATACATTTATATTTATTAATGTATAAATAGCTTTTTTATTATGATTTATGATTTTTTTTGGCTTTTATGAAAATATAGCATTTTTAAGATATATAAAGAAATAAATTGTTTTTGTTAAAATCAGTATTTGGACACTTTTGGAAATTTTGTTATTCATCTTTTTTGGAGAAATAAAGCATTTCGACAGTAAGTTGCAACTGATAAATTGTTATCGAGATTGTTATATTACAGTCAATTAGGTATAATAAACTTAATATAACGAGTAGTTCACATCTTTTTATTCCTAAAATTCACCAAGATTCTAATTGAAATTCATTACAAGCAATAATATGATAAATCGAGTCTTAACCCCAAGTCATAGCATAATTCAAAATATAAATAAAGAAAAATAAGTTTGTATTACAATTTTTCTCGCAAGCAAAATGATTTCACTTTACTATAAATACCCTGAAAAGTTTAAATTCTATAAAAAATATATTACATAAAATTGAATGCTTTTTAGTGATGTCATACGACTAGAATTCAAATCTTGACTACACGTAGCTACAAAATTAAATTATAATAAGGGAATAATAATTCATTTGTCAAATCAATTATGATTCTCCTTTAGTCTGAAAAAACTGGTTTTGTCCTGAAAAAATAATACTTTAGGTAACCAAGAAACAAAAATGCGCGCTGATTTATAAAAATGTTTTAGTTTCGAATGTATAGGTACTTTAATTTACAATTTGTATAGGTAATTTAATGTAGAGAAAAATTTACACACAAATTGACATATAATTTTTATTAATTTTGTCCCAAAAAAGCATATTGCTTTTTGAACCACTGCTAACTGAATTTCAAGTTTAACTTCAGTTCTAGTTTTTGGGAACAAAAAGAACATTTATAAAATTATCAATTGGTAGGACTCCAGCCTTTGCCTGGACCTGCTGGTCCAAATACTACCTATTTAAGAGCAAGCGATCTTCATTGCTCCTTACATTTTCACCATAGAGATCTCGATTATTTGTACAAATCTTATTCATTTTAAGTACTTTTATCATTGGACATGTTCATACGGAGGGGTACTTAAAAAAAGACGTTTTCTGGGGAAGGGTTGACAAATGGACTTAGAATAATTTGAATTTAGGGACTTATTATAATTTCGGTTAAATCTGCTAAAAGTCAACTTGTTCCGTACTTGTTGGTTGTGTGTTTTGTCTGTAAGACGGGTTTTGTTCAAATTTCCACTCTGTATAACAGGATGGAGTTAAACGAAAGAATCAGGAGTAGGTATGCGATCTTGATCTTCTTATTTTGGCCTCGATAGAGAGGTCGAGACCTACACTACCTTTTTGCCCAATTGTTTTATAATTGAGGATGGCTTGCTATCAGAATACATCCCAGAGTTTTTTGAATGAAACTTTGTAGGTAACGAGACATAGGGTTTCCTCCGTCGTAAAATTTTATTTAAATTTTAGTCAGTAATTCTCTACGGCTCAACAGAACAATTAATGATAATAAAATTCAGACTTAAAAATGACGACTGAATGTCTTCGAAACGTCGACAAAAAATTATTGAAAATAAACAATTTAAATAAGTAACACTTCTTGGCTAAAAAATTTTTATTATTCAATCTCTTCTCTGAATATAAATACACGATTTTTCAAAGTATACATAATTTAAAAAAATATATAGCTAAAAAACAATTTAAAAACTAGTTAAATAAATAAGTATTTATAAAAAAGAGAAAAAGAAATGAAGCTATAAGTTAATATAAAATTCTAGAAATGACAGTTCTATTTGTTGAAACGATTCATAAATGATAATATTATGAATTGAACATCTTATTTCTTCCAGCATTCTTTATATTCTTTCAACAAGTTTAACTTTACTTCCTGTCCAGTTCACAAAAGTTTAAGAAATTTTTTTACTTCTATTTTCTATCTTTTTTTAACTTTTTATATATTTTTTTTTATCATTTTTGCACTCATTTTTATTATATTTCCTTAACCACATACAACAACACACAAAAGGATATCCTGTTTTTCTTATTTTTTTTTTATATGTGTCGTTTTAAGTTGGATGTAGAAAGGATCACATGAATTACTCGAACCAGATGGACATAGAGTACTCGATGTATTTTTATATTCATTTGTATTGTAGAAAAGTGCTAAAGGCTTTTAAGGACAAGACACCTCGAGTGTTTGACAAAAGTAAAATATTTTTAGGTTTTTATTATTCTTTAGAGCATTTTTTTATTTATCTAAAAAAAGAGAAGAAAAATACTTTTAAAATTTCGTAGTAATAAATTTCAATGTCAGTGAATTTATGGGCAGATTTTTTCAGAAATTTAAAAATAGTTTTGTATCAATTTTACATGTATGTTGAGTTTCTGTATTAAATAAACTGTTGAAAAAGTAAATACACTTTAAATTCAGTATACACTAAAGTAATTTAGCTTATTCTAACATTTACATATAAATTTATGTAAATAATTTCTATGACTTAAATTGCATGTATTTAATAATTTTGATTTTCTTGCATTTTGTTTTCATTGAAATTTTAAAGTAGAGACAAAAAACATAAAACACTGTGAATTTTCGAAAACTTTTTTATGACTTTTTATATTATCAAGTTTGAAATACAAAAAAAATTTTTAACTACTTTAAAGTTATATGTAATGGCTAACTATAAACAGATGAATTACAGTTGTTTGAAACGTCTTTTAAAATTTTAAGTTTTAATGTTATTTAGAGCTGAAAGCCTCGAAGTATAAATGTTTTAGTTCTATGTGTGTTTAATGCATATAACAAAGTTAGACTAATCTGACTTTAAAATTATTTGATTATATATTTGATTACTAACTGCAATTGAAAATAATAAAATTTTTTGAGTATAAAAAATTATTTGGTAGATTAAATTCTTTTAAAAAATTATTTATTTTATTAAATTTTATTTTGACATTATTATTTTAATTGATTGACTGATAATGGAAGATCGCTATCTTTGGGAAATAAAATTACAATCTATAGTTATGGATGACTTTAATCTCTGATACACTCTGTCTATTCCAACGGGCCTTTTGGGCCTATCAACTCAGAGCTCTCTAATTTGAAACAGGATTTTTTGGAAATTTTCAATAAAACACTGTAGCCTCGCTAGTTAACCAAAATACTTCTAATTATTCTCATTTTTTGTGTGCAAGTGTCACCTTTCAAGCCTTGTAAACTGAAATTTTTTATAACTGATTCTTTCATCGGTATTATCATATCAAGTAAACATATAATTGAAAAGCGACGAGTAAAGAATTTTTTGAAACTCAAAGCTTATAGAAAATTTTGGAAACCTATAAACCTCATTTTTTCAAAAATTAAAATTTTCCAGCAATTTAAAAATTAGTCATTTTGGGTCGAAAAATGGCATTTGATTTATTGACTATAACGGAAAGGAATTAGTTACAACAAATCGAGATTAATTAGGCATGAAAAGTGAGACTTACACAACAAAAAAATGAAACCATTCGAAAGTGTTTTGATTATTTTACAGGGTTGTAGCGTTATATGGAAAATTATAAAAATATCTTGTTTTACAACATTGTGTTCTGCGTTTCTAGGCCTAGAGGTGTCATGCAGACAAACTTAGGATATCGGGAATCAACAATATAAACTGATTCTAATCAATAAAATACAACGAAAGTCCCGAATGTCATGACCTCTCCTTGTTAGTTTTGATCCAAAAAACGAATTAATATTTACATTTATAAGGGCCCATATAATACATAAAAAAATGTAAGGAACTTCAGGTTACACTTAATTTTGATCCAAAAAAGTAATTAACATTTACAAATTGTTTAAAAAATTGTAAGTTCTTTAAACGATTAATCAAAATAGTTTAGTATTCAAAAATTTATGTACTGTAATTTAAAATGCATAATAATATAACATAATAGGCGCCAGCCATACTAATCTCGCCCAAAAATTAAATTTCTTTTTCCGAGGATAAAAATAGGTGGTATTTTTGTTTTTTGGCCCGCTGAACACGAATTCGGGGTCCATTTTGCGAATTTCGTGGACAATTTTTTGTTATTAACAAATTATTGGCCAATTTTGCAATAATTTGTTAATAACAAAAAATTGACCACGAAATTCGCAAAACGGACCCCGGATTCGTGTTCAGCGGGTCGAAAACCATAAATACCACCTATTTTTATCCTCAGAAAAAGAAATTTAATTTCTTAATTTTTGGGCGAGATTAGTATGGCTGGCGCCTAGACTATAAGAAAATTTTGGTAACTTACAAAATTTTAAAACTTTTTATCATATAAGTACAACTCGATTTCGCTTAATTTTAGACTAATTTTGCAATAATTTGTTAATAACAATTAATCTGTCACTTTTAGGTCAAAATAGACCCCAGATTCGGCTTTAGTGGGTCAATAAACATATAAGTTCATCTATTTTTATTCACGGAACTCAAATATGAGAGAAGCAGACGCATTAATGAATCTCCAATGATAATAACAAAGAATTAAGAAGAGAGTATAAAAAATTAACAAAGATCAAAATTCAAAAGTTATTATTATTAATAATATTAAATAGTATGAAACTTTATAAATAATTATAAATTTTGAGTATGACATCGTATTTATAGTATTCAAAATTCATTTCTCTTTCGAGAAAAAAAATTACAGATTAAAAATTATCGAAAAATCTATTTAATTTAAAATATAATTTATCTTAGAATCATTAGTAACATTGAGCCCTGTGCTTCAAGCCCAGAATGCCCATTGGAATAAACGGAGGGTATCAGAGGTATTTTTTTTCAAAAAAAAGTAAAAAAAAATTTAATCTATAAAAACCAGAAGATAATTATATAATTTAATAACTGCTACCAAAATATTACAAAAATTTATCAATTTTACGTACTTAAAAAAATTAAAATAAATGTTTTTTTAGTATATTTTACATTAAATTCAAACTTTTACTTAAAATCTTAATTTATATAATAAAATTTATTATCAAAAAATAATAAAAAAAAAAAGAGCATAATTTACAATTTTTCATACACACATACATGCATACGTTCACTTTTTAAGTGCGTATATTATGTACTTAGGCATTAAAAATTTATATGTGTGTAAAATTATAAATAAAAAAAAAAAATGTTTTTTTTTTTTCAAATGAGAACATATTAATTTTGTAAAAGAAAAAAAAAATCTTACATGCAATGTCGTGTGGCAAGAAGTATAAATTTATATGTGTATATGAACTGATTCGTGTTAAATGAGCATTTTTGCATGATAATGAATAGTTTGAGAATTTTTTTTCAATCAATAAAGTTGAATATTCGCGCTTTAGTTTTTATTGTCTCAATTTGTTATTTTTGGTTTTTAGTATCATTTTCTATCATGTCAGAATTATTGTAAATGCCAAGATAATTGTTATTAGTAGTTTGTACATTTGTTTTAAACATTTGTGTTTTTCTAATATCTGAACTTTTTTCTGGACTCTTAGTTTTCGTGGAAATAAAATCAGATAAATTTTAAACATTTGAAGTGTAATAAAACATTTTAACTGCATGCAGAGTAACAAAAACTTTTTACAAAATTTATTTTACAAAAATGGGTTATAATTTCCCAGCTGTCTGTAAAATTAGATAAATAGGATAAAACTGAAATTTAGCAATAAAAACTAACATATTTTAGCTGGAAGAAAAATGGTTTTTCAGACTCATAATTTACCAAGGAAATATGATCAAATATGTTTACTGCAGTTTTTTTACAGTATTAAAAATAGCTTAAAATCTAAAGTAACCAAATAGGACGTTACATCAAACATTTAAAAGCTGCATGTCAAAAAACCAATCACAATTTCGTTATCAATAACTTATAGCCCTTATAAAAAAATAACTTCAACCTGCATGCATTGTCCATTTTAAATGGATTAGTTCATATAGCAATTTAAAATATATATATGTTGTATTTTACACGAATGTAAAACATTATAAGGTAGTGTACATGTATGACAGTGACGAATCACGTTATCAAAATCTTATATTTATTTTCTTTCTTTTTCTATATTTTTCATTCGATATCTCTCTTTCTATCTTTTATTTTATTTTCTCTGAATTTTTCGTTTTAAAAAAAATTTTTTTCAACATGCTATTTTTCAAAATTTTTTTAATGTATCCTAAAAAAAAATAATTACGTAATTTTAAGTCTTAAAAGCATAAAAATAAAAAAAAATGTTGAATGACAGGCTAACCCAGAAAATGCATAATAATTAAAAGCAAAAAAAGAACCCTTTTATTTTTAACATGATAAAATTAACATGTGATGATGAACCTGTCGCAATCTTAAAGTGAAATTATTACACGATATTTTGTAAACAGAAGCTGGTAACCTTGATAAATAAAAAAAAGTGTCTGATTAAAACGATATCAAAAATAAAAAATTTTTTTTCAATATCAAACCACTTAAAATAAAAAAGTAAGATCTTTGCGTGGATATAATAACACCTTTTCTTTAATGGACAACAAAAAAAGGGGGTTCAAAAATTGAATTCTCTTTTATTATTTTTCAAAGTCACTTTTAATGCACACACACAAACATACATGGTAAAAAAAATTTTTTTCCACACGCATATTGCACATTTTATCGAAAAATTGACGTTGAATTTCGTTACGCACATTTTAGTCTGTTTATTTTTAAATATGTGTATGTGTGTGTGTTATTATAGTAAAAATACGTATTATGTTTGAAAAAAGAAACTATAGTTAATTCAGGGGCCGTCTTCATCTCTCTTATTGGTTATATATATTTTCATTGCAATATTATAATACATAACATAATATAACGGCAAACTTATTCACGCTTCGGGCCAGTCTCCGACTCGTGTCGGACTGTGTTAGTCGTGTGTATTTATTTAATATTGTATGCTCTTGATATATATTTTTTTTTTCCTTCGTATTTTTTTATTTGATTAATTTTTCTTCTGATGTTTCAAATTAAAAATTGATTAATTTCGCCTGTAAAAAAATTTTTTTGTGCTAATTTTTTGAAATTTTGTGCCTAAAAATATAAAAGTGTTTACGTTGAAATTTTTGATTTTCGCGCGTATGCGCAGAAAATTAATTTAATTTTTCTTTATTCTTAATTTAGTTAGTAAACACAGTGCCTTCATTGATAAATATTTACTTATTCATTATAAGTGTTTTTCAAGTAATCGTTTGTGTTTGAAAATAAGTGTCACGTAATATTTTTGTATTTGGTTACAAATAATAATTTCAAAAATATCAAAATTTATTGTTTTTACAATAAAAAAAAATGGCTTAAATAAATACAGTGAAAATTTAGTGCGAATGTTTATTTTGCATATTTTTGTTAAATTTCGCGCGGGAAAAACATGACATGTGCGTAGTGAGGAAATACGTTTGATGTTGTATATTTTTGCGAATTTGTAAAAGAAGTTTTGTGATTTTTCTTGTCATATATTTGTAAGTTTTAATTTTATTATTTATTTTATGTTTCATTGAAAAGTAATAGAATTTTGAATGATTATTCTAAAATTGTATACTAAAACAAATTTTCAAGATAATTCCATCAAAATAAACAAGAAAATATTTACGAGTATGAAATGTTAAATTTTTATTATTTTTTCTTAGAAATAATAAATAGTTTGGGTTTTGTATAGATAAACGATTATTTATTTTTAAATTATTGACTATGAATTTTATTAGACTGCATGAAAAAATTTTATCAAGAATTTTATTTTTCCAAAGGAAATTTAAATTTGTTCCAATTTTTAAGAATATTGAATGAGGTCTAAAGTGAATTTTACTTATATTTATGGAATTTTTGGGGGCTCCATTCAAAAATAGATGTTTCTTAAACAAGGGAAAAACAACGGTTTTGACATTGCTTGTAGTTTTATGCACAAACGAGAATGAAGGGTATTGACAGTTTGAATCCTATATGCTTTCTCGTTGTTCAATACATGGTTTTTTCTTGAAAATTGAAAACGATGAACATCTGAGGATAGAAAAACAAATAAACCAACGCATGTTGAAAGTTCGATTACACTATCCTAGGCTATTAAAATAATGCGTAATTTACGTAGAATTTGGGCCATGGGTTGAAATATTTTCTCATTTTGTCGCTCATTTTTTAGAAAGAAAATTAAATTTTAAAAAGTGGAATTTATTATTAAATAAAACAGGGTATAGGTGAACAGCCCTATTTTGTTGTCACATTTTTTTGCTGATAGGTTTATAAAATTTTCGAATGAGTTTTTGTTATTTTAGTCGCTAAATACGAATATGAAATCTGTTTTTACCGAAAATGATCCAATTAACAAAAAAAAAGGACAATTAGGTTAATTTCGGTAAAAACTGATATCATATTTGTATTTAGCGGATCAAAAAACACAAGGAATCGATAAAAGTCTTGGAATACCCACAAAACATAACCTAAAAATCTTATTGTAGGCAATTGGAACATTTTCGGTAAAAACAAATTTTATATTCGTATTCAGCGATCCAAAAAATATAAAATCTGATGGAAAATTTTATGGGCTTTTTAGCAACAAAAAAAAAGTTACTACAAATAGAGCACTCTGCCTAAGCCCTATTACTAATCTGTACACATTCCTACTATTTCCGGGAATATATCTGGGACAATCTTAGTACTAAATCATCCAATTTAATGGTATTGGATGCGATCAAACCTCGGAAAATGGTCCCCTCCCCGCCATCATTGAAAAATTTATAATACACATCTGTTTATATAGTTTTGGAAAGTCATTTCATTTATGAGAAAATTTTTAATGCAGCATTTTTTAAAAAGCGTATTTTAGAATATCTTAATAAAAACCTGATAAAAACCAAATATAATTTAAAATAATCTAGAATTGAAGTCAGCCTTTCGTAGGTAATTTGACTTTGATGCAGACATTAATGAAATTTTTGCATAAAATAAACTTAAAAATTAATAAGTATACTCATAGCAAACCTGTCACGCTTGTTATTTTACATTGAAGCAATTATAATAATTTTTTTATCTACTTATTTTTTGAAGCCTTCTGTCTCTTATATATTTATAATTTACTCTAAATATAATAAAATTTTCTTAACTTGAGTGCCTTGTTCATGCTTTCACACTGTAGATTCTTTAAATAAAAGCTTTTGTTTACCAGCACTTCATAAAAAGGTGCATAAAGCTCTCAACTGATTGATGTTAAATAAAACTAGGCAAATAAGAAACTTATCTTCTTTATTTATCAGAATATTATATTTTATAACTATATTAAATTTTATACTTTTTTTATGTTAAAAACAGCAATTTTTCTTTGTTCTATTTAATGAGATTCAGTCAAAATTCAGTTTTTTTGGATAAAAATTAAAATTTGAGGCTAAAATTCAAATAATTAATTAATATTTTGCTAATTAACTGGTAAGGTTTCTACTTAATTTTGGACCCATTATCATAATAAAATGACTTAATATTATATTGTAAACCATTGCACCATATGAAGTATTTAACTTTTTAAAATTTTCTATAAAGGGTCTATTATCAAAAATTTCTGAATTTTAAGGAACCAGATAACAGAATAAAAAATTCTCACACATAATTCAAGCTTTATACACACTGTAAAAAGCAACATTCTTATATTAACAAAAAAATTAGAACAATTTCGAAAAATTAGTAAATTTTATGAAAAAATTTGTAAATTGTCGATAAAAATCGTAAGTTTACTAAATTTAGTATATTAACAAAAAATTTGAGTATTCTCGATTTTTTTTTGTGAATTTGTAAGAAAAATTGATAATTTACCATTTTTTTTGAAAATTTTCAAAAAATTGTTGTAAATTTACGAAAAATAGTTGTGAATTTACAACTTTTTTCGTAAATTCACAAAAAAAAGTGGAAAATTCTCGATTTTTTTGAGAATATAGTAAATTAAGTAAATTTACGATTTTCATCGAATATTTGCAAAATTTTTTGAAAATTTACTGATTTTTCGAAAAATTTTAATTGATTTTATAAATCTAAGAAAGTTACTTTCTACAGTGCAGTTATAAAAAAACAGAACCTGTAAAATATTCCATTGCTTCATACATAACTCTAAAATTACAATTCACTTTCGAGAAAGCTAAAGGTATTCGTTTCTAAAAATTATTGCATTTTATAAGATGTCGAAAACTTATTTCAAAGAAAATTCTTTTATTTACCGAAAATTCAACCCTCAAATTATCAAGTTATATTCCATTTACACAAATATACAAACTAAAATTTTTATTTACTCAAGTCTGTTTATTTTCCTCAAAGCCAAACACTAATTACTGTTTTAATAGTTTAAAAAAGTAAGTTTTTTTTTTTTTTTAAACTCATTATAATTTTTTTAAAAATATTTTCTTTAATTAAGTGTAAATATAACATAATATTTTTCAACATTTACATGAATTTTTCCTTCAAAAAGTTAAATGTGCTATACTTTAAATGTTTTTATAAACAACAAAATTTAGGTTAAGTTAAGTGTGTAATTTAAAAAAGAAAAAAACTTTTTTTTTATAAATTTTATCAAACATGAAAATATAAAAAGCAAGGAAAAACGTATTTATATATGAGAGACTATATTAAGGTACATTAAAAACATATTTTCTTTATGTATTTTAAATATATATAAATAAAAAAACTTTAAAAAAATAACTAAATTTCAGTTTCATACATGAAAATAAAATTTCACAATTTTGTTTTGTGTGCCTTTTAAAATGTGTATTTACTGTTACACGTTTATGTTACATAAATAAAAATATAATTAATTTAACGTCAACATGAGTATAAATTTCAACCATAATATTACAAAAGAGTGTACTACTATATTTAAACAAAAGCTCGAGAAAAATTATAAAAAAAAAGACAGTCATATTAATAACAATGGTTTATAAAACTTTTTTGAACTTTATAATGAGGAGTTTGAGCTTACAAAAGTCAAAATTAAAAAATTTTTATCGTTCATTTTATTATTGAGTACTTTTTTATCTGTAAATATATATCAAATTTCGTTATCAAGTGTCAAAAATTCTTTTATTGATATAATTAATTCTTGGATTTTTAGTTAAATGTAATTAATTAAATTTCTTTTAATTTTTATATATGAGGGTTTCTCAGCAATCTGTTCATTTGTGCATTTGTTTAATTTCTTCGTATCTCAGATAGAATTTTCTGGGTGATTGCACACCATTTAATTTAACATTTATACCCTAATTATCTCAAAATCCGAGTTTACTCGATTCGAACGTAAAGACACACTCATATGGCTGAATTTATATGGAAATGCTCATATATCCACATTTTTTCTGATTATATATTTCCGTTTGAAAAATGTATCAAGTTCACAGTTTCGTATTACTTTAAGCACTTAGTTGATAAAAATTTATCATTATCTGATCAAAACGCATAAACATGGTATATAAATTAAAAATAAGATTGAAAATTAAAAAAATATTTTTCGTTTTCTTTGATATTGATTTAATTTAATTTAAAAGGCGATAGGGTATTATATTGATTTAAAATTTATAGGTTATAATTGAATTTTTCTTTTCATTTATATTTCTTTTTTTTTATGTCATTATTTCTTTTATTCTTTATATACAGATTATACTTTTTTGTTCTTTGATTTTTCTTATTGAATTTAATGTATTTTTATAAATAAGTTTGTAAACAATGGAACTTTTAACCTACATTTAATTTATTTGTTGGAAAAAATAAAGAAAATTTTTATTTGATAAGAAAGAAAAAATAAAAGAAAATTTAATTTATGTCGTATACTCTTTTGAAAAATAATGAAGATTTATTTAAATTGTGAATAAGGGCTGGTTTATTAAAGAAAATACTGAAGGTTGAAAATCTTTTAAATATTTATTTGATTGTTTCAGCTTTTTGAGTCTTTAATGAGATTTTTTTTCATTGGAAAAAATTGAAAATAATATCAATAGTTATTATAAAAATTAAAGGGTTACAAATTTTCTCAAAAAAATCCTTGTTTCAAATTTTTATAACCGAAATGATTATTTTTGGCAGCTGGACGAATGATATTCAAGAAAGTTTTCATTAAAAAAAATTTAATACAGTTTCAAGTTTAGTAAAAATTTGCTAATTAATGTTTGATTTTAAATAATAATTTTAATTTATTTACACAAAGTCATTATTTTAATTTTATGAATCTAATTAAGAAGTTTTAATGAAGTACTCTGAATAAAAAGTAACGTAATTTAATTTAATTGAAGATTACAAAAATTAAAATGAAAAATGTATATTGTTAATCAAATAATCTGTTTAATTATTTTCTTCAATTTTAATTAGATAGTTCATCTTTCGTGCTAAATTTTTAGGCAAGATCACCATAAGTATATATTCAAATTTATGAAGAAATTGTGCATTATAAGTTTGTCAGGTTAAAAAATGAAAAAGTCCTAAAAATGCATATTACTCGAGTTAGAATAGTATACATTTTTAAATGGGGCTTAGAAAAGTTTATTTTGGCAAATGCGACGGATTATAGATGCGCATCGGGACTGTGGTCGCATTTGGTATAATATTTATTTAAATATTTCTCTATTCGCGGGAAATAAGGAAAGCTTTTACGTTGCGGCCAGAAATTCTTGCTTTCGGGCCTCTGAACATAAAAACATTCTAAAAATTCGTGTTAAAAGTATATATTTACGGCTCGTGTCCAGAAAAAAAATTGCCCAAATCTCACGTAAATTACCTTCCGAGGTGAAGCCGAAGCCATTCTTTATTTATGGACAAGGGCTGTATAAAATTTTACATATCTAGGGCAAAATAGTGTATTTACGATCCTGTGTCCAGAAAAGTAAAGAATGGCCGCATATTTGTAATGGTACCATATTACCATATGCATAGTACCTACCGCCATTGAAAACCGACAATTCCAATTATATAGCAATAATAATTTTTATCAATACAGTAAAAAATAATAAGTACAAATTTATGGTAAGAATTTAATTGTTAATTAAACCAAGATACTTACTTCTTATATAATATTAAAAACTCATTTCTCTTGCGAGAAAAATTTGATTGCTAAAATTTTCAAAAAAATTTACATAGATACGGTATGTATCCATGAAATTATATAGAAAGGCACGATAAATTAGAAGGGATAATACGATAAATAAACAACTGAAAAAAATAAAAATTAGGTTAATTAAATGAAAAAATTATTGTATTGATTAAAATTTATTAACTTTCAATTAAAATATTTTTAAACAAAAGTTTCTTTAAATAATAATTATTACTATTATTATTTTATTTATTTTTAATTAAAATTTTCAAAATAGTTTAATAAATTTTCAATGAAGAACTAAGTGTACTTATTAATAAAGATAAATATATTATAATTAGAAATTAAAAGGTCGCATACAATGAGTCAGATTATTTGCAAAAAATTTATTTTTTTAAGTATTTAGATCAAATTTTATCAATAATGGATAATAATTATTATTGGATAATAAATTTTATTTATATTTTTTCTTATTTCTTAGAAGAATTTTTCAATGCACTATTAATTTTAATTATTTTTATTATAATGAAATTCTGTTGCGTTCTGTGTTACTTTGTTATCGTTTCATTTGAATTGCATTGATTATAATTAAAAAAAATGTTACTTATCTAGAGTTGTTTGGGTTTTTAGGACTGTTTTTTGCTGAAAGCAAAAATGACACTATTGCATTTTGGTAAAAACTAAAATGGCTATAAAAAATCAAGAACAAGACCTAATATTCTGAAAATTGAGATGATAACTTATTTTCGATAGTACTTTGAGGGAAAAATATTTTTTGACCGATTTGAAGACCCGACAAATAGTTTCACATATACTTGAGAAATTTCTACCCATATACTAAATGTAACTGTTTATATAAATTATGAATGTAGTAATAAGCTTTTTTTAGTTTTTGTTTTCTTTTTAATGTTTTTTTATTTTAAAAATTTAAAAAGCATTTTGCACATTATAACATCTAAATTTATACATATGAATGAAAGTGTGTTTTAATATAAATTTTATGAGCTCTTTAAATATAACATTTGAAATAATAATATTTTTGATTAGGGTAATATAATATGAAAATTAATCGTATATAAATTTGCTAATTTATTGTATATGATTTAATCCATGGTAAAACAGTACTGCTTAGTAAATTTCGAAATTGCAGGAAATTATAGGAGAAACAAAGTTTTTAAATTACTTTTTTTATTTAAATTTGTAAAAATATGAATTTTTAATCCTTTCTAACCCAATGTACATTGTAAGTACATTGGGTGGCAAAATGTTTAAAGATATGAAATTTCCCTGGCTACACGATGGTATCAGATTCGGGTTTGAAAGGGTTAAAAAAAGCTAATTTAAAAAATTTTAAAAACTAAATTACTGTCTTGTAACTCAAACTTTCAAAAAATCCTTTTTTAAAAAATGCTTAAATTTAAAAAGATGTAACAAAATCTTGTCAACCCTTCAATTATTCAAAACCAATAAAAAAGTTTGATTCCTGAAACAGGGCTATTTAGCACAGAATTACTCATATAAAATATTTTTTATTTATTTATTTTTTTTTATGTCCTTTTAGTATAAAATTTAAAATAAATATAAAATTTAATTTACATATAAAATAAATAAATAAATTTTAAAATCAACAAAATTTAATTAACTATTTATTTATTTAAAAAGTTTGTATTTATTTAACAATATTTTACATTGATTGAAATAAAAAAATTTTTTATATAGTTAATAATTTATCTAATTTTGAATTTTTTTGCGTCATTTATTTGCAATAATGTAAAACAAATATAATTTTATCATTTTACGAGCAAATTTATTTTAATTTAATCTATAAAACCTGTCAAAAATTTTCAACATATTATGGCCATAATATATATCCAATTAAAAAAACCGCCCCTCTCATTCTAAAAGTCTAGTTGCAAGGGGTAAGACAGTTATGGGGTTAAAACAGTTTTTAGTATGACCGAAAAAAACATTTTTAGGTTAAAAACACTCATATGGGTAACAATAAAAAATTAATTTCCAGAGCTAAATTGGGTGTACAAAAATTTTTAGTGCTTGAAAAAACTTTAATAATAAAGAAACTTTTCGCTTGAAAATATTTTTTTGTATTTAGACCCATTTTTCTTCAATTTGATACCATCGACGTGCTTCTGCGTTGCGTTCATATTTGATTACTTAAAAAACGCCCATACTCTAGTAACTATTTTATAATCAAATAAAACGACGAAGCCCCTCCCTCCCCCTGGATGCAGGGGTCTAAACAACACAGCTAATAATAAAATAAAGAATAAATATTTTAATTTTTTTTATCGATATAAACTTTTTTACTTATTATCGGGCTCATCATGTAAAAAACAGTACAAAAAAATTAAAAAGTTAAAATATTACTATTATTATTGCGCTTATAATATTATAAAAACGTATATAAAAATTATTGCGTAAAACAACTTTTTTATTAGCTTTTTGCTTTTATAAGAAGTGTTACATTTAACTTCATTTTAAAATGTCATAATATTTTTTTTTCTTTCCATAAAATCGTTAAAAATAAAGTTGTACATTAAAAAATATTATTATTGTAATAAAATAATTTTAAAAATTTATTTTTTTTTATTACAATTATAAAAGTATAAATCTTTGTTTATAAAATAAAGCTTTTTTTTTGTTTGTTCTTCTAATTCTTTATTTAAATAAATTGGAGGATTCGTTAATTTTTGTGAAAATAAGATTTTAAATTGTTAAAAATGTTCTTTAAAGTTCTAAATCAAAATAATAGAATGTCGTTAGGGCTCTTAGAATAAAGAAATAGAATAGAATATTTAGGCCTCTATATATTTGACTGCGTCTGTATTACTTCAGTCAAATAACGGCGTGATATTGGGGGGTGGTTGTTCTCGGATAAGAAGAGGGATCTACACAGGATTTTTTAGGATTTCGAAAAATGAGGTTTTGTTCGAGAAATTTATCTGAAATTAGCTGAAATCGTCTCTTTTTAAGGATGGATTTTCAATATTTGCAAGTTTTAAGAATTTTTCATGCTCAGGTCCTTGAAATTTGATATCAGAGACCCAAAAAATGCACCAGATGCAAAATGTTGTTCTGATATGCAAATATAAAAAAATTAATATTTTACTTATTTTATTTTTCCCCAATGGGAGAGTATTTGACGAATTTCCATGCAAGGTACCTGAAAATTCGCAATCAGCAAATCCTACGTGTTTGGCTAAATCCGTAACGGTTTGAGAATATTGCAAAAATACCCTTAAATTTTGGTATTTTTTGCTACTTTAAGGGTTTTGGACAGTTTCGCACAAGCAAAACCTCGATTTTCAGAATCAGCGACCCAGAAAGCTCTTTCACATCTTGTTTGTCAAAAATAACCGCAAAACAGTGATTTGACAATGAAGTATTCGTCAAATAAAAAAGTTTTACTAGACCTGACCTGAGCCCCATTTCGTAGACAAATTTTATCCTTAATAGTAAAAAAATAAATTTAAATTACATATTGCAGGGTACTTTACCATATTATTTGGTAAAAAGCGATATCATATAAGTGTTTACCGGCCCAAAAACATAAATAACCTCTAGAAAAATCCACTTAACACAGAAAAATTCACTTCACTCAAAGCAACAAAATATTCATTTATTAAACATTAACCAGTATTAAAATTTTTATTTTTAATCAATGAATTTTTTTATAATAATGATAATAATAAATGCTAATAAAAATTTACATATACTATAGCTTTTATGTACATAAAAAATAAATTTTTGTTTTACAATTAAATTTTTTTATACAAATACTATCTAAATTTACATTTTAAAACATTTTTATTTTTATAGATTATTTATTCAAGTATTCAATGAATAAAAATTTTTTTAATAATATTTTCATTGTTTTTTTTGGAAATTAAATTTTATTAATTAAACATAAAATCAAATATTAACGCTTTTATAAAATAATTATTTTTCTCTTTTCAAAATATATCAATATAAATGAAAGAATTTTTATATATTATAATTTGGTTTATTTTGATTTTTGGCCAATTTTGATGCTGTGAAGTAAAAAAAGGCTTTGAACATGATAAATAAGGGTATGATGTTTTACTTTTGAGGTTTTTAACTGGAAATCTTTAAGTTTTTGATACCTTGTAAGATTATACAATTAATCGATAGATAAATTTCTTACCAAATAGTTTGAGTGCAAGTAGTTTCAGCATTTCAAAATAACTAAATTTTGGTAATACATTAGATGTGTTCAGATCCAGGTAGTGTCATTGGAGCCATAGTTATTTTTTCGATTTCTTCTACTTACTGTCGTTTTCAGGTCTTGGATTTAGTATTTTTACAGGAATTCCAGATTTTTTTAAATGTCACATTATTTATGTAAAGCCTAATTTTCCTAAAAAAAATTGACAATTTCTAAAGTTTCTGTAAAAATACAAATCCAAGCCCTAAAAAACGCCAACGATAAAAAAAAAACAAAAACTTCAGCTCCAGTGAAGTCACCCAATTCATGATAAAACAATTTCATTATCTATTTTTATATATAAAATTGTCAAATTAAATTTTAACCTATGTTCAATTTCTTTTATTATATATTTTTATTTTATTTCATATAAACAACAAAGAACAAAAAGAACAAAAAAAAATGCTTGTTTCTGTATTATAACCTTTAAAATTGGACATATCTCTTTACGGCTGTTGAATTGCTGATACAAAAAATATATATATAAAAAAAAAACGCCTTTATTTTTCTATATATATATATATAATTTCATCATATACACATATTTATTTTTTGTTATCAAAAAAATCGATTATTGTTGAATTATTTTTGACATAGTTATATATATTTATATATATAGATATAAATTTTTCCTTTTTTTTGTTATTATGTGTGCATATAAACGTAAAAATAAATTTTTTTTTATAGATAAATGTACGTATGTTAGGGAAAGATCTATAAAATCGTATGTGCTGTGGTTTCAGCAGGGAATTTTTGTTATATAGATGACATGATTGTTACGTTTTTACCAGGTTTTATTTATAAACTATAAATTTGTCGTGCATGATAACTTTGTTATTCGATTGTATGAATTTTGGTTTATGTATAAAACAAAATTATTTCTACGTTTGAATAAACACGTTTTAGTTAAGGCAGTCAATTAGTAATACAGGCGAATTATTTCATTGTGCGTTTTTATGAGGGAAGTTTTGTTTTGCAAGTTACACGTGAATGGAGAGCGTGAAAAAAGGATTTTTTTGGGTCGCAGATAACAAATTTTGGGGTTCTGCCTACTAAAAATTGGCGCTACACTCTTAAATTAGCAACAACTAAATCCTTAAAGAGGTATTTATGATGTATTTCATGTTTTTGCAATTTTAAGGGTGAAGCCCCCATTTCTTTACGAAAATACCCCGATTTTCGTGTTCAGCGACCCAAAAAACCTATAGTAGAGTAAATCTCGTGTTCACCAGTGAAAATACACCCCCCCCCCCCCCGTATTTTGACTGGAGTATTAATCCATTTTGTTTTTAACTTGCTTTTTAAATCCATTTCTAAACCTTTAAAAAAAACCCAACTTTATAAATAAAATAATAAAAAATTCAGCGAAAAACGAATAACATGTGGTTTTGTACATCTCTCCCCTAAATAACAATACATCCATACATATATAGAGAATAAAATAGAAGGGTTAATGAACGCATCGATGCAATTTTAATTCGATAATAGAGATTGGCATACACACATGTGGTCCCAGTTAGCCCATTAACCTATATTAGCAGTTTTGTTCAATTTCAATGAATATATGGAAAATTACGTTCTTATATATATAACTATATATATAACTATTTCAATTAGATTTATTACATTTTTTTATTTATTTAAATTAAAATTAAATTTCTTTTTTTTTATAAATTTATTTAAAATTCTTATACGATATGATATTAAGATTGAATTTTCCTAAAAAAGTTATATTATGGAAAAGTTGAAAAACTATTAAAATTTTCTTTGAATTTAATATGAATATATAATAAGAAAAGAAAATTTTATATATATACAATTGAAATTAATCTCATGAAATAAATCTTTTCTAAAGTTTTTGTTCTTAAGATACAGACACACACTAAAACAAACACACACACAAACATATATATAAGATGGAAAATGAAGATGATGTAAATGAAGACTTCAGTCAACTGTCAAAAATTACAGTGTGAAAAATCTTTCATCGTCATCATATATATATATGTATATATATAGTAGCTTTCATTCATTTTACTGCTTCTATGCACAATAATTTCTATGTTTGTGTCTTTTCTTTTTCATTTTATATATATATATAAGTGCGGTGTCAGCTTATATCTAAGTGTCTTTTGCTATACGTCAACTAAAGTATATATATATATATATATCTTTCACAAACTGTCACCTTTTCTGTCTTTATTTTTTATTTTTTCATTTTCTTACTCTTTTCTTATGATAACGAGAGATTGGAATTTATTTTAACATAGTATTAAAGAATTTTAATAAATATATATTAGCTGTAACGTTATTTTTAAAATTTACCTGTTATTGTAAATTTTTTTGTTAGTTTTTGATCTTAAAAAAGTATATATATATTTTTGGTCTTAATTTTTGAGTTAATTACCAAGCTAATATACATTTTTAACATTGTTATTATTATTTTTTGTCTTTTACATAATATTTATTATATACTTAAATTTTTAGGATGTGTGCCAAAAAATTAATTGTAATTAGAAGAGAAAATTGTAGGTCAAGTCACATACTGTTATATATATATTATTTAAGAGTTAAACTTATATATAAGAAGGAAAAGAAGAAGAAAGAAGAAGTAGACTTAAATTTATAGAGAGACATACTTGGTAATTAATTATCTTAAAGTAGGCAACAAGTGGTTAGAAAATTTCTCTTGGGAATGAAATTAGTTTTTTATAAATTAGTTCTGCATTTTGATAATTTATATTTTTTTTTTAAATTAATACTATGGTTCCTGATTTTGGGTTTGAGTGATAAGGTTAGGTTTTGAATTTTTTATTTGGGTGTGTATCTTTTTCTTGATTCATAGGTTTTTAAAGTCTAGAAACCTGAAGTATTAAAAGTCCCTAAATCTAAAATATTCAAATGGATCCTCCTCCCTAAAAACGTCAATTTTTCACTCCCCCCCCATCCCTAAATTTGGGGTCTTTTTCAAATACCCCTCACTATGAACACGTTGTTAAAAATCGAAAATTTAATGTTTTCCAGAGCATAGAGGGTATAGTAAAAAAAGGACGAATTTCAAAAGGCAATCAAAAATTTTCCAAAAATCTTTGTTAATGCTGCTTTTAGTACAAAACATTTTTTTTTTTTTTTTTTTTTTTTTTTTTTTAATTATTAAAGCTTTCAACTTTTACATATAAAGAAAAGTTATTTAGCTGATACATTGTTATATTACAGATTTGTCATACAATATTTCATTTTACAATTTTATTACAAATTTACTTATTAAATACCATCTTCTCTTTTTTTATACATTTAAATTACAGTTTTGCAAAAAGTTAAATATTTTTTTTATAAATATGCTATTTGGTTCACATAGAAATACTTCTACATTTTCGATTCGCACAACTTTTCAGTATCCTCTTAGAAATCCAAATATTTCCAACAAATTTTAAAGCCCAAACTGCCCTAAAAATATTCCCAAATCAACTTTATTAAAATTTTACTTCACATTCGTTTTTTTAAATATCAAAACTTTTCTTACTTTGATTTATAATATCGAAAAAAATTTTTTTGCTGAAATAACATTTAATAAAAATAACAAGTAATGCATTCCTTATTGAATTTTATACTATATATAGATTTTTTTATTCACGTTTGCCAAGTTTTTATTTAAATTAAAATTGTAGGTGTGTATATAATAAAAAAAAAACACACACACAGGAAACAAAATTCTAAATTACAATCACAGTACATTATCTAAATAATAAATAATAATAAAAATATTTTATTAAATCTAAATTATTTTATCAGTTGCATTCTTTCATTAAAATATAGGTGTGTATAAAATATAAAACCTGTGCGCTGTTTATAAAAGTTTTTTTTGTTGATGATGATATGATAATAATTTAGTTTGTTTTATTTTTATTTTTTGACGTATTATCTCATTTATTAAATCTTTTTTTTTATGTATGTGTGTATTGTTGGATAGATAAAATAAATAAAAATGCATATTTATAAATTATAGTTCAAGTGTTCAATGATTAAACGATGTTTTCATATTTTTTGATCATATAATTTATAATATTTATTTTTTTTTGTATTACTATGATTATTTATCATTTATCATGGTGAAGTTAAAAATTTATGTAAGGTTATGTATTCAGATATTGGATACATCTAACAATATGAATAAATTTTTTTTAGGCAGAAATCGAATATTTAATGTTGAAAATTGTATATTGAGATTTTGACTGGATTAATGTAGGCTGATTTTTGCTCAAAAGTACGAAAATCGGTTTTTGGGCGTTAGAAGGAAAATGGTAATAGTATTTGTTAATATAATTTAAGTGAGGAAATTGTAGATTATAGAAATGCAATTTTTTTATGATCCCTTGGAATTTTCTTAGCGCCTACTCTATGGCAGGTTTTGGGGTAACTATAGAGTTAAAAAACTCATAATAAACAAACGATAAATTTTTTGGATCTCTATGAAAATTTTAGAGCAAGAACGTCAAAGTATAACTTACGCATTTGCAAGTGCAACTTTAGAGAGGTATTTATGGAGACACACGTATACTGCCGTTTACCCGCGCCAAATATATTTTAATGATAAAAGCGCGGGTAAACGGCGGTATGGGTAAACAATTTAAATTCCTCTCTAAAACTTGCTAATTTAATTATACTTTTTTAATCAAGGGCAAAAAAAAATATCTTGTATAGCATGCAAATTACCATTAAAGGATGGTAAACAGTGTCATTGGGCAAATTTTATATCCATGGACAATAAACATGATTTTTCTTTGCCACTGGCGAGGAAATATGCCTTTATAATAATTTATAGGAAGGACATACTTTTTTCCTCCTGCTAGTAAGAAAATTTTTTTTACTGTTTTATGGTTATAACCAAAAAACCAATTTCTAGACTTTTAACAAGTTATTTATGACCAAAATAAAGATCAGGTGAAATGGGCTCCAATTTTTCATTTTCTCGCTTATTCTTTAATTTCTCCAATCTTTTCCAGTGCATCAGCTGATAGCTAGCAATATTTACCAGTTAAATACCACATTATCCAACATGAAATGCTCATATATCCAATATTAAATATTTATCAATATCTGTCGTCATAACCCTATTAACTCAAACAGTACATATTAATATTTTATCTTCTATTTACTTTGATTGATTAAATTTTTTCCAATCAATTCATTTAAACATAATTCTATATATATAAAAAAAATAATTAATTTATAATTAATACAAGATATTTAATATTTAATAATTGATTAAGCATGTAATAATGAACAAATATTTGTTATGAATAATTTATTAAATATGTGAGCAATTTATTTTTTAATCATTTAATTTGTTTAATAAATAAATATAAATTATTATTTTTTTTTTTGTTACAGGTGGCAATTTAAAAACGTAAATTTTGATGATTAAGAAGAATATATAAATAGATTTTTTATAAAAATATAAATAAGACTTAAAAAATGTGTAAATGAAGTGCCAGTGAATTATTATTATTTTTAATTGTATGACAATAAAATAATGTGTTTAAATAAATAAATAAAATGATATTATTTACAATTAGTAATTGACTAGACTTTCAAAAAAAAAAAATATAAAAGACAGTTTTTTTTTTTATATAAAAATAAAAAGTGTTTAAAAAAAAAATAAGTGTATTTGTCATCATTAAAAAATAATAATAAATAATAAGAGTCAGCAGAAAAATGATAGCAACTCGAAACGTAGGATTTTTGCTGCTTATTTTTTTTTATTTAGGTAAGTCTTTAAATAATTTTTTTATTTGTGTGTGCCAAATTTTATTAATAATTTTGTATATAAGCGATTTTATTTATAGTTGTATATGAATTATTGATTTTTTAAGAAAAGGGGAATCAATTTTATAATTTGATCAGATATAAAACCTAAAAATAAATGACAAAACTTGACTTTTTTGTCAATATTATCAGAAAGTATACATTTTTTATATTTTAATTGACGTCTGTTGAAATCATTCAATGTTCATTAATATTATATCTGTACATCAAATCTATTTTTGTATAAATACTGTCAAAAATGTTCAAATTGTACTCGAGATTCTTGTTTTAGTATTAGCGATTTATCAAAAATTTGATGTTTTATAAAAAGTATATTTACGGCTCGTGTCCACAAAAGTAAAAAGGCTTCGATAATTTACCTGCACTTTGGGGCGTTTTATAGACAAGGGCCGTATAAAATTTTTCTGCGTCAGTGGCGAGAAAACATTTCTTGCGTGTTTTTTGGCCGCTCTACAGAAAATTAATAACGATTATTAGAAGACTATATATTGAGGAGCGAGTCAAATTTATCCCCTCATGTTCGGATATCACTAGTTATTACTGTAACTGGAAAATATAATTAATTTTTTAGTTTGTTATTTCCAACATCTATAACTTAATAAGGTAACAAAATTAACTCATTATAAATCATCAACCACATTGAACGATCCGAAATTCAAAACGATTAATAATAATATTTAATAATAGTAGTCAATTAGAAATTTAAATATAATAAACAAATCAATTTACTTAGTACGTTTTTAACATGTCTATAATAATTTGAGAATATCTAAAACTTGCCATTTTATTTATATACTTTGAAACTCATTTCACTTGCGAGAAAAACTTTGCATATACAAATATTTATTGTGCTAAGCAGCACATGTTTATTTTCGGCTACAGTGCTTTATTTACATTATTTATAGTTTCGCTATTTACAATCAAATGTAAAATTGTAATTGTCTAGTAGTTTAAATAAGATAATACTTTGCTTATTTACCGATTATTTACCACGCTAAGCATACGAAATACTATTTTCAGAAAATACCTATGCATAGACAATATTTTACTTACGAATGTGCTTAGTTGAATTTACGAAAGCACCATTCGAACTAAAATTTATGTACTTAATTTTTAAGTACAAAAATACTATTCAAATCCACTTTTTCAAAATTTAAGTTTTTTTTATCTAAGATTTCGTTTTTTTACTTACTTTATAAAAATACGAAAACTACAACAGCAAAATTCACAAGTCTTACTCTGTTGTTTTAGGAAGCGTATAAGTACACTCTAAAAATATTTGAGATATTTTTTTCAATTCAGTAGAAAAGTGTTTTTCAAGTATCAGCATTTTTTTTTATGTATAAAGGATCAAAATTCTACTTACATAAAAAAAAAAATAAGATGCAAGTGTTTTTTGGTTATAAAAATACCTCGAAGAAAAATAAGATATTTTTTTAAAAGGAATAAAAAATTTTTTTTTACTTCAAAAGTATCAAATTAACATAATTACGTAGATAAACAAATACTTATAAAAATTCAAAAAGATAAAAATCAATAAAAAAGATACAGCAAATAATATTTTTAATAATAAATATTACATTAATAAATATTTTTCTAAAGAATTAATAATTTATAAAGAATTTTTTTTACTATTTTTTATATTTTCTATTTCAATAGAATATTTATTATATTGACAAATGTTAAAAAAAGTTTCTTTTTTTAAAAACTACACGTATTATAAAATATACTTACTTTACATACAAAATGAAGAAAATATATATATAAATTCTTTTTTCTTTTCACGCATACACGATTTTATTCGTACCACTAAGTATTTTTTTTATGCATTTTTATAGTTGAGAAAAAAATGTGGTAAAATACTCATTTTTTACATAGGTGTGTTTGTATATGTGTAAGAGTTTATTATATTATGCATTATATATGGAGTTTTTTATGTTGGTTATCTGAATTATTATTATTTTTTAATAATTTAGAATTAATTAATTATGTGCTTTTAATTTAGAATTAATTTTTAATATTGAAGGTCATAAAAAAGCCTTTAGGTAAACGTTAGATTAATTATTATAATATGAATATTACATTAGGTTTTAGTTTTTGATTTTTTTTCTCGAAAGAGAAATGGATTTTTAATATTATAAATAGGATGTCGTAACTGGAATGCTATGTATTTAAAAAAAAAATTTTACATTAATCTTATAAATTATAAATTAACTTTTACGAATTAATTGGTTTCTCTTTTTTTCTTCTATTTAATAATTATTATTGGATATTGTAACTAATAAAAAGAAATAATATGCTCTGACATGAACTGAAAATGTTTATGCTAGAACCAAAATTCAGGGCCTAGATTCTGCATTTATATCATCTGTAACATATCACTTTTATTACCAAACTGTATCACTAAAAGTATTACCATTTCTAAAAACATTTGTTTTGCGCACGCGCAGTACAACATATTGTGGATGGTACGGCTGTTTATCACTGTGATATTAATGCTGAATCAGGTCCCAGGGTTCTAAAAATTAGTTAAAAACCTCTTAAAATATTATTCTTTTCAAAATCAAAATTAGTTACAAATATATTTTTTAATTTTTAATGTACGCCATTCATAAAAGAAACATAAAAAATCTATTTACTAATTTTGATTTTGAAAAAAATAATTTTTTAGGAGAATGTTTTTAACTAGTTTTTAGAACCGTGAATCTCGGTTCTAGGCATAAAGATTTTCAGTTCTTATGGTAAGAGTAATATTCGGTTCCTACTATAACCGACTTTAGCGGTTCAAACCTTTTTCTGTGTATAAGTAAGCAATTTTTTAAATAAATTCGCCTCATTTCCAAAGTTGAAAACTTTGTAATGGAGCGTTTAAGAATGTTGAATCCAAATTTTCCCAAGTTAAAAATATCTAAATTTTCAAAAGAATGAACTAAATTTTCAGATGTATCCATATACACAATTTTTGAAAAATTGTTAAGATCGTTCATATATTTTTCTATGCAGCATTTTAGAATATAACGAGTATAGCTCTCATAAATTTGTACTTACTAAAACCATTCAAAACTAATATATAATGTAGTATAATACCTTCTTTTTTTAAACACATAAATATATGATAATATGACATGCTGACTATGCTGGTTCCTTTTTTTTTTTGTCATATTTTTATTCGCGACTATATAACTTGAAAAAGAATAAAAGGGTATATATATATATAATACTCGTATACATATATAACCATTGAAAACTCGTGTAAGAATTACAACTACTTTTTTTCAACTTTTTACTTTTTTTACTGAAAATATTTTTCTCATAAATATATATGGGTTAACAGTTACGTATCTAGAAACTATTTTCGGAGGGGGCCAACAATTTCAGAGGGGGGCAGAACCTAATAATACTAATAATTATGGTTTAAATTTGTTTATTAAGAAACAATATTTATTCGTTCATTATTTTAAATTGTTTAAAAATTATATTTGTTAATAAACAATTAAAAGTTTTTGAAAATACGAGTAAAAATATTCCTATTTTTAGTATAAATTTTCAATTCAGGGGGCCATGTCCCCCTTGGCCACCCCTCTAGATACGTCCCTGGGTTAATATGTCTGAAGTTTTAACAAACTTTGCATTGAATAACTTTAAAATAGGTTTTAGGATATTTTTTAGATTCTGGGTATAAAAAGCATCAGTATTTTCTCAAATTTGTAGATTCAAATTTTCTATAGTTTTTATTTCTGGCAGGAAATTTGAAGTCTTTAGGTAGAAGGGGGAGTATGTATGTAGATACATTATTTAGAATTTCAAGATTAGGAACATCGGCTGGAAGTGCGAGATTGGGTGCTTTGATATAATTTCAAAAGTGTCTGAGTAGAAAATCAAGGGGGGGGGTGTCAAATGTTACCGATTTAAGGGAATAATTTCGATTTAGGGACTTAGAATAATCCGGGTTTAGGGACTTAGAAGTAATCATGTTCCATGCATTTTGGTTGTGTTTTCACAAACTGGTTATTAGTTTTGTTTGCTTTTTAATATTATTTAATTTCATTCTAAGTAAGCTTACAAAACTATTTTATTTTTTATACTTTTTTTTTAAAACAAGTAAATATTAGGATAAGTGCCAGTTTTTAATTTTTTTTTTCTCGAAAGAGAAATGGAATTTAAATACTATAAATACGATATCATAGCTGAAATTTTATGTCTATTAAAAAAATGTACTATTTAATATTACTAATAACTTTTGGATTAAAAGGATAGAGATATCGCCTTCTTGATTAATTTCTGGTAGTTTCTTCTTTATTATTTAAAATTATCATTGGACATGAAAATCAGTGACCTTTTTATTTATCTTTCTGAACAAGTTTTTAAAAACAGTAGCGATTTCTCGGTTCATCCATCTTTTTAAAAGTAATCATTCAAACATACAGCAAAAGCTTAATTTAATACCCCAAACTTAAAACAAAAAGCTTCAATATAATTACCCAAACCTACAAAATAGCATGTTAATTTTTTTTAAAACAAAATTCTACAATCTACAATCATAGAAATAATGAAAATAAAAATGATATTAGTATAATTTAAAATTTATTTTATTTTCTATGAATGCACTTAATTATCTACTTGGTATATGAAATGAAATAGTAGTAAATATATAAATCTCAAATCGATAATCGATATATTTCCTGTCAATCGTTAAATTTTGTGAGACGAGAAAATAGCTACACATAGATATACACAACTACAACAATATTATAGAGTTTCGAATTTCAAATGTTCAGCATGAGTTGTATATATTTACACACATAAATGTGATTCATGTATGATATATATATATATATATAGACTTTTCTTGTTTCTTCATTTTTTTTTTACGATGTGTCAATACAAAAAAAAAATAAACTATATTGCAAAATCGTTAAAATTTGACGAATGAGTTAAAAGTAATAATATATTTTTTTAAATATTTAATTATCTTTTTCTTCGTTCTTTTTATTTTTAATGTTTTTATGAATTCTTGACTATATTAGACTGGTTATTTAAGAATTTTTTTATGATTTATGGTTCATTTTTGAAAATTTAAGGTGGCAATAGTGATCCAAAAATGCAAACATTTTCATTTTCACTTTTTCGGCTATAAAGTCAAAACCTGGAAATTTATAAGACTACTAAAATTTTTTCTTCAAAAGTACTCTTAATATCTTTTCGTAATCTTTTTCTTGTATAAATAAGTGTCAATTTGTAAGTGTAAATTTTACAGTTTCAATAAAAATAGCCAAAAAATATGTTATCTATCCAAAACTTTCCTAATTAACAACCCGCATAGCCCAGCCTAATATACAAATACTTTAATTTAAATATTCGCATATAAATACAAATGTTTTAAAATAATTTTTATTATTTAAACTCATGTAATAAGTATAATAAAATATGCAATAAAAGTTTGTAAATTAATGCGAAAAAAAAAAAATAAAATTTCAAACAGTGAATGAAAAATAAAAAATAAAAATTTTTAACTATATTTAGGATTAAATACACATAGAATTACAATATATAAACTCATTTCATTTTAATAAACACGAAGCAAAATCGAGATTTTAATTTTAAATGCAAATAGTTAATAATAAAAAAAAAGTGTCGATAATGCACGTAAAAAAGTATCTGTAAATCAGTAAAATTTAAAAATAAAATCCAAATGAAAATAGTAATCCAAAAATTGTTAATTCTTTAATCTTCTCTGTTTTAATTAAATTTATATGTTTTACCTACATCTGATTTTTTTTTTTTTTAATATAAATTAATTCTGAGTGTATATATTGAGGTGTACATGCGAATATACACGAATATTAAAAAAAAATAGATTATATATGAGCAGATTCATTGTTTTTTAAAAAAAAGTGTATTAATTCTATCGGTCCAGAGCTTCGAAGTAAGGATTGTGTGTGGCTACTCAAAATTTTAGATACCCGAGCCGAAAGCTTGGCCTAAAAGTTTTGGAAAAAACTAAAAAAAAATCAAAATTTTCCTTTCAGGCACCCAAAAATTCTACATAATAACCCCATACCCCAAGTTTATAATTTTAAAATTAAAATAACACAATATAGGCATTTGATTATAAAATGAATTAATGAAAATTTACTTCATTCACTCAAGTACTTTTAATGGGTAAATGAACGTATGTATTTTACATAAAATAGTTATTTCTGCAGCAAATAAATACTTGCATTTAGACAAATAAAATAAGTCTTAAATTGAATTTGTTTTCTCGTTTGTTTCTTGTCACTTAACTAACACTATTATACAATTCACATTTGTACATAAAACTTATAAAATTAACCTTTTATTTTACGAATCTAAAGAAATACAAAGAGAATATTTCTTTCAAAGAAAATCAATTCAATGACAAAGATTTTATTTACAAGGGGAGTGTACGAGTTGGATCTGACAGATCTTGACCTCGGATGGCAGAGTGTTTTCTTATGTTCAAAAAATTTTCTATACCAGAGTAAAATAGCGAGGCTCAATATTAATAAATGAGATTTTTATGTATTTTTTCGTATAACGCTACCAGTTTACAATTCAATCAAAAAAATTCTGGTTGGTCTGTTTTTTTTATCGTAACTACTATTTTTGTAATACTTATTATTCGAGGCATGTTACGCACGGCGAGAGAATTAGGAATACAAAAATTTGGTTCGTAATGCTTAAGAATAACTCTCGTTTAAAAAAGTGAAACTAAAAAGAAATTTTTTGGTTTATTTGAAAAATAGCCTAGGAACCATGAAGCTCCCTTTTCTACGCCCAGAAAGTCTACAAGCTTGAACTAAGGGTTCCAGTTTTTTTTTTTTTTTAAACATAAAGCCCTTTCTAGACTAGATTTTTTTTTTTATAATTCTGTAAGCTTTACTATAGAGTATACTCTTGGGATTAAAAAAAATTAATCTAGTCTAGAAAAGGCTTAAGAAAACGCTCTGCCAAGTGGGGTCAAGACCTGATAAACCCAACTCGTACACTCCCCTTGTCAACTATTCAATAATTTCATATTTATGCAAAAATACAATATTAATTTAGAACATAGATAAATACAATAAAAAAAAAGTGTCTTACTCATTACTTTACATCCATACTTGTACTAAATTAATTTTCTGAAATTACTCGAAAATTACATTAAAATCACCTTTGTATAATCCAAAATGACTGTTGTTCAGATACAGAATACACACAGTTCAGTTACTGATTAATTTACCTTAATTAATAATATTGTTATTTTACATTAAAATAAAACATACAAATACAGAGTAGAAAGAGATAGAAATAATTAAATGAAATATATATTTACTTGTTATAATAATAATGTTAATCAAACATTGATATTCAATAATCTCTTATCTACAAAGTAATTTCAAATATATATACGCTGTGTAGAATGTTACATTTATGGGTACTTAATTTATATTTGTTGGAGATTAATAGGTTAATATTAGTCAATTAATATTGTTATTATTATATATATGTATGGAATGCTTTTTGAATATATATACACTGTAAAAAGTAACTTCCTTATATTAACAAAAAAATTAGATAATTTTCGAAAAATTAGTAAATTTACAAAAAAATTTGTAAATATTCGAAAAAAATCGTAAATTTATTAAATTTAGTATATTAACAAAAAATTCGAGTATTCTCGATTTTTTTTTGTGAATTCGCAAGAAAAATTGATAATTTACCATTTTTTTTCGAAAATTTACAAAAAATAGTCGTAAATTTACGAAAAATAATTGTGAGTTTGCAACTTTTTTTGTAAATGCACAAAAAAAAAAATCGAGAATTATCGAATTTTTCGATAATATACTAAATTTAGTAAATTTTTTCGAATATTTACAAATTTTTTTGAAAATTTGCTAATTTTTCGAAAATTTTCTAATTTTTTTGTTAATATAAGGAAGTTACTTTTTACAGTGTATTTGTATTATAAAGAAAGCATGTATTTATCTTAAAATCGATAATTTATTTATTTTATATTTTATTTTATGATTGATTTATTACTTATTAATTTAATTTTTTAATTAATTAAGTCATTTTATAAAGTTATAAAAGTGTACTTTGGAGTTTTTGGAGTTTTATTCTCACAAATTGAAATTAATTTTGAAGTATTATTTTTTACACTGAAAAAAAATTCAGGTTCGGAAATCGTTCAGAAATTTCTGAAGATATGAGTTTTATGGTAGAGCTTTCAAATCAGTTCTAAAAAATGTTTTTCTCGAAAATATAAATATAAAAAATAATTTTCCCAAACTTAGGGTATTCAGTGAATTCACTGTTGGCTAGTAAATTATTTATCGGATATTTCAACTTTTAGCATTTTTCCTTAATTATTGGACATCTAAAACCAGTGTTTTTAAAAAAACATACAAACTTTTCAACAAATTATTTTCTCTTGTGAATTTCCTAATAAACGTGGAACTTTACACATGCGAGTTTTTAATTCATAATAAATGCAATTTAGGGTATAAAACAAAAAAATAAAAAAATCAAATTATACGAACAAATACACATCAACTAACTATAAAACAAAGGAACTAACAAAGCAAAACTAAAAGTTAAAAGTTTTACATAAAAAAAATAAAATACAAAAGTCCATGCACAAAAGCAAAGCAAAAAAATAATAATAAGAACAAGTGTGCATTATAATACTTCATACTTAAAAAAAAAAAAAATATAATATTGTTAACCTTTCTTGTTGACCTAAACAATTTTTAAAATTCTTCTTAAGTATGTAATGTATTCATATTAAAAACATAATAAACACGAAAACAGTAAACTAACATTAAAAGCAAACCAAGCAAAATGTTTAAGTTTTATATAAAGTCTTACGTCATATTGCCTTTAAATTAAAGAATTATATATTTATATGTGTGTATATCTGTAATTTTACTACGGTATATGACAAGTTCATGTAATTTACAACTTTTAAACTTTTAGAATTATATTCACAAGTTTTACTGTTACGTACTAAATTTTCATTTAATTATAAATGACGTATTATTATTTTTTATTTTTAATTTTTAAGTAAATTATCTACAATTAGCAGGTTTTTAAATTTTTGGTGGAAATTGGGGTATGGAATTATTTAGTAGAATGGAAATTATTTTGTATTTTTATTTTGGTGTTTGATTTATGTAAGAATTGTTTACTAGTAGGTGATAGATTAAAATAATGAATTGGTGACTTAATTTGAACTGTAAAAAGTAACTTTTTTATATTCACAAAAAAAATAGAAAATTTTCGAAAATAATCGTAAATTTACTAAATTTAGTATATTAACAACAAATTCGAGAATTCTCGATTTTTTCTTGTGAATTTACGAAAAAATTAGTAAATTAGAATATATTTTTTATAAATTTTTGAAAATAAATCGTAAATTATCAAATTTTCTCGTGAATTTACAAAAAAAATCGGAAATACTCAAATTTTTAGTTAATATACTAAATTTTGTAAATTTACGATTTTTTTCGATAAATTACTAATTTTTCGAAAATATTCTATTTTTTTTGTGAATCTAAGAAAGTTACTTCTTACAGTGTGCATTTAATAAAATATTTTTGAGACTTTATTAAATAGTATTAAGCATCTAGGGAGTCGTCACTGCAAGTACTAAAATGACGAAAACTTCACTCGACGTTTGTAATTGTTTATGACAACCAAGGTATAAGATTTTTAGCTCACTGATCTCGAATTTCAGAATCCTCCAAATGAAAAATTTTAAAAACTAGATAAAAATTTTTTTCTGTACATTACCCAAAATTCGTGATCAACGATCCAAAAAATAAATACGTACAACGCTGCATTGGGTATTAATTAATTTAAAAGCACTTAGATTTTCTTAATAATCTATCATTAAATAAAAATATCAAATTAAAATTCATAAAAAAACATATTTATGAAAAAATGATTATTATTATTATTATAAAGGAGATAATATTCAGATGTTACACATAATTTATGTAAAATATACATAATGCAAGGTTGAAAAGACATCATCATAGATTTACTTCAAAAATAACACACAATGTCAAAATCAACTGAAATGAAAACTTATTTACATACATGATGTTTTAGACTGTATAGTATAGTTTTCATTTTCTAGATATATATTTTATAGAATCATATTAAATTATTGAAGAGTAATAATAATAATATTATATATATAAAATGAATATATTTAATTTTACACTCACACATTTATATTTATTTTTCATGATAATGAGCTGATATATAAAGATATATTTATGTGGTTAGATAAGAGAAAATTTAATGTCAAGAATAATGTAAATTTTTTTCATATTATTTTTTTTTTTATTTTATTTGAAATTACTTTTTTTTTATACCAATTTACATAAGAATTGAAACATTATAGTAAGTAATATGTCTTCGATGTTAGATTTTAAATAAAGATTTTATTTTAAAGTAATAGCTTGTGTAAGGGAAGTTTTCAAATACTTGACAATATTTTCTGAAATTTATTTTAAACATTTTTTTAGGTCATTAGAATTGGAATACCATTTTGTATTTTATTGATTAGAATCAGTTTATTGTGTTGAAAAATCATATTTGATATCTTTAGTTCAGCTGAATAGGCTTGCTGGGCCTAGAAACTTATAGGGCAATATGTTATGTTCTATGTCATAAGATAGTTTATCTAAGACTAACCAAAAGAATTTAATTAAATTAGATAAATAATTAATTAAACAAAATTTTTGCAGTTTATCTAATTTTTTTGGTATAAGCATCGCTATTCAAGCCCTGTAAACCACATTTTTTTATCAGGAATTCTATTACTTTGATAGTCGATAAACAAAATGCCCAGTTTTTGCCAAAAATGACCAATTTTTAAATTACTGTCAAAATTGCAATTTTTGATGAAAATAGGTTTCTCAGTTTTCAAAAATTTTGTATAAGTTCCAAGTTTCTAAAACTTCTTTATTTATATCTTTTCAAATATTTTTTTTAAAGGTATGATCATTTAAAATCCGAGTCCCAATTTCAGGATTTAAAAAAAAGTCAATTTTTTTTATTTTCTTGAAAAAGTTTTAGAAACAATTTAAAGAAAAACGACAAGTAAACATTTTTTGAAAACCCGAAGCTTGTAGAAAATTTTTAAGGCCATAAAACCCATTTTCGTCAAAAATTTCAATTTTTGCAGCAATTTAAATATAGATCGTTTTGGGGGAAAAATGGTCATTATGGTTAATTTGATATAGCGATGAGATAGTTCCTTTCATAATGATGAAAAATTTTAATTTAAAGAAATAATAGGGCTTGAAAAGTAACACCTTCACCAAAAAAATTAGATCAACCAGAAGTGCTTTAGTGTGGTACCAAAAAATTTTATTTTATAATATTGAACCTGAGTTTCTAGGTCAAGAACGTCCATTTAGCCAAACTGAGGGTATCAGGAATGTTTTTCAACCTAGTAAACTGACTATAATTAATAAAATACAAATTAGAATTCTAAATATTGTGACCTCTCCATGCCAGTTAAAATAAAAAAAAAATGAAAATCTTTTATGATTTTATAGTAACATTATATAACAATATCTTTTTGTATAAACTAATAAAACTTATTGTTTTCGACCGCATTATCATACTTTTGCATATACAGTCACACAAAGAGATGAATAAGTTTCTCATAATATTTCTATAAAGTTTAATTCTATGCATGATATATGGTTACATAACTTTTTAGTACACACATGTTTTTGATTATTATTGTGCTATGCATAGTTATAGTTGAAATAAATATTCAAATTTTATTATTTCCATATATTATATAAAAAACTAACATTTTGATTGACTGAGAAAAATTTATGAAAATTTTAGAGTCTTTTCTGACAACTAAGGGTTTCTCGGATAGTATAAAATGATTCCAAATAAAATACTGAAATATACCATCTAGTTAAATTTAATATGCTGACAAAATATCCCTGGTTCTTTCTGTTAGTTTCAATGATCTTCCTAGACTTAGAAATAAAAGGCTCCAAAACAGGTTTTGGTTTCAATTTTTTCGTGAAAGGGTCTAATTTTAAGCCACGTAAATTGCAATTTAATAGGTCCATGTACAAGAGGGCTTCATTTTTAAACTAAGTTTCACCGTGGGGTAATTAAAAAAAAAAAACTACAAATTAGTGTAGATTAAATATTTTGTTTACAGAAAAATATTGTTTTCATAAAAATATTTATTAAAATAATAAGTTAATAAGTTAATTAATTTCATTTTAAATTAATAAGTTATTTATATTAATAAATTTGTTCCGATAGCGTTTACACTAGTTTTTCTAGTTTTGGGTAGTGATAGATGTTTAATTGTTCATAACTTAACTTATCAGGACTTGAATACTGTGTAATCAGAGCCTTTACCTCTGATTCTCCTCTGATAGTCATTTATAACTGAAAATTGTAATTTAAGGTTTTAAACAGGTTTTAAATCTGGTAGTCTTCACTAATTGTCAGTAGAAAAGTAATCTTACCCCAAGTGCTCCTGAATAAAAATAATTATTTGTTAAAAATTAATCAAAGAAACGTGTATAAAAAAATGTTGATAACTGTCATATAACTGTCATATTAGTACCTTTAATATTTTTTTAAATTGACAATAAGACATAAATAAGTTTTCGCTAAACTTTAACTGTCATGATAATAATATTTTTTCTTTTTTAATAATAAATACAAAAAAAAGGATTGAATTCTTTCTTCAATAAATTTAATTTAAACAATTAAACACAAAAGTTTAAATGAATCTTTGTATTTGTGTATATGCACTCTAAATTATACTTTCATTCAATTGGGTTTCTCTCTACGTGTATAAATAAAACTTTTTCAATGTTAAATTCATTTAATATATATATATATATATATGTATGGTTTAATTATAATATTATAGGAATTGAAATTTCATACATATAATTAAATTCAAAATGAATTTTATATATATTTTAGTAAATTATAGATATAATAGTGAATTGTTTTGTATTTAATTAATTATTTGGATGAATTTTATTTGACAGAAGATTTTTTAAATAATTTTTTTTTGCTTTGATTTATATACTATGACTTTATTAATGTTTTTTGCCAAACTGAGTTGTGCTTTTATAAACTATATGTATTTTTTTGGTTATTTTGGGCAATAGAGCGTTAATTACTCAAGTTTGGCCATTGGAAAATGAATTTTCCAGAATGGTTATTAGTTACCAAAACTAGGCATGATCCACTGGGACCTGATTCAGCATTCATATTACAGTGATAAGCAGCCTTACCATCCACAATATGTGGTACTGCGCATGAGCAAACAAATGTTTTTAGAAATGGTAGTTCTTTTCGCAATACAGTTTGGTTATAAAAGTCAATATTTTAGTAAATAGTATTACGAGCCCGTGTCCAGAAAAGTAAAGAATGGCCCAAATCGCACGTAAATTACCATCTGAGGCGAAGCCAAAGTTGGCAAATTGAGATTTGGGTCATTCTTTGTATATGGACAAGGGTCGTATACAAGAAAACATGTCTTTTCCGGCCATGAAATTCGTGGCTTCTTGCCGCTGACAAGAAAAGTTAGTATTTTTTTTATTTTTCACAAGTGAGTAAACATTTATCGTAACTATCGTGCGATATGTTATAGATGATATAAATATAGAATCTAGGCCCTGATCCATATTACTCCATTTTACCTTTTTGGATACATTTAACATTGCTGGCGCCTTGACTAAATGACACAAATGCGTAAGAGGAGGAAAAAGAAATAGAAATTGGAATTGATAATAAATTGTGTTGCGCTGAGGCTTAAATGATTATAATGCTTTTCCTGTTAGTATGCATATTTTATATAATGAAATCATATTTATTAATTTAAAGACTTACATTGTCCTTACTTATATACACTCGAAAATTCATTTCGTTTGCGAGAAAATTCTAAAACATTCTTTACTCATAATAAACTCTAAAAATCTTTCGAAAAGTACTTAAATCAAATAAAAATCAATATTAACCTAACGAAAAATAAATTATATAAAAAATCTAACATCCTAAAGACTTGTCTATAACACATAAAATATTATCTACATTAACAAACAATAGATAAAACCATAAAAGCCTAAAGTTACATAAAGACTTATACTTTGTAATTGATAAGAGATTAAATGTTATCCTTAAACAGTTCTGTTAACGAGCATTTTCAGTAATAGTTTTCACTTGTATAATATACCGGATGATCTTAAGTATTATAGAGAAGACTAGGTTTTAACTTCTCTTTTGAATAATATTCTGGATATTATGTATAACTAAGAATATGAATTATTTAGATCATGATTTTGGTTTTTGTTTATGGTTTTGTTTATTATCTTAGCTATATTTACAGTTTTAATTAAATTATCTAATTTAAAGATAAAAAAGAAATTTTGTTTAAATGCTTTAAAAGTTTTATAATATGAGGGTATCTCTTTGACAAAACTTTTGTGGTTTTACTTTAATTTACCAAATCCTGTTTTTTTTTGTTTAAAAAAAAAATTTATAATTTAACCTATATTTTCATAATATATAATAGAAAGTTTTAAATTAGTAATATTTAATTTGACGTTGAGAAATTATAATGAAACGTGAATCTATTGACAAGTATTATAATTTGGCATAAAACTTATTTATAACAATAGAAAATTATAAGCTTTTCATTTTAAGAATATTTTCATGTATCTGGTATTATATAAGAGAATTTTTGGCTTTCAATTATTAAAATGGAATTTATAATTAGGAATTTAATATATAGAAAGATAGAGTATTTGCTGGTAAAAAAAGGATGGAGAAAATTAGTTTTTACAAAAGAGGGAAAATTTTCTTTCTGAAGTGGTTTAGCAAAAGTTCTCTTTGTAATAAAGTTTGGAAATATTTTTTGGCTGAAAAAAAACTATTGGGGCGAATTTCAGAAAATATTTTTAGAACTTATAATGATGTGATGCATACACCTCTATAAAATTTTTTAATTTTCTTTAGGTTTCAAATCAGTTGTAATTTTTTGAACAAAAATGTCTGTCTGCCTTAATAGTCCTGTTGAGAGCCCTATTTCGTAGACATTTTTTGCTTCTTGAGTTTGATAACATTTTTCATCGAGTGTTTATGTTTTTAGGGTCACTGAATACGAAGATGATATCTGGTTTTACCGGAAATAGTCCAGTTGCCTGCTATAGGAATTTTTAGGTTATGTTTTCGGATTTTTTAAGATTCTCATTGGTTACTTACGATTTTTGGGTCCCTGAACTCGAATATGAACCCCATTTTGAACTAAAATTCTCCAGTTGCCCATGAAAGAAAATATCTGAGATACTGCAAAATATACCCTCAAATTGATGCAATTGCAACTGGAAAATTTTCGGTGACAGATTTCATGTTCATATTCAGTAACCTAAAAAATCTGAGTAACAGATAAAAATCTTTGAAAACCTTGCAAACATATTAGGGAAAAGTAACGTAAAGTTTGATGTGTCTAAAATAATTAGTAAAAGTAATTAGCAATTTCCCATAATGAGAAAAAAACAATTTACCTATGAAAATGACCTACATAAAATCCAAAAGTTTAAAATAAAAATGAAAATAAGTAAATAAACGTAAAAATTAATAAAAAGTGAATCGATAAAATTACAATTTTAATAGTAGCAATTCCAAAAAAATTATTTTAAAATTACATAAATAAAACAAAAAATACAAAAAAAAAAAAATTAATAATTCCGATTAAATAAATAAAATTATTTATTTTCCTTTGTTACTTCATTCGTCTTTTTATTATACTTTTATTTATCAACGTCAAACAACAAGTTTTAAAAGCAATATTATTAAGTTTTTTACTTGAATTTTCATTCGCTTTTTTTAATAAAAAATATACAATTTTTACAATCAAATTGTTATTTTCCTTTTTGTCATTTTTCTATTGAAGTATATCTTTTTGTTTTGATTTTCCTTGATATTTTTTTTAAAAGTAAAAAAAGATGATTTTCTTAGAATTTTTTCAATTATAAAATAAATTAATATTTGTAAAATCTGACATTTTTTATGCCTCTAAAAATCATCAAATTTTTTGAAAATAATATTTTTTACCAGTTGAACAAGACAAAAAAAGAGAAGAGAAATCGAGAGCTAAAAAAAATATAATAAAATCGATCGATAAAATTGCGTTATAGGAAAAAAAATAGACAATTCGAACTGTCCTAATTCGAATTTTCTTCTTCCCAATGTTCAATTTCAATGTTATATAGAAAATTGATTACAAAATTAAGTTTGTTGAATACTTTAACGTTAATTCATTTTATATACTTCTATTTTCTTCTATACTTTTGAAAAATGGTAAACCTAACCATAAAAAAATAATTAAATTTTTTTTCTTTTTTAGAGTAGGTATTTGACTTTTATTATTTATTTCAATGATAAGATCTTATACTACTTTTTTTATGATCGTTTTATTATTTACTTACTATGCTACTGTTTCTGTTCTCAGCAGTTTTTTTTTATCATTTTATACTATGCTTTTCTTACTCTTTTTTTTATGCTATATTGAAATATTTACTGTTTTTTGATTTCTTTATTTAAATTTTAGAGTTTTTGAATAAATTTTTATTGAAAGTATAAAAATGTAATGCAGGGTATGTAAAATTATATTTTGTAATTTTATTTAATGGGCTTAATTGGACCGTGTAGTAAAATCAGAAGTAAGAACGCAATTTTTGGGTAAACCTAGGTTCCTTTAGATTAAAAATGTACCTCAAAAATTAGAAAAATCAAGTTTTTAAAGATAAAATTAAATTTCTGCCTCTGGTAAGGTGATAACACTCCCATTTAGAACAAATGTTTTCAGTAAAAACACACCTAAATCAATTTATTAAAATCATTTAATATTAGATCAGATCCATTTGATTATTGCTGTTTTTTTTACATCTTTAAAAACTGTAAATAAATAAATGACATAAATTTAATATTATAAAACCTATTAATATAAAATAAATTATACTTTTATTATAATTATTTTCTTTTTTATAGAAAAAAGTACAGAAAAAAAAAATATATTTTTCTCTGGGCTTGAAGAAATAATGAAGGTAAAATAAATTACCTTCATTACTTTAAAAGAAGAATTTTTTTTCTCTCGAATCGTTGTCGTCTTCTAACAAAAATTTAAACCTTTTAAAAGACTTTTTTCTTCTCTTGTCTTTCCTATAAAGTAGATATATACATCCTCTGAATAAAAAGAAAAACATAATATAATTTGCATTTTTTTTTTCTTTTTACTATTTTTCTTATGCTACTCTATATATACGTTTTTTTTTTATTTATTATTTTATAATTCTATCAAATTACTTTTACCATTTTAATATTGCTTTTTTTTTCTCTTGTTTATCTCAAACAATAAATTTTATATTTAAAATGGTATATAATTTGTAAATTTTATTTATCAACAAGTGTGGGTTAAAATAGCAAATAATTTTACTATTTTATCTCAATTTTTATTAGGGTGTGGGTTTTTTTTTTGGTTTTTCGGATTTTTGGCCAGAGGAATTTTCAATTAACTAAGTAACTTTAGTGTCTTTTTCGAAAAAATTCAGGCCTTACCTGAACCTGAATCAATAATTAGTAATTTCAATTATAAAATACAAGATCAATCAATAATATGAATGAAAATTTTATAAATAATAAAATCACTTGGATTTATTTAAGGCATGCTCATTTATTTATTAATTAGGGGTCTATTTTCAGATACAAACAGATTATTTAAAATAGAAGAAGCTCTGACCTTTGACCTACTCAAAAGTTTAGGGTATGTTACCACACTCTAAATCGCTTATTTTCCCTTTTATTTTTCGTTTTATTACACTGTAAAAAGTAACTTTCTTATATTAACAAAAAAATTAGACCCTTTTCGAAAAATTAGTAAATTTTCGAAAAAATTTGTAAATATTCGAAAAAAATCGTATATTTACTAAACTTAGTATTTTAGAGAATACTCGATTTTTTTGTGAATTCGCAAGAAAAATTGATAATTTACAATTTTTTTTCCAAAATTTTCAAAAAATAGTTGTGAATTAACAAGTTTTTTCGTAAATTCACAAAAAAAATCGAGAATTCTCTAATTTTTTGATAATATACATTTACGAATTTTATCGAATATTTACAAAATTTTTTGAAAATTTACTAATTTTTCGAAAAAATTATATTTTTTTTGTAAATCTAAGAAAGTTACTTTTTACAGTGTATATTTGCAACTGCTTAAATAAATAAAAGGAAATTTTTTTGCCACAACTGGAATTCTGTAGCATGAGTCCAAATTGATATAAATAGAAACTTCTGTTTGCCACAATTGGATTTTTTTAAATGTAGGATATTTATTGAAACCAAATACCCAATAACCAAATCAAGCTTTCATTAAAATTTCAAGCACCAAAAACAAATAAAGCTTTCAAGAAAAGCTTGAAAAATAAATTCTGTTAAAATTTTATCAAAAAATAAAAAAACTTCAAATTTTTAATACTCAAAGTACCAAAAATTTGCAAATTAAAAATAAAATAAAATTAATAATTTATTGAAATAACAAAAAAAAAATTGAATACATATATATTATCAAGTACTTTCGACATATACGTGAGGATAGAAATGCACTAATCACATAAATAAAAAAATAGTATATATAGCGTGTGCAGAAATATAAAAAAAACATTAATTTCCGTCAAGTGATAGAAGTACAGAGAGCGAAATATAAAAAAAGAGAGCAAAAAAAAAAAAGAGTAGCACTTCGCCAGGTAGTCGATATTTCCGTTTGCTTGTCTCTTGAACTAAATACGTGAGAAGCCCACATATATGAGCATATATATATATAATTTTCAATCACTTAAAAATTAACTAAAAAAAAAAAATTTTAATTAAAAATATTATTTATATAAAAAAAGAAATAAATTTTTACATAAGAAATGTTAAAGACATAAAGCTTAATTAAGAAAATCTCGAATTGACTTTAGAAGAAGCTCATTTAAAATTGCATGAGTAAATTTTCTTAAGAGAAAATAAAGATAGAAAATATAATTCAAAATGAGGAATTATATAGGCAAAGGTACACAATAAACTTACTTTATATAAGATGAAAGTGGAAATGAAGGAATTTTATGTCGTCAAAAGTGCTTTAGGCTTTAAATGTTTTCCAAGTGTTTCCGTTATCCTTCTTATATATATAAGAGCTTTAACGGATGTAGATTAAGACACTGATTTATATTAAATAAAGAGCATTTAATGTTTTAATTCTATTATCAGTATTTAGCAAAAATTTTATTTTAATTATTTTCAATATTAGTTATTGAAGTTTTAGAATTAATACAAGTCGAAGAGTGGGAATTGACCTACTTAAATCTTTAATAAATTAATCTTACTTTATAATCTAAATTCAAAAAATTTTTTTATTTGATATTTCTACTGAAAAATATCATATTTCATATGAAAATATATTATGCTAAAAAATTTTCATACTCTAGCTTATATTATTTATTAGTTATTTAAAACTCTGTAAACACAAGGGAGCTTAAAATTCTAAAATTTTTATATTCTACATGTGTAAGTATACTCATGGGAATATATGTGTGTATATGTTTATGTTAACAAAATAAAAAACATTTTAAATTTTGTTTTTTAAAAGGAAAACGTGAATTTAATATTTTCTTGTTTTGGTGTATCTTTGAGTGATTTTTAATTTATGAATTCTGTAACGAGGATTGCATGATGAGTAAATAAATGTGTTTTTAGCAAACTTTTGTCGGTTTGGAAGCATTTTTATTTAATACTGAGTATTATTTAAATTGGTTTTTTTATCCTTCGGTTGATTCTAACAATTTCTAAGAATTACCAGCAACTAAGGTGATCTTAAAATTTTTAGAGATTTTAAGGACCAAAGAAATATTTCGAAAATTCGACAAAATGACACAGGTAGATACTTCAGGACTAAATTTCATACGCCATATTTTGTATATAAATACAAAAATTAATTTTAGGTACTCCTAAAAATAATTTAATTACGAAATCGTCATAAAAAAGCACCAAATTACCCCTGATACTAAATATATGTATCTCTTACACAAGAAAAAAGATTACTGCTACTCTAGTAAAAGCTAACGATGCTTTATGTACCTTAAAACTTTATGACAATAAACCACTTTCTTTACCCTCTATAACAAATAGCTAATTACACAGTTTTTTATTTAAAGGAAGAAGAGTTCGAATAAAACATGATAATAGAGTAATAAAAATATAAAAATGATGATGATGAAATATAATAAAACTAAATTTTATATTCTCTAGTATATTAATAGAGTTTATAAAATATATAAAAAATTTAACTTTGTACTAAAAAGTTTTATAAAATATTAACAATTTATATATACAATAAAACCATACAAATTTCATTAACGCAATATTTTCATCAAAAGAAGTCTGATAACAATTCGTATAATTTAATTAAATTTATACAAATAATCATGATGAATATTTAAAATATTTATCATAAAAATTATTCAAAAATTAATGAATGTTACTGAGAGATTATAGATTTAATTAAATAATACGTATTGTGGATGGTTATGCTTTTGTTAATTCATTAATGATATCAGGTTAATTATATAAAAGTTTATGTAATATGTTTCAAAACATAATATTCTTTTATTTTTCTGTATTAAAAGCATTTTATTTAAATAATGATATAATAATTTAAAGCTTGTTATATGAATACTTTTACAAATATCGCTCTGGATGGAATATTCTAGAACATTCTGGAGTTAAAAATAACCAAAGTTTTACTTGTATAATAGTCGAGAAACCACATATTTTAGATGTATTGTTATATGTATGCTATTTTCAGATGTATAAATGTTAGTTATTTTTTTCTAAGTTTTGTGCAAGGCTACTTATATGTGATAGGTAAGTATTTCGATGGGCTGATTTCAAATTTTCCCCATCTCAAAAAGCTAGCCCTAATACCGAAAAGCTATATTTTTGTGCATCTCTAATGAATGTGATTTAGACTGCTATCCATAAGTATCTCTGAGGAAACGGCACACCAAAAGGAGCTCCAAGGTTTTTTTTTAAATTTAAGTGCGATTTAAGCCATATACGGGATCGCCTTAGGCTTTATGTTGGCTCCTAGCATGGGAAATTTCCACCTTGATCAAAGCGACTTAGCTGATCAATGGCTCGTTGCATGTTCCGCTAAACTCAAGGCTATTATTTTCTGGTCAGTCAGTTCCTAATACCGTAAAATTCTGCCCTCATTCCAACATTCCATGTAAGTTGCCACGTGGGTACGCTATGAGCTGCAGAGTTAGGGAGTTTGGCTTTACCACTCGGCCGCGAAGTAGGGAACTTCTATAAAAGTCCCCCAAATCTCGGTTATAACGTATAAGATTCGAGATTTCAGTTCCTATGCATACCTAGGAACTTCTTGGCCATGTAGTATTTTGGCCCTAACACATAACCCCAGGGAAACGGCACACCTCGTGGGTGTAAAGTGTTTTTCGTCGGTATGAGCGAAGGCCAGAAAGGTGATTTAATTCGTCTCTACTCGTGGGAACAATAAGAATATCAAATAATATAAAAAATAACCAAACAGAAGGAGTAGCAGAAAATGATGGTAATGCTGAAGTCAAGGTCACTGATCTCAAATCCATAAGAGATCAACATGTGATCGAAAAGAATGCTATAGAGCATCTTGTCAAAAAGCATTTAAGTGGCTCAGTACCAAAGAAGAGAATTCGAAGCACCGGAAATCCGTGCAGGCTAAAAGGAGCAAGCTGTAATATCTCCTCAAAAGATGCCTGCTAACTTAGGGATAATAACCGATTCGAAGCTTGTGATCGATCTGATAGCCAGACCGAGTCAGATACTCAGACACTACCTGAGACACAGCAGGTGGCCATCACTACAACCCAAGACATAGAACTTAACAATAAACCCTTTCAAACCATTTCAAACGGTTTTCAACAAGTGAAAGGAAAGGAAAATGTGAAAAAGAAGGAAACCACTGACAGGACGGATAATAAGAAACGACCAGCAGTTTCGATAAAAAAGACTGTTCCAAAAAAACGGGATCGAGCTGTGGCTATTAAGTTGCCTACTGGTAGAATCTACGCTGATAGGCTACGTCTTTGGAGCTATAAAGACCCAGGTGTAACCAGAAGAACTAGAAGCTAAAATAAGAGGTGTTCGGAAAACGAGGACAGTCGATTTCTTGTACTTCTCAACTTCTTACGCAAAAAAAATTAAATTTAGGACCTAAAAATTTGCACCTAATCTAGGACTTTTATTTTATAGGACCTAAAATTTGACCTAAAATTTGACCTAAAATAAGAACTATAATTTGGACCTAAACTAGGACCTAAAATTTGACCTAAAATAAGACCTACATTTATAGGATGTAAAATTTGAACTGAAATAGGCCCTGAAATTCGGACTTATAATGTATAGGACCTATAATTTGACCTAAAATAAGACCTATATTTATAAGACTTAAAATTTGACCTAAAATAGGACCTAAAATAAGACCTACATATATAGGATGTAAAATTTGAACTAAAATAGGCCCTGAAATTTGGATCTATATTTTATAGGACCTAAAATTTGACCTAAAATAAGACCTATATTTATAAGACTTAAAAACTGACCCAAAATAGGACCTAAAATAGGATCTCAAATTTCAAACCTTCAAAATTCATCAAAAAATTCGGTTTTTCGGTATTAGGGCTAATTTTTTGAGTTGAGGACCCCAAAAACCTTAGCCTAGTCATTTTTATGCAAATCAGATAAGTATCTAATATATTATATAGAACAAACGCAAAAATCCTATAGATGCCCGTAAATGTAGGAGAAAATTTTCCGGGTCTCGGTATTAGAGCCGTTTTCTAGGGATTGGGACCTCAAAATTTGAAATCATCGTATCGAAAAACTAACATGTTACATATCAGGTGCCTTGCACAAAATTCTGGAATTTAAGATGGAAGTAATATGTCCGTCATTAAACCATACGCTATTTGGATTTTTCATCGCGAATTTTGTTTGGAATTAGCGTTGGTAACCATATTTGACTGTCATAATGGTTCCCAATAGAGTACTAGGCTGCAGGCTCTTTTTTAACATCTGCCGAAATTACGTTTTCAATTGCATATATGAAAAATGACCGTTTTTTACTCAGTTAATATTTAATTTTTTTACTTTTGATATACAAAAATATGATAAACCAAGGGGAAAACTTAGGGTTTATACTTTACAAGCTCTTATATGACTATATGCTTGAAATAGCAAAACCTATACATATTTTGTTTTTTGGTAATCAAGTGTCCAGTTTTACTAAAGCTATTCGTGCTTTCAGGAGACGATTTGGATTAGCAAAATATTGCAATTAACAAATTAACCGTTAATACATGGAAAATTAAAATATGGTATTTAAGAAAGGTGGTAAACTGAGGAAAAAGGTTAAATGAGTTTACAAAATGGATCCGCTACAAGTGAAACTGGAATTTAAATTTGGGATTTATTTTCGGAGTAACTGGATTTATGAAAAAATAGGTTTTGTTTTAGGCAAAGCAAGTAAAGTAATTAATGTATCTAATAACAAGAATAGAGCTGGAAAGATTAAGTTAAAATATGTACTTCTTGCAGACTCCAGCGAGAGTAGTTTTTTGTACTAGGAAACCCTTCCACTCCCAGGATTAGAAATCTGTGGTCTTAAAAATGGAGAATTAGTTGAAAAAATGCAAGGAAAAAACGTCAAAATAATAATTAGCTTAAATGCAACAAACCAAACTATAAAAGAAAAATTTTTGTACATTGATTGAAACTTAAATTAAACGCTCTATTACAGATAAAAATAATACTTTAATTAATTTATAATTATCAACAATTTATATTTTCTATCTCTAAATAAATCTATACAGTTTGCTTTAAATGCAGAAGATAAAGTTATAAAACAAATTTTAATAAGTAATTAAAATAATTTTTTGTAAAAACAAATTTATTAAAATAATGATTAAAAAGTTTTATAAACACACACATATAAACACACATAAACTTGAAAAATCTACTTATCGTATCAAACCTATTAAGTTTTAAATGAGATGAGTTTATATATATAAACCTAAGATAAACTCATTACTATATCAATGAAAATAGTTAGTATTTATATGAAACTTCATCATCTGATATATTTTTTAAAGTTTACAAACTTATTTCAACTATAACATAACCTATCAAATGTAAGGTTAGATTTAAGTAAAGATTATATTATGTACTTTAGTTGAATAGTCAAAATGGACCCTTTAAAGTGTAAGTGAGTTTTCTTCTCTTATCTTATTCTTATATCTTCTTCATATATATATATATATACATAGACTTATACTATCATAAAAGGAAAAAATCTCTTTTCTCTTTTACTTTTATGTTAAACAATTCAAAAAAAGTATCATCTTTTATTTTATATATATAAAATAGATTATATGACGATATTATCGTTTTGATGTAGAAAATCTTTTTTGAGGTGACCCTTATGTGTTAAACTTTAATGTAATAGTCTACGATATCTTTGCATTCACATTTTAAGATTATACTTTATCTTTTTGTTGGAGTTTGTAACAGAACATTCTCATAATCATGTGCATTCAGTATTAACTTAAATGTAGGTTTTCATGGGGCACAAAGAATTACTATTTTTGTATTAAAATTATTCTCGAAAGTAAAATGACTTAAGAAGAGTATATAAGCGATGAAAAATGAAATTCATAGTATCTTGATAATGTCATATATTTTATTTAACTACTTATCTTTTTAATTGTTTATTAAATAATTATATTTTTGGGGTTTATGCTGCTAAATAAGGGTTCTTCCTAAATTAAAATTTTGCAGCAATATTGCGAGATATTTTTTTTTATGTTGTATCTACAAATTCATCATTCTTTTATACTGAAATGTTTTGTTGAATACAAGTTACGGTAAACTTTTGAATTACTAAACATAATTACAAGTGGACACTACAATTAATATAAGTATATGTCAAAAGACTTGGTGAACTGAAATTGCTTAGGTTGGTAATCTGCGTTGTTGTATACCAGGAATTCAGTTAATTAATATATAATAGCTAAAAAATATATTCGATATGTAAAATCCCACCTCTGACAAATTGAACCGAAAAAAGTTGTGGCAGTCAATTTTTTGGTGTGATGAGGGTGCTATTTACAAAGTTTAATATATTATCGTGGTTCAACTTTTGTGGATGCAATTTTGCACGGCTATATTTGACATCTATATTCATTAATCCGATTCCTTTGCAGTAACAAATTTTTTACCCAGGTGCTAAATATTTTTGAACCTTCCCCTCTCCCCCTTAGGCCGGATCAGATTTTTTTACAAATCAATTAAGGAAAATGTTAAAAGGGAGGGGTGAGTGTACTAAAAAATTTATCATTTTGGCAGCCACTTAAAAATTGGTCATTTTTGGCCAAATATGGCTTGTTGCCACACAAAAAATGAGACCAAGTTGAAGGTATTTAGTTAGGTACAAGGTAGCAGCATCTTTTAGAACATAATCTGAAAACCCCTATCTTATAGCCTAGAGCTCTGTTAGGGAGTTTAATTTACAGGCCCTGGAGGCCCATTCAAGTAAACTGAGGGTATATAGGATGATCTTTCTACTACCACGAGATTTCCTGAGAAGCAAATCGGCTTTCCAAATATTTGACATTCTCCTTGTCAGTTGGTATCCTTGCATTAGTTGTAATTGAATTGTCTTGTCTATTTGCAGTTCTATAGGCTCGTCTACTATCACATAATTCTTTCACCCGATTGCCATAATTTTTTCTTATACCGAACTAAAAATTGGTCAAATTTTATAAATGAAATTATATATGCTTAAAAATTTAATAAAAATAAATTTCACTAAAAATATATTACTTTTAACAATACTTTTTTCTTGTTTTTTTATTTCATAATAAATACAAAATGAAAGAAATACTAAGAAAAAGGTTATGGTAGTACTTTTGATCTCAATTTTATATTCGTTAGAAAATAATTTGCATTACATTTAGCCAGCGGCTTTTGTGGCAAAGTATGCTTTAGCCACGAATTTAATGTGCCATATATACAAAGAGACTAGAAAGATAGAAGGGGGATGTTATTTCATTTTATTAACCAACAACAATTATGCTTTTTAATTCATATATACTTCAATTATCTCATTTTATAATATTGTATATTATTTTAATCACGGTATTATTATTAATATTATCATTTTAACTTAATTAATAATTTTTAAATTAATATTCAATTCATTATTATTATTATAATCTCAAAAACATCAATATCAAAAGTTTTATCAAATTTATTTATTAATTAATTAAGAGCAGGTTTATAAAATATTATAATTGAGTATTATATTTTTAATTAATTAAAGTTTAAAATATTTTATTTATTCATATTTTAATTTTTTATGTTGGAGAATATTCAAATATTTATTATCTACTTCAGTTTTGAAAATTTTAAATTTGTTTGATTTAGAAAATTAAAATCATTGTGTGTAATTAAATATATTTATTTATTTTGGGAAGGTAATTTATTTTTTACTTTGTGTATTTAAGAGTATGAAAGAGATTTTCAATTAAAAATAGTTTCATGGAAATATTATTCATGGAAATTAATATATTATAGTCTATAATGTAAAAAAATTTTAGTTTCTGGTTTCAGGGAATCTTATTGGAGTTATAAGGTATAAATATTATTAATCAATTGCTTCGACAGTTTATTAGCTAACATCTTTTACAACATTTGGTCCTTCGAGCCAGATATATTTTTTATTATTTAGCAATTTTATTTAGTAAGATGTAGTTATAGTGAGATGTGGATAAATTTTAATTGTTATTTTCAAGTCCCTAAGCCCGAATTATTAGGACTTAGAAGTCCCGAAATTGAAATTATTCTAATTTAGTCCCATTTGACTCCCTTCCCTTTAATTTTCAGATTTCCAGGGTATCCCCTCTCTATAAACATGTTCCATGCAAATAAAGTTAAATAAGCCGTCTTTTTTAAGTTTTTTAAGCTTCCTATAAGGAAGATCTGATTTCAATTTATTAGAAGTTTTGACTAGTATTTGATCCTGGGGGTCAAATTCCTCTGCTATCTTCCAAAGCCTTTACACAAAACGCCTCAAGATACGAAAAATTTTCATGATACTATGATTGTGAGAATAAAATATAAAAGAAACCGAAGCAAGAAAAAATAAAAAAATATTTTTCATAATAAATGATAGATTAAAAAAATCGTGTTCGCTGACGGCATTATTATAAAATAGATAATATTTTTGATAACTATAATCAGACAAACTCTGGGTGGCCATTTAAACCCATATAATCATAGTTATTTTATTACTCACTTTAAAACTAATCAATATACCGTAAGTGTCATGAATTTTAAACTAATACTCACATCAGTAAGTACTAAATAAGTTAATTAACTCTTTTTCATTAAAAAAAAGTGATTAAAGAAATTTAAAAAAATTTATTCTATAAATATTTTTTATTATTTTATGCAAGTTAAAGTACACAAAGTAAGATAAAATTTTTATTAAATATTCAAAGATCGTATATGCAAACAAATTTCTTTTACAAAATTAAATTATCCATACTTAAATGCTTATTAAAAAAAAGTACAAAAAAATTACATTATTTAAACCCTTTTTTCTTTAAAAAATTTATGCAAAAAAATAAAAAGAAGATATAATTTAAGAGTTTTAATGCTTGTTGTATGTAATAAAGTGTAGAGCCGTTTAATTGAAAAATTGCATAATACATGTGGGTCACTGAGCACGTTATTATTCTTTCTTTATTTTTATTTTTTTTTTGTTCTTTCGCATCTTCTTAGTATACATGGTTCGTTTCTCTCGGCAAGCTTCTTAATGAAACTTGAGAAAAACTAAATGGTTTTTTTTTTCTTATATTCTGATACAAAAACTATCTTTTTTTTTTACTTTTTTTTATGTATTCTTGTTGTGTGCTGCATTCAATTAAGTATTACTGACAACTTGGGATTAGAAAATTAAAATTTTTAAAAAGATAATTATTTTTAATGTCTTTACTTTTTTCGTTACTTTTAAATCATTTTATTTATTTTATTTATGTCTTTGTTTTTTTTTTTAAAGATACATAAATTAAAAAAATAAATTACAGTTTTTTTTAGATTTATTTGTTAATTGTAAATTTAATGTAAGGATAGAATATTTTTTAAGATAATGATTATTATTAATACATTTACGAATTTTAGGGTCTTGCTTACTAAAAATTGGTGCTTCACCCTTAAATTCGCAAAAACTACCCCAAAAATGGGTATTTTATCTATTCTTTCAATGTTTAGGTTTGGTGTGAATGGGATTTTTAGGTCGTTGATCACGAATTTCAAGGTACTGTCTACTAAAAATTGGTACTTCACCCATAAATTTGTAAAAACGTGAATTGCATAAAAAATAATACCACTTTTATAGGTAGTTTTTACTAATTTAAGGGTGAAGTGCTAATTTTTAGTAAGCAAGACCCCAAAATTCGTGATCAGCGACCCAAAAAACTCATATGTACTACATCTGAACACTTAAAAGTTTGATCACATCAAAAATACTTAATTTTAGGGGTAGTTTTTGAAAATTTAAGGGTATTCCTCCCATTTTTCCTGAAAAAGTCCACGAAATTCATGATCACGTTTGATTCAGTCCGAATGATAAATCTTATACAGTTCCCTTGTAAGGCTTAGATTTTCTTTGAATCAGTAAAAATATGCGAAATTCGAGATAAATGTTCAAAATACGTGCAGGATAGAAAATTCATGATCATGACGCAACTCTATGTATGCACTGATATTCTTCACATGAAAATAATAAACATGAAATTCTTTCATATTTCTCAATTTAATAATTTAGAGCAGCATTGGAATTTCATGTAGAAAATATTTCTATGCATAATATATATGAGTGATTCTTTCTGAACATAGACCCTCATTTCCACTATGAAGTTGTAGGAACCCAGAAAGACGCATGGTTTGAATTTAAGCTTACAAATCTAGTTGACTCTGAACTAGATTTATTAGGTCTAACAGATTAATCAATCTTTTGTCCACCCTTAATTTTTTAAATGCCAAATTATAAAAACAAAATTCAATTAAATAAAATTTAGTAACAAAACAATTTCATCTAACGTTAGACCCAGTGTTTAATTTTTGGGTTAATTAAGTAAGTTCGTATTAAAAAAAAAATCACCCATATATAAATAATTATCTCAATATACAATATAAATACATACATAAGTAAATCTTAACGAGGTTAAATTAGGTTTCTACGTATTGATTTAACGTCAATTTCTGAGTATGATTAAGTTAATATGAATGATGTTTACTTGAATTCTAAACACTTTATATGATAATCAAAATGTGTAAATTAACTTGTATATATGAATAATAATACCTTTATTTAATTGATTTGAAAATTCAATTCAATTCATTGTTATAAATTATAAAACTAAACAGATTATATATAAATAAAAAATGTAAACATATTTATTCAATTATTTTTATTTCAAATATATATATGATGTTCTTCTATTCATGAATTTTGGATATTTATGTAGGTACTACTACCAAAAATCGATTATGTATACAAAAAAACGTTTGAAAATGTATAATATGAAACATTCAATAAGTTTATATTATATATATTTTATAAATAAATTTTTTTATTATGATATTACTGTTATTGTACAAAAAAAAGGGTAATATTTATGTACAAGGTATATTAGCTGGGGAGTTTATTTAAAAAGTTTATTTTTGGTTATAGGTTGGAATTTGGTGCATTTTACTTTAATTTTGCTATAAAAAATGTTCCTTTTTATAAGGCCCCAATTAATACCATAACAACCCTTATTTTTAGCCTCTTTTGAAAAAACGAAATAATTCGCTAAAAATTTGGGAACCTTTTTCCTGCTTCATAATAAAGATTTTAAAATAAACTATCAAGCTGATATGTAAATACATTTATTTAATATATATACATACAAGCAAGAGTATTATATATGGATTATATTGGATTTTCCTTGCCAAAATAATATATATATAAAAAATTGCATAAGTTTAAAAAATAATATTAATAATTTAAATCCTTATATTTCTCCTGTTTCATTTTATTATTTTTTATTTAATATAAATTTTATTAAATTAATAAATTTTGCATTTTATATAATTGTATATGTGTGTGTGTGTGTAAATAATTAGCCGTGACATTTAGCAAAATAACAACAAGCTTTCACTAATTTATAATATGAAATTCATGATAATTTTAAAACAAATTACTTTATATTCGTATATAATATTTATTTTTCTCTTTTTTTGTGTACACTGTAAGGTTACTGTAATTAATATTTTATTAGTGATTTGTGAATTTTTTATTTAAGTCGAAAATTCGTAGATTCGTACTTCTTACATGGGATAGTGAAATTACTAGAGGTGTGCGGTTACTGAAAGACAGGTCGGGTAACCGAAATGCCACTAGTTTTTCTGATTTTTGCAGGTCAGATTTCGTATAAGGCCCGAAATTTTCTGAACAGGATCTGCAGTTGTAGTTTTGAATCGAAAGCTTCTTTGGCTTCCCAAAATTCGACCTGACTTGAAGCAAAAAACCCTGAATTTCGGGTACCCGATGCGACTTTCGGGTAACCACACACCCTTACAAAAGATATATTATTAGAAAAGAATTTCGGAACGACTTCTCTTTAAGAAAGCTACAGAAATTTATATTATCTTTGTAATTTTTATCCGGGTCCAAATAACTGAACCTCTGGATTTACATTTTTGATTTCGGGAAACTGACCAGAAAATAAATAAAATGACCCCTAAATTTCAACTCATCCAAGAGATCCATTTTGCCTTCGAAAAGAAATTATTAATTATCTGGACGTCTATATTTTTAAATTTTGTTCCAGAAAACAGTTTCACCCACGTCTTTTTTCAGAGAACTAACAAAAAAAAAGTAAAACTAAAACCAACATTTAAAATTCGAATCACAGAAATCCTAAAGTATACATAAATATACCAGGCTGCATTTGTGCATATATTGGGACACTTTTGAATATAAAGACTTTTTTCAACAATAAATAACCTAATATATATAGAAAATAAACGAAGGTAGACAGGTATAACAGTGCTTAAACTCAAGTTTAACACGTACATAATACTTCTAGATGACTCTCTAGTGTATAATAAAAAATCATGCATTACTAATATTTATACCGTTCTTATACTATTATCATTATTACTGCATATTACTTTTTTATTTTTAATTGCGCTTTTAATCTTCTCTTTCATTAAAAAAAAAAAGCGAGATATAATAAATTAATTGTATTATTTATTTATGTAATTTTTCATTAAAGTTGTACGTATATATGTAAAAAAGATAAATGATACTTATTCTATATAATGAAGAGAGTTCTCTTTTTGTCCATAAGCTTTTTGCCATTTAATACGGTATTTGATCTAATGAAATAGCGTAAACTTTCAAGAAGTTCTGTGGGTTGTTACTATTTACTACTATTTCTGCTCTTATTACTTTCTTAACTATATACAGAGATACTCTAAGTATCTTTAATCTATTCAGAACTCCTGCTGATATAAACACACACACACACACATATATGTATATTTAGTTGACAAATATCTGATATTGGTTCAAGCATTTCAAAACTAGAAAAAATCTATTTTAAAGAAGAAAAAATTGTGGCTGAATTATATATTAAATTAAAGTTTATTTTAAACTCAAAAAAATTTGAGCGTTCTGTAGCTTTGCTTAAAATTTGAAGCAGCTCAAGCATTTCGCTTCTTATAAATGCTTGATATTCCAAGCAGAATATTAATATTTTTAGGGTCCTGATTTTCATCAAACGATTTAAGATGATCACCTTACATCACCCCAAAAACAAATTGCAAATTTTGAGCAGTTTTTAGGGTATTTTTTTGGGATTTTTTTAGCATTTAATGCATCACTTTCTAAGATTGCAGAAAATCAAATATGAATCATTTTATTGTTTGGTTCTGGTCTGTCATGAAAAATTTATTTTTGCCATTATTAACATTTCAATTTTCGAGAAATTGGAGATTTCCGAGATTCCATTTAAAATATATCTGAAATTATGTAAATAAATTAACAGTAGAATTATAATCTCCATGAAATTAATTAACGAGGGGGAAAGCAGATTTGATATGATTTTGATTGAGGTATGATTTTGATAACAATTTACATTCTTCGGGCTCGTCAAACTCTAGGTTACCTCAGTAAATTGTAATTATTAAGTGCTAAAAAAATCAATAAAATTAAACTATAATATACTCAACTACAAATCCCTAACTTCAAATTAAAAAAAAATATTTGTCAAAAAAAAAATAATCGTAAAAAAAACAATTAATATTATTTTTTTGCACCCAAAAAAGCAATAAATTTAAAACTATTAAATATTTTTTTTATTTTATCACTTATTTTTATGCTTAAATGATAAATTACTTGTAAAAAATAAAAAAGAATAAAGAAAAGAACGAAAAAAATTTTTTTTATGACTTTTAACACTTTGAAGTAAACCGTCCTTAAAAAATTTATTTCTTTTTAAACTTATAGGTATAAATGGTAATTTATATATATATATATATTTTTTCTTTTACATATATAATTTATATTCACTTACCGAAAAGATAAATAAAAAAAAAGAATTTGTTAATATTATGATATATATTTTAATTAAAATTTATACGCTTTTATGTAAATCAAATTGACATTAAAATGTTGTTTATTTATATGTATGTTTATATTTACATGAGAAAAAGTTTTATTAATATAACTTTTGATTTTCTCTTTTTATTTGCAAGTTTTAAATTTTCTATGTATATGAATTATTATTGATTTTTTTTCAATATACATATTAATAGTTATATTACATATGAATGATAAAGGAAATGTATGATAATAATAAAATTTAATATATTTTACTTTTTTTGGATTTCAAATAGATTTGCATCTGAAGAAAATTTAATAAAAATTTCAAAAAGTTGTATTGATTTATATTCTCGTTAAAAGGGGCAAAATGGTGTGGCATAGATAACCATTTAGAGATTTGCTTTATTGTATTTTTTTTTAGGGACACTGAATTATAATCCTGAGTCTAAAAAAACCTGGAATCTTTAGGAAAAGTTATTCCCTTTTAGGTTTTTCAAGTAAGGCTAAATTATGTTAAAAATTGAATTTATTAAAAATATTATTAAATTACTTTATTATTTAGGTAACTTCTAGTGCTAGTGCATAAAGAAATTTATTTTTTTTCTTCGTTTTGATGAAGCTTGTCCTCCTGGCTTTTAACTGCGCAAAAGCGTTATTCAGCCTGCATGTGATTATAGTGACCTCTATGATATATGTTTATTGGGGTTGTATTATCGTTACTATCCCGAATAGAATCTCAAGTATGGGCTAATCTGGCCCAGATCTGGCCCTGATCTGGGGCAGATCAGCCCATACTTCAGATTCTATTCGGGTATAGACATTGATGCTAAGTTTATTTTATTTATTTTCAGATGCATTCAATGCACATTTGAATAATTATTCCAGATAAAGCAAGCGCATTGTTTGACTGCATGAGTATGTTTTTAAATTAGAAAGTTTATTTGCTGCAGATATTCTAGTAGTTTTTTAATATAAAATGTCTTTCTTGTTGATAAAATGTTGCTTAAATTTGGATTATTTTGAGTGCTGCTGTTTTCTTTTACAATTTTTGTTAGGCACCTGTCTCTACTATTTTTATATAGATCAAATCTAAGCACATGCTCAATTGTTGCTATGTTGTAGTTACAATTGCACATTCGACTGTCCGCTAATTTTATTTTATGTAAAAAGACCTTGTTGTTTATGTATCCAGATATTAGTTTTAGATACCTAACTATGTTTTTCCTGCTCCAGTTTTGTATTTCAGCAAGTGCGTTATTTGAGGCCTTGAACAGGAAGTTTGTGTTGTTTGCATACCTTTTATAGCCCTATGTGTCACTCCACCCTTCCAATTGTAAATGCCCTCCTGAAGGAACTTACTCAGTGCTTTTTTTATAGGTATTGAATAGGCAATGAATACATTTTCCAATTTTTTTGATAGGTGGGTCTTTTTTGCAGCTATGTCAGGTTTTTTATTCCCTATTAGAATTCCTTTATGTGCTGGAATGTATGCTATTGTGATATGATAACCATTATTGTGTAGTAGCTGAAATTTATGTTTTGTATCCAGAATGTATTTAATATATTATGGGCGTTGATTGCCTTTTCGCTTAGTTTGTTTATATTTTCTTGAGATTCTGTAAATATAATTGCTCTCTTGACTTATTTTTCCCATATATGCCAAATTGCTTTAAGGATGGTAAATGCTTCAGCGTCATTGGAGGATGTATTTTCTGGTAGTTTGTAAATGAACGCTTGGTTCGTGGATGGTACGTAAATGGCTGCTCCTACTTGGAAGGTGTTGATTGATTTTATGATGCTCCTGGACCCATCTGTGCATATTTGTGCGTGATCTTGGTATGCGTTGTAGTAATGCTTTTCGAATTCTTGTTTTTGTAATGTGTTTATTTCCATAGAAGTAAAAGATATCGTTTACTTCTATGTTTATTTCTAGCATGTATTCATCTTTATTTGGAATGGATAATTGACTTTCTAAAGGGTAATTATAACATGTTGGAAGCTCATGTCTTGGTAAGTTGTATTTATTTAGGTATTTTTCCACTCTCATTATATAAGCTTAAGATTTTTCTTATTTAGCCATATTTTATCTTATTTAATAGTTGTTCTAGATACTTAAGTTTGATCGGTAGCATATGTTTCAGTTGTTTATGTACTTTTATGAAATATTTGGTGATGTTCATTTTTCTTCTGGGGCGCAGGCAATTCCTGCACTTTCTATACAGGATTACTCAAATTATTATTCAAATTTATAGGTCTAATCTCAGTTCTTTTTGATCTTGAATTTGGATTCAGTAGCCTAAAAAACCTATTCTAGAGCGAATCTCCTGTCAACGTTTCATTTAAAGTCATGTTCATTTTTGTACCAGGTGTTTTTCTTCGCTTTATATCCATATTTAACAGTAGCTGGTATAAATATTTAAAAAAATTTTTAGTTTATTTAATATTTACATTTTATTATAATTTATTTTTTTTGTTATATATTATGAAATTTATATTCATTCATCTTAAATTTTTTTTTTGCTTTTCAATGACGAATTTTCATTTATTTTTAAAAAGAAAAAAAAGTATAATATAACTATTTTAAAGTAAATATTTTAAGATTAAAATTGACGTTAATAAATTGTTTTATGAAAACGTGTACGATAAATTAAAAAAAATGATTTTTACCTATTATTTTGTAGAAAATTTGATTAAGCTAGCTAAGATATTTTTAAAACATTTGATGAGAACGTTAGGACCGCCAGTTAATCTACCTCGCTTAAATTTTTGTTTTAATTAAATATTTAAAAACTTTTGCTTTTTTTTATTTAGCTCAAGAATAAAAAATAACAAATAAATGTAAGATGAATTTCAAATTGTTAAATGTTTTTAAAAATATGGGCATTAAATGTTCATAAATGACCATTTCCCGTCGTTGGTGTAACTCATAGGTTTACGGGGTCGCTGATTACGATTCTGAAATCAGATGCGTTTAACATTTCTGACGCCTTGACTAATTCAGGTCTATATTAAATAAATTAAATTTTAAACAACAAATAAAATAGTTTAATATAGTATTATACAATGAAATTTTGATGCCGTCAATAATTCAATTTCAAAAAGTTAAAATTAATTTATAAAATTACATTTATTAAATAATATATTAAATATTCATTATTATAAAATTTAATGAATTATTTATTATTTGCAAATATTTTATTTTTTATTATTCAATTGTTTCATAATTTTAATTTTAATTTTGTGGAGGATTTAATAATGACATTATTGATTTAGTAAATTTAATTAAAGTAAGGCAAATTTTTCTAATTAGAATACTAATTATGGATTATCAAGTAAAATTTTAAATTTTCGGTTCTGACTAGATTAATTAGCCTTAAAAACTTTTTTAATTTTCCTCAAAATGATACGTGATATGTTTTGGAGGTCGCTGAATAAGAATATTAACCCCGAAAACTGTAACACAGTTATTTTGTATGAGGATTTGATAAGTATCTTAAGTAATATATAGAAAATGCAAATAACGGACCGATAGATGCCCGTAAATGGTATTAGGAGCAAATTTTCGGCTTTATTCAAGTACAGGTATCAGGGCTAACTTTTCGGGGTGGGGACCTAAAAATTTAAACTCAGTGTATCGAAAAACTAGCAATCTCAAATAAGTTGCCTTTAGTAAAAAGTGTCCAAATCCAGCCAGAAGTTAAAATCTTATATTAAAAAAAATATTTCTAAAATATTCTAATATAAAAACAAAAATTTTGTAATTGAATAAATTTTCTTACGCTAATATACTTACATAAGTACGCCTTATAAAAATATTCTGTTACATAAAAAATGTAACCTGCTTTCTTATAAAATATGTATTTTCAACAAAAAAAAAGTATAATATTAAAAGGAAACACATGTTTTCCTGAAAAATGGTATACAAGATATTTCCTATATATATTTGATATAAGAATCGTTAAATACTCCCTATCCCCCTGTTTTTGTTGCAAGATGATAAAGTTATCCAATTTCACTTAAACTTTTTGATAAAAATATTTTTTCATGAAAATAGATTTTTTATTTATTTTTTTAGTTAGAAAATTTCATTTTCAGATATTAAATTATTGTAAATTGAATCATTTTTTGAGATTTATATGAAATACGTTAAAAAACCGTTTTTCTTAGACTTTTTATCCTTGATTATTTGATTTAAGGTTTTGGATTATTTCATATAAATATAATACTCTTTTTTAGTAAAACCAACCCTATTGTACAATATTAAGGAACTTTGGTTACTTTTTGCAGATTTTATGAAAATTTTCCCTTGAATTTAATATTCTATTCATTTTTACCAAAAGTGACTTATATTGCCTGCATTGTGACTAACTAGCTTTACTTTTATAAATTAAAATTCCTAAGATCGCACTAGAATAAATATTTTTTAATTATTTAAATGAGCAATTTCAGCTAAATTACATTTCACTTAATATTCTAAATAAGCCATGACGAAAACTACAATAAAATAATTAAATTTTCAAATTACTTATAAATTTCAATAAACTTTACCTTCATATTAATTGGAAACAATTGTTTAACTTGTTTATAAATTTTCATCTTTGATACCTTATATTGTAATTTAACACTTAATTTACCCTCAGGTTATTTAACTATATATTTATCTATTCATAATAATAATAATAATTTCAAATTTGAAATGATTGTCTGTTTTTTATTAATCTATCTTTCTCTTCTTATATTTCTTCTCTATGAATATTAAAATTTCTCATTTCTCAATGTCAAAATTATTAAAAAAAAAGCTTTTATTTTTAAAAATAACATTTTTTTCTTCATTTTTTTTAATTAAGAAAACTATAAATTAAAATTGAAAAAATGTTTATTTTATTATAATAAGAAATGGGTAATTTTAAATCAAATGAGTTTTAAACTGAATGTATAGAATTTTTAATTCGGTTCTATAGTATTTTTGTTTAAAAGTACTATTAAAAAAAACTTATAACTGTTTTTTGTGTTAACACAGCAAACGAGCATGGCACATGCTCACTTATAACAGTCCCAAATTATTATAAGTCCTAGAACTGAATTTACATTAAGTACCTAAATTGATCCATAAACTCAAAGTATTCTAGGGTCCCTAGAAGTCCTTAAATCAAAAATTATAAAAGTTCCCAAATTTATATTATTTTAAGTCTATTAACCTAGAATATTCTAGGGCCCCTGGAAGTCTTTAAAATTCTAGGTCTTGACCCCCTTCTGTTGGAACTTAAAGGGGCTGAAAATTGCCACAAAGGCTTAATATTAATAGTATTTTTGAAAAAAATACTATGAAACTGACTTGACCATCAGTTTGAAACTTGTTTGATTTAAATTTACCCATATAAAAAAATAAACCAATTTAATTTTATAATTAAAACACTTGTTCATGGATCATTTAGCTTAGATCACCCACACAAAAAAAATTTTTATCATTTCCTTGCAAGTATCTAAAGATAGTTTTAAAATGTTCATTATATTGAAAAATTACCAATGAGTAAAAATGAAAAAAATGTTTCTTTTTTTAACCTTCTGTCTCATAATTTTTTTTTCACTAAAAACTGAAGGATAAAAGAGAAGATAAAAAAAAAAGTTCAATTACATTTATACTACTTTGGTTAGCTGAATATAAAAAAAAGAAAGATGAATTCAATAAAAACCGATAAAGTCAATTAGGAAGTGTTTTTAATAGTTTAGTCAATTAAAGCTTTTAATTATTCTGTCACTTTTTTTTTTTTAGAAACGAAAAAAAGAAAAAAACAGAAAGAAATTTAAATTATTTTCAAGTATTCGTGCAAAAATTTACAATATTTTTTTTTTTTAGTTGATATATTTTTTTTATTTAGGTTAATTAATAACGATCAATACGTCAAGTGTAATATTGAGTTAAAAAAAAGAATAGGATTAGTCATATTTTTAAATATAGAAATGATTAAATAAATATTTTCTTTTAAAATGTAACATTTTATACATTTCTTATAATTGATAAAAATTTTAATATATAGACTGTTCTTCGTCAGCTTGATCTCTCGAAGAATTTATGAATTAAGAGATCTGAATTTACTTCTTTCAAGTTGCGCGATGAGCCGAGTAAAACTTTTGATGATAGTAGATTCTTTAAAAAAGCAATATTTATACAGGGTTAGTCATTTTGAGCGATGCACTTAAGTATCTCGAAATCAAAGCAAAATAATGATAAATGTTTATAATGTTTTTGGTAGTTACTACTATTTTTATTTTAAGTTTGTTATGGTAGAAAACTGTTAGTAATTATCTGATATTTTGGGTCCTACAGACATTAATAGGTCAAATTTGGATTTTTTTAAAGCTGAAAATGAAAAAAAAAAGATATTTTTGGTAGGTACTACTATTTTTAGTGGTGGAAGACTAAGTTTTAAGATTCTTTGATATTTTGAGTCCTACAGATTTTTTTTATTTAAATCCGTTTAAAAGTCGGTTCGCTACTGTTTTTTAACATAGTCGGAGATGTCCAGGTCGTATTTTTTTCGCATTTTGCTTTGTTTTCAAAAGATTTAAGTGCATCGTTTAAAACACTAATCTTGTATATAATGAAACTAATGCAGCAATTTATAGAAAATAATGTTAAACCCTTTAGGGATGGGCGTCTCTTGTAGGGGACACATAACATTTTTAATTTTATTGGTTTTTCTCCAAAGTAGAAAATTAAAAAATATTAAACTAATGATATCTCCAGGATGACGTTATTATACTTTACTCTAAAAACATATCAATTAAAATTTCTTTCATACAGTCGTTCACTTTTTTTGATATAAAAATGCGCTAAATCACGTCAAAATACGTAGGATTAAGCCTTCGCATGCTATTTATTCTTCAAAATCTCACTTTATTTAAAAAGCATAATTTTTTTAAAAATACTTTAAAAAAAATAGAATTTAATCCATTAAACAAATAAAATAATAATTATTAAAAAAAAAATTTGCATTTTAATTCGAAAGTTAAAATAAATATTTTTATAAGTTTTTTATTTTATATTTTATTTTATTTCATATACGGGTATACTATATTTTTCTTTTAATTCAAAATCCATAAAATAAAAAGTTTTATCTATACGTATAAAAAATGCATTAAATTAAAAACTATTTATTATTTATCTTGTATAAAATTAACCAGATCTCACTTATTAACACATTAAAATAGTTGAAATATATATATTTTTTTATTATACGTATACATAGATAGTTTTAAACAACATAAAAAAGACTATTCTAATATTAGTCTGGCAGTTATTGAGAAAATTTTTTTTTTGGTTTGCAGTAGCAGTTTTATTATTAAGGGTTTTTTACTGAAAAATTAAGGCTCCAAAGATTTTTAATTAAAAGGATACAAGACTAGCTTTTAATTTTAAATAATCTTAAAGTGATTAATTTATATGAAAAATGCCCAAATAAAAAAAAATAATATTAAAGCAACAGAGTTTCGGTGATCCAATCAGATTCTAACCAGAATTCCTGGATAAAAATTCCGGCTCCACTTTTGGATCCCTTAGAAAATTTTCTTAAATTTTCCTTTTATAAACAAATTTAAAATTTTTCTAAAACGCAAAAAAATTCTTTTATTTTTGCTTAGCGTTTTGGAAATATTTTAAAATTTAATTGAAAACAAGGACTTCTGTAAAATTTCTACGGGATTTAAAAATCTAGTCAGAATTTTCTGATATTCTCATCTGGTGACAGGAAAAAATTTTACTTGTTGCTTTTATGTTATTTTTTTACAAGAGTAATTCGTAATATTCTTGTGCCCACTCAAGTGTATAAAACAAACTTGTGTCTAAGCAACCTAAAATTTTAGACACTGGTGTAAATCCACATTTATATACCAATTTAATAGCTTTTATCAAAGTTTGCGCAAAAATAGTATGCAAAATCTTTAAAATAAGCACAAGAAAATTTATCAATAATTCATCACGACAATTAAAATAATTGGTACAACTTCCAATCTAATGTACAAAACAAATATAAAATTACGTCATTGAAATTACGCATCGTTGCATTCCAATGTGCATGTAATACACATCTGTGTGTACTCTATTTTTATAATACTTCGTATACATTGCAAATAAAAATAATTTAAAGAAGACATACTTATCATATATTAGAAACATACACAAGTTTCATGTACTCTCTATAAATTATACATTAAACAGGTCAAGAAATCTATAAGTTTTATTTTTTAAAAAAAATGTGAAACTTTTTTTTTGACGTGGTTGAAGTTTTAATATCCGGTTGAAGACACTCGGAAATTCTTTAAGAAGGAAAGAAAAAAGATTTTTTATATTTTATCTATGTATGATGTTGTATTAAAAATTTAATTTCGTAGGATTTCCGATAATATAATGTTTATTTTATTTTGCATTTGTCGAATGCATGTTTAAATAATGAAATATTCATTATAAATAATATACATTTTTGTTTTTTAGCTTAAGGGGTTTTGTAGAAACAAATGTATTATTTTGAAAAGTATTAAATATATGATATTGATATATAAATTAAGGTCGCTCTTTAGTACATTATTTATGCAAATTAATATCCAATAATTTTAAAATTATGAACAACTAGCAACTAATTTTATTGGATTCTTGAGACTTTCTTTAATAAAGGTTTCTTTAGGATGGATTTTTCTGGGAAGAGCCTCCTTAAATTGTATGCTAGTAAACACGGTACACTGTAAAAAGTAACTTCCTTATATTAACAAAAAAATTAGAAAATTTCCGAAAAATTATTAAATTTTCAAAAAATTTTGTAAATATTCGATAAAAATCTCAAATTTACTAAATTTAGTGTATTATCGAAGAATTCGAGAGTTATCCATTTTTTTTTTGTGATTTTACGAAAAAAGTTGCAAATTCACAACTATTTTTCGGAAATTTACAATTATTTTTTGTAAATTTTCGAAAAAAAATGGTAAACTATCAATTTTTCTTGCGAATTCGCAAAAAAAAATCGAGAATTATCGAATTTTTCGTTAATATTCTAAATTTAGTAAATTAACGATTTTTTTCCAATATTTACAAATTTTTTCGGAAATTTACTAATTTTTCGAAAATGATCTCTTAGTTACTTTTTACAGTGTATATACGGTAACAAGAGTATATTTTGTGACGTTTCTTACAGAATTATTTTATCCTATAACTATAAGCAAAAAAAATTACTGCATTTCGCAAAAACCATTAAAATTACACCAGTGAATGACTGATTCTATAATAAGATAGTATCAATTCTTCCCTGGTGGCGAAGATAAGCAGTTTTTCACCTTAAATTGTCTTTTCGATCCAAAAATCTTAAGACAGCAAGCCACCTATCACTTCAACTATGGTTCAACGGGGCTGGTCATTAACTGGTACATCCACCCTGTATGAAACAATTTTTAAAAAGCTTACTACATTAACAAACCAAAATTATTATTTTAAACGAATCCATCTAAATGTACAAGTAAAATATATATGACAGAAAAAATAAATAAACATACATAACTTTTAATACCATATTGCTTTAACCATTTTTCTTTCGGATAAAAAAGATTCCACATTCGATTTATAGTATTTATACACACATAAAACACATATAGTAAATGAAAAAGTATTTTTTTAAATTTTGGCATACTGCCATATTAAACTAAATATTTTTTTCTTATATATTTATTTATTTGATTGTTTATGTCCTGTTGTTTAACATAAAGAAAAGTTAATATGTCGTTGTATATTTCAAGCGTGATCATAATATAATTTCATTGGACATGCTTCATTACACGTGGTTTTCTATTTCCTTTATAAATAAATATATAATATAATATAAATTATACCACAATTGTAAGCCACAAATATAACACATTAATTTATATTCAAATTGCATATAAATATATTACTTGATACCACACCTTAAAAATTATTATTTATTGTAATTTTTTGTTTTTCTTTTATTATTTATTTATGATAACATTTTTTTTTTAGAGTTTGTTAACACTAATTAGTTTATTACGTTCATATTTTATGTTTCTAATGACAGTTTTGAAGGATGTAATTAATGCTCTTTGTGGATAAAGAAATAAATGTTGCTAATTAGGGTCCCACGTAAAAGGATTAAGCTTAATTTTGGTTAAGCTTAATGAATTAAGCTTACTGGAGTAAGCTTACTGGATTAAGCTTACTGAAGTAAGCTTACGGACTAACCTAAAAAGGCTTAATTTTTAAAATTAAGCTTACGGACTAACCTAAAAAGACTCAATTTTTAAAATTAAGCCTTTTTAGGTTAGTCCGTAAGCTTACTTCAGTAAGCTTAATCCTTTTACGTGGGGTTGCAGAATCTGGGTGTTTAGAAAAATTAATATTTTTGAAACTAAAATAATTCTATAAATAATTCAGAATCTTGTTACTTAGCTGTGTCAGTTTCAGAGTATTTTGAATTTTTGAATATTTGTAAAAGGATTTTAAATTTGTTAAGTGTTTTACAGTTTTGGGCTTAAATAACCTGAAAATCAAAAATTCTTTGAATAATCAATAAAATCTTGTTGCATAATTAAACCTTTTATGAGGTTCAAATTACTGACTAAATTACAAAAGACTGTTTTAATTGTTTTAGCAAGTTAAATAGTAAAATTACATGACAATCAATAACTTATAAAATCAATAAAATTCTGTATTTTAATAATTGAATAATAAATTATTACTATTTTAATTTAATATTATTTTTATTTTTATAACAAAATTCTATTTTTGAAAATAATTTTCATAAATTATTTTTGACTTTTATTTTAGAGTAATTAAAATAAACAGAGAAAAAAAATTTTTTGTTAAAGCTTTTATACTTAGTATAAAAACAAAAATACAACAATACAATATTAATAAATATTTTAACTTTAAAAGTTTTGAGCTTACCAATACATTTATAAAAAAAATAAAGCTTTATTGAAAAAAAAATGTGTGAACGTATGCAAGTACAATTGATTTTTTTTACCAGTCATATCCCTTTTATTTCAATTTTTTTTCCATCTGCATTGAGAGTAGCAATTTTAATAATATGACAATTACAGGCTTTTGTCAATATGAATACAAAAAAAAAGCTTGAAAGTTTTTAAAGTAACTATATGGTTTTTTAAATGATAACTTTTTTTTATACTGTTAATTAAATTAGAAAAAAACAAACAAACAGTAGTATAATTGAAATATTACTTTTTTTTGAAGTCCTTTTTATAAATCAATAACAATTGAAAGATTCTCAATATTAATTTAAACAATTCCCAGTTGGAATACTGATAAAGAATACTGGTTACAGAATAATTTACTGATCATAGAAACTGAGCATGATTAGCTTTATTAGTTTACTGATCAGCTGCTGTTGTTATACTCAAAGATTTTCTACCTGGGTAATATTATAAATAACAAGTTTTTATAAGTTTAAAATTAATGAAATTTAGTAAAGTTAGTTGAAAATATTTAAAGCAGCTTCATTCAAATTTTAAATTGAAATAAAAAATCAAAATTTTTATGATTTACAAAAATTATCTTTTTTTAACTGTTTGTAAAAAATAAATTTGTTTATTATGCATTTAAGTATAAATTTTTAAATGAAACTTGAAATTAAATTAAAATACATTGACAAAAATTTTTTATACAAAAAAATAAAAATTTCTATTGTTAAATTTTAATTATAAACATTAATGTCTAATTAATTATATTTATTTATATTTTATTATATAACTGAAATTAAATTGATTTGTTTAAACATTTGAATTTAATTGATAAATGTTATTTGAAATGAAAAATAAAATATATTAATAACTTTTCATATAATTGAAAAAAAAAATTGAAAAATTTTTTTTAGTGCCCTCTAGAAAATAATTTTTCTCTTTGATGTCAATATTTATAATTTTAAATTGTCACTTTTAATTTTTTATTAAAAAATATACAAATGTAACGTGTCAAAAGCATCGTATCTTTTATTTAAAATCATATATATGGGGCATTCTTTGTTAATTTTGTCATTTTTTATTTTTGAATTTTCAAGCAAAAAGAAATTTTTGCATTAATTTCCGAAAAATTTTCTGTAAATTTCAACAAGCAAAATTTCAATCATCTATTAAATACAAAAGCTTCCATAACAAAAAAAAATGTCTCCTACCTAAAAAAAAAAAAAAAAAAAAAAAAAAAAAAATCATAAAATCACAATTTAAGCGAATCATTGTTATAAAATATTACATACTATTATTAAAAATAATATAATACGACTATTCTACATTTCGTTCAATTCAAATTCATGGCATATTTAAATAAATTTAAAAATATATATATATAATTCAATTCAAACAATTTACCATATCATCGTCTTTCAATATAAAAAAAAAATTTTTTATTGCATCGATATTTTGTATGCATCGATAATATTTATAATATTCAATCTCAATATTATTTTCTCATATAAAACGTATTCTTCTTCTTCATTTTATTCAATTCAAATATAATAAATGCGCGTCATTTTACATAATATTAGCATTTAAAGAAAATAAATGAAATCCCATGCAGTTTTTTTTTTTTAGTATGTATGTGTATGTGTGTGTGTGTAGGTGGTATTTATAATGTTATATGACACTGAATTTTTTATTTTTGTACTTGATTTATTATTATTTATTAAAAAATATTCATCTTAGTTAATAATGATTGACACTTTCGTTATTTATTAATGTATGAAGTTTATGTATTTAAAGTTTAATATATTGTTAATAAAATTTATTTTGATAATAAGTGTTAAAAAAAAACGCTGCCAAGTAATTGGCACTCTGGTTCCTCATTAGTAATAAAAAAATTTTTCTTAATAGTCTGTTTTACAAAGTATAATGTCATAAGAAAAACTTAAAATGATCTTTTGCTTGATGTTGACAGTTTAATATCTCATGGAAAAAATTAAGTTTTTTAAATAAAAAAATTTTTACATTTTTCTACACTAGTAAATAATCTTCTTTTATGATAATTATGTCTGCTATACAATCAGTTTTTGATTTAGCTGGCGTAATTAGATCTCAAAGACATAATTATAATATTATGCTATAACAAAAATGAAAAATTTTTTACTATTTTTAAATTGAAGAATAAATTATGGAAAATATATTGGTGTTAAAACGATATTTCTAAAACTTCCATATAAAAAATTAGGTACTACGTCCATAAATCTAAATTCAGTTCTTGACAAGGCTACTGCGCCATTCTTCAAATAATACTATAATTTTTCTTTGTTTCTGTAGCTGATTTTGAACTATTTTAATATTTCTGAAGTTCAATAACACTAAACAGTAAATTCGTAGCATTAGTTTCAACATTAGTTTAGATATTATCTTCATAAACTGAATAAGGAAACCCAGAGTTTTTGAGAACAGCTTTGTTTACATTTTCAGGTATATCGTTTAAACGACCCACTTCCCTACAATTTTGAGCATAAAGTTTTCTCAGAATCTATTATTCATTTTTATTATAATAATATTTAAAACAAATATATAAATTTTATAAAAAATCTTTTTTTGTTCTGTTACAGGTGAGTGCTTAAAGTCATTAATTTACTTTCTATTTGTTATACTGTAAGTATTTTATTTAATTTATTTACAAGACAACATTTTATATTCACAGGGATATAACCTGCATTTATTTAGTAAATAGTTTATATTTTACATGTACATTATGCTCTAAAAAAATTAAAACTAAAAAAAGTTTTGCATATTAACTAAAATAAACAAAATAAATTAAAAAATATTAACTACTAAATTTTTTTTTAAAATTCAAGATTTAATTTATTATTTATGAATTTTTTATTGATATTTAATAAATCATTTGTCTAAAATAATACTCCCCATTGTGATCTAGAAAGTGAAATAAGAATTTTAGACAGATAAAATTTTTTGTGTGCATTATTCGAGTGAAAATGTAATCTGATAAGAGCAAAAACTTTAAGAAATAAAAATTCACATGTAAAAAACCCAATAAACTTACGTAATAAAGTAATGATTTAAAAAAATAAAGGTCACTAGAATACGATGTAAAAACAAACAGAGACTGTAGTACAATGAATATTTGTTTTAAACTGACCTTGAAATAAAACTTTATAAGATTTTAAGATACATCGTTTTAAAATTATTTAAGAGCCTTACAAATAAAAATATATCAGTTAATATTTTAATTGATCTTTTGCGGACCAAAAAAAAGGTCTTGTCAGTTCTTGAATATCTTGCATTCTCTAGGTATTATTTAAGTGTTGACCAAGTTCTTCAAACAACAATACAGTCTACGTTGATGGAATAATAATTTATTTAAATTTTTTTTTTTTAAATTAATTATAAAAAAATTTTTAAATTTATTAAAAAATTGATATTTTTATTAATTTTCATTTTTTTACCATAAATAATCAATTAAGTTTAATAAATCTAACGCGTATGTCTGTAAGTAGAGAAGTTATAAAACTTTTCTAAATTATGATATTATTCTTTATAAGTTTATGAAGATTTTTATCTTCCATAAAGCTATTAAAATATAAGAGTTTTTTTACATTATTTGAAATATGGGCAAAATATTGATTTTTATTTTAGTTATAAAATTTTACAACTCTTACTATGCATCAAATCTTATATTTAGTATAGCAATAGTTATTTATGAAACAAGTCTTCCCTATAAACATGTTCCATGTTAACATCAAGGAATATCTCAATTTTGCCAGTATTCGGGGACTTTTTTATTTTTAAAGGTTTTGAGGGCTCGTTTTAATTTATGAATAATTTAAGGCTTGCAGTTGTCAGCGTTTGGAACTTTATAAGCCTCTTCTATCAGATTTTATTCCGGTGTATCGAAATGTGATGTATTCATTAGGGTTTGGACAGTTTCAGTCATTTGTAGTGTGGGTTTCTAATGTATTACATTAGTGAGTTCAGTATAGTATTCTTATTCTAAAAAAGGTAATAGTAGGTCTAATTTAAAGTTCCAAAAAGTTAATTAAATAAAAGAAAAAATAATAGAAATATATATTTCCTTAAAACGTTTAAATCAAAATTTAACCTCAAATTAAATTAGTCAAAATTTCGCACACAGCTAGACACAAGTCAGTATTTTAAAAATTAAATTATTTGCCATACATAAACACGAAACACTTAATTATTTTTTAATTCATATATGCATGAAAAAAAAAATCAAATAAAAGCTAAAACATAATATTTTTGGATGAATCATAATAATATATATATATGACGTATATATGGTTGGAAAAGTAACGCAGGAAATGAGAAATTACCAAAGTTTTCATAAAATATATATGTATAGAATAGGGAATTAATAAATCAAAAAGTATACGAACATTGGGTTACTATAAAGTTGTTCAAGCGAAATTCAATTCGTATTATAAATGTTTAAAAAAAAAAGGATTATAAAAAAAATTTTTTTATACATGAATAAATTTATATATTTTTATTATTTATTCATATTCATATTAAAATAATAGTAGTAGTATACTAGTTATCGTTTTTTTTTTTTTCGTAAAAAATAATAAAAAAAACGTTTATTTGATAAATATTTGAAATATATGAAATGATATAGAAATAAATTTTTTTTTATTAAAAAATTAATAGGAAAAAAATAATGTGATTAATAAAATAAAAATATAATTGGCAGATTTTGTTTTAAATTGCTGCATTTAAAACGCAAACAATTCTAATTAATCATAAAATCTTTTATATGATGTAAAAATAAAATATATAGGTGTAATATATTAGCCTGGAAGTTATTTTAAAAGTTTGTTTGGGTTTTCAATTACTGGGTGAAGTTTGGTATCATTTGCCAAGAAAATAAGTTTTGCAAAATTATATCTCATCTAATCACTCCTAAGCATTGACACGGAGCATACGAAAGTAACTTCTAATCTAACCTAAAATCCAAGTAAATTTATAGAATAAGTGCGAGGCTAATATACAATTTTTCGCAACAACATCATCATCATCATCATCATTATATAAAATTATATAACTTTTTAGATGTTTAAAACGATTTGTTTAATTAGTGCATAAAAAGAAAACTTATGTCATTATAAATGTAAATTTTACATGCATATTTAAACTTTTCATTTAAATAGTATATTTTGTTTTTAACATGTATAAAAGAGATTTTCTATTATCTTTTAAAATTGTATTTACTTATTTTATAAATTTTAAAATACAATTTAATTTTTATTTTTTATGTAATTTAATGGAAAATTAAATATTATTTGATGCATTTTCTTGTAAGATGTAAATTTCTTACTCTTTTAAGTCAAAATGTGTGCATGTATACGGCTGATTTGCAATTTTTTCGCAAAAAAAGTGTTTTACCATTTTAATTTTATTCAAGCATTTAGGAGGTAACCTGAATGCATAAATTTTCATTTTTTTGCTTTTATATGTAATATAATTAGTTTTTTAAGTTACATCTCTTGTTTCATCAAAATAACTAAATTACTAATACAGACTAAAATTTAGTACAAATTATTTTACTTAACTACATTCACCATTTACAGTTTTAGTCTAAGTTTAACTCTACAACTTTTTTGATAATAACTATTCTTTTCGATTTAGTTGAAAAAGTTGCTATTGCGTTTCTAAACCTCTGGTCAACAATTCCTCAACCATACTCTGAAAATCTTTTTTGTTTGATGACCAATTGTATTAAGGGGGGGGGGGCTATGAAAAGCTATGTTTTCTCAGATAGGATCTTTTTATGCAGTTGTGTTAAGAATCTAGTCTTTAAATTCAGTGCTGTATCAGTAAATATGTGACGTTTTATATTTTAATCTAAATAAAAAGTATTGCTACTTATTTGAAAACATTAAGCCCAATTCCCGGCCCCATGCCGGGATAGCAATATCCTACAAATGGAAAAGGCTTAGTGTTTTCAAAGGTGAAAATAAATATTTTACCTTAGAGTAGGTGCTTTCGAGAAGGCGACGTTGCAAGGAATTGCAGTACCTGAAAGGTGTTCTGACACGTGAGGGCAACTATGCAGGAAATAGTTGCTAGTGGAAAAATACTCGGTTTCCGTACGAGGTGGATTCCGAAAGGAGTAATGCAGGCTGCAGATGACGAACGCTAGTCAAGGAAAGTTTGAATAATACAGGAGATGGCAGCTGTACATAATTAGTATATAATCAAGTACTAGTATAGTAGAATATAGACCGAGGTAAGCGATAATATTAGGGCTTATACTTTGGCAATCTGAGGAGCTTTAAAGTAGTGAGAAAAATGGCAGCAAGAAGTGTAAAACCCTCACGTACGGTAATATTATCCGCCGTAAAGGTGCAACGGGAAACGAGTAGAAGAAAAAGGGTTACAGAAAATAAATTTCGCCATTCATGATAACTCAAAATGAACAAAACTAATAATGTTGATCTAAATACATTACGAACACGGATCGAAGAGCTGACTGCGCAAATATCAAATCTGCTTGCTGAAAATAGAAGGCTTAAAAAACGGCAGGTTTGAAGGTTGAATCTATGTAAGCGCCCGTATACTAATACACATGCAAATATTCGTATAGTGCCAACCCATGCTTATTTTTAGCAATGCTTTTGCTGCTCACTAAAGGCTGCTATTGTAGAAGGATGGATATTGGATATATAAGCATAGTTTGGCGCTATACGAATATTTACATGCATATTTGTATACGGAGGCTTACATAGACTCAGCCATAGAAAATGGAAGTGGTGCAATTCAAACAAAAAAGGGCAACCGCAGCTTCAAGAGCCAACTTTGCAAAAGTTGACATTAAGGGATGCGGTAGAAACAGTGCCAAAGTATCGAGGTGACAATCCAATAAAACCCGTTAAGAAGTGGACGCGGTCAGTGAGCATAAAATTACGGCGTTCAGATGATCGCAGCTAGATGGTTATGTTGCAGTGGTAGGTGCGCTGGAAGAAATAACCAAAAGATGGGCTGAAAGCCACCCTCAAATCAACATATGAGAGGTGCTTAAAGAAGAAATTGAACGGGAATTTAGTTCAAAGAATTCACCAGCTTAATTTTATGAGCAGATGTCAATTCTCAGGCACGAGAAAGGAGAAGCAACTATGGACTTTTTCTTTGAACTGAAAACCTTGGGACGTCAAGCAGCTGTACAAAAGAGGGATGTCCTTCGTTACATCATCGAAGGGGTAACTGATGATGAACGGCTACAGGTAATTCTGTGCGCTGCAAGAACTTATGAAGAGTTACGCCATCGTTTAGAATTTATGGGAAATTCTTTGACGGCCCCAGAGGTAAGAAAAAATTATAATAATTATAATAATCAGACGAAATAGTTGAAGAAGACGATGAAGCAGATATTAAGAAAACGCATCCAGAGATTAACGTAGAATAAGTTTAAAAATGTTATTAATAAGAAAAAGACATTGATTGTTCTAATAAAAGGCTTAACCACAGGAGTTCACAATAAGGTGTACTGTTAGGTAACGCATGCTATACATGTGGTAGTTTCCATAAAAGTTATATTCATAAGAGTTATCTGTACCATCAATTCTCGACTTTAAACGCTGTCACTCTGCCATTTTGGAAATTTTTCCCCCCAATATTTAGTACTTTCAATTTTAATAAATGAATAATGATATCTTAAAATTTTAGGCATTGATTTCAGCTCTTTCATAAAAAAGGTCTTATCTGAAAAATCAGAGCATTTTTATAGCCTTCGCCCTCTAATGCCTAACGTTACTAACTGCTTGTTTTGTTTCAGGGAGTAGAGCTCCAAAAATTGACAATTTTTTACTTTTTTTATAAGCATAAATTAAAAAAAATTTTTATAATAAATGTAAACCTCTAGCTGAAAATCTAATTTCATTCTACAGGATTCTAAAATACATGCCCCGAAACTTCATATTGAAGCAGACTAAGGATTTAGAGCTTTGACGTACTATCCAAATGATTGTAGGATTGGGCTTAGTTTTTTCAAATAATTTGCAACACTTTTTATTTAATTTAAAAGATAAAACAACACAACATATTTATTGATACAGCATTAAAATAAATTACAGATTTAAAGACTAAATTTTTAACATTAGTACTTTAAGTGCTACAAACAACATACTACATGCAACAGACTACATGCCATATACAACTCAACTGATGAACTGCCCCCCACAACTAAAATCCTGCAGCTTTTATACATTTTAATATTCTTTCTAGATCGTTCTATTCTCGAATTTTCTAATTACTTAGCATTCATTCTTTCTATAAATCTAATGACATTTAAGACCTAGAAACTTCCATACATTTAAATATCATACGATATAGACACACCATATGGCTCCGGAAACATATTGACTTTAACGTAGAAATACATCTAGAAAGATTCTATCCCATCATAAAAATACAATACAATTAAAGTATTCTATAATTTAGAAAATACAACAGAAAATCAAATCAGTTAAAAATCAATAATTAATTAATAATGAAAAAACAAAAAGATTTTCAGTTTAGTTAGACCTGGTGAATTCAAAAATATTTAGTGTTAGTTTTTTTACATTTGATGTTCAATTTTTCCTGACTCAATTTTCTTTTAGTAAACTAACGACTTCAAGTTATATCAATAATTCACAATCAAAAATAAAATTCCATTTTCAAAATCATCCTAAAACAACATTTTTCAAACTTTAACTGACCTTTTTTTTTTATTAAATATTTATTTAAAAATTCCTCATACATATATTTTTCTTAAAAAATATAGCACACAAGTGTTTTTTCTTTTTGAATCTCTAGGGAGTCATGAATTAACTAAAAGTTTACAAGCTACACATATATAATATGTATGTATATGTCATTTATATATTACATATAAATTATATATACAAGTTTTTTGTTTGTTTAAGAAGCTTTGCACGTATGTATTTTATTATAAAAAAAAATCTATATATCTAGCCAACGTATCAGATCTTTCAACTTATAAAAATATATAGTTTATGTGTTTATTTTATTTTTTTGTTTGGGTATATTTCAAATGTGAATTACATGTGTAGTTTTTAAAATTAATTTCAATATAAAATATTTATTATATGGAAGATTTGAGTTTCAGAGAGAAATTCGTGCAGCATACACGTCTAAATAAATAATACATATATTGATACAAGGGTATAAATAATTCAATATGTTTAACTTCGTTGTTCATACTAGTAAAAATCTTAATTGTTTTGATTTGCTGACGTGGTTCAATTTTAACTTTTGATACTTACAAAAAGATTTTTTTATTTTAGTTTTTCGATATTTTTTAATCTATATTGAATTTAAGCTCTGATAATAAAAAATTATCATATAATACAGATTTAAAATTATGCAAATACATACAAATTTTCAGAGAAGTGTCATTATAACCCTAATATAGTGCATAACGTAAACAATATAAATTGAAAATAATATAGTCATTTCCAAATAAACAATCGTACGTTTGAATCTTGGATATGCCAACTCTTGTGTTTTAGAGGGTTTTTTGTGTTTCTCCTATCTTTTTGTTCATGATAATCTTGATAACTGTATGGTCTAGTAAAATTTACGCTTTCAAATTATGAAAATAAAGTCACCTGAAATACTTGAACTTGTTCCAAAACCTGACTAATGAAATATTGAACATTAACATCCTTAATACTTTATTATAGTATTTGGTTTTAATTAATTGATAAATATTTAATTGCAGAAATAAAATTAAAAGAAAAAAAAGATCAAGAAATTTGTAAAATTTGTTATAAGAATTTTACTGAATAGGTAATATAAGAAAATAACCAATCTTTATACAATGTACATTTTTTAAAGTGTACAATGAAGAATTTAATCAAACACTCTAATTATTTTTACTTTTATGTAAAAAAAAGTATTTTTTTAGTATACTGAATTTTTAATTTTTTTTAAATTTAAAATTATAGATAAGACAGATCGATTAATAATGGCATGGCAATAATTCATAGTGCAAACAAAAAACAAATCAATAAAAATTAATAACAAAACCTTGACAATAAATAAAAAAAAGTCTCTAATTTTTTGTAAATAAATAAAAAAAAAAATAATTTTGATTTATAAAAAACAAAAAATTATTCTTTTTATTAATTTGGATTTTTGAATGGAAATATTTTGATGCAACGAAATATAAGTATGAAGTTGTGTATATAATTGTGTACATACCATTCTCTTGTACTAAATTGAGAAAGGTTTTACTTTATTATTTCTGTTTGGGAAAGAAAAAGACTTGAAGACCCTTCGCAATAATTTTGATCGTGATTTTTCTTGAGCCAAAAGAGGTCGCACTTTATTACTACTTCTTTTAAAGATCATCATTATACTATAAAAATAATTTCTGTGGAATCTTTTTGAAAAATAACGGTGCCATAAATATTCCAGAGCAAGTGTTATGAAAGAAAATATTATTCCCATAACCATAACTGCTAATAAGGCCCAGATCAATGGATCATCTTCGTCGTTTAACTCTTCAAGATTTGTTTTTTTATCGATTTTGTTTACATTCTCATAATCTGATTTCCATTTTACGTCCAACCCAGCTTCCATTATTCTCATATAAGTTTCATCTAGTTTATTTTTAAATGGAGAATTATATTTGTGCGTGATTCCGTAATAACATTGCAGTATAGTTAAATCGCTGATTTTATACCGTATACCATCCTGAGAACCTTTATTATACAAAAAACCATTATAACCATTGAAATATTTTTCAGCATCATTTTCAAACATAATAACAGTTGTATCGTAAGAGTACGAATAATTAATTGGAATCTTGGTGATTTCAGTGATGTTTTTTAGTATACCTGTTGATGTTAGTTTCAAATAGTTAAGAAACGCAGGAACAAAATAATGAAATAATACAGTAATATTTTTTTTAAATATATCCTCAAAAGACTGGACCACATCAGTTGCATTGTGTTTATATTGAAAAGTTGTTAAATCAGCAATTATATCGGAGAAGAAAAAAAATGAAATAACAAATAAAGTAAAAAAAAAGATTACTGATCTCAAGCAACGACGTGGATCCATATCGACTCCAATACCCAACATTAAGCTAAAAATATTAAATGCACACCACTCGTCTCGGTTTAATTTGAAAAAGTAGGCACAAAGTAAAATTGACAATATCAATGCAATCATTGCTAAAAAAGTATACACAACTTCTGCAGAAACTGAAAGACTTTTTTCATGGATAACAGGAACAACCAAAATTAATTTTAATTTATTTAGCAAGTACACATTTTGAACATTAGCCGTCAAATATGGAAAAACAGTCTTACTAATATGTATATCTAAGTCAAACTCATATGTCAGATTATCAGGACGACGGTTATCAGGAATACGTACAACTGTCGAACTAATGTTCAATAAACTCATGAAAATTTCGTAAAATTTGTATACAAATATAAATTGGTATTCATTCGCCGTAGAATGATGATAATTATAAGTATAATTTTTATAAGCAACTGGCCAAATATTAGCATCCACACCAACTCTCATTTTGTATTGATTAATTTTTTCAAATTTATTTGGGAATATTGTAATTTTTGAAGAATTCTTGAAATTTTCTAATATTGTGGTTTTTGAAAAGCGATTGTAATTAGAAATAGTGAAATTAATAGAATTACAATGGAAAATAGTAAAATCAATAAATTCTTCATACTCTGCAATCTCAAAGAACTTATATAGTAACTTCGATGAAATATTAAAGGTAGTATTAACTACTAGAATAATTTTTGTTCTACTTAAATAGAAAAGAGAATCCCAAATCAGCCATATTGCATCTCTGAATTTATTAAACATTCTATCCCTAATTAAATCTTCGCTAAGAACAACAAAATGTAGTGATGCTGTTGTGTTTGAATCGTAACGAGCTACACCTGCACTGCTTTCCATGCGTGACGGTTTGTTGTTTAAATCTACGCTTGCAGTTGGGACTTGACTCATGATTTGCTTAAAAATTGTTTGATAATTGGAATGATTGATGGTTGTTTTTCCATTCTTAAAATCCGAAAATAAAGTCACTTGACTCGGTTGAACTTCTTTTAAAACTTTATTAATGAAGTTTGGAATACTTGTAGAAAAAACTAAATTTGATAGAACCAGGAAACAAGTTAGACGTAAAATTTTCATTCTTGAAAATCTGTAAAAGTATTTTAAATAATAAATTTTTTCATATTGTAAGTAAACAAGATAAATTAAAATTAGTGGACTAAAAAATTTTTGTGGATTTGAATTGAAAATGTTTGCAACGCACATATTTTTTTTTTATTTTAATGCAAATTTCAAATAATCAATAAAGTTCAGGAAAATAATAACAATCAAATATTAATTTCTTAAGAACAAAAATTGTATAAAATCTAATCAAAATTATGAATAAAATAATAAAAAATCAGTTGGCTTTTGATTAACTTACTAGAAAATGAATATTTAACGTATTTCATAGAAAATATAGAAATGTTTTTGTTTACTGTTCACTAAACAAAATTTCATAGCAGACTATAATATTTAGTATTGAAATTTTGTTCTACAATTTTTTTTCTCTTATTGATTGTTAATATTTCAACTTAAAACTTTAAATTTAAAAAATAAAAAATAAAACTCTGTGGATCGTTAAATAATGCCATGGACAATCAATAAATCAATACACTTTTAAATAGAAACAAATTTTTATATTTTGAAAATTGTGAATTAAAACAGCTTGAAATAAAAAACTCAAATAATTTATTAAGTGCGCATAAGTTCATATGCTAGGGTAATTATTGTAATGCGTATCAAATTTTACGCAACAGTTTTATTACCTGGTAGGCATAATAGATAATAGATATTAATAGATATTTGTTAACCAAAGGGCAAAACATAGGTTATGACCTTGCATTCAATTTTATGCAGGCAGCATGCAATATTCAAACTGGCAGTCGAAACTGATATTTCGTCGCATCGTTAAAATTTGTTGGACATCAATTTATATGTAAATTAGAAAAAAAATCGCGAAGATTTATGTAACCAAATTCGAGATACGTCAAAAGTCGATTTCAGGCGTTAATGAGTTAAACCATAGGGAAAAATATGAGGTTCGCTGACAAATTTGACCATTTCATGCTGCCTGCATAAAATTGAACGCAAGGTCATAATCTGTTTTTCCCTTTGATTAACAAATATCTATTTTTCCTATCAGAGGATATAACTATTACGTAAAACTTGACACTTATTGCATTAATTACCGTAGCATATGAACTTATGCGCATTTAATAAATTATTTGAATTTTTTATTTCAAGCTGTTTTGATTCTCAATTTTCAAAATATAAAAATTTGTTTCTATTTAAAAGTGTATTGATTTATTGATTGTCCATGGCATTATTTAATGATCCACAGAGTTTTATTTTTTTTTTTTAAATGTAAAGTTTTAAGTTGAAATGTTAACAATCAATAAGAGAAAAAAAATTCTAGAACAAATTTTCAATACTAAATATTATAGTCTGCTATGAAATTTTGTTTATTGAACAGTACACAAAAACATTTCTATATTTTCTATGAAATACGTTAAATATTCATTTTCTAGTAAGTTAATCAAAAGCCAACTGATTTTTTATTATTTTATTCATAATTTTGATTAGATTTTATACAATTTTTGTTCTTAAGAAATTAATATTTGATTGTTATTATTTTCCTGAACTTTATTGATTATTTGAAATTTGCATTAAAATAAAAAAAAAATATGTGCGTTGCAAACATTTTCAATTCAAATCCACAAAAATTTTTTAGTCCACTAATTTTAATTTATCTTGTTTACTTACAATATGAAAAAATTTATTATTTAAAATACTTTTACAGATTTTCAAGAATGAAAATTTTACGTCTAACTTGTTTCCTGGTTCTATCAAATTTAGTTTTTTCTACAAGTATTCCAAACTTCATTAATAAAGTTTTAAAAGAAGTTCAACCGAGTCAAGTGACTTTATTTTCGGATTTTAAGAATGGAAAAACAATTATCAACCATTCCAATTATCAAACAATTTTTAAGCAAATTATGAGTCAAGTCCCAACTGCAAGCGTAGATTTAAATAACAAACCGTCACGCATGGAAAGGAGAGTAGGTATAGCTCGTTACAATTCAAATGCCACAGCATCACTACATTTTGTTGTTCTTAGCGAAGATTTAATTAGGGATAGAATGTTTAATAAATTCAGAGATGCAATATGGCTGATTTGGGATTCTCTTTTCTATTTAAGTAGAACAAAAATTATTCTAATAGTTAATACTAGCGTTAATATTTCATCGGAGTTACTAAATAATTTCTTTGGGATTGCAGAGTCTAAAAATTTTATCGATTTTTCTATTTTCCATCGTAATTCTAATAATTTCATTATTTCTAATTACAATCGCTTTTCAAAAACCAGAATATTAGAAAATTTCGTGAATACTTCAAAAATTACAATATTTCCAAATAAATTTAAGAAAATTAATCAATACAAAATAAGAGTAGGAGTGAGTGTCAATGCTTGGCCAGGTTTTTATAAAAATTATACTTTTAATTATCATCATTCTAAGGCGAATGAATACCAATTTATACTTGCAAGCAAATTTTACGAAACTTTCATGAGTTCATTGAACAACACTTCGACAGTTGTACCTATTCCTGATAATGATCGTATAGATCATCTGATATACAAGTTTGACTTAGATCTATATATTGGTAAGACTTATTATCCATATCTTTCAGCTAACGTTCAAAATGCGTACTTGCTAAGTAAAATAAAATTTATTTTGGTTGTACCTGTTATCCATAAAAGAAGTCTTGCAGCTTCTGCAAACGTTATGTATTCTTTTTTAGCAATGATTGCATTGATATTGACAATTTTACTTTTTGCCTACTTTTTCAAGTTCAGGCGAGACGAGTGGTCTGCATTAAATATTTTTAGCTTAATGTTGGGTATCGGAGTCGATATGGATCCACGTCGTTGCTTGAGATCAGTAATCTTTTTTTTTACTTTGATTGTTATTTCATTTTTTTTCTTTTCCGATATAATCGCCGATTTAACAACTTTTCAATATAAACACAATGAAACTGATGTGGTCCGGTCTTTTGAAGATATATTAAAAAAAAATATTACTGTAATATTCCATTATTTATTTCCTGTGTTACTTGATTATTTGAAACTAACATCAACAGATTTGTTAAAAAACATCACTGAAATTACCAAGCTTCCAATTAATTATTCGTACTCTTACGATACAACTGTTATTATGCTTGAACATGATGCTGAAAAGTATTTCAATGGTTATAATGGTTTTTTGTATAATCAAGGTTCTCAGAATGGTATAAAGTATAAAATCAGCGATTTAACTATACTGCAATGTTATTACGGAATCACGTACAAATATAATTCTCCATTTAAAAATAAACTGGATGAAACTTATTTGAGAATAATGGAAGCTGGGTTTGACTTAAAATGGAAATCAGATTATAACAATGTAAACAAAATCGTTAAAAAAACAAATCTTGAAGAGTTAAACGACGAAGATGATCCATTGATCTGGGCCTTATTAGCAGTTATGGTTATGGGAATAATATTTTCTTTCATAACACTTGCTCTGGAATGTTTATGGCACCATTATTTTTCAAAAAGATTCCACAGAAATTATTTTCATAGTATAATGATGATCTTTAAAAGAAGTAGTAATAAAGTGCGACCTCTTTTGGCTCAAGAAAAATCACGATCAAAATTATTGCGGAGGGTCTTAAAGTCTTTTTCTTTCCCAAAAAGAAATAATAAAGTAAAACCTTTCTCAATTTAGTACATGAGAATGGTAATAATATACACAAACTTCATACTTTGCCAAAACTTTATTTGAACCACAGATATTTTAGGATAAAAGGTCAACAAAATCCTTTATGTATTTAAAAAGCAAAATATGCTTAAAGCGTGGATAAACGACAGTGTCAGAATTGAACGATTGGGACAGCCGAATGGTGGCTAGTGATAAGAATCAATTTAATAATTATACTTTTGAATTGGTGCAGCAGTAAACTATTAAATAAAATAAAAATTTTTTTTTTAAAAGCGAGGATAAACGGTGGCAGAAGATTTTGAATATTTGTGTATTTTAAGGTGGTTTCTCCTCCAGGAGATTTTTAAAGTTAAAAAATATGGCTTTTTAACCTACTAAGACAGTGAAAAAAAAATTAAAGATGGTATAGTTTTTTTATGCTCAAAAACCCGATTTTCGAAAAATTCAAAATTGTATTTCAGGGTCTTAAAGATGCCCGAAAAGCCCCCAAAAAATGTTTTCTTGAAAAGTGGCGAAAAGTAAAGTTTTCCAGCTTACGAGCAGAGTATTATCTTATTACGGATCGGAGAAATAAAACCTGAAAAAAACCCAAAAAATTGGTTTTTTAGATTTTTTGTGACCTGTCGTGGCCTAGACGTTTAATTTTAACGGAAATCAGTGAGTCATTTAATAATTTTTTGGATGCTACTATTTAGGTTAGGTTTGGTTCTGGGGGCCAAATCACTGAACTTATTTTAATTATCTAACTTACTTATTTAAGTAAACTTTTGAAAGACATGCAGTTTTTAAAATTTTTTTAAACTTTTTGATTGCTCCAAGAGAAAAGACTTTTTATTCAAGCAGATTATAATCAGCTCTTAGCTGAATTTTAAGTGAGTTTTTCTTGTAAATTTATAAATCATAATTATTGTAAATATTTATTAATGAATATATAATAAAAATTTTAATGTTGTAAATTAATAATTCTTGCCTATTTTTAATGGAATATTTTCATTTACATTAATTTCGAAGTATCAAAATCTTTCTTTCCAAAAATCCAAATTATTTTATAAATCGAAATTATTTTTTTTTTTTATTTATTTACAAAAAATTACAGTATTTTTTTATTTATTTATTGTCAAGGTTCTTTTTTTGTATTTGTTTTTTGTTTGTACAAAATTTTCGTCATGACATTTTTAATCGATCTGTCTTATCTATAATTTAAAATTTTAAAAAAATAACAAATTTAGCTTACTAAAAATTTTTTTTTTTTTTACATAAGCAAAATCAATTAAGATTTTTACTAGTATGAACTTTATTATTTATTCTCGTATATCATTATTTGATTTTTTATTTAGACATATATGATACATGAATTTCTCTCTAAAACTTGCTTTCCTCGACTATACCCATTCTCTCTGATAATAGCTGTTCAAACTTGTAATATTAATAATATTATACTTTTGAACGATTAATTTGCCAAAAACCTTGCCAAAAACCATATGTGTCTCTTTAGATACATTTCTCTTTTACGCACAAACTAAACTTTTATCATATAAATTTACCATCTTAAAAGCTATTAAATAATTTTGAGACCTTAACAGCTCTTAAGAGTTTGAACTTATTTTTCTACAGATAATATTTAAATTTTATATGTAAATTGTTACGAAAAACATACGACAAAAAAAAACTTATAATTATTTATTTTGTTGGTTAAAAAACTTAGCAAAAAAGTATAAAGTAGTGAATTTTTATATTTTCATATGAATAAATATTTTTAAAAAAAGTTGTTGTTCAACAACATTAATATTTAATGCAGAAAGTCTCTCTCTCAAAAAAATTTTTCTTCCAAGTATATCATTTAAAGTATCTTTAAACTTTGTACACCTTTTTTCAAATAAAAAACATACTAAATTTTCAAAAAATATGAATTTTCATAAACTGTATTACATAAATAAATTATAATATTAAACGTGTGTGTGTGTATGAATTTTCACATATTTTATACATATAAATAATTTATTTCGTTAAATTATTGTATTTATAAATTCTTTTTTACAACTTTTATACTGTAAACCTTATTATCTGCTACTTTATTCATTTAAATTCCTCTTTTTTTACTTACCTTTACTTTATTTTCACATTTACAGTTCATGTCCTAGTTTATAGAAAAACTTTGTTTTTTTTTTTTTTTAACTTGTTGTTTTAATTAAATTACTTTATTTTCTTTCTTGTATTCTTATATATTTAAAAAAATAAAGAAAATTTACAGTAATGACAAAAAAGAAAAATAAAATTTTGTGGTACATGCAGCTCTGTTTTTTTTTTTTTTATTTATATAATTTTAGAATTCTTATTACGCTTTTTTTTTTGAATATTTAATTATAATTAAGTTTAATTTTGTAAAAAACTTTTTTTATGTAAATTTGTATGGAGGAAAATATAAATTGGATGTGTTCGTATCAAGATGTAGAAGGACTAGTTAAGTAAATGAAAAAAATTATGTTTCTCACACTAAATTTTATGTATTTATAATAACAGGGTAAACTTTTATTAAAATTTTGCACAATAAAAATCGTTTTGCAGATTTTAGAATTTAAAAATAGTTTTTTCTAAACATTTAATTGATGTTTTTGATTTTGCACTCTTAATTATCAATTTCAGGGATCTCTGCAGCCTCTTCTTACTAATTTTTTGCTTTACAAATCATTATTAGTTAATAAGTGTACCAAATTTTTGGTATATGATTGGTATAATCAGTATTCCCATCTTTCTCAAGATACCCCAAACTTTAAAATGGTGTCAAAATGAATAAATAATATTTACATGTACACTAAAACTAAATTAAAAACCTAAAATTGGGACTTATATTTAAAACGGTTTAGGGACGTTCAATAATTGTGTTACTTTAATTTTGTAAAATTTGTGGTATCATCATTCATTTAGTAATCCTGTATTCGTTTTTAAGTCATATAAAAAGAACAACTGATGATATTTTAACCTACTGAATGCTCAAGACTAGGCTAAAAAGACAAGTAAAAAAAATTTTTGAGACCCTATTAAAACCAATTTTTATTAAAAATTGTAATTCTGGCAACAATTTAAAAATTGGTCTTTTTTATTAAATTAGGTATTTAGTTTATTGGCTATCATTTAAAAGCAGTCAAATATAAAAAGTAACCTTTTTACGGAGCTTGACCTTTGAAAAAAAAAATTGAAGCAAACCAGACGTTGTTGTGCAAACCAGATCTTATTGTATACAGACTTTTGTTTCTCGATCCAAAAAAATTAATCGTGTTCTCAAATCTATATCCAAAAGTCATGTCTATATAATAATGTCTCTTTATCAATTTTGAAAAGATTAAATTTTATATTGGCCATAAAATGAGCCAAATAAATTTCTCGCTAATTATTTTTACTTAAAAATAAAAATTTAATTTCTAATTTGCATGTCCATAAAATAAAAAAATTACCATAAAATTACAAAAAGTTCATAAAGTTGGTACACATAAAAAATAACAAAATAATTAAACCTTCTTATACTAAAAACGTTATAATTTAGGTAAAAGACTTTTATAATAATTATATATAATTAATAAATGAACCAATTAACTTTTCTCAAACTTAACTACACATAATAAAATTAACTTATTATGTTTACATCAAGATCATACTTTTTAGCACGTATTTTCATTAAAGATATTAAGAATTTTTTTCTCATTTTAAATAATAATTTTGAGAAAATTAGAATATGTTAATTTTAATTCATTAGAGATTTTAATGAAGAGGAAATATAGATAAAGCACGTGTTTATATTGTTGACCCAAATACAAGCTCGTTAGCGTCTTTTAGTTAAAATGAGAAAGTTTACTACACTCTACCTTTTTTTTACACTGAAAAAATAAATGAACATTTTACTTCCTTCTTTTGTTTGAAAAACTTTTTTTTGAAATTTACATATTTATTGAAAAAATCTTAAGATTTTAATTAAAATTGATGATAAAAGAAGTTTGTTTTATTTTAATATATACCATCATCAAATTATCGTTTAATTTATTAAAGTAATTAAATTATACTTGCTAAAAAGAGATTTTCAATTTTACATAATAAAATTCAAATTAATAGAAAAAGATTTTAGGTGTATAAACAGTTCAAAAAATCAATTTAATTGAATAACTTTACTTAACACTAATTTTTTTACATTTTTTAAGGTCTTTTCAAATTAAAAAGTGTTTTTGTAAATAAAATTAATTAGTAAATAGAAATAAGAGTAAACATACATTAATATTATGAAATTTTATTGAGCCAGTGCTAATAAGTGCAAAACTGTGGAGCTCCAATTTTAAAATCTAGTATACGATAATTTTTTCCCGCCTAATTATCTTTTTTGGCTTTGATAATATTTTTCATCTTAGAAAATTTTATCTACAGTACGAAACTTAATAATTTTTATTAATTTACTTTACATTTTGGCAAAGGCTGTTTTATCTTAAAAATCCAATTGGGAAAAATCATGTATAGCTTTTCATATTCTTGCACCTTTGCCAATAATTTTTCATATTTTTGTTGCTTAAAAGATCAACGAGGAAATCTGCCAAATCCTGCAGTAAAATGTTAAGTTACTGTAATCAATAGTTATCTTTTATTTTGTATTAAACTAATTTTAAATGAGTTATGCACTCTGATTAACTAATCAAAAATATTGAAAAACTTGTTAAAATTTAAAGGTTTTTCCGATTGGCTTGTTTTTTATTCCAAAATTTTTGTAAATTGAATCTAATTTTATAGAAATATTTTTATATTATAGCTGTTGAACAGTTTTATCAGCCTACCTAATATACGTTTTCGAGACTAGTTTTAGAAACCTCCATTAATTTAAATATTGGGTCTCAGTTCAATGTGCAAAATACGATTAATTTCTTCTATGTAAAACAAAACGTTTTTCTACTCATGCTGTAGCGAATTTTTTTCTGTATTGGAACTAATTTTAGTAAAATTTACATAGGTAAATTGGTCATATCGCATTTTCCGTTCCAGAGATTTTGAAATTTTTAATGCTACAGAGGGAACGAGGAGGTGTTTAAATAACCGAGATAGATCGCTTGTTTTGAAAAAAACTTTGATTTTCAAAATCAGCGACCTAAAAAACCTTTGAGTAGAGCGCTTTATAACCTTTGACAAGAAAAGATAAATTTTCATCTAATTAAAGTAAAATCTGTTCTGTATTTATTATTTTACTCTGAATAGTCAATAAATCCCAAAAATTATTTAAAAAATTTACAAAATAGGTAATCAAAATTTTTATTTATTAAATCACATATAACTTGGAATTACCAATATATCAAACTGACAAATTTTAAGTAAACCAGATGCATAAAACTATGAAAAATTGTGCGAAATAATTGAAATAAAGTTTTCTTCATTCTTGCAAAAAATTAGCTTACTCTCAAAGCTTCAACCCTCTATTCAAAAAGTTTATATTCTCCATCCGCACTCACATTTTTCCTTGTCACGTTTAATAAAAATTTCAGACGTAGTGGATTTTAAATATTAACCTATATGAAAGAAAAATAAAATGCTTATGTTGAATAAATACAGAGAAAAATAAAAAATATTGTTTAAAAAGGCTTGAAAAAGTATATTTTTAGTTAAAAATGCGTAAGGGTTGTGAATAAAGCATATAAAAGACTGTAAAGACTGTTTTTGTTTAAAAATTTATATATAGCATTTTGCGTTAAGTGTTCTTTTTCATTGTGTTAATTTAAAATGTTTATTTCACAAGTTTTCACTTTCTAAATTCATATTAAATGTTTTTAATATATACGTGTAACTTTTTTCAAAGTTAGAATTGTTTGTTTATGTAGAATTTATTTTCATCAAATTTATTTGATTCGAGTGTTTTTTGTATGAAAAAAGGTGTCGAAAATCAAATTAAAATCTCTTTTTTAATATGCTACGTTCATACAATGCTAATTTAAATTACTAAATAATGAAATTTTATTTTAAAAAAGTAGATGAAAATTTTACTTATATGAACTGATCCAGCTAACCTGGCTTCAGGTTGTTGAAAGTTTTATCAAAAATGTTTGGAAAATTGGACTTAGAAAAATTTGACGTATGACCTACATTTTAAGGACCTTAAAATTAAATCTAGGCAATAATTACGAGGCATTCAAGTAACAGCTCGATTAGTAAATAATGAACAGTAAACTGTTCTATGTATTTTGATTGTATTTTGGCGGGACTAAACAAAGAAAAAAGATATTTTCATATTTTTCATTAATTCGACAACGAAATTGACCTATTTGAAAATTTCGAGCACAATCAAACACCTCAAAAAACATGAAATCTAACACTGACTAGAAAAGTTCATATAACCTTAAAAATTTTATTCACATTTGTCATTTATACGCAAAAAAGAAGTTCATTTTTTTATCATGCATAACAGAAAAAAAAAGTAGAATGAAATGCGATCAGCATATCATTAAAGAATAAAAAATAAATCCTAAAACTTGAACTAAATATTATAAGAAAAAAAAATTCAAAATCGAATTCTCATTATAAAAAAAAAATTTTCCAGATGAGAATTTTCTCATAACAGACAAGGAAAAAAAGTATTTAGTTACACCTTAAATAATTGAAAAATTATTAATGTAAATTATTTATATTTACTTATAATAAATATTTTTAAAACTTACGTCATTCCTTATGTAGTATCAGCATATTCATGAAAATTTACATATATTGAAATATTTGCATTTATAGTACATGCATGTATTTATGTAGAGAGAAAATTTTAAGTGTTATATAAACTGTATGTTGCATAGAATGCTAATTATTATTATACATTGCATTATAACAGTAAATATGTTGTTTTAATAATGTGCTCTTATTATTTTCATTATTTATTTTATTTAATATCGTAATATTCCATTTTTAGATGTTTTATTGATGACCTACTAAATAAATAATTCTTAAAAATTTAGATAATATTCAAAAAAAAAAATTTTATTATTAATAAATTACAAATATGTCATTTATTTAAAATACTTTGAAATAATTTTTATCTTTTTTAACCTACACTTTTCTTTTGTATCTTTAAGCTTTATTTACTTCAAATATAAAAAAGTCTTTTTACAGTTTTTATTTTGTTATTCTCTTTTATTTTCCATTTTTCGAAAAACAAAAAAAGGATGCAATCTTTTTTTATGAAAAAGATGTTAGTTTTAAATTATCTTCTATTGTTTCATTTACTATTCTATTTTTACAAAATTAAATTTCACAAAATTTTTAATGTTTGTTATTAATTTTTGTGCTCTTTTATTAAGTTTTTTTCGCTACGTTTAAAATTAAACATAAATTTAATTTAATTTTTAAACTTAACTTCACAAAGTTGTAGCTCGTAATCAAAAAATATTGAACAACTGATGAATTACATAATATTTCTTTAGAGCTTTTGTTGAAATGCTCATTTGTTACGAATATAAATTATTATTAAATTTAATTTAATTCTTAAGAATATATTTAAATTAAATTCTTTGAATCCTTGAATTTATTTTTAGTCAAGATCTTTTTCAAGAAAATAATAATTTTTTTTACTTATTTTTATTTTTGTTATTTAATTAAATTTATAATTAGATTATTTTACTTTGTGACATCTTTTAGTGAAATTTAATTTGTATATATGAGGAGTTCCATTAGTTGGACTGGATGCTTTCGGAGGCCTGTTCAAAGTAGTTTTTGCACAAAGTTCAACTAGAAATAAACGTTTTCATTTTTGGCAGGCATTTTCGTGTTTTTAGTAATCTTTTTAAAATTAGGGCAAATCTTTTTTATACTGTCAGTCAAATACTTAAACAGTCTCTCTTCGAAGTGAATTAGAAAGGGACGTTAATTATTTGTAAAAAGTATCAATTTTGTAGCTCGATTCTCGAGCTAGTGTGGATCTTTAAGTCTGTAGAGCCTATAGAAAAGGTATAGGAGGTGCAAGCGCATTTTTATGACGTATTCCTTTTAAATTCAGACCTGAGTTCCGTAAGCCTATTTTGGACCCAATTTACAATTTGGCTGGTCGAAGTTTTATTTTGATAAGGTTTTTTTTTGACAAAACCTTTAAATTTTTGTTTTACCACGCTTTTTGAAAACTCCAAATAGTAAAAGTTGATTTAGTACAATATTTTCCCAATTGGAAGCTAGTGCAGATTAAATATTCCAAGATTTTATTCAAACTTTGGTTATTCTCATCTGGAATAACTCATATATTATTAAAATTCTTTTGACATACGTATAAACACATAAATTTACTTTTGAAATTTTCTACATCAAAGAAAATAATAAAATCAAAAGATTATAATGCATTCCCATAGTAACATTTTTTTTTTTAATTTTATTATTACGTTACAAAATATTTTATATAAAATTATTATAAATAAAATATATTATAATCTAAAAATAAATTGCTTTTAAAAGTTTAAATTTATTGTAATAGTATTATTAAAAAAAACTTGGTATATAAAATAGAATTATAAAAAGAAAATATGTAAAAAATATTAATAATTCTGGTTACTTACCTTTCAAAAAGGGATTTTTATTATTATGTAGAAAAAGAAGTTTTTTTTCAAAAATAGGGAAAATAAATTAAAAGCACTAACAGTGCGTATTTTCTATATAATGAAAAATGCGGTTATTTGGAATTTTTATAGGATTTAAAAATCTCTGAACAACAAAGCTCTATATTTAAAAAATTTTTTAATAACCAAGTAGATATTCCTAACTGTCTATATTTCTTAAATTGTTTATCAAAACCGCATAATTTTTCAAATATATTTTTTATTTGTACATTTTATACAGTACATAATTAAAAGCTATTAAATAGTTTTATAAGATAAAAAGAAAACAGATAAATTAATCAAATCATGGCACGCTTATTACTTTTTTTACATATTTGTTTTATTACATAAATTTATTGATTATTGATAATGCACAAAAAATTTGGTAAAAAATATATTGTAAATTTTAATATTAGTCTACTCAAATGGACGTTCGTAAAATTTAATAATATTATAATACAAAGTGTAATCTTCGTTAACATTTTCGATATATATAATGTACATTGCGTAACTACGTACTTCTGTACATGGAAAATACGTATATATAGCTGGATAAGCAATTATCAATAGTTATATGTATATGAAATGAAAATTGTGAATGACTTTTAATTGCCTGTTTGGTTTACATTTCTGGTTTAACATGTGATATTTACAATGAATAATAATCAATATCAAAAGTCTGTTCAAAATGTTATTATAATATGTATTTGTATAAATGACTTTGTTTAACTATACTTAACAACGTAAAACAATTTTTTTTTAGGGTTAGTTAAGAAGCTAAAAAATTAAATAATTAATGAAAATGAATCAAAAATTCTTTTCGTCTATTCGCTATTCTTTAGTGCAGGGGGCTGATTGTGTATCCTTGTTGTATCTTGTGATATGAGGGCATTTATCGTAGTCCGATGTAACTTATTCCTGAAAACAATAGACCGCGCATGCTCATAAGTCCTAAATGTTCGAAAAAATGTCCTTATATCACGCGATAAACATCGATACATTTACATAATCAGACCCCAGGGTCTAGATTCTGCATTTATATCATCTATAACATATCACGTGAAAAACAAAAAAAGTACTAACTTTTAATATAATATTGACTTTTATAACCAAACTGCATCGCGAAAATTACTACCATTTCTGAAATCATTTGTTTGCGCATGCGCAATACCACATACTAAGGATGGTACGGCTACTTATCACTGTGTTATGAATGCTGAATTAGGTCCCAAAAAGTCCTTTAATTGCTCGTTTAATTGTCAATGTTATAAGTGACAATGTTCTATGCTCGTTGGTTGTGTCATTACACAAACCGGTTACAAACTTTTTAAGCCCTAATCGACCCCCCCCCCCCCCCATCAATTTTTAAGCCTTCTGAGGTACTCCTCTCTACAAAAATTTTCCTGTGGTTAACATTAAAATTACATAAATTGCCTAGAGAGAACGTTACATATGACCTTTTCAAGTTTGGGGATCCCAAATGGGAGCCTTTAACTCCTTCAAAAGAGTTCAGGGCCCATGCTAGTTTTTGCATGAATTTTACAAGACAAGGCAATCTTGTAACACTTTCTTCGAAATTTGGGTTTAAGAAAGTGATAATTAAATTAAGTGACAATTATTGTTTTCCTTATATAATCCTAAAAAGGCATTTTACTTGCGAGAAAACTTTCATCCCAAATATGTGTTGAAAAAACACCCTGTTAACATAATTCTTATTTCCTTGTTTATTTCAAAAAATATAGGTTGTAGCCTATAAAAAAAATAGAAACATTTAAATATATAAACAAACAATTTAATTGGCTAATAAACCGAGTAATAAACTGTCGACACAAGACTGTCGGTCCTCATAAAGCCCGCCAATTTCAATAAAATAGAAATAACAGAAATTTTTCGCTAAGGTCCCATTTTAAGAAAATTAAATGATTAAATTTTCTCGTAAAATTTTTCTCACAAGTGAAATGATTTCTACATGCTATATAAAGGCGCGATATCAGCTAAGAGCTTAAGAATAATAAAACTCTGAGAAAATTTTCGGATCAGTTTACAGATATGCGAAATGTAGTAATTAAGGGAGTTGAAGCGTGGAGGAAAGAAGATATATTTTTTTTCGGACTTCTTTCTTCCTCTCACGAGTTTCGTATAAGAAATTCCAAAATGTTTTTGTTTATATTTCTGTAAATAAACTCCTAAGAGCTCTGAAATTTTTTCAGTGTGTTTTTATAATAATAAATTATATTTTAACCAAATATTATCAAAATCTGTTTTGTAAATTTTGTACAATACGTACTTATTTATATTACATACTTATTCACCGTAAGAGATTTTAAGAGCTCCAAACAAAAAATTTACAAAACAGATTTTGATAATATTTGGTTAAAATATAATTTATTATTATAAAAACACACTGAAAAAATTTCAGAGCTCTTAGGAGTTTATTTACAGAAATATAAACAAAAACATTTTGGAATTTCTTATACGAAACTCGTGAGAGGAAGAAAGAAGTCCGAAAAAAAATATATCTTCTTTCCTCCACGCTTCAACTCCCTTAAAAAAACGTTTAATATATAAATAAGCAAATTTACCACTCAAAATGAAACATGCGCCATATATCTATCTTCATATAACTGAAAGAGTGACAGTCTCGACGGATGGGAACATGCTTTTAGGGTGTCTTCTTTACTAGGTCGGCGAATCTGATATAATTAATAAGAATAATATTATGGTCAACAGTGTAGAGTAATACACTACTCATACGATGTATATAAAATTTAAAATGTACTCTATTACCGAAAAGTATTACTTTTATTTTCAATAAAGACTTTTTGAAATGAAAAATATGAATTTAAAGAAAAAATTAAATTGCCTATAAAATGTTCACAGGAATCTCTAAATCTTTTTTTCTAGGGTCTCTTTTATTGTCTATTTTAAATAAAAATTTTTGATTCTAAGATTTGACTGTTAACATTTTAAAAAATCATGCATACATTTAAATATTATCTGAAAAAATTAAAATTTTCTGTAAGTAACTAAATTTTTCAGTGCATTGAATTATGATTTTAGAACCAATTTTCATTTCTTCAAAATTTAACATAATCGTAAAAAATAAATTTTTTTGTCAATGACCAAAAACACCATTTCCTTTGCAATTCATGATTCTATCAGCTTTCTTTTTTCTTTTACTCCTTCTTATGACACCAAAAATCTTTAATGGTAGAGTTTTTAATCTATAATAAAAATTAAACTAGACGTATAAAACGCTTCTTATAAACTTAGTGATTATATTTTTTTTCTTATTAGCTAAATTTTTGTTTTAATAATTAATTATCTTTTTATACTTGACTATAATAAAACTTGATACAAAATTATTTTAAGCACATATTAAATTAATATCTATTTTATATTTAATATTAAATTATACAATAAAGCTCATAATCTGGCTTATAATATTTATAAAACTTGTTGAGGATCTTCAAAAAAAAATAATATTAATAAAAATAAAGACCTGCAAAATATTTTTAGAACTTTGTAACCACTTAATTTCGTTTTTTTTTTTCGAAAACTTTTTTAGCTACATTTAATAAATGAGTAACGATCAGTTTTGTGAAAAAAAAAAACAGTAATTTATTATGGTAATGAGCGATTTTATACAGCAGTGGTTAACTTGACCAAGTTATCAAATTATCTAAAATATCCAACAAGCAGTAAATTTTTTAGAGTAGCGTACCCCAAAAAGTTTTTGATTATTTGCTCTAAAGTAAGCAAATTAACTAAGATCGTATAGGATCACTGATTAATAGAATATCTAAATCCCAAATAATTCTATAACCAAAATTTTCAGAAAACCCATGAAACTAAAATTTCAATATTAATAATTATATTTCACATTCCTGATCAGTACAAATAAATTAAAAAAAAAAGCAAAATAAAAATTTAACCAACATAATAATATAGTTAGCATTAAACGTAATTATATATGCAAATGTACAAATTAAATGACGAGCAAATCAAGCTTATTTCTGAGAAACATTTGGTTTTCGTATTATATATATATATATATATATATATATACCACAATCACGAGCCTACGTTCATTAATGTTGACATTAATTAATTAGTCTATATTCACTGAATTTAATGACATAAATTTAAATTTATAAAAAATAAATACATTTTTAAATGTTTATCATATTTAATTAATTTTGATTATAATTATACCGTTATATATGTATTTCTTTATCACCAATGATAAACACACACATATAGAAAGTTTAATAAAGTTATAATATATAAATTACTATCATTTCAAGTTTTTTTTTTTCTATACAAACAAGATAAGTAAAAGAAGAAAAATATTTTCTAATAACATTTTTTTTTATCATAAATTACTAATTACTATTTATAGTTGAGTGTATATCTTGGTACATTTAATATTCCTATAACGTATATACTTTTTTATTCATCTTGATTATACGATCATTTTACTTCACAAGTAATTACAATAATTTTATACTTGATTGCTCATTTTTTTTTTCTACTTTTTTTATATGCAAATGTTTTTTGCTTTATTTTATGTTTTTATATGGGAAAATATTTCTAAATTTTGTTTATTGGGTATGATATTAAACTGATGGTTGTTGACTTAGGGTCAAAGTTAGGTTTTGAGGTTGCATGTGGTTGTATGACAGACAGCAGGCTAATGTCGAAATTTATATTTTGCCATGTGGAAATACTGAAAGAGATCCACTTGTCATTGAGTCTACCAAATTTTAAAAATACCTAAATATTTTTGTTGAGGCTGAGAAATATGAAATTGTTTTCTAAAAAGCTAGTTTTTTTTCTAAGTGCTCAATGGGACTTCAAATAATTTGGTCTTCTGTTTTTTATTCAGTTTTTTGATAAAGCCAGTAAATTTGTTACTTTTTGTTTAATGAAATGTAGCACTAACATGCAAAAATTTTTGCCCATATAAAAAAATCATAATTTTTTGTACTCTTAGTTTGCTTACACATAATGCATGTTTATAACTAAGATAGTTTTTTTTATGCATAAAGAAAAAGTTTTCTGCTTACTACACTTACACCCACATTTAAAATTTGCAAGATGTAAATTTATATATTATCTGTACATGTGTATTTATGTGTTTGTATATTTGTTCACGTTTATGTACCACTGGGAAATCAAATAGTAAATAAAAATATAAGTATATAAGAGGATATGTATACTAAAAATTTATTTATTGTAAATAAATACAAAAATATAAAAAAATTATTTGTTTAAAAAAGTTTCAATTAAATAAATATTATTTACTTTATGTACGTTTTTATCAGTTAGATATAAATTTTTTGTCGTTTAATATTTATAAAAAGAAAATATTTTTTTTTATTTTTTCTGTTGATTTTTGTAACTTTAAATGTGTTTACGTAACTCTTCTTGTGTATTAAAAATTTTATTTATATGTTTTTTATAAATTGGTTAAATTATTTTTGTTTATAGAGAATTTGATGAAAAAATTTGTGTTACGTATGTCAAAAATTGATTACTTATTTAAGTATTTAATGGGTTATATAGGAGTAAAATTTTAGCCTAAATAAATTATTTTAGGTCTTAATTTGTCTTTTTCACGGGAATTTTTGAAAAATATTAATTTTTTCAAAAAATTTATAATGCCTGAAAATTATTTTTTTTTTTAAACTTTTGATTTTCATAGCCAAAATTATCTGAAAAAAAGTGGGAGGAATATTTTTTGACCCCAAATAAACCCAATACCATAATAAATATAGTTTTTAATCGATAAAAATATCTAAACAGTTCGAAAAATTAATTTACAATTTGACCCAAAAAAATATCTCCTTCCCCCTTTCTAGCTTATTTTTGCTAATTTTGGCACTAAAATAATAATTGTGGGCAAAACAAAACTAATTTATAAATTCTAAACTTTAAAAAAAGCTATAAATTGAATCAAGATTATGAAATATTAAGTTAAATTTTAAAATTTGACCTTTCAATATTGTTCTGCATCGATTATCAATTTGTCTCTGCACATAACTTCTTCAACTTGACTCTGTGCATCTAATACTCCTCTGGAGTATTGTTATGCTTCAATTACAGTGTTTGAAAGTCATTTACAATAAATTATTTACTTTATAATATGTTATACGTAAATTAATTAATCTAAAAATTTATTTTAAGAAATATTACAATATTTACCTAAATTTCTAATTTAAATATAAATTAAATTTTACATTGTTAACATTATTATAACAAGTTATTGCAACAATTTAATTATTATACAAAATTTAACAAATGTTTTTGTACTTAAAAACTATTATATTATTATTATTATTATTATTATTATTATTACATTGTTGTTTTCTATTGTAAATTATTTATTAATTATAGATAATTAAATTTAAGTAAATTTTAATTTTAATTAAGAAAGTTCTTGCAAAATTAATAAATATTCAATGCATTGAATTTATTGAATTCTATTATTAAATAAATTAGTTAACAGGGACCCATCAAAGGCTAGAGATATCAGATTCAATACCTCAGGTATTAACATAGAACATGTTTATAGATAGGGTTATCCCGAGAATCCAAAAATCAAGGCGGTGGGGTCCAATGGGGACTTGGAATAATTTCGATTTTGGGACTTAAAATAATTCAGGATTAGGGACTTGTAATAATTCGGGTCAAGGGACTTAGAATAATTAGGGTTTTAGGATTTAGAATAATTTGAATCAGAATAATTTGAATCAGAATATTTTGAATCTTAACATCTAGTGAAGGTGATAATTTCAAATTATAAAAATAGTAAATTATATTGTAAAGTTGCGTGAAATTTATGCATTATACCCAGCCCTCGGCTGTGGTAAACATATATTCCATGCATTTCGGTTGTGTTTACACAAACCGGTTAAAAGTTTTTTTCTGACAACAATTCTAGAAATCTTGATAATATGACAAATAATTGTACCCTGTATTCGAAAACTTTGGCAACTGTTTAAAAGAACTGCCACGCTAATATTCATTCTACAAAACATAAATATGACATAAACAGAAGCTTATCAAAAGAGTTTTTACTTATATATAAAATTTTATAATTTAAAAAAAAATCTTTTAACTCAGTATTCAGTATATGGGTCAATATTTGTGAAGTGTATACAGTTTGGATTTTCAAGTCTCAGAATGTACTCCAAAGTATGTTTGGTCGAAATTATATATAAAAAATATAATTTTTCCCAATTTTTAGCTTTTTAGATCAAGTCCTCTATTTTTTACAGCGATTTTTGTTTTTTTCAATTTTTTGAAATTTTTAATTTTTGAGAAATTTATGTTCATTAATTTTTCTCGCAAACGCGCAATTTACAATAAAATTTTTTTTCCTTATAGTACCCCATAGGAAATTTCCCGTAGAATTCGATTCTGGGGTCCAAATTTTTTTTTGAACTGCGCATGCGCGAGAAAATCAACTTTCTTGCTTTGCCTTTTCTAGCTTATATGCCTCAGCTGCAGACAGCTCAATTTTCATCCTGTTGGTCTCAAATCGTATGTTTTTTCATATACTTTCAGCATATGAAATCATTTTTTTGGGTAAATTTATTTTAAAAGCACTAAAATTGAAAAATAGCAATTTTTTAAAAATCATTTTTCACAAATTTTGAATTTTCCGCCAAGTCACGTGACCAAATTAAAATCTGACTGAAAATTCGGATTTAGCGAAAAATTTTACATAAGCATACCAATTTTCGTCTTATTTAATTAAATAGTTTCTAAGATATCCCATTTTAAAGATAAAGATTAAAATTGACTTTTTTTAAAAAACCCTAAAAATGGGACTCTGACTTTAATTATCATATCTGTTAAACAAATAATTATAAAAAGACGAGTAAAAATTTTTTGGAAACTAAGGGCTTGTAAAAAATTTTTGAGGCCTATAGAACTCGTTTCTTTTAAAAATTAGAATTTTGTCAGCAATTTCAAAATTGGTCATTTTGGGGTAAGAATAGGCATTTGGTTTATTGACTATCGGCATGAGAGATTTAGCGATAAATAATTGCAGTGTGCGGTAACTGAATGGTGACACTTATACCAAAAAAATGAGACCAATTGGAATTATTTTGGTTAACTGGCAAGTTTGCAGCTTTGTATTAAAGATTACAAAAAAATTCTATTTGATAACATTGTGGTATTTTGTAGTTATTTAGTATTTTGCAATTTCTTTTATTTCTATAGCGTTACGGAAAGTTCCAAAACTTTTCCAAAAAGAGGGTCTTTTGTAAAATTTCTCGAGGAATCCGAAAATTTTGTCAAAATTTTCATTAGGTAACTAGAAAATTCGGAAAATTGAGAATAAGATAGAATAGCTACAAAATACGACAATGTTATAAAATAGGATTTTTTTCATAATCTTTAATACAAAGCTGCAAACTTGCCAGTTAACCAAAATAATTCCAATTGGTCTCATTTTTTTGGTATAAGTGTCACCATTCAGTTACCGCACACTGCAATTATTTGTCGCTAAATCTCTCATGCCGATAGTCAATAAACCAAATGCCTATTCTTACCCCAAAATGACCAATTTTGAAATTGCTGACAAAATTCTAATTTTTAAAAGAAACGAGTTCTATAGGCCTCAAAAATTTTTTACAAGCCCTTAGTTTCCAAAAAATTTTTACTCGTCTTTTTATAATTATTTGTTTAACAGATATGATAATTAAAGTCAGAGTCCCATTTTTAGGGTTTTTTAAAAAAAGTCAATTTTAATATTTATCTTTAAAATGGGATATCTTAGAAACTTTTTAATGAAATAAGACGAAAATTGGTATGCTTATGTAAAATTTTCCTCTGAATCCGAATTTTCAGTCAGATTTTCATTTGGTCACGTGACTTGGCGGAAAATTCAAAATTTGTGAAAAATGATTTTTTAAAAATCGCTATTTTTCAATTTTAGTGCTTTTAAATTAAATTTACCCAAAAAAATGATTTCATATGCTGAAAGTATATGAAAAAACCTACAATTTGAGACCAACAGGATGAAAATTGAGCTGTCTGCAGCTGAGGCATATAAGCTAGAAAAGACAAAGCAAGGAAGTTGATTTTCTCGCGCATGCGCAGTTCAAAAAAAAATTTGGACCCCAGAATCGAATTCTACGGGAAATTTGCTATGGCATACTATAAGGAAAAAAAATTTTATTGTAAAGTGCGCGTTTGCGAAAAAAATTAATGAACATCAATTTCTCAAAAATTAAAAATTTCAAAAAATTGAAAAAAACAAAAATCGCTGTAAAAAATAGAGGATTGGATCTAAAAAGCTAAAAATTGGGGAAAATTATTTTTTTTATATATACTTTCGACCAAACATACTTTGGAGTACATTTCGAGACCCACCCATGCAAAGTCATATACAGTTCACAAATATTGACCCATATATAATTAAATTAAATAAAACATTAAATTTTTAATGAAAATGTCATATTCATATTCATTCTTATAAAATTTTCTAAATGTATCTGTCATATTATATAAAATTTAAATATAGTAATTTTATGTTAGTAAGTACTTAAAGTTTTTAAGTTTTCCAAAAGAGATATGAGAAGTCACATAGTAGTAACTTTTGCATCAGTAAAGCGCAACATCTTAAATATATATATTTAATTAATAGTCTTATTATAAACAACATATTAAAAGTACTTAGTAAAATTTTCTTAACTTTTATTTCATTGAAATTCTAGATGCATAAACTGTTATTTTAACATTTTTAAAAATTTATGCAACATTTTATATTCATAAATGAGGGGTAACATTCTAACTGGGCCGCCTAAACTACACGGCCAGGCTGCTTTGCTTGAAATTTTTTTGTTGCTTGAATTTTCAAGCAAAGCAGCCTGGCCGTGTATTTTTTTTCTGAAAGTAGATTTAAAAATGAGTATTTTTAACCAGTTTTAGCTTTTTAGGTCAAATCCTTGATTTTTTGCAACCATTTTTGTATTTTTGGCCTAATTTGGTGAATTGGGCTAAATATTCATTTTACGGTAAATAGTACTTTTTTTGCCAAGGGGCGTGAAAAATTTAGTTTCGATCTACTAGGAAGTAAAATTATTTTCCTTTTGAGTTCTTATTTATAGTGCATGCACCAAAAAGTTTATAAATATAAAAGAAAAAAAAAATTTGACGACCAAATATTATAATAATAAACAAAAAATTACAGGTTTTATTGATAAAAATTACGACTTTGTTTATCTAAAGTTTAACATGCTTCTTGAATATAATAATTAATGTGAATATATACGATTTAAAATTTCTGATGCTTATAATTATGTAATATGAAAAGTTTAATTCTAAAACAAATAATGCAGTATAATTTAAAATAAGTAAAATATGTAATGTTTAAATGTTAAATTACAATTTTAATTTTATTCCAAAAATTTTTAATTTACTTTTTAGAATTTAATAAAAATTTCGTTGAAACTTTATTAAAGACTATTAAGGTTCGAAGTTATTAACTGTAACCAAATTACTTTTACTTTTTAATTATATGTACAAAAACTGTATTTTGAACAGAATATAGTTTGAAACTTTTTTTGAAATATCATTAAAATTTTTTACTTTGATATTATTTTACTTTATGGTGTAAACAAAAATGAAACGTATATTTGCAATTAAAGAGAAAAAGTTTTCTGAAAATATTCTAAAATTGTTTGACAAAATGTATCCTGTAATTTGAAGATTTAAATTTTTAAAATTTACTGATTTTAAAAGTGGAACCTAAGAACTTTTTCATTATTTTGAATGTTTACAAATCAAGATTTTTAAAATACTATCAGTTTAGAAATCTTTTTCGAAATATTACATATTTTCAACTAATGTAATAATTGTTCAAATAGTTCAGATAGGATTTGATCGGATTCAGTTTTTTTTGCCCGAAATATTTTGTAAAACGACTTCAAGTACAAAGTGAATCAAAAAAATCTCAGACTTAATATCTGAAATAACCAAAAAGACCTAAATTTTTGGGATAGGTGCCTGATTTTTCGGATAACCGCACACCCCTAGTCAAAAATTTAAGTCAGTACAATATTTTACGAATAAAAATAGCTTAAAGTCCATAAAAATTTGCATTTTAACCCAAGTTCTAATATACATACAACCTGTGCCAAAGCCACAAGTAAGTATGTCGAGAGATCCCAAAGGCTAGTTAAGTATGTATACGTACTCAAACTACTATATATCTTAATTAACGTATTTGGTACTTAATACCATTGTTAAATTTATACCTTTAGGACAATTCAAATAAAATTCTTCTTTATTTTTTTACTCTTTTGAAAAAATTTAATATTCTAAAAAAAAAATTTTTTCATTATTTTCATTGTTCTAAAAATTCATAATGAACCAAGATATTTAAGTATCTAATTACACAAAGGAAGAATTATTGAGTAAATGATATATGTAAAATTTTTTTTTTTATATTTCATAATAATAATAATAACGTTAAAAAGACATATATCATAAGATTATTCTACTTTTCTTTTATTAAAGCTTCTAATAAAGCACTATAATATTGGATTACGTGTTTAAAAGAGTCGAGTTTTTATAATAAAAAGCAAAAATAAAAAAAATTTGATGAGCTTTTGTACTTAAAATTTTTTTTAATATTATTAAATAATAATACGATGTAAATAATTAAAAAAATTTTTTAATAAAATTTATACATGCTAGAAAATACTTAAATGTAAAAAGTCAGTTTTAAGTAATAATACTTAAGTTTAAATTATGTAATAACAACATTTATTAATGTTTTGTAAATTAAAAAAAATATATAAATGGGTTACTTAGTTAGATATTCGTTTAATATTTTTTAAAGTTTATTACTTATTTTTAAGTATTTTATTTTTTTTAATTGTATATTAACCCAGAAGTTATTTTAGAAAAATTTGAGAATAAATTTTGTACCAATAAAATATATTCATAATGTATGAGACTAAAATGTGTAAAATTATTTTATAAAATTTCATAGGCAAGGTACCAGCATACGTCAAAATTTATATATCAACCTTTGTTGGTCACTAAAAACAATTTTATTTATTACATGCTTAAAGTACAACTTAAAAACTTTTTTGCTCTTAAACAAACAATTGAAATAGTGGTCAGTCTAATATACAATAACATAAAGCACATATATTTTAAAGTGAGTAACGTGATACTATTTAGTGCACTTGTATTGCTTTATTAGCAAAATTTTCCATTTACATATTTATGTTGGTTGGTTTATGTATATTTACGAGTATATAATATATATCTAAAGATCTCAAGGGTTGCTTTTAGAGAACGGCCAATTCGAAATTGCATGTATATGAAGAAATCTAATAATTTATACCTTCCAAAAATTCTAAGTTTTGGTTAATTTAAAAATTGATGGCATTTTTTCTTGAAAGTGAATTTTTAAGTTTTTTTAGATCATATTAGACCAAAGGTCCATAAAAAAATCAGAATTTTTACTATCCACCTAGTTTCCAAGGTCTTTTTTAATTCGAGGGCCAATGAATTATATTTAATAAATTTCATTTTTCAAGAAAAATTGATGTTTTTACACCTCAATTATTTGCAAGTTATTTTAAGCTTCAATAGAGCCACTGTTCCAAATTCTATTTGAAAAAGAAAAATGTAATTCTTTAATTTATCTAAAAAAACAGACAAAAAAAAACATGAAACCTGAGTCTTCGATTTTTAAATCCAAAAATTCTCTTATCATAAAAGGTACAAATAAATGGAATTCCTCATATACATTTATAGTAGTTATTCGCGAAAAATATTAGCTAGGATATGGGTCGAGATAAGGGTATGATTGCTCGCAGATTTGCTTGTTCCGTTCTGCACGTATTTATAGTTTTAAAGAATTGATAAACATGTGTGCGTGTACTAAAACTACCTGTATATAGTTTATATACTGGTTTCTAGATACCAAATTCATGATAATAAAAATAATTATTATTATTAATAATCTTGAATATATAAATTGAAAGGCTATTTCATGGAAATTTATGTTTGTACATTAATTTTATTATACTAGTTATTTGTTGCATATCTCGTTGCGTTTTAAACAAAAGAAAATTGATTTTTTATTTATTTAAAATTATTATTTTATGAAGTGCATAAAATATAGCCACAGGTATTTTTAAATGATTTTTTTAGAACTATTCGTTATGGTACACTGTAAAAAGTAACTTTCTTAGATTTACAAAAAAAAAAAGAATTTTTTCAAATTAGCGAATTTTCAAAAAATTTTGTAAATATTCGATAAAAATCGTAAACTTACTAAATTTAGTACATTATCGAAAAATTCGAGAATTATTGATTTTTTTTGTGATTTTATGAAAAAAGTTGTAAATTCACAACTATTTTTCGGAAATTTACAACTATTTTTTGTCAATTTTCGAGAAAAAAATTGTAAATTATCAATTTTTCTTGCGAATTCACAAAAAAAAATCGAGAATACTCAAATTTTTTGTTAATATACTGAATTTAGTAAATATACGATTTATTTCGAATATTTACAAATTTTTTCGAAAATTTACTAATTTTTCGAAAATGTTCTAATTTCTTGTTAATATAAGAAAGTTACCTTTTACAGTGTAGCAAAAAATAGCAATTAAAATAAATCATACTCCAAAAGCATTGATGGAAGATGGAATTGATGGAAAGTTAGCATTAAAGATAGCGGATCGAGAAAATGAACTTTACAAGGGAGTTTTGTAGGGCATGAAACATGAATATTCAGTGGAAAATATTCAATTTTTCAACCCTACATATTTTCCGATTTTCCATGATGACGGACTGAAAAAATTTATAAATATGAACTTTTAACTTTACAAGAGGATTTTTTAGGGCAAATATGAGTTTGCGGTGGAAAATATTCAATTTTGAAATCCCAAATATTTTCCAATTTTCTAGAATGGTATTTTTTGTGAAATATTTTTAATTTCTGTCAAGAAGATTTTCTATTTGTCTCAAAAAGAAATTATATAATTCGGTTTTTCCAAGTTTTATTTGTAAATTTAAAATTTAGATCAGGTCTTATAAAATTGTCTGAAAAATAAAATTTGATAAAATAAGATTTGGGGCATTCTTTATTTTATGCACAAGGGCCGTTTAAAATTTTCTGCGACAGTATTGAGACTTTCGTGGTTACGAACTTTCATGGCTACTGTACAGAAAAATATTATTTCTTACTGAACATAAGTTTAAAATAGAGAAGTAAGTTTCTGCGCGATGCGCAGTTGAATCTAGTTTTTTAAATTTAAATTTAATTTTTAATTTAATTAAGCTCATAAAAAAATACTGTCAATTTATTTAATAAAATGCTAACAAAATATTAAACAATATAATCTAATTTTTGTTATCAAAAGTCTATCGCTTTTAAGTTCATAAATTAAATTAAACAAAAATAAATAGAAATAAAAATTTCAATAATATACTGACTTAAAATTTGAAAACTAATTTTTTTACTTATAAACCTCGTTTTTATATTTTTTATGAACTTAAAAAAAAGGTGGTTATTTTACACTTGCTATGGACTTACAGGAGCAGAAATCATGAATTTATGAAAGAAAGCAAAAAAAATTGATAAAAAAATTTTACACAGGGCAACTCCACTTAAATTTATATTTTTAATTGACCTATTTTATAAAAATTACGAATAAAAATTTTTTAATTTAATGCAATATCACTAAATATTATAAAAGAGCTTTAAAAAAAAAAAAAAAAAATTTTCTTTTTTTAGAATAATAACTAAATAATTTATATATATCTTCATTAAAATATGAATTTATTTAAATCTTTAATTAAGAAAATATATATTCATCAAAATAATTCTAAATAATAATAATAATAAAGCATATTACACATTAAAATCTACATTCCAGTCATTAAGTTAATTCATTTCTGCATAAGTTAGCCATAAATGAGAATAATGGCTGACTAAATGCATTCTATAATAATATCCAAAAACCGGTATTAGGCTTAAAGTCACACACAACCATCTATACATACATACATATATATAAAACGTATTTACTCTGACCAGAGTAAGCTCACATATATATGTAGTTACATTCATGCATGCAAAGCTACTAGATATGCGAGAAAGGTTTATATTATAGAGAGAAGAGAGAATCCTCCGGAAGTGAACCTGCTGTTCTAAATCGCTAACTAAAATACGTGTATATTATACAAGTTTACGTAAATTTATATATATGTGAGTATTCATGTAAGAGAGAAACGAAAAGTCACCTATACGAGAGGTTTGGCTCACCGCCAATCCCTAGAGAGAATCTACTACAACTATATATAGTTTATAACATCCAAAAAGATCCTTAATACTCTGCTTTTGGTAATACTTGCTTTTCCAATATACTAAAAGCTGACCAATGTGTCACTTACCTTTATTTTACACTTTTTTTTAAAAAAGTATTAAAGTTCTATGAAAAATAAAAGTAGCTTTTATTCTTTGGTGGCTTATATAGAAAAGAACTTTTTTTAAGTCTTTTTTTTTCTTTTAATAAATCCTTTACTTTTTATCAATTAAAATAGACAGACTATTTTTTTTATTCTTTTTTAGTACTTGCTGTAGCATATATACCTATTGGGAATCATTGTACCGTACAATTGGGTTAAAATTTTCATTTAGGGAATAATGTCAAGAACATTGTCCACAAAATCCTTTGTGAATAGTAAATTATTCCATTTATCTGATCCATTTAAAAGTACTTTATTAATTAAGGCAGTTTTTACTTTTCTAAATCAATATTAAATTTTTTTAAATTAATTGAACTCTTCTTTATATTTAAATATGGCTAAATTTCTTTGGTGTCTATATTTCCGCTCTAGTTTTTCCAATAAAGTCTCAATTGATTCTTTGAGAAATCTCCGAGTCCGAAATTTCAAGGAATGATTTTTTTAAAGCCATTTCTAGATTTATTTCCTAGATAAGATCCCAAAAATCCCCATGAAAGAGGTTTTGAAAACCTTCATTGCCTATCAATCATAAAAGAATCCTATTAAATTTAGATTTAAAATTTCCTTACCCTAATTTTTTCAGCAGTTGACAGAAATTCTAACAACAATAAAATCAATTTTCAATACAACTACCAACCTATAATAAATATATCAACCCCTATAATATAACTACTTGTTTACTACAATTTCAGGAATATTTGTTTGAGGTTAATTTACAAATACGTATATATTTAAAGTTGTTATGTATATATGAAGTAGGTAATATAACCTTATTTTCTTGTACATTATAATATATAGCAAGATATAGAATTTACCAAGAGTTAATATCATCTGAAACTGTTAAAGTATATGTATATAGCAAGTACATAGTTTCTCTCTCATCATTGATATTAAGAGAGATGATATATAACTGCCTTAAGCAAATTTAAACTATACGTTAATGGATATTGGTTTTATAATAACTAATAATATAAGAGTATATAAATGTCTATATCACCTTTTTACATAACTGGTCTTATTAATTTGACCTCGGTTTATAAATTAACTTGTATATAATATTTATTTGATATGGATCATTGAGATTCTAGATAGATAAATATATATAGATAATTAAGTTGTTAAACAGTTTATAGAATATATCATTAATATAAAATTATGACACATATACCTTCTTACTGTTAAATATAATTTATAAAAATAAAGTTTTTTAATTTATGCATTAAGTTAGAAGTTATATAAAAAACCGTATTGGAATTAATGTCATTTATTGCCTTTCCAAGATCTTACCAGGCTATTTATAGAAGTTTTTGGATGGAATAAAATGACAATTTTATAGACCTTGCAAGTTTGTAACCTTTCTCAAACTTCTGTTTAAAAAATCATTAACCTCTCTTTAATAGTATTATTCCTCTTATATAACCATTGGAAGTTACTTCACTGCGATAAAAAATTTTCTCGCAAGTGAAATGAATTTTGAAGAGTATATAAGTACCATTATCGTATATGAATATCAATTACCTATTTGATTATTTACTATTGTCATACGAGTTTAATTTTAATTGTCCTAGTAACATTTATATTTTAATTAATTTTTATTTTCAGTTTTTAGTTCTGCTACGAGTGATTCTTCTAAAGCTGACATAATATTGTTTAGTTTCTTACCAACTACCTATTGCATATATTATAATTAATTATACAGCGTTTCTCAAAAGAAAATATAGTTAAATCTTTAAGACATGTTCTTTATATAGATTTTTTTGTTCATTTCATTTGCGAGAATACATAAAATCAAAGTCGTTAGTCAATATTGTAAATCAATAGAAAAATAAAACTAAAACTTTAATATTTCTAAAAACATGTTGAAAAAATACTCATGTTAAATTGAAACAACCAAACACAAAAAAAAACAATTTAAAAATTAGAAATAATGCCATAGGCTAATATATTCGAATAAATAAAACTTAATTAAATTTAACTTTATAAATAGAATTTCATCTATGCAAATAGTATATAAAAGAGCTGACGTTTTTGGTTTATCTAACTTTCATGTAAAAGTCGAAATTATTCTCTGAAAACGTCATAGTGTCAAGAGCATTTTCTAAATACTTGTAGATTTGTTAGACCAATTTTGTGCAACCACTGCAAACCTTCAATTAATTTATACAAAAATATATTCTTCTAATTATATTATAATTTATAACTTAATAAATAATTTATTTTCATATTTATTTAATAATAAAATTAATTTTTTTATTATTTTTTATGTTACAGGTGAGTTGTAAAGGATTAATTATTATTGTAAGTAGTTTAGATGTTTTATTAAAATATCTTTTAAATAATTATAATTTATTTATATTAATATTCAGTAAATTTTAATACAAAATGTATTAACATATTTATTAAAATAATTTAATAATTTAATATTCATATATAACAAAATTGGATGGTTTTAATATTATATTTTCATGAATTTATAATTATTTTATTCAAAAAGATTGATAAAAAAATATAATAAAATTTTTAACTGTAAAATATTATAAATAATGATGTATAAAATGCATAAAATGAATTTTAATATATAAACAGCAAACAAATTTATTTACAAATTTTAATAAATTTTATAATTTTGATATATTTTTCATTGTAACAAAAATTATCTATTTAATTCACTTTTCATGTTTTTATTATAGTAAATAATTACTTGTACTACAAAATATAAATATATGCCTACTTTTTTTGGGATCCGAAATTTAATGGATAAAATGTAATTTGATTCATTTACTGTGTATCCTGTTGTGTAAATAATATAATCGATATTTTTATATGAGGCATTTCGTGTTATTTAAAAATTTAAGAATTACCTGTGTATAGGCCAGCCGTGGCCGAGTGGATTAAGGCGCGCGACCTATAGTGTATATACTATATTATAAGTATATTCATGTGGGTCGTGGGTTCGAATCCCACTCGATGACTTTCAGTTTTTATTTTTCAATTAATTTAAAAATTAATTTTCAAGTAAAAACTTTTAAGTTATATTGCGACTTATGGCCCAGGAACTTGTTTCCAGCATAGTATTTAAAAGAAAAATCGAATACTATGAAGAAAACAAGGCTTCGCGCTATGCTAACAGAGGTTTTCTGCAGTTTCCTCTGAGCCAGACGAATGTCAGCATAGTTCCCATAAGATCTGAAGACGGCTGCGGACGCATTTATCCCCTCATTAAAATAGAAATAAGCTCGCAACCATTAATCGCGTAACTACTTCCTCCTGCAAAAACCCATATTAAAATAGATTAAAAAAAACAGTTTTCTGAAAGGAACGATCGGTATATTGTAACATAGACGATATACCGGCTTCCCTAAGAAATAAAAACATTAAAACAGTGCAGAAGGTTGTGGATGCATGGTGTGGTTGTTGTGAGTCTCTGCAAGACAATCCAAAAAGGGATTAAAGTGCGGAGGATAAACAATAATAAAAAAAAAAAAAAAAAAAAAAAAAAAAATTACCTGTGTATTACGGCTGGCGTTAGGCAGCTATGGGGTCAAAGATTGAATTCATAGGTGCTAATGCAATTAATTGCTATACTAGAGAGTGATAAAATTTGAGATATAATTTTTGGGATTTTATTCTTTTTAAAGAAAATATCAATTAACGTGGGTTGGCCCATGTATATTTATAATTTAATAAGTAAACAGCGAAGTAACAATAATAAATAATAAAATAATAACATGAAAATTCAATAATTAAATAAAACTAAAACCTTAAAATTAATTAGCTAGGAGGTAAAATAGTCAGTACCTTCCAGGTCAATCTTTCCCAACTTATTCCAAGGTTTACAATAGAGCTTTCACTCAAACTGATACCAGGTTGGACTGAAGGGCAGCAAAAATTATATAGCCCAAAATATTTTTTTCCTAAAGTACTACTAAAAATAGGTCCTAGTTTGCATTTTTTATATATATCCTATCTGTAAACCAGTGACCTATATAAATTTTGAGAAGTCAATCTAGCAGATTCACTAATTCCCTCTTTTAGCCTAATTAAAAAAAAAAATTAAAATTACGTAAAAACAAAAAAAATAAAATTATGGGATCAGAAAAAGAGGCGCCAATTTTTCGTTAGAAAGTAACATCGTTATATTTATATAGTATACTTATCACCTTAAAAGGTTATACTTACATAAAATAAAAGTACATAATATAAGAGAGAAGGTTTTAATAAAAAACATGAGTAGGTGTAATCTGGTATAATTAAGTTTTTTAAATTACTGTGCATGTGATGCGTAACTTATTCATAATTACATTTTATATACTAATATAAAATGAAAAAGGAATTAAGGATAAAAAAAAAACAAAGGATAAATATAAAATTTTTATTATTAAACGTTAATTTAAAAAATATTTTTTGAAAATATTATGAATCATCGGTTTTTTTTTATATCCTGTTGCATATTTTTTCATTTTATCTTGCCTGTTGATATATCTTTCATTTATCTTTTTTATTTTGATAGTCTAAAATTCTCTTGAAAGTACTTTGTCTTTATTTCACTTCGTTTTTCTAAAAATATATAGTACTACTTGAAATTTTAAAGAAAAAAAATCACTTTTTTTATTCCTTGGAGATTATTTTTTATAATTTCTCAATTTTTTTTTATTTATACCCTCTTTTTTTGCTTATATTTGTGGACATGACGATCAGTTGAAGGAGAATTATCACTCCAAATAATTTAGAAATTAAACATATCCAAATTCCTATTATTTTGTCAATTTTGTCTCTAAAGGCATACTTTCAAATAGAAAATAATTTGCTTAACTTTGAAAGACTGCAGCGATAAAATTCCTAGAAAAATAAAAAAAAAAAGTTTATTTAAAAAATGAAAATTCAAATTTAAAAATAATTTGCTTAATCGTATCAACTTCAACGACAGCTGTAGCAATAAAATTCCTAGAAAAATAAAAAAAAAATTTATTTAAAAAATGAAAATTCAAATTTTTTTTTTGTTCATTTCAAAAAAAAAAAAGTGAACAGATAAGAATTAAATTTAATTTTAAAAAAATCCAATATTTTTTAAAATAAAATATGTACCAACAGTTTTTTTTATTCTTTATTCAGATTAAATTTTTAATATGATTTTTTATAATTTTAATATATAAAGCTAACTCGCATGAATAGATTAAATTTTGGTGCTCTTTTATAAATCAGATTTTTTTCTATATATAAATTTTTCATATTATGTAATATTTGATGTAAATTTTTAAATTTAAGCATATTATAATAAAATAATGTATATTTTTATAAAAATATTGAATTATGATAAGAAATTTAAAAAGTGTGTACACATTAGCCTGGCAGTTATTTAAAAAGTTGCTTGGGTTTCGGTTTACTATCAGTTGAAATACAATTTTCCAAAAAAAAAAGATTACCAAAATTTAATCATTTCTAAGTAATGCACATGAAAATAACTTTGTTTTTGATTATGTGATCGAAAAATAGTTCTAAAAAAATGGTACAAATTTCCCCAGGTAATCAAAAATCCAAAAAATTTTTTTAAATAAATGACAGACTAATATTTATATAAATATAAATATGATAATAGTTAGTTTATATGCAAAAACATTGTATAAAAAATATAAAAGCTTATGATGTATAGAATGATGAACAACTGTTTAACTTTTTTATGTATACAATGATATAAATAACCTATATATAAGCATATTATTTTCAATATACCTATTATGGGAAATATCTATATGAGCTTGTTTTTTAATTTATATTCTATTTTTTAAGATATTTGAACCTGGACAAATGGTAATTGGGACAGTTTTTGTTTAAAATATTGGTATTTTTTTTATTTTAAAGTGCAAAATTCCTAATCATTCAAGTACTGGTATCTTTTTTTTATTACTGGTAAAAGTATTGGTGCCTTATTAATTTTAAAATTTTTTTGATCAGTAATTATTTTAATGTGCAGTTGATACTTTTTTAATATTTAAAAAAATGTAACCTTAACTTCTGATTAAAATCTAGCTTAATAATGAAACTTCTCTAAATTAAAAACATGAATTTTTTAAATTCTTATTTCTTTTACGTCTGGTATAGATTCAATAGTTGAATAAATGAAAAATCGAATTTTTCAGAGCGAAGATGTTTTGTAAACATTGTTTCCAACGTTTTTATAAGATTCCTTTTCAAGGGATTTTGCATACATACATATGATAATTGAATTAGAAATACATTATATATTTTTTGAAAACATGATTTTTTTAAAGAAAATTTTACCTAATTTATTATTTGTATTCAATTTTGGAATTTCTATTTCTATTAGCTGAAGTCTAATTGATTACTTTTTTTGCATTCATAAAATTTGATGCACGAAATCTAATGTTAGAGATTAAAGAATGTATGAAAATTTTAAAAAGTTTTTTCAAATGTATGTGAGATTCATAGCTCGAATATACACTCAAATTTCAATAACTTACTTTATGCAATTCGCTAATTAATTAAAAACATACTGGTATTACTTACCAATTTTTTTTTACAGGGAAAAATAGTATTTCTATCAATTTTTTTTTCAAAAACAATTAGTAAATGTTTTTGATTTTAAAATGCAATAGTTTGTTTTAACCTCATCTTTTAATGGACGTAAATTACAGAGCCCACCAGCTATAAAGAAAATATTTGTGCACATTTGTCAGTGAATTGATGTACAAACAGTAGTTATAGAAAAGAAATTTTTTATTTAATTTTCTTAATATTTAAGCCTCTTTGGATTAGAAGATACAAATTGAAATAGTTATTAGTGGAGTAATCTAGCACTACACTGTAAAAAGTAACTTTCTTAGATTTACAAAAAAAATAGAATATTTTCGAAAAATTAACGAATTTTCAAAAAAAATTGTAAATATTCGATAAAAATTGTAAATTTACTAAATTTAGTACATTATCGAAATATTCGAGAATTCTCGATTTTTTGTTAATATACTAAATTTAGTACATTTACGATTTTTTTCAAAAATTTACTAATTTTTCGAAAATGTTCTAATTTTTTTGTTAACATAAGAAAGTTACTTTTTACAGTGCATGTACTTAATTTATTTGGAAAGTGATTAATCTAAAAATAATGTGTTCACCCTCATTGTCTAGACAATCAAGAACTTTACTATCATTAATGAAACTGCTCAAACCCTAGAAAAAAAATTAAAAAACACGTTCATATAGAATAAGTTGAAAAACATTAAAAAAAGTACATTATTTAGATTTTTTGATAGAAATGAGAGTATTGGGAAATATAAAAGTTGATGTGTATTGACATACTTTTAAATTTATTCATAAAATACTATATTTTCTATTTATTTATGATTTTATGCACATAATAAATAAAATTCATACACAGAAATATATTTAAACATTAAATGTTAATTGTCAAAAGTTCATTTATATGTTTTTACAACAGATTACTAAAATCTCTATAAAAAATTTTTTTTAGTATAATTTAGCTTTGTACATAAATTCACCAGTTTCAGGTCGAATTTACCCAATTTTTTAAATATTTAAAAATAGACAATTTTAGAATAAAAAATTTATTCATATAATACAAAACATAGGTGAACAATAACCATAAATATTTCAAGTCAATTTTATATAGACAGAACTTGAATTGTCGAAGATCGATGGACCAATTCTCTAACATGAGATTGACTGGTTTTGTTAACCTACAAAGTAAAAAAAAAAGTATAAGATCTTTTTCATTTTTTTTTATGCTATTTATCTTATATATATATTCGATGTCTGACATTTTCTTGTGTACTTATTTCATACAATTTTTTTCCTTTCTCAAGAAATTTAAAAATTTCTTCAATACGTATATGTTTTTTATTGATATGAGTGTTGAGTTATCGACAGTTCCTTTTTTTTATTATTATTATATATATATTTTTTTTTGTGTGTGAATAAAATACACATATTGTACAAGTGTAATAGCTTTTTTTTTTTTTATTTATTTTTTAAAAAATATATAAGAAAAATATTGTCAGTCTCAGGAAGAAAGTATAAGAAAGAAATCTTGAGGTGTCGTTTTTATAAATATATATCACTCTTTCAATACTATTTTTTTTTTTTCATATGTATTTATCATCATTGAAAAAGTATTATATTTTTTTTAGATATATTTTTAATAATAAAAAATATTAAATTGCATTGTTGGAAAATTTTATGTTTTTTTGATTTTTTATATTATTTAATCAAAAAAATATGAATTTTTCATAAAAGTGTCTTTTTTCTACGAAAAAAAAATTTATGTTTTTTTGTTAATGTTTGTTTTTAGTTTCAAAATCAATATTTTAAAAAAATAAATGTTATTTTTAAATTATTACTTTTGTTCAATTTGGAAATTGATCCTGCAGTTGGACTGCATAAGGTTTAGAGCAATAATTGATAGTAATTTATCTTGTAGTGGACAAAATATATCCTCCTTATACATTTTTTAAAAAATTAAAATAGCACCCTATTTTATAATATTATTATTATTTAAAAACCTTAATGAAACTCAGCCTATTCAAGATTTGGCCTCCAGTATTTTTTGGGTCTTAAACATCAAAATATTTCAAAACACTCTTAAATTAGTAATAAATACTCAGAAATTTGAGATCAACCTTAAAAAGGGGTGTATTTTTCTAATTTAAGGATGTTAGACAAATTTCGCACGAGTAAAAGCTCGTTTTTCGGAACTTTGGTTACCAAAAATTTGATAATATACTTTTCGTATAAATTTATGACTGTCATAGAAAATTCATAATTTTATTAGTAAATTTAATTAACTTTTTTAAAATTTACTTAATTTCAATTACACTATTTTTAATAAATAACTTTAATTTTCATAAAAAAAACTAATCCTAAATCTTAGTTATCATTGCTCCACTCATTCAACAGATTCATATTACCATAAAATTCATATAAAATGTATCAAAATTTAACCAATTTAATTAAATAAAATTTTTAATTCAAAATTTAATAAAACTTTTTTTGTACGTGGTCTCAAAAATAAAAAACTATAAAATTTACTTTTTATAATATTAATAGCATTAAAATAAAATTTAATAGAAATTATACAAGTCCTTCGAGACATAATTTAAAGCTCGATTTAAAGTACGATATTATTATATACCATTTTGAGTTTAATTAAATTTGTTAATCCTCATATAATATTATAGTAAATTATAGCCTTTATATTATTACATGAAAATCATAAATCCAAATATTAATTAAACATATAACATATAGACATAGTCTACTATATATAGAAATTAAACCAAACAGATGATGTTAGGATAATCCATTTTTAAATTTTTATTGTCAAATAAGAAATAATATAATGAGAAAATTTAATAAAACCCATTTTTTGAATTATTTTCATTTTGATTTTTAATAAAACTAACTAAATTAAAGTACAAAAGATTTGTGATTAAATGAGCTCTAATTTTAGTCACCTTATATTTTTAGTAATTGGCACCTAATTTCACCTGATGATAACTACCAGTCTAATATACCTACAATTCATCAATCATATAAAATATAAAATTTTTAATAATTCATCATATTTAATTTTTGATTAGTTCATAATGTATTATTAATGTAATTTTTAAAAAACTTTAACACAAAAAGCATATTATAAACATAATAAAATTTATATTAACTTTATAATGTTTAATAGAATTATTATTTTTTTGAGTGTTTTAATCCATTTATTATTATAGATTATTTTATATGTCTAAGTAACTTTAATGTAATTTAATTTTTTTCTTTTTTAATCTGTAATATTATTAATAAAATAATATAAAACATTACGTACTGATGAAAGTTACACAAAAGTTTAATATGAATTTTAATTTTGTTTTAAACAAAAAATTGAGTTATTGGTTGTTTAATTTTCTGAAGTTATATATATTTTGTTTTAAATGTTCATTACAAAATTGAGCATCTTTAGTTTTAATAAATATTAGGATGCTACATTAAATATCTAGATAAAGTAATGTCTTATTTACGTGCAGGCTCTTTTAGAATTTGATACATTATAATTTGAAGTATACAATCTGTTTTAAAATTAGGATATATCTATTTTAAATATTAGGGTTGTTTGATGAATTATAATCGAGCAACCCTTTCTCAAGCCAACCACCTCCATTTGTCCAAAAATAAAACCAACTTAAAAGGACTTTTCTCTCAAATTGAGGAGAAAAGGATCTAGAGTTTTTTCTCTTTGGCCTTTTCAACTCTGTAAATCTTAAGTTCCAATTCTAGCACTGAGAGACGATTTATATGGTAAATAAGACCCAGCTTTTTACATACACTGTAAAAAGTAACTTCCTTATATTAACAAAAAAATTAGAAAATTTTCGAAAAATTAGTAAATTTTCAAAAAAATTTGTAAATATTCGAAAAAAATCGTAAATTTACTAAATTTCGTATATTATCGAAAAATTCGAGAATTCTCGATTTTTTTTTGTGCATTTACGAAAAAAGTTGCAAATTCACAATTATTTTTCGTAAATTTACGACTATTTTTTGTAAATTTTCGAAAAAAAATTGTAAATTATCAATTTTTCTTATGAATTCACAAAAAAAATCAAGAATTCTCGAATTTTTCGATAATATACTAAATTTAGTAAATTTACGATTTTTTTCGAATATTTACAATTTTTTTTGAAAATTTACTAATTTTTCGAAAATTTTCTAATTTTTTTGTTAATATCAGGAAGTTACTTTTAACAGTGTATGAATCTAAATTTATGTATTTCGAAGCCTGAGTCAAACATTTTCCAGTTTCAAAATTTAATTTATTATATACAATACAAAGCTAATATTTTATTTTATTATAAGTAAATTAACAATTGTTTAACTTGAAATGTCCAAATAAATTTAAATATATGCAATTTAAAAAAAAACTTAAAAAGAATATAAAAATAATATATAAAAATTTTAAATTTTAAACTGTCAGTTATAGCAATAAATATTAGTAAAATACCTCGCAAATTGAACAATAATTTCATTTAGTTAACTACAAAAAAATGTTGATAGATTACTTTTTTTTCAAAAATAAGGTGCTATAAATTTACGTTCAAGCTTTAAGAAATACATAATTCAAAAAAAAAAAAATCTTTTTATCTTTTATAATTTATTTACTTTTTTTTTCTGATAACATATTTTGGTTAGCACTTTTTATTTCATACATATTTGAGTGATATATGTGAAGTTAGCAATAATTTTAAATGTATAAAAAGTGCAATGTTTGATAAATTTTATAAAATAAATCTTTTTCTCTAAAACTTAGAATGTATAAAACATAACCTAACAAATAGCATTCACCTAGTTTTCATTTTATAATATTAAAAGTAGAAACAGGTAGAGAGTATTTTGAAAATTGCATTAAAATACATTTTATTTAAATGTATGAGGAATTTAAAATTACATAGACTATATAGTAACAATTTATGTTTAATATTTGAGGTTAAGAAAATACATGACTTTAAGATGATTTCCCAAGTGGACTGTCAAGTACCTAAAGTAATACGATTTACTTCATTAAGATGTTAAGACTTTTGATTGTGTATTTCAACATTCTATCTCTGATGAATTTATTCCCACTTGTTAACAAATCAACAAATTTTCTTTTATTTTTAGTTTTCAGGAATTTTATACTAAATTAACTCAATTTTTTAGGGCATGTGCAATTTTCTCGAATTTAGTAATTATTTTTAAAAATGATACTAGCTTCGTGCTGGGTAACCTTTTGTGATTCAAGTATTTCTAATTTCAAAAACTTTTTGCTTGAATCTTAATAAATGACCAAACCGATGAAGGGCATGCGACGAAATTTACTTGTTAAACTTAAATTAAATAATGAAATATCAATTTAATAATAAAAGTACACTTTAAAAAGTAACTTTCTTAGATTTACAAAAAAAATAGAATATTTTCGAAAAATTAGTAAATTTTCACGTTTTGGCCGCGCCGGCGGTAATCGGTTAAAATTAGTTTTTTGAGTTGCTGAATAGTTTCCAGTTCATGTTACATTTTTTTCATTGTTAATGACAAATGATAAGAAATCAGTAAATTCACCTACTTTAGTTGATACATAAATGAATTTAATGCTTGAACTAAAGATTTGACAGCAGATTCTATACAGTAAATAAATGACCATTGCAGTGAAGTCTCTTTATAAGGTACTTTTGTAATAGTCATGATATCAAAAAGGATCTAAAGTGTTCTAGGGGATAAAGCAATTAGTTATCTGAAAAGAAAAGAACGAATCTGTTGGAAGTATAATTTATCAAAAATAAAAAATAATTTTTTTATCAATTTTATCAATCATAATATTAAAAATTAATAAAATAAATAAAAATGTTTTTTAACCCTTGTTTATTTTGATTGTGTAAAGATCTAGTGTGATCCAGTTGGAATTATACAAAATATGCATAAAAATTAAGGCCAAATTTTTTAATCTATGCAGGTAGATCTAAAATTTAGAAAATTGATTTTAACCATTGCTTCTTATTATTTTTCTTCTTTTTTTATCCTTATCGGGAAGGCGTAATTAAGAGTAAAATTTTTTTTTCTACTTTTGGTCGATAACAAATTTTCTGTAGAATTTTACCACAGTGGATTTAAAATTTGATATAATCAGCACAGGCATAAGCAATTCACTAAATAATTTTCCTCATCTGCCATTTTATTTGTTAAATTATGTCGATTTACAGTGTCTAAATAAAATAAATAGAGATTAAGCCAAATTTTAATTTTAAAATGTCATTTCATGAAAATATATTTCAAAATAGAACTTGAATCTCAGTCACTAATACCGTGCGCTTTTGAAGAACATTAAAAAAATATGCGCCAGAGTTTAGGCGACGTATAGCAAAATACATCGCCCACATATCGTGCAGCACGTATGGGGCGGGGGCATTAGATTTGGGTCTTAGGGCCCCATCGGACCTAACAGGAAACTTAGAAATTTTAAATAGAAAGTATACTTTTTTATTTCAAATTCAGACTCTGCAGCAAATTTTAGGTCCAGATATGATTTTGGCTTTTAAAAAAATGCAAGGCCCATTTATTAGACCCAAAAAAGCTTTTATACGCCTCTAAATGGAAAAAATGATGGTTTTGGTACTTACTTCCATTTTTTGACAATTTTTATTGTATGATTGTTGTGAGGAAAACTTTTAGTGATTATATGAGATTTTGGGTTCTACAGACCTTAATAGGGTAATGCTAAAAATATAGATGCATAATAGGTCTGTAGGGCCCGAAATTTCAAAGAATCTCTAATAGTCTTCCACCACAACAAACTTAGTATAAAATTGGTAGTAAGTACCAAAAAAATCTTTTTTATTCATGCTGAGCTTTAAAAAAAGCCCAATTGGGCCCATTAAGGTTTGTAGGACCCAAAACCTCAAAATGAAAAAAAAAGCTACTTTTTGTAGGTATTACCATTTTTATTCTAATTTAGAAATGATGGAAGACAATTGATGATTATTTGAGATTTTGGGTCCTATAGAACTAAATGGGTCTCTTGGGGCCGTTATTTCTGGGCAATGCTAACAGTAGATGCAAAATAGGTATGTAGGACCCAAAATTTCAAAGAATCACTAATAGTCTTCCACCACAACAAACTTAGAATACAATTGGTAGCAAATACCAAAAACATCTTTTTTATTCATGCTGAGCTTTAAAAAAAGCCCAATTGGGCCCATTAAGGTTTGTAGGACCCAAAACCTCAAAATGAAAAAAAAAGCTACTTTTTGTAGGTATTACCATTTTTATTCTAATTTAGAAATGATGGAAGACAATTGATGATTATTTGAGATTTTGGGTCCTATAGAACTAAATGGGTCTCTTGGGGCCGTTATTTCTGGGCAATGCTAACAGTAGATGCAAAATAGGTATGTAGGACCCAAAATTTCAAAGAATCACTAATAGTCTTCCACCACAACAAACTTAGAATACAATTGGTAGCAAATACCAAAAACATCTTTTTTATTCATGCTGAGCTTTAAAAAAAGCCCAATTGGGCCCATTAAGGTCTGTAGGACCCAAAACCTCAAAATGAAAAAAAAACTAATTTTTGTAGGTATTACCATTTTTATTCTAATTTAGTAATGATGGAAGACAATTGATAATTATTTGAGATTTTGGTTCCTATAGATCTAAATGGGCCTCTTGGGGCCGTTATTTCTGGGTAATGCTAACAGTAGATGCAAAATGGGTATATAGGACCCAAAATTTCAAAGAATCACTAACTGTCTTCCAAAACATTACACTTAGAATAAAATTGGTAGTAACTACTAAAAACATCTTTTTTATTCATTTGAGTTCATAGCTTTAAAAAAAAAAGCCTAATTTGGCCCATTAAGGTCTGTAGGACCTAAAATCTTATAGAATCACCAAAAGTTTTCCCCAGCATCAAACATACAATGAAAATGATAGTAAATATCAAAAACATCATTTTTTTCGTTTAGAGCAGTATAAAGGCTTTTTTGGTCCTAAAAAATGGATCTTGTATTTTTAAAGCCAAAATCATATCTGGGCCTAAAATTTGCTGCTGAATCTGAATTTGAAATAAAAAAGTATACTTTCTATTTAAAATTTCTAAGTTTCCTGTTGGTCCTTTTGGAACATTTTTTAATTTTTCCTATTTGGTAGTCCAGAAAATTTATTAAACACCAAAAAAATAAAAATTAATAATAAAAAAACTTTTGCCATAGGTGGGTCAAAGTATATGCCATACGTGGCCAAGATATATAACTTCATCGAATATTTGACCAATAAATTTCAGAACTGTGCTGGATTTCCTAACAAACTACTTATTGTATTTTTTAAAAAATATTAAAAATAAATATTTTTATATACTTTTTCTCAAAACTTAGGTTTTATTTATTTTCTTGATGCTGTTTTTTAAATTGAAAAATAAAGAATGAATGATGAAAAATAATAAAAATGATAGAAGAAAAATATAAAAAGAATTTTTATATATCATTGTTGATTACAAATAATATAAAATGTATTATAATGTATAAAGAATTTCTTGAAAATTTTTTTTTCTTCTTCGATACATAAAAAATATATGAAATTGAAAAATAGATTTTTAGTAATAATTTATTTGTCAAAGTAGATTGATTCTAAAATGATTCCTTTCTCTTTCTAATATTCAATTTGTCATTATGATAAAAGAAAGAAAAAAAACCATGGTTTTAACAAATGTAAGAAGCTTGAGGCAACTTTAAATAAGATTACATAACTTTTTTTTTTTTAATTTACTTTGGGTACTGTATTTCAACTTGTTTTATAAAATATAAAAAACTGGTAAAGGAAATAAATGAACAGTAGGAAGTTTGAAGTATTTTAGCTTTAAGTAAGTAGGACTTATATTTTTGACCTAATTAAATATAAAGTTCGTTTTGAGCATTTAAAAAAAATAATAAGAGAATGTCTCATTTTTCTAGGTTATGGTTAAGATTCTCAACATTTATTTGGACTTCACTATATTTCTAAACAAAATTTTAACACTTAGGAAAGCTTAATTACCCCTTGCTCAAGCAATAAAGAAAATAATTAATTTAAAACACAAAATCACTTACTTTAACCTATGAAACACAAAATTTTCATCTAAACATTATCAAAAAATCTCATTTTAAAACATGCATCCAAAAAAAGTATCATTTTCTTATAATTCACATAATTCCAAGAAAAAAGAGTGAACATATAAATATAAGAAACTTTAGTACATATTCTTTTATAGTTATATGCAGAATTTTAGATACGTACAAGAAAACTTCTTTATTTTTTTTTTTTAGTTTATGAAAATGTTTCAGAACATGTATAAACCAGATATATTTATAAGAAATATGAAAAAAAAGTTGATATGTATTTAAAAAAAAATTCTTATATTATAACAAGTAGTCTCTTTTAAAATAAAATATTTTTTTTTTTCAAAGAAAAAGATTTCTTTTTAGTACTTTAGACTATAAAAAAATTTAAGCATGTCTAAAAAGTAAATTTTTTTTTTTCGTTAGTAAGGTTTAATAAATATTTTTTAAAATGAATATTTTTTTTAATAATGTCCAAAATTTAAATTCTAATGATTATATATAAAATATATTCACTAACGATAGATGTTTTTAATAGAAAATAAATACGTATTTCAAATCAATAAAGTATTTTTAGACTAATGGCATAAAATTGACTGAAATTCCTTGACTAATTATTGTATATTCGATTTCTATTCAAATTAATACTACTCAAGGCACCAGCAATGGTTATAACTTCGTCTGAATATTTTAAATAGGGTAAAATCCATCTGTAGTGGATCCAGCGTATTTTTGGTCACTGGACGAAAATGGGCTTCATAGGTCTGAAAAACAATTTTAAGAAAAGAGACTGTAGTCTTGGAGCACTAGGAGCTTTCAAATTATCTCGGTTGCTCTGGAGGCTTGCCTCCCACAACATATTTGAGACCTATAAAACCCATTTTTGTAAAAATTATAATTTTGGCAGTAATTTAAAAATTGGTCACTTTGAGTCAAAAATGGGCATTTGGTTTACTGAATAAAATAGTAAAAAAATTACTGTTAAAAAATTGCGGTTTACGTCCAGAAGGTCCATTGGAATAAACAAGGGATATTAGGGTCAACGTATTGTCAACACTATAGACTATAGTTTACTCCCCAAAAGCTTTTGCTTATTTTGGTAATCAAAAATTAAATCAATTTTGGATCTGCAAGTAAACAACCATTTCGTTTTCTAAACTTTGATAAAGAAAAATTGTATATGATCTTTCGCCTTGACAATAAAAACTCAAATTCTTATTTGCACTAATTTACATAAAATCTAGGTCATCCTCTATTTTCTGGATAAAATTTCGTAAAATACTATTTTTTAACTACAAGGCTAGTATTTCAAATCTGCAGAATTTAAAAATTCAAGTTTATTAAATAATTAGTATCTATAATGTGGTATTTAATCAATAGTTGAAAAACTTGTTGATGTAAACGAAGTAACTTTGGATATTAACTATTACGATACAAGAGTGGATTATCAACTTACTTAAATACTTACCTTGTGTTTATTCTGTAATAATAATATGCAAACTAAATTTTGCAGGTTACTAATTTTCTAAACAATTATAATACTTTTGAAGTGTAAGAGTTTGCATTATCGACTTTAAAAATATATTTTTAGCCAATTTTTAAAAATTATTTAAAAATATTTTGTACTACCTACACACTAGACGCATTTTACAAAATCTAACCCATATATAATTTTTAATTACTTTTCACTAAAATAAAAATTAAAAATACATCTTTATTTATTTGTTGGACATAATAAAAAATTTAAAAAACAGAAAAAATACAAAGTATTTAGTAATTCTAGTTAAAACATCTATTTTAAAACACACGTATTGCACTGTAAGTGAATAAGACCCGAGTTAGGTCAGACACAGAATGACAAGATATTCTAATTTTATTTTATGTTTTTTTTTCCTTTCATTACCTTTTCTCTATTTCTATCTTTTATTCTTTTTCATATATGTGGATAGCTATATATATAAAATGAACAAAAGATTTCATTAGACTTCGTTCTTTTGTTTACTTTAGTATACCCTAAGCTTAGCATACAAAATCGAGAGTACGTGAATTTCTTTGTTCTCAAATGCTTACTATTACGTATACACTTTAAAAACCCTCAAGCATATTCTTTTTTTTTTTATCCTGGTTTTATTACTTTTTTTTGTATATCCAGTTGTTTGGAATTACCTTTTCAGAGATTTTTCACACTGTTTATATTGTTTTAGAGATTTAAATATATATTTTGTTTTTATTATGTAAAATTTTTCTTTTTTTTTTTAATATAGGTTTAACTTTTTAAATGATAATAAAATGTGTAAATTTAGTGCTCTTAAAATTGCAAAATTAAAAGTTTTAACATTATTAAAATAATACTTTAATTGAAATATGTTACAGAAATTTTAGTATTTTAACAATTTTAGAAATTTTTGTTGAATTTTACCATTTTGAAATAAAATTATCATATTTAACTTTATTTATTTATTTAAAAAATTAAAACTATTTTTACTTAAATTTCAATATAATAATTTTCTACACTGATAAAAATATCTAGTTGTATCAACGAGAAAAATTTCAGTTTGTAGAAACTGATTCCGATTGAGGTGAAAAGATTTTTTTTTTGTTCAATTGCTTAGTTAAAATAAGTTTAATAAACTATGAAAAAAAATATTTTGAATGAATCTTGCATCCCATTATTTAATTTTTGCTTCATTTTTTATCAGTGACAAGAACCTTATGAATTTTCTAATATTTGCAAAAAGTTTTCAATATTCAGTAATGTAAATGATAAAATATTTTCTGATTCTAAAATGAATACAAAAAATTATCAATGTGCATGCTTATCTTTACAAACGTCTTTTCATAAATAAAACTGCATTTATATGAAAAATACTTAAGGGACTAAAATATATTTAGTAAATGAAAACTGCATGAAGTATGTCATTTTATACTTGTACTGATGAACCAAAATTACACTCTAGGGAAACATTAAAAATGCGTTTAGCTTGTCAAATTTATTACTGAAATGTTGAGTGAATTTTAAATATGTTTATATTGTAAAATAATATTTACATGAAAATCTTTAGTTTATTTTTTTAAATTATTTAAAATTTACGCGGGAAAAATAAGATTTAATTTCATATTTTTTGCAGTAGTATCATAATTTTTAGTATTTATCTAGCAAAAAAGATTCTGGTAACCGGCTCGTGTCCAGAAAAGTAAAGAATGGCCCAATTAAAAATCGACGAATTAAGCAAAATCCTTATAATTTTTAATTTAAAAATTATTTTTACCATTTTTTTCATAATCAATTTTAAAAAAATCTTTAAAAAAGTTTTAAGTGGAATTTAATTTAATTTTGCATCAAAGACTGTTGAGTTATTTGTTATTGTTCATTTAACATCTTGTTCAAAAATTTCTGAGAATTAGTGGATTTTGTATCTAAAAGTTTGAAAGTTCTCTAGTAATATATTAAATGGATAAGTTAGGATAGTTGCATTCTATTTTAGAAATTCAATGAAAACTAGAAACTTGATATATTTTGACCTTTTAGGAAGACCTACACTGTAAAAAGTAAGTTTCTTAGATTCACAAAAAAAATTTTTTAATTTTTTTAAAATTTGTATTTCAAAATTTTTTTTTTGTAAATTCACGAGAAAAATTGATAATTTACAATTTTTTTTCGAAGATTTACAAAAAATATTTGCTAATTTACGAATTTTTTGGTAATTTCACAAGAAAAAATCGAGAATTCTCGAATTTTTTGTTAATATACTAATTTTAGTAAATTTACGATTATTTTTGAAAATTTATTAATATTTCGAAAATTTTCTATTTTTTTTGTGAATATAAGAAAGTTACTTTTTACAGTGTAGATATTTTATCTTTCATTTTGATTATTTGCTGTAATCAGTTGAGTTTCAATACGATTGTTTATTAACAAAAGCTTAAATTAAAATCAAATTAATGTAAATATTTGGTTACATGTAAAAAGTGAAAAATACTACTTTTATTTTTTAAATTATAAATCATAGATTTTCTAGGGCTACAACAAGAAACTGGATGAACTGATAAAACAAAATTTTTACAGAGTACATCGAAAAAATTTATGTTCGTGTTTCATCAATTTATAGTTTCTTTGTATATTTGATATCTTTCTCGAGATACTGAGGACCCGTTACTCCCTGACATCAAATAAAATACAAAAAATTTTATATCTAATTAAAGAATTCATTAAATAAATTGATAATATAAGCCAACAAAATAAACTAAGAAGAGATAATTTAAATTTACTTCCTTAAATTAAATAGATAAGAGTAAAAAAAAAAAATTGAGTATTTTTTTTCTAATTATTTGGATTAAAAGTAATTAGTAAATGAATTAACACAATTACAAAAGACTTACTTATATATATTATATTCGTACATTGTAAAACGTGACATGCGGTTTTGATTATATCTGTATATATATATATATATATATATATGCATATTTAAGTGTAGTTGTATTAAATTCGTGTACAAGAAGCTCAGGATATCGTATTATACTATATGTAACTAAGTTCTGTACTAACGGACCATACTAGAGATAATTAAACGCTCTGTCGGCCGTTAATCCATGCTGCTAAATGTTATCAGCTCTTGTTTCTCTATGTATATGTTAAGCATATATTTGTATAATATAGAATGTATGTACGTTTTGAAATTTTCTTGTTAATTGTTGTACTTATTATTTTTTTATACGTTGTTTTATATCTATAACTATTTTTTGGTTATGTTTGAATGGGTTTTTTTATTTTTATTAGTTATGAAATGTATTTATGTGAGGGGTTCCAAGCTAATTGGATCCATTAAGGGTCTCAAAAATTAGTAAACATTTTTTTTTCTTCAAAAATTAAGCTTTTTATCTTACTTTTAACGTTTTAGATCCAGTTCTCAATTTTTGGTAGCCAGTTACGTAGATTTACGTAGTCCTAGGGAATTTTATAAAGTATATAGGCAGGAAACTTGTCTCTAAAAATTTAATACCTTAACCACTAGTCTAAATTAGACATTTTAATATATCTGTTATAATTAATTAATTCAAAAATCATCTGAATTCCAATAAACTAAATATAATTATTTCAGTAACAATGATAAAAGTATTTAGGTTATTTTTAATATCAAGTGTGGAATTTTTAATAATAAAAACTTCTATAATATTGACCCAATTTTTATTTTATTAAAATGATTATACTAAAGCTTTCATTTATTGATCTTTTATAAACGAGTAATTAAAAAATTTTTTAATACTTTTTCATTTTAAAACTTTATTTTATTATTTTATACGTATGCGAATTAAAATTATAGTTTTAAAAATCCTTTTTATATAAAATAGTTTAGAATCAGATGTAAGTTCAAATTAATTTTAGAGAGTAGCAGTTTTTTTTAACATGGAAAATGTTTATAGAGAAGGGTACCCTGGGGATCCGAATCAAGGGGAGGGGGTCAAATGGGGCTTAAAATAGTTTTGATTTAGAGACTTAGGATAATACGGGCTTAGGGAACCAGAATCATTTGGGTTTAGAATATTAACTTCCAGTAAAGGTGATAATTACAAATAATAACAAGAATTGTATTGTAATGTTGCTTAACATTTATTCATTATACCCAGCACTCAGCTGTAGTGAACATGTTCCATGCATTATTGTTGTGTCACACAAACTATTTTTTTTAGTGTGTAAGCAAATTCTGCAATGCAAGTTTTCAATTGTTTAGGGGTTAGAAATCTGCAGACAGAGAAAATTTTCAGTGCAGATTTAGAAAATTCAACACAAATTCATATTTTAGATTTACTGTCAATAAGCCTCAGTAAAAGATAATTTTATGAATGAATAAAGTAAATTTATCCTGTACTTCAATTTTTATTTAAATTAAAATCATATGATTCATATTAAATTTTAACTTTAACTAACGCAAAGAAAATAAAAATAAATAAAATCGATCAGTTTTAATCAGTTATGTCAAGCAGAAAATATTATGCATAAAAAAACAGAAGCAGTAGAATAATAATAAAAAAAAAAATTACATAGGTTAATAACAAATTTCTTTTTTAATTTTTTGCACAAAAAATCATTTATACATTTTTTAATAAAACTAAATATGCATAAAATATATGTATTTATATTTTAAAGTATAATTACTTTTTTTCTCAGTACACCTAAATAAAATCAAAAAGTAAAATAATTAATTTTTTAACAAACAGCTTTTGTTTTTTAAATTGCATTTTTTTAAATTGTTATTCCCTCTATGCATTTATAAAATAAAAGATTTATTTTTATTTTTCCTGGAAAAAAAATAGTTTGTCAATTTTATATTGATGTGCATTGAAATTAGCTTGGTATATGGAGCGTTTTGTGCTAACTGGGTATATTCAAATTTTTTATTGTTTTTTTGTGAATGGACTGGTTTTTTAGAGTGTTTTTTAATTTTTTTAAAGTGGGATTTCAAAAAAATATTGCTTCTTTAAAATATACATAGGGTTTATTTCTAAACTGGGTACTTCTTATATTTTTTATTTTTCTACTACATTGCTTCCTTAATATATTTTGGTAAATTTGTAAAAATTCTTTTTCACTCACTTGGATCAAAACTAAAAATTAATTCATTCTATGCAATGTTCCATATATCCTCAAAACTCACCATAAAGAGTTTTTTGTACCCATTACAACAAAAAAAAATTAGAAAATAGGAATTTGTTAAAGCACAAAGAATTTTACAAAGAATGTTTATAAAAAAAAAAAAAAAAAATTAATTAAAAAGTAAAAAAATCTTTTTTACAGTAAAATTGTTCTCTCACTTTGATTAGATTTCATCAGTTTTCGATCTTGTCTGATTGAACTTTTCTCGTTATACGGAAATCTAGTGACAAAGATTAATTAATGTGTATATAGATAGGTTTTGGTCTTTTATGTACGTTAATATATATTGGATTTTTGTATAAAGGAAAAAAATTTAAATACATTGGAATTCAATACTATTGGAAAATAACATTTTTTAATTTTCAATATTAGCAAATTATTTTTTCTACTTTTTATTTTCTTTATTATTTGTTTCACTTTTATTATTTCAATGTCTTTTATGTAAGTTTGTGAGTATAAATATTTTATAAGAAAAATATTGTTTATAAATTTACACTTAAAAAAAACTTATAACTGGTTTGTGAGTTCACACCAACAGCGAGAATGGAATATGTTTATTTATAAAAATTTTAACATCCTGCACTGTAAACAGTAACTTTCTTAGATTTACAAATTAAAATAGAATTTTTTCGAAAAATTAGCGAATTTTTAACAAATTTTGTAAATATTCTTTTTTTTTGAATTAATTAGTATTCTAAAAAATAATGTAATACCTAATGACTACGAACTTGCCTCCTTAGATGTCGTCGCTATGTTCCCAAGTATCCCCCATATTTTAGTTCTAGAAGCTCTTGATAGAAATTGGGAAAATATTGAAAGAAAGATTCCGATAACAAAAAAAAAAAATTAAAAAATTAAATTTCAGTACAATTCTTACTGGACTCAACCTACATACAATTTAATAAAAAATTTTACCGCCAAAATTCAGGTCTTCCTATGGGTTTTTGTTCTTAGCCATTTTTTTGCGAACTTGCGATGGATCATTTAGAAAAAGTGTCATTAGAAAAACTGAAAAGTAACATAGTACTTGACAGGTCATGTAATTACTTTTCAAACCCTCCCAAAGATACAAAATCTCCCATTCTTCTTTATCTCAGATATGTAGATGATATTTTTATAATTTATAACAAAAAAGATAAAAACAAAATTTTAAATACCTTTAATAATTATAACCAAAATATAAAATTCACCATGGAAACCAAAGATAAAAGTAATAACAGCATCAATTTTTTGAATATAACTGTTTTTAGAAATGAAAAATCGTACGCCTTAACAAATTGGTTTAGAAAAAGAACATTTTCTGCTAGGTTCCTCAATTTTCATTCACACAAAAAATTGCAATCATATATAACATTACAGACAACTGTATATTATTGTCCAATAAAAAGTTCCATAATAGTAATATAAAATTAGCAAAAAAATTTTTACAATGTAATGATTACCCCATAAAATTTATAAATAAATATATAGATAAACAAATCGCACACTTGCATCAAAAAAATATAAATCCACCACTAAATATTAACCCTGAAAATAACGTTCCGAAAAATAAACTGATCGTACCTTTTTACAAATACCTAAATGATGACATTGTTTCCACCTTAAAACTGCAATATTTCTGTCATAAACAAAAATATTAATAAATTTAATAACATCATAACACTAGGGAAGGACAAAGTCAAAAAAGCAGATAAAAATAATATTGTATACAAAATTAAATGTAAAGATTGTAATTTCTCGTATATTGGTCAATCTCGACGTAAACTCAGTAAACGCATAAACGAGCACAAAAGAGCTTATAAAAAGAAAAAAGAAAATTCAGTTTTCTTTATCCACAGAAGAAAAACCAAACACAAATTTTCCTTTAAATTCCAAAATATAAAAATTTTAGACACTGAAAAAAATCCTTACAGACGCTTTTTTAGTGAAATGATGCATATAGAAGACACTGAACACACTTTAAACCGTAGAGAAGACACTCAAAAAATGAAATATTTTTTTAAAAACACAATACACCTAATAAAAAAACGTTTAAAATAAACCTACTTTAATTAAATTAAAAAAATAAATTTTTTTCCAAAAAAATTTAAAAAAAAATTTTTTTCTCCTATAAAAATTTATAAAGTCTTTTAAAATCTTTTCCAAAAAAATTTTTTTACCCCTCTCCCACGTAAATACGTTATAATTTCTAAAAATAAAAATAAAAATAAAATAAAATAATTTCTTCAAAAGGATCAGTTAAAAAACAGTCCTCCAGCCACACTTATAAACTTATTATAATATAAACAAATATCGGTCGACTCTGTTTTATAACGTATACTAATTTTTATATATTTTTATATATTATATTGTGATTTCATAGTTTGGTTACTTATTTTCTATAAAAGTTATGTAAGTAAAAATTAAAAAATTTTTTTAAAAATATTCTGTATAAATAGAAACAATATCTTATAAAATTATAACTATAATTGTTACAGAATTTCTTGATAATGAAAGCCTGAGCTTTCGAAACGTCGAAATAAATAAATTATTTCTAAATTTGTTCCATTTTTGATCGTCTTTATTTTTATTTACCTAAAATAATAAAGAAAATTTTCAAATTTTTGTATTGGAACGTGCAAGTATATATACTTGTTTAATAAAATAATTTGTAAATATTCGATAAAAATCTTAAATTTACTAAATTTAGTATATTATCGAAAAATTCGAGAACAACTATTTTTTTGTAAATTTTCGAAAAAAAATTGTAAATTATCAATTTTTCTAGCGCATTCAAAAGAAAAAAATCGAGAATACTCGAATTTGTCGATAATATACTACATTTAGTAAATTTATGATTTTTATCGAATATTTACAAAATTTTTTGAAAATTCACTAATTTTTCAAAAAAATTCTATTTTTTTTGTAAATTTAAGAAAGTTACTTTTTACAGTGTGGTTTTTCTAATTATTATAAGTCCTAGAACCGAAAATATATAAAAGTCCCGAAATCAAAATTATATATAATAATTATATTTTTTCGCTCATTTGTATATTAAATCTGAATAATTTTATTCGATAAATTGAGCTAACAATTGTTTGGATATTTCGCCTCTGGCTAAATAGTGTGAGGCTCGTCAGTACGTACACTATTTAGCCTTTTCGTAGATACCCATTAATAATAATTTTTGTATAAAACAAAAATCAAAAAATTTTTTAAAATAATAAAATATATAAAATGTAAGAACTTACTTCGATGAAATCACGCGTTAGACTACTATAAACGAAAGGAAATCTAAAAACCCCCACTACTAAAAAAATTTTTTGTTACATCTGCTTATTGTATACTATCATTTTAAACCTTGAAAAATATATATATTTTATAAAATTTCTATTTTTAAAAAAAACATCTTAGTTGAATTAGATGAATTTAAACACACTTTTTATATGAACCTAGTACACTCGGCTCAATTGATGGCTTCCTAAAAATTTTAAACAAATTACACGCTTTAATAAGGTTTGACACTTTTTAAGTATTTTATTTTTTTATTTTTATTCTTGAAACATGTGTAAATTTTTTAATTTTCATATAAAATAATTTTTTAAGTTTATTTATTGAAAGTAGGTTTGAATGAGAGAGAAAAATTTGCTCATTAAAAGAAAATTTGATTTTTGAAAATCGATCAAGTATATCAGGAGCTATACGCAATTAAAAATTATCAAAATGAAATTTTTCTCCAATATAAAAACAATAATTTAAAATATATTCTATTAAAAAAAAAAAGTAAAACAAAAGAAAATAATATATTCAGATAACCTGTATATGGACGGTAAAATTATGACTTTTGATAATTTTTAATTGCGTATAGCTCCAGATATACTTGATCGATTTTCAAAAATCAAATTTTCTTTTAATGAGCAAATTTTTCTCTCTCATTTAAGCTTACTTTCAATAAATAAACTTAAAAAATTATTTTATATGAAAATTAAAAAATTTACACATGTTTCAAGAATAAAAATAAAAAAAAAAATGTACTTAAAAAGTGTCAAACCTTATTAAAGCGTGTAATTTGTTTAAAATTTTTAGGAAGCCATCAATTGAGCCGAGTGTACCAATTAAACCAAAATTATATAAACGAAAGACTCGCTTTCTAAGAATTATATACAGTTTTTTTCACATTGGACTGGAACACTAAGTATGAATATTTACAGCATATTTCAATCAAATGCCATTAATAATAATTGTATTTTTTCGCTCATTTGTATATTAAATCTGAATAATTTTATTCGATAAATTGAGCTAACAATTGTTTGGATATTTCTCCTCTGGCTAAATAGTGTGAGGCTCGTCAGTACGTACACTATTTAGCCTTTTCGTAGATACCCATTAATAATAATTTTTGTATAAAACAAAAATCAAAAAATTTTTTAAAATAATAAAATATATAAAATGTAAGAACTTACTTCGATGAAATCACGCGTTAGACTACTATAAACGAAAGGAAATCTAAAAACCCCCACTACTAAAAAAATTTTTTGTTACATCTGCTTATTGTATACTATCATTTTAAACCTTGAAAAATATATATATTTTATAAAATTTCTATTTTTAAAAAAAACATCTTAGTTGAATTAGATGAATTTAAACACACTTTTTATATGAACCTAGTAGTTCATATAAAAAGTGTGTTTAAATTTATGAACCTAGTAGTTCATATAAAAAGTGTGTTTAAATTCATCTAATTCAACTAAGATGTTTTTTTTAAAAATAGAAATTTTATAAAATATATATATTTTTCAAGGTTTAAAATGATAGTATACAATAAGCAGATGTAACAAAAAATTTTTTTAGTAGTGGGGGTTTTTAGATTTCCTTTCGTTTATAGTAGTCTAACGCGTGATTTCATCGAAGTAAGTTCTTACATTTTATATATTTTATTATTTTAAAAAATTTTTTGATTTTTGTTTTATACAAAAATTATTATTAATGGGTATCTACGAAAAGGCTAAATAGTGTACGTACTGACGAGCCTCACACTATTTAGCCAGAGGCGAAATATCCAAACAATTGTTAGCTCAATTTATCGAATAAAATTATTCAGACAAAATTATATATCCTAAGTATTCTAGGGTCAATTTTAGTGAATCTAAATTTTATTTATTTATGCTCGCTTGAATACTTAATTACATTCCAAAGCTATTTGATTGTTCATGTTTATCTATCATTTATAATTAAATCTAATAGTCTAAATATAATAGTCTATAAATGAATTATAATGATCAACGTAATTAAAGATTATCTATGATTTGGACGTAATTACTTAAATATGTTATTTTGTAGCTAAATTATTATTGATTTAGATAATACCTATCTTTGATTAAAATGTTGAATATAACTTATTACCTATCTATAAATAAATAAATATCAAACATTTTAATTGCCTTTTATATTTTTTAATAAAAAAAAGAACCGAAAATATTATTGGTCCCTAAATTAAAATTATTTTAAGTCCATAAACTTAAAGTATTCTAGGATTTCAGGACCATGATAAACAGTCTAAAAAACTTGAGAGATGTTAAAATTTTTATCTGAATTGTCAATTTTTACGAAAAATTAGTATTTTATTCAAATTGTTTGCTTTTTTGTGCAAATCGAAAAATTGACGCCCTGTCTAATAAATTCAAAGAGCAAAACAACATTTACTAATCCCCAAACATAACTACAAATAAAAATTTAAAAATAACTGTCAGAACACTACCCATTTATTGCATAATAATTTCTTGATAATTGAACATAAAAAATTTTAATGCTCAATATAAAGAAAAAGAGCATAAAAAAATTCTATCTTTCCCACATTAACAAGAATAAAAAAAAAACGACAATTCCATACCTTGTTATCACCATTATGAAATATCTTACGATTGCTATAACAGTACCATAAAACTCTTTAATTTTTATTTTAATTTTCATTGTCATTATTAAAAAAAATCACGTTTCAAAAATAATAATTTTTTAAAATTTAATTGTATAAAAAATTATCTATTATTTTATTATAAATGACAGTAATTTTTCTTAACTTTATAAATTAAAAAACATAACTTATATGGTTGGATGAAGTCTGACTAATTTTCAAGTATATCCCTTAAGTAATTATAACTTTTCTTATATTCTTACTTTTATCTTTCTTTTTCTCATTTTCTTAATATATTTATAATTTTTTTTTTTTCTGAAATAAGCTCTATATAAAGTTTTTAGTCACTTTTTTGAAGCTTATTCTTTTATAATAAGGATTATTATTTAATTATAATACACAGAAAAAAATTCTTTTTTTTTTTAAATGTAAATTTGAAAAGTTTAAAAATTAAATATTCATATATATTTCCAGCTTTTTTTTTTAATAACTCAATGAAACTTCAGAAACCATAAAAAAAAAGTTTTTTTTTTCATTTTGTAGAGAAGGTGTCCATTTCCAACAAAAAATGAAAAAAAAAATGGTTTTTCTCTCTTTCGGACAACCACATACATTTACAATCAGAGATACAACTTTTATGTATACTTTAATGAACTGTACGCTCATGCCAGATTTAATTAGCGAATGAATTTTTAACTCTTTTTTACTTTCCAGATATTAAATTATATACAGAATATGGGGCTTTTCAGGTTGTTTTGGATTGGTGGAAAATTTTTTTAATTTATTTTAAATCAATTTTAAATTGCAATCTAGGTTATTCTTCTTGGGTTTAGGGTGGAACACAATTTTTCTTCTTCGGTGACAAAAAAAAACACGTCTTTGATTGCGATATAAATGCATATTTTTTAGTGCCAAAGAAGCAAAAAATCAAGTTTAAAATATTGAAAGGCTACTGTCGAATAAGTCTAGTGATTTGGCCCCTGCAACGAAACCTAGCCTAAGTAGCAGCATACCAAAAGTTGTTAAAAAACTGACATAGTCCTGAAGACATTGGAATCCAAAATCTTTTACCACCGTTTACCCGCGCCTTTTTAATTACCATAAAATTTTATGCCCAAAATGTAAATGAACAGTTATTAAACTGATTTTTATCAATAGTCACCTCTGGGTCACGATAAGCCCTCAAAAACCTAAATAATTCCTAAAAATACGGTTTTTAGGCTTTATGAATGGTAGCTATTTATAAAAATCAGTTTAATAACTATGCCTTTACATTTTTGGCACAAAATAAATTGTATGATAGTTCAAAAGGCATGGGTAAAAGGTGGTGGAAAATTTTGGAGTTTTGGGTATTAGAGAGTGATTTCCCCTTCATCAGATTTTTTAAAATATTAAATATTAAAGGATGGTGTATTTTTTTAATGCTCAAAAAACCAATTTTCGAAAAATTCAAAAGTGTATTTCGGGTTATAAAAAAATTTTTTATTGCTAAGTGAGATTTTCCAGCTAATGATCAAAATAGTATGGGTTTTTTTGGTTTTTAGGGGACCTGTCGTGGTCTAGAGATTTAATTTCAACGGAAATTAAAGATTATTTTGATAAATTTTTGCATGCTACTATACTTAAGCCTAGGTTCGGTTTCGGGGGTTAAATAGTTTAAACTTATCCGGTAATAGCATTTACATTCTGCATAAATATCACATTAAATATTTTAAAAAAATTTAACATCAAAATTTATGATCAAATAGTAAATTCAATCGTTAAAATTATTTGAAAAAACATTTAAAAAATTACCCTATATACATATAAATTTAATAATTAATTTGTTCTTTCTTGAATTAATTAGATATTTCCTGTACATGTTTAAATATATAATTATTATCTTTAATAATATTATCTTTATGTTTATTCCAAAAATAATGTTCAAAAAATTTCTGTATATACACAAAAAAAGGAAATAGTAAATTTAATAAAGTAAAAAAAACGTGTTTGGTATATTCAAAAATGTGCATATGAAAAAATTATAAACATGAATATAAAGCTAGCTATATTATAACTTGAGAATATTTAAATAATTTAATTTTTATTTACATGAAAAAAAAGTTAATTTTTTTTTTTATATACGAAATAAAAATTTTTTTTTTATGTGTTAGTAAATTTACATTCAAAAGTTTTTAACAATTACTTGATTTTTAAAAATAATAATTTTAAATTTGTAGGGCTTAAATTAGAATTTATAGTAAAAAATTAGGGTTGCTATCGGCTAAAGTTTTGTACAATTTTTTTGAATCAAATCAGTTTTTTTTAGGTCATTTGTAATGAAAAATAATTTAACTGCAGGAAGAAATTTTCCATTCAGATAAAAATTCCATAATATTTTTCAGATTTTAAAAAATAATTTTTTTTTTTTTAATCATTTTTCTTTGGCTAATTCTATAAGTTTCTGTCCAATAAACTCCATATTTTTCATCCAGCATTCCCCAAGAAAAGTTACACCATCCACCTTAAAATAATTCAACATATAATAATAATTAGAGCAAAAAAAAAATAATTTTGCAAAAGAGTAATTTTATATTTACATATACATATAAATTACCTACTTTATATATCCTTTTTTAATAATAATAATAAATTTATTATTTAAATTTTATACATGCACTTTAGAAACTTTATAAATTTTATTTTTAGAAAATAAATATATGCATTATCGATATAAGCAACTTCATCGAAACAATCAATTTGCATAATCGGATGATTTATCCTTTGTACCTACACACACACACATATATTCAATTTTTAACGTTATCGATTTTATTACTTTTTTTTAGATGCAAAAATAAACTCAGGTAATGGTAATCTTCGTATATTTTTATGCTAACTTTGTTTTTTGCATATTTAAGCAAGTTGATGCTGTTTGGTGTTTATAAAATGGAAACAGCATTGGGTAGTGATTGGTTACATATTTGGTTCTAATGAATATGTCAAAAGTTGAATTTGATAAGAGTTTTATATTCTCATAGACTTTTTTCTTCCAAATTACTATAGTTTCAAGCATCATCGTTCGGTAGAACTGATAAAAAAAATAAAAAAAAATATTGTTTAAATCTATAATTGATAGTAAAACAGAAACATTGAAAAATTAATGAGTTCAAAAACAAAAAAATCCATTTTCAATACAATATTTGTAATTTTTTCTCTTATTCGTACATTTTCTTTATTTTTCTCGAAACATAAAAAAATTTTCATTAGCAAAAAAAAAAAAAATGTTGATGAAACATGAGAAAAATAATGAGAAATCTAGGTTATATTTGAAAAAAATATAATGATACAAGTATTACTTTATTACCCCTGAGGCTTCTTATTAATGCAAAAAAAATCAAAATATTTCATACACAAAGGAAGGGAAACAGTTAATGAACTTTGTACTCCTTTTTTTTGAATAAAAGAAAAAATACTTTTGTTTGACTTGATTTTTATTTCTGATTCATTTAAAAATTTTCTTTTTATATCATCATTAAAAAAAAGTTGAACTTTATGGTCATTTATTTAACGTGTGTCATTTTTATGTATTAAATACTTTATTTAAAAGATCTTTTCTGAAATAAAAAAATCAAAGAAAAAGAAACCTTTCTATACACACCTGAATAGAAAAAGTTATAAATAGATTTTTTTTCTTTTAACTTACAAAAAATAAAAAGTATAGTATAAAGGTAATTAAAAAAAATAAAGAGACCAGGTGGAAGTAAAAGTTGACGATGGAAAAATTCTTTTTTTTTTTTTGTATATGAAAAACAAAAGGCGAAGGCTTAAAAAAGCAAGTGAAAATGCTTTTAAACTTGTAAAGAATGAAAAAAAATTAAGTGTGAAAGGAAAAAAATTGGAAAACATAAATTTTAGCAAGTTTTTATTATATAAACAATGATATGAGCTTAGGAATAAAAAGGTTTTTTGTTAAAAGAAATTTAAGTTTTGTTACAATGACAGGAATTATTGAATTGACCTACAGAAGAATCTGCACTGTATCTATTTTTTTAACGTGTTATGTTGCATTTAGTATAGTTGTTATTACACTACCCTGAATTTTACTGTTTTTTTTTTTTTTTTTTTTGAGAAATATTCTCGCAAGTGAAATGAGTTTCAAAGACTATATAAAAGACCTTGGATTCATTTGTAATAAATTTAAAAGTGTATTCCCGTGTTTTGATTCTTACCAGTAATTTAATTTTCTTGATTGTATTTTTCAGACTTCATTTTCGGTATATATGTCAATGTTTTTTATTAATTTGTTGTTCTTTCTCTTCGAAAGAAACATGTTTGTATTTTTACAATCTTCGTACTTTTTAGCTCCTGGATATTAAAAACAGAAATAAAAAGTTTACCTGAATTTCTCTGTTCTGATATAGCTTGTTATTTTTGAGTTATTAATAAGAGCTTTTTTCATATAGCGTTTCATACTGGGAGTTCAAAAAGTTGCTCTATATACTGCAGTCAAAATACGAGGGGGGGGGGGGTTGTATTTTTACTGGCGAACATGAGATTTGCTTTACTATATGTTTTTTGGGTCACTAAACCCGAAAATCGGGGTCATTTCGTAAAGAAATGGGGGCTTCACCCCTAAATTTGCAAAAAACTACCCCAAAATGGGGTGTTTTTTACTTAGTTGCACTTTGGGGGCTCAGATTTGCACCATATGGGTTTTTTGGGTCGCTGATCAAGAATTTCAACTTCTTTTTCATAAATAATCAAAATTTCACCCCTAAATTGGCTAAAATTACCCCCGAAAAGGGGGTGATTTTGCTATTTCCGCACTTTGAGCAACCAGGATATGTTCATATAGGTTTTTTGGGTCGCTAATAAAGAATTTCGACTTATTTTTCATAAATAATAAATATTTCACCCATAAAACAGCTAAAACTACTCCTAAAAGGTGTGTTTTTGCTATTTTCACACTTTAAACATCCCGATTATGTCCATTCAGGTCCCTGGGCCGCTGATCAATAAAAATTTGTTATTTTTTTATAAAAAATTAATACTTACCTGAAAAATAAATTATTATAGTGAAGGTAAAAATGAATAAATGAAACTTGATATTTTTTTTTTTATAATGCATGCTCAAGAAATATTGAATATTTATGAAAAATAAGTCGAAATTCTTTATTAGCGACATATCCTGGTTGCTCAAAGTGCGAAAATATCAAAAACACCCCCTTTTTGGGGGTAATTTTAGCCAATTTAGGGGTGAAATTTTAATTATTTAAGAAAAAGAAGTCGAAATTCTTGATCAGCGACCCAAAAAACCCGTATGGTGCGAATCTGAGCGCTCAAAGTGCATCTATGTAAAAAACACCCCATTTTAGGGTAGTTTTTTGCAAATTTAGGGGTGAAGCCCCCATTTCTTTACGAAATGACCCCGATTTTCGTGTTCAGCGACCCAAAATTAAAGCAAATCCCATGTTCGCCAGTAAAAATACAACCAAACCCGTATTTTGACTGGAGTAATAATGTGGATCTAAATAATCAGATCCAGTGGTGGATCTAGAAAATTTTTTGGGGGTGTCATTTGGAATCAAATTACTTAAATATGTATAATATCTATAATTTATTGTTAATTTCTTCTTAAAATAGGTCCTTAAAATTTTTTTGAGGGGGTCAAACTGGTACTAATTATGTGACGTAAATTTAGCTAAAAGAAGATAAAACTAACCGCTGAAGGGTCGTAGATTGACCCACGCCCCCCCCCCCCCCCCTGGAAGCTACACATTTCGATTTTGCACATATCTTTTCATACATATTTTCTTACACAAAAAAAAAATATTACATATTAAATTAATTACCAAAATAAACCTTACACAAGTGCAGAAAAATTAATAAATAAATATTTTATATATTTTAATAATTTTCATACTATTTCACAATTAAAATATCTAAAATATTTAATTTTTAATTTTCTTATATTTCTGTAAGATTTATTTTGGTAATTGATTTAATGTGTAATATTTTTTAAGAAAAAAGATATAAAAAATAGTTCAGAGCTCTTTTGACTCCTTAGAAAAAAAGATTCAACTGATATGGTACTTTTAAAAAAAATTAATATAAATTTTAGATAAAGGCAAAAGATTCAAACCCGTTAAGCAAAATTGAAAAAAAATCAAGATAAGTTTGAATCACGAAAGATTGTAAATAGTTCAAAAAATGAACATAAAGATGACATAGATACCATAATTATTACAAAAAACACGAGATACAAAGATAAAAAAAAAAAGAACAATTTTAATTACAAAAAAATTCTCTTTGTTTATTATCATTTAATTGAAAAATCTTGTTTTTTCAATATTTTAATTATTACTTTTATATATTTTAAAAAGAGAAAATTGTATCATAGCTAACCATTAAAAAAATAATAAGGTCAACAAAAAAAAATATATAAAGAAACTATATTGAACAGAAAATATCGATTTTTAATAAATTAATAATAAAAATGATAAAAAAATTTTTTTTAACTTTTTATCTTTGGTTACGTACCCTTAATAATAATAATAATCAATAATGTATAGGTAAATTTATACTTTTTTATTTTTCTTATAAAAAAGAAAAAAAAGTTTATGTAAAGAATAAAGTTTTATAAAAGAGTAGTTTACAAATCCCAGATCGTATAAATTATATTGTTGGTTGTATAGGATACTGTTCAGTTTTAGTAGTCATAATCTTGCGACAATTTTTTTTTTTTACCTCTAGGGATTATAAAATATGTAATAAAAATTTTTCTTTTTTTTGACTCAAAAAATATTATAATATTTTGTGTTTGTATATGAGTTGTTCTGGTTCAGGTGGGTTGGAGTAGGAGTGTTTTTCTGTGCTGATTCAGATTTGACAATTATTTTTTTAAAGCCAAATTTTCAAAATCGATATATTTAGTTTTTGGTAAGTAATTAAAGGTTCAAACAACAAATATTCTAAGTATTTTTTAGTATAATACAGAGTTGGGGTTGGGTTTTGAATTTAGCTTAAATTGCTTAAAATTTTGGGCCCTTGCTTGAATATAGGTTCAACCTGACAGTGTCTATACGTACCACACTGTAAGCCAGCCAAAAAGACTTTACCAATTAAACCAATCTTATTTTGCCTAAGAATGATTCATATATAAATATAAACGGTGACTACAGTACAGAGTTTTTACAAACGATAGTAAACTTGCTTAATCTATGCCAAACCTTGCGCATAACTTTTTAACAAAAAAAAACTCGAAGACGTTTTTTATATAACAAAAAAACTTATATTTACGATATGTTTTTTTTTTTTTATAAATATATGCAACTTTTTAAATATATTTATTTTTTTTTCTTTTTTAACTTTTCCTTTAACACACAATGCTAAAGAATATAATAGTTGCTTATAGGGATAAGAATGTTTTATGTTGCATAAAAAATATATTAAAAAATAAAATTATTTGTATTTATATGGGTTTAATCATGTGAAAAGTAATTTTACAGATTATTAAATATTACAATTTTTTTTTACTTCTAGTTTTTTGATTCTTTTCTATGTTTGAATTTATAATCTACACCTTTCAGAAAAAATTCTGCTGCGATAAACAAAAAAAATTAGAAATTTTTACCTTGCGAGTGGGTGCTAACTATAAGTAATTTTTTTTTTTTTTTTTTTTTTTTTTTTTTTTTTGATTTTATATTATTAGCTAAAATTTAAAGAATTAGATCCAACGAATAGACCAGGCGTTTGTGGCAATATTACAAAATTTTGTGATGTTTTATTTGCATAAAATTATTTTATAGATTAGATAGGAGTAGTTATTAAAAGCGGGTGCTAAATGGGCTCTGCTCCTGCATGGGGTTTTTTTGGTATCAGGCACGGATTCTGCTCCCGCATGGGATTTTTTACGTAGCTGCATTTGCATCTGTATAAAGCTATGGCTATCAAGTTGCTGGTTAAGCGGTACGTGTAAATTTTCAGATGGTTCTATATGTTTAGCCTTGTAAGTTTTGCTCCCGAATACGGAAAAATTTCTGCACATGTTCTTTTGTAACATAATGTTTGAGATCAAGAGTTCAATAATCTTTTAGCTGTACCCGCTTTTATATGCAAGCTTTTACAATTGAAATATTACGTAAGCGGGACTTGAGGATTTTAGTATTTATAAAAAGTATTTATTTCTGCTACCGCGTGTATATTTTCAGTTTTGCAAGGTTCATTTTTTGTTCCCGCATTGGGTAAAATTCCTGCACCTGTACTTTTTCAAAAAAAATTTTTTATGTGAAAGTTGAGTAACCTTTTCAAGTTTGGACAACTAAACTCCCTTTCTTTCCTCAAAATACTGAACTGTAATTTATATATACATATTACAAAATTTCTACTTACCGCTTAACCAGCAACTTGATAGCCATAGCTTTATACAGATGCGGATGCAGCTACGTAAAAAACCCCATGCGGGAGCAGAATCCGTGCCTGACACCAAAAAAACCCCATGCGGGAGCAGAGCCCATTTAGCACCCGATTTTAATAACTATACTGATAGGTAACGCACCAGCAATGTTAATTGTACCCAAAAATTTTAAATAGAGTAATATGGATCCAACCCAGTGGATCATTCATATTTAAGGTCGCAAAAAAAAATTGAACCAGTTTTGATAAATTAACGCTATATCGCCCAAAATAACGAAAAAAATACAAAATACTAGTTCCAGACCCCTATATTACTAAGGTCCCATATAGAAATCCTTTGTAAAAAAATGATTATTAATTATTACTCGAGTGTAGTAAATATGAAATTTTAATAAATTGATCTTCTTTCGAGTACAGTTATATTATATTATATTATTGAAGTTTCTATCCCTAGTTCAGGGTCTTTTTCAAAATCTATTTAAAAAAAATTTTTACAATTATTAAAATTACATGGAATATATAAAATTAGAAATAATATTTAAATTCTTACATTATTAAATAATAATTACATAAAAAAACTTTGTAAAAAAATTTTTTTTTAATATGGCTCATACTGTTTAAAATGTTCTAAAACGCAAAAATAATTTAAATATTTCTTTCATTTTACCCGTCTAGTTGATCATCTATTGATAGGGATCCTAGTAATATAAAAACTATTGTTTCCAAAATTTTATTCAAATAAGGCTCATAATGGTCTAATACGTAAAAATTAGACTAATATTTTTTTCAATTTTTCTGATATATTTTAGTTATCGTTTATCGTTTATTATAGCAATAGGTTCAAATTTTTTTTTAAATAGCGTTAAATTGATTTTAATTTTCTCCAAACCAAAAATTAAATCTTTTTCTCGAATACAAATTTCACCAGTCCAACCATATACATCGCGTGCTAAGTTAAAAGTGTACGACCTCAACAAGTAAAAAAAAAAAACTTTTCTTATAAGCACATTTTAAATCATGTTGTAATAAGAAGAAGCTTCAAGAGATTCCGATTTTTTTTTTTTTTAGTTAGTTTTATATAATATAAAAAAAAGTACATTTAGCTTCAGGGAATTTTAATATAACTTTTTTTTAGTTATTACAATGTTTATATATATTTTTATTTTAATTTCACAAAATCATCGTCAACAATATTAATATTTTTTCCTTTTTGTTACCAACTTTTTTTTTATTATTAGAAATTCAATGAAAAAGTTATTTTTTACTGTTTTACAGAAGTTCAGAAAACTTTTGAAAAGGATTAAAATAAAAAATACCAAAAAATTTTGGTTTGTTATTATCTTGGTATTTTTTAGCCTAAAATGCGAAAATTTTGCAAAATTTTGTATTTTTAATGCATGAACTTTCAGTCAATTCTCAAAAAGTAAACCTAGAATAGAAAGTTTTGCTATTTGAAGATTTTCACTGTAAGAATTTTACTTCTCTAAAGAACTTTACAGAAAAAAAATACAAGTTATTTATTTTTTGTAAAAGAAAATCTTTAAAAATAATTTCAAAAGCTAATTAAATAATAAAAATCATAAGATTTCTTTCATACAACACAAAGACATTTTTACTACAAGTATCATAAAAAGATTATATTTTATGGTCTCGTAATTGATTTTTTTTACTCATTCTTTATTTATGTCGAAAGCTCTTCAATTTAAGTTGCAATTATTTTTATTCCAAAGATTTAAATCCTTTTTTTTTTCATGTCAATTTTCTTTATTTGAATTTATTATCAAAGTTTTATGCTTTTGAAATTTCTGCTTTAGTGAATAAACTCTGAATTTTGAAACTGGTTAAGTATTTAATTTTCAAACTTGTTAGAAAAATCCACTTTTATTTTAGACTATTTCAAGTTTTCAACATTTTTTTAAGTAGTTAAAAAAAAAATGTAAAATTCCCTTAAAAAAAAAGTTTTTTCTCATATATATCAAGTTACTCATTATACAACTTTTTGGAAGAAAAATTGAGAAAATCTTTTATTTTTAATGATCTCTTTATTTACAGACTTTTTTCAAAAACTTAATTAGCATTTTTTAAACTTTGGCAATTTGAAAAATCTCTAACATGACTACATTTAAATAAAAATTACTTAATATATATTTTCGAGTAATAATTTTAAATTCCTTATAAAAACTATCAATACTCATTTAATGAAGATTTTATATACACCAGTAAACTATAAATAAGTACATAAAAAAGACCATAAAAATAAAATAAAGTAAGATAAATGACTATATATATATATATTTTGAATAGTATTGTTATACGTGGTTAAGGAAAATTTAATGTTATACTATTTTCTATTTTTTTTTCTATGTATGTGTGCAAGTATGTGAAAATACAAAAAAAAGGGTATTATAATTAAACTTAATCCAGTTTTAAAGTATTTTATAATATATCGAATTTACGTGAGTTAAGAAATAAACTGTTTTGTAAAAAAACAAAAATTTAGTAATTTAAGGCGTTCTGCCTTTAATTAAAAAATCAATAAAATAAAATAAGGTCGAAAAAATATGACCTTCTTATATGGGTCAATATTTGTGAAGTGTATACAGTTTGGATTTTTGAGTCTCAGAATGTACTCCAAAGTATGTTTGGTCGAAAGTATATATAAAAAAAATAATTTTCCCCAATTTTTAGCTTTTTAGATCCAATCCTCTATTTTTTACAGCGATTTTTGTTTTTTTCAATTTTTTGAAGTTTTTAATTTTTGAGAAATTTATGTTCATTAATTTTTCTCGCAAACGCGCACTTTACAACAAAATTTTTTTTCCTTATAGTACCCCATAGGAAATTTCCCGTAGAATTCGATTCTGGGGTCCAAATTTTTTTTGAACTGCGCATGCGCGAGAAAATCAACTTTCTTGCTTTGCCTATTCTAGCTAATATGCCTCAGCTGCAGACAGCTCAATTTTCATCCTGATGGTCTCAAATTGTATGTTTTTTCATATACTTTCAGAATATGGAATCATTTTTTTGGGTAAATTTATTTTAAAAGCACTAAAATTGAAAAATAGCGATTTTTAAAAAATCATTTTTCACAAATTTTGAATTTGCCGCCAAGTCACGTGACCAAATGAAAATCTGACTGAAAATTCGGATTTAGCGGAAAATTTTACATAAGGATACCAATTTTCGTCTTATTTCATTAAATAGTTTCTAAGATATCCCATTTTAAAGATAAAGATTAAAATTGACTTTTTTTAAAAAACCCTAAAAATGGGACTCTGACTTTATTTATCATATCTGTTAAACAAATAATTATAAAAAGACGAGTAAAAATTTTTTGGAAACTAAGGGCTTGTAAAAAATTTTTGAGGCCTATAGAACTCGTTTCTTTTAAAAATTAGAATTTTGGCAGCAATTTCAAAATTGGTCATTTTTGGGTAAGAATAGGGATTTGGTTTATTGACTATTGCCATGAGAGAATTAGTTAATAAAAATTGCGGTGTACGAGAATCGAAAGGTGACACTTATGCGAAAAAAATGAGACCAATTGGAAGTATTTTGGTTAGCTGGCGAGGTTGCAGCTTTGTATTAAAGATTATGAAAAAAATCCTATTTTATAACATTGTCGTATTTTGTAGCTATTCTATCTTATTTTCAATTTTCCGAATTTTCTAGTTACCTAATGAAAATTTTGACGAAATTTTCGGATTTCTCGAGAAATTTTACAAAAGACCTCCTTTTTGGAAAAGTTTTGGATGTTTCCGTAACGCTATAGAAATAAAAGAAATAGCAAAATACTAAATAACTACAAAATACGATAATGTTATAAAATAGGATTTTTTTCATAATCTTTAATACAAAGCTGCAATCTCGCCAGCTAATCAAAATACTTCCAATTGGTCTCATTTTTTTCGTATAAGTGTCACCTTTCGATTCTCGTACACCGCAATTTTTTTTAACTAATTCTCTCATGGCAATAGTCAATAAACCAAATCCCTATTCTTACCCAAAAATGACCAATTTTGAAATTGCTGCCAAAATTCTAATTTTTAAAAGAAACGAGTTCTATAGGCCTCAAAAATTTTTTACAAGCCCTTAGTTTCCAAAAAATTTTTACTCGTCTTTTTATAATTATTTGTTTAACAGATATGATAAATAAAGTCAGAGTCCCATTTTTAGGGTTTTTTAAAAAAAGTCAATTTTAATCTTTATCTTTAAAATGGGATATCTTAGAAACTATTTAATGAAATAAGACGAAAATTGGTATCCTTATGTAAAATTTTCCGCTGAATCCGAATTTTCAGTCAGATTTTCATTTGGTCACGTGACTTGGCGGCAAATTCAAAATTTGTGAAAAATGATTTTTTAAAAATCGCTATTTTTCAATTTTAGTGCTTTTAAAATAAATTTACCCAAAAAAATGATTCCATATTCTGAAAGTATATGAAAAAACATACAATTTGAGACCATCAGGATGAAAATTGAGCTGTCTGCAGCTGAGGCATACTAGCTAGAATAGGCAAAGCAAGAAAGTTGATTTTCTCGCGCATGCGCAGTTCAAAAAAAAATTTGGACCCCAGAATCGAATTCTACGGGAAATTTCCTATGGGGTACTATAAGGAAAAAAAATTTTGTTGTAAAGTGCGCGTTTGCGAGAAAAATTAATGAACATAAATTTCTCAAAAATTAAAAACTTCAAAAAATTGAAAAAAAACAAAAATCGCTGTAAAAAATAGAGGATTGGATCTAAAAAGCTAAAAATTGGGGAAAATTATTTTTTTTATATATACTTTCGACCAAACATACTTTGGAGTACATTTCGAGACCCGCCCATGCAAAGTCATATACAGTTCACAAATATTGACCCATATATAAATTTTAAAATATTTATATCGGATTAAAGTATTGGCTTTTGAATTATTTAGTTATGGATTTAAAAATTTATGAAAAATATATATGGGCTGGTTCATGACTAATTTAAAATTTATTTTTTGAAGTTTTATGCAGGTAGAGAAAACTTGGGTTTAAGTCTTGGTGTATAATAATTTAGATTAACTCGAGGCTTAGATTATATTTAGTAAGTTAATTCATATAATCTTTGATGTTTAGTTTCTTGTTGGATTAGTGCAAGTTGTTTATATTGAATTAATTAACTTAGGGAAATTCACTTTGAAAGTTATAATTTCTTTAAATGGAAAATAAAAAAGTTTTAATGAATTATAAATTAGATTATTGAGGGTTAGAGTATTTAAAAAAAATTATTATTTTTTAGGTAATATTTTTTCAAAAAACCACATTTGAATTTTATCTAAAAGAAAATATTTTTTTCTGATTATTTTTTTTTACTTTTGCCCCAGTAAACTCACCTGGATAAAGGAAAACTTTAAATAATAAAATTAACTTAAAAAAATAAATTGAAATAATTGTAGTTTTAATTTCTTACGTGAATTCTACCTAAATTTAAAATATTTAAAAATACACTGCTAAAATTTGGATAAAACTACAAAACATTTATACTGCTAAAGTATACACACGATATTTACATAATGTGACCACACACTCCTATAAATATACACCTCTATTTTTCGTAAAACTGTACTGTATTCATGTATTTCTACAAACTATTTTGGAGTTATCAAGATCTTTAGAATTTAATGAATAACATCGATCTATACATTTTATTGAACATACGTGTAAATAGGATACTAAACTTTTTATCTAAAAAACATTCATTAAATTCAATACAGAAATACGTAGTACTTGAATAATCTATTGAATTTCATTTATATTAAAATCATCAATTTGATCGACATTCTTGCATTTAAATAAATTATTTTTGCAAGTGAATTTTTAGTTTTCTAAAGTACCGTATCAGAGACAGTTTTTGATCGAATTAAATTTGATTTATTTACAATTATCTTATTAGAAAATTTGACCAATCTTTTAAATTTTTCTACCTAAACTTTGAAAAAGTGTGCACTTATGAAAATATTTAGAATCATGTGATCGAAAATTGTTAAACAATTTTTATAAGGCGAAATCAAATTTCGATCACTGATGGTTTCTGTTTTTTCAATTTTATCGATTTATTTTTGATCAATATACCATAAAATAAAAAAATACAACAGAATTATAGAGGTTTTCGAATATGTAAAAATTTTAAGGATGTGATCGAAAATTAAAACTGGATGATCGAAGTTAGTAATACAGCAACAATTATTTGAATCCAATTTGAAATTAATTCTTACAGTTAGCTTAAAGCAACATAAGTGAAGCTAGAAACCAGTGATTGAAAACTGTTTCTCATACAGTACACAGCTAATTTTAATAATGTGTTCGAGAGAGCCCTTCTATAAAATATCCTCCTATGGATGATTGTAATTAAAACGGTGTCCAAAAGATGCCGTAAATCACATGAATTATTTTTAAAATTTGTTCCGTAACTAATAAACGAGTATAATTTTTTAACAAATTTTACGAATCAAATGTCCAGGAGGAAGGACAGGAATTGTTCAAAGAAGGGTATACAATTACTAAAAAGGCCTGCCATTCCAAATCTGATAGTCAAATGAGCTTTAAAACTTTATAAAAATTATTAAAATCACACTGAAAAAACAAATCAATCTAAAATATTAAAATATTATTTCTATCCAAAAATAAAATATAATTCACACAATAATAATAAATGAAAAAAAATGTATATTTTTAAAAGCAAGTAAGTAAAATAAGGCAAAAAAAAATTGAAAAGTAATGGAATAGACATTCAGATTACTTTGAAGAAGAAAAAATTCTTCCAAGAAGACGAGATACCAATGCAAAAAAAAGGTTATATATGGCAAAAAAATGTTAAAGGAAAAAAAAAAAAAATCTTTTTGATCTTTTGAATGCACATATAGGTACAGTACTATCTATATATTCGTGAATTTAGAGAGAGAGAGAGAGAAAAAAATTTGATAGATAAATTCAAGAGACTAATATTACTTTTATTTTTTTTATCTTTAAAAAAGTACTTTTTATAATTTTAATTTAAACTAAATAATATTATTAAATAATTTATTTAAAATAATATAATAAGTGAAATAAAAGGAAGGAAAAAGATAATAAAAGATAAAGCTTTTGTGTCTAATATACATATAGGAATTTTTTTGCGGTAATTTTGCGTCAGCTGTTACTGTTATATATATTCATAGAGAGAGATAGAAAAGCCAAAAACTTAGGATGTTTGTTCCAAAGTAATGGAATGCGTCAGGCTGTCTTTATGTCTCCTTTTAAAATTTTGTGTCTCGTTTTATTTATACATGGAGTAATTTTGGTGATTTGGGTTAAAAAAGAATTTTTGATAACTCAGTATTTTAGTTACAAAGTTAAAAAAATTGATATTTTTTGCAATTTAGGTGTAACCCGGGTAAAAATGAACCGTAAATGATCGAGGCTCGAAAAATGTAAGAATTTCGCTCGAAAAAGTATCTTTTTAATATTCCCTGGAACAAATGGTCAAAGTTACGATGATAGTTTACATATAAAAATCATATTTTTTCTTGCTCCAAAAAGTATTAATTCTTATATATTTTCCCTTGATTAATTTTATTTATTCATAGCTTGACGTAAAAAAAGTGCTTAAAAATATCTAAAGAATACTTTTCCAATCCTTGTTTTTTGTACCGTCTGAACATTGGAAAAATAATTTATTTGTTAGTAAACTTATTCAAACAGCCTGCGAATGTATACTTAAAAAATACTTTTTCGAAGCTCAAATTTTAGCATCGTAAAAGTACTGAAAAAATAATTTTTCTTATTCTCTGTATTTTGATTTATCATAAAGTTAATCCGCGTATCTATATTCGAAAAGTACTTATTCGGAGGTTGCAGAATCATCGTTACGATATGATTTTATTTAATAAAAAACAGCGTGCCGACGATTAAATTGCTGCGGAAAAGTAATATAATAATGTAAAAATAATTAAAATATTTTTTTAATAAGTAAAAAATATTTTTAAAAAAATAATTTAAATTATTATATAGCCACTATAACAATATATTAAATAAATATTTATTTTTTTTTTATTTTTTTTTTTTTTTTTTCATTATTTGATGAGGATTTGAACCTGGGTCTTCCGCCTCAAAGGCCAACACTTAATCCGTTGCTCCATTATGACTGCATGCAAAATAATAAAAATTTCTTATATAAAAGAGCAAAAGTTATAAATGAACTTATAAATTTTTTGATTTAGGCCAAAAATCAGAGCAGTAAAATTATTTTAAAAGCATTTATTCCGAGCAAACATTAAACACCTATTTCGTAACGATGCAATAATTTCTAAATTTTTTGTTGCTCCGTACTCGTTTGAAAAAATACTTAAACAATACTTTTTCGAGGGTCCGCTAGCTGCAAAGGCGACAAACTTAAATAATAACGAAATAACTCACCCTTACTATGTTTACTATATCATAATGATACTAAAACGGTGAATAAAATAATTAGAAACTAAAATGAATTCAGCAGAGAGTTACAATTTTGTGTCGATTAAAACAAAGACGTAGGAAGTATCAAAAAATATTCTTTCGGAGACGATTTTACTATATAATGAATATTAAACTCACACCCGTTTCAAAGCAGATTTTATATTCATTTAGCATTCAAAAATCATGTATTATCTGATTCTGTCGCTGCGAATACCGATACTATTTTGCACCGATGCAACGATTTCTAGATTTTTTATTGCTCAGAACTTGTTTGAAAAAATACTTAAACAATACTTTTTCGAGGGTCGGTAGACTGTCAAGATGTAACGCGTAGATATCAATGAAACAACCTTCTATTATTATGTTTAGAATAATTTGAGGATATTAAAACGGCGAATAAATTAATAAGAAATTAAAATAAAATCAGCAGAGAGTTACAATTTTGTGTCGATTAAAACAAAGACGTAGGAAGTATCAAAAAATATTCTTTCGGAGACGATTTTACTATATAATGAATATTAAACTCACACCCGTTTCAAAGCAGATTTTATATTCTTTTAATACTCTAAAATCATGTTTTCAGTGTTTCTGTTGACGCGAAAACCGATTTTGTTTTGCACCGATGCAATGATTTCAAGATTTTTTCAGACTGGGAACTCGTTTGAAAGAGTACCTAAATATTACTCTTTCGATGGTTGACGGGCTATCGATTTGTCAAGCGTATATAATGATGATGTAAGGTTATTTAACTATTTTTTGAATATCATAGGAACATTGAAACGTTGCTTAAAATAATTAGAAATTTATTTGATTTTGGCTGAAACTTACTATTTTTACATTTTTGAGTCGATTAAAACAAAGACGAAAGAAGGTTCAAAAAATATCCTTTCGAAGATGATTTTACTATTTTATGAATTGTAAACTCACATCTGTTCCAGAGCAGATTTTGTATTCTTTTAGTATCCTAAAATCACGTTTTCAGTGTTTCTGTTGACGCGATGACAGAGTCCCTTTTGCCTAGATGCGACGATTTCTATATTTTTTTAGACTAGGATCTCGTTTGAAAGAATACCTAAATAATACTCTTTCGAGGGTTGACGGGCTATTGATTTGTCACGCGTATATAATGATGATATAAGGTTACTTAACCATTTTTTGAATATCATAGGAACATTCAAACGTTGCTTACAATAATTAGAAATTTATTAGATTTTAGCTGAAATTTATTATTTTTACAATTTTGTGTCGATTAAAAAAAAGACGAAAAAAGGTTCAAAATATATCTTTTCGAAGATGATTTTACTATTTTATGAACTGTATACTCACATCTGCTTCAAAGCAGATTTTATATTCTTTTAGTATTCAAAAATCACGTTTTCAGTGTTTCTGTTGACACGAAGACAGAGTCCATTTTGCCTCGATGCGACGATTTTTATATTTTTTTAGACTAGGATCTCGTTTGAAAGAATACCTAAATAATACTCTTTCGAGGGTTGACGGGCTATCGATTTGTCACGCGTATATAATGATGATATAAGGTTATTTAACTATTTTTTGAATATCAGAAGAACATTGAAACGTTGCTTAAAATAATTAAAAATTTATTTGATTTTTGCTGAAATTTACTATTTTTACATTTTTGAGTCGATTAAAACAAAGACGAAAGAAGGTTCAAAAAATATCCTTTCGAAGATGATTTTACTATTTTATGAATTGTAAACTCACATCTGTTCCAGAGCAGATTTTGTATTCTTTTAGTATCCTAAAATCATGTTTTCAGTGTTTCTGTTGACGCGATGACAGAGTCTATTTTGCCTCGATGCGACGATTTCTATATTTTTTTAGACTTGGATCTCGTTTGAAAGAATACCTAAATAATACTCTTTCGAGGGTTGACGGGCTATCGATTTGTCACGCGTATATAATGATGATATAAGGTTATTTAACTATTTTTTGAATATCAGAAGAACATTGAAACGTTGCTTAAAATAATTAAAAATTTATTTGATTTTGGTTGAAATTTACTATTTTTACAATTTTGAGTGGATGAAAACACAGTCGTAAATTGCTTCAAAAAATACTTTTTCGGAGCAAATATTTTATAGTCGCATTCGGCTCCGGAATGATGTATATTAATCAGATTTAAAATATTTCCTAAATACTATAATGATAGATTTTCATAGTATTTATTGGGAATATTTTGGCTTTTTTCTGTAAATATGCGTTTGTTTTATTCATTTTTACGTTTAAAATTTTGACTGTAAAAGTATTTATTTAGTGTTTTTACTGACTTTGTTTTTGAAGTGTTTCGAAGTCTAAAATAATACGAAAATATTGGATTTCATATATGAAAGATTGGAGAAAGAATACGCTAACATACTATGAAAAATTTAATCCAGAATTTTTTACTTGTTAATATATCTAAGGAATATTTATTCAATCTTCGTATCGGAGGATATATGTTTTTGAGAGCACCGAAAACATAGTAAATCTGATATAAATACATCTGATAAAATAAAAATTCCGACATTTTTAAATATGTTTATATTAACTTTACGACGCTTACATTTTAATATTTTTAGAATATTCTTTCGGACATGAAATGGAGTTTTGTGCGGAGTAAACTCGAATGGGAGTATTTAAAGAGTAATTTTTCATCTCGGTTTTTAAAAAAATCTCCGTAGACCTTCGTAAATTCTTATCCGGGAAGCCAGCAAGTTATATAGAGATTATATTAGATTAGCAAACTAATCCATAAAATATCTCCTGTCTTCAACTTCAACCAAAGTAACAAACTAGCACCTGTTTTTTTAATAATAAGTAAAGTTTAGTGCATTATTCTGAAAAAATTTAGTATCACATTAAAGGTTTCAATTACCAATTTTATTTTTGCCAAGCTTTTACAAATATCCCTGGTATTAAAAGCATATTATTTTTAAAAATTATTTTTAAATCACCAGAAATAATAACCAAACACCCAAATAAAATATTCAAAAAAGTGTCTTATTCGCTAAACCAGCCCATATACAACTAAATAGAAATTTAATACAGGGTATGCAGTTGCATGTCATAAGTTCCTTCTTATTGATGCTTGTCTTTTCTTACATGCATATATATTATAGATCTCAGATATATATAAACTGATACAAACTTTTGCCATGAAGACAACTCATTATTAGTACACAAAATTTACATTTTACCTTTCAAGATATATCATTTAAAGTGAAATTACAGCAAATGTGATTTAAGTTGTATGTATTGCGTTTTATACATTAGTAATTAAACGTTTTGAAAGAATCTTACTTGTATAATTAATTTTGTACGGGCTGTTTTTTGTTTGAAATTTGAAATGATAAACGAAATAACGAAGTTAAATACGTGCTTAATTGGTTTCATGTTTGTATTTTAGCAAATTATTTTTGAAGAATTGGTGTATTTCATAGTCCACATTTAAGTATGCAGTTTTAGATTACTGAATTTTGCTGAAATTGCTTGAAAATTATAAATAAACTTTACTATTTTGGCCCTAAAATTAAATTTGTTGTTTTTCAACCTTTTTTGTAGCCAATAAAAATGCTACTTAAAATTTCCACTAAAAGAAAAAAAACAGCTTGCTATTCAAATAAACAATATTTATTACTGTTTTTTTGAAATACAAATTTTTTTTATAAAAATAAATGTTTTTAAAAAAATACGATCAGATAAAAAATAGAACATTGTCAAAAGTTTTATACATACAGAAAGTTTAAGTGGGTACAATCGATAAAGTTGTTGGCTAACTTTATACTTCAAAATTAAATGATCAACTTTTTTTTCTTTTTTTATTTGTAATCGATGAAAAGTTCATTTTGTAAAAAAAAAAGAACTAATTTTACTATGCTACATTTTTTTTTTATAGTAGTTTTATTATTTAGTAACTTTTTGTATGTTTAAAAATAAAACTTTTTTTTTTTGTTGAAAAAAATCAATATAGATTACATTTATATAGTTAAAAAAATATGTAATTAAAATTTTAATTTAATTTTTGTAAAATTTTTTGTATTTTTAATTTTAAAATTGTTATGATAGATTTAACTCTGATTAAAATAAAAGTTTTTATCAGTTTTGAAGTTTAATAAATTAAAAAACTATTTTACGCAGAATAAAATTAAAAATGGTAAGGATAATAGAAATTTCATAGGTCACTAGTTCAAATCCTGCTCGATATGTTAAAATTTAAAATTTTAAGTTGCCTTCAACAGTTTGCTCTCCAAATAAATGTGTGAAAAAACCTGAAAATTACCTTTTTCCACGAGCGATGTTTAGATTTTTTTGGGTTCCTTTGATATGTGATGGATAAAACACGAAAATGGCTGTCAATAATCGAGAATTAGACTTATCATTAGTTTTACTTTCGGGAAAAAATAGTTTGGACCCATTTCTACAACCCTTCAGTTAAATTTGGGCCTAATCGGCTTGGAATTCCTCATGTAGAAATTGTAATAAACTTAAAAATAACGTAAATTAAAACTATTTTTTAGAATTAATTACCCAACTGTATTTTTACTGCAGTTTTAATGTTTTGACTTTTAACATTAATTCAAGTATTAAAATCTTTGTTAATTGAAACTAGAATAGCTCAACAAAAACTAAATTATCAGGAGTTCTAAAAGGAAATCCTGTCAAAACTTACTATCTATTCTCTAATGGACAATGTCTATTTTAAACTTTCTAGCGCACCTTGTCGCATTATGTTCAATAAAAATTCCAAAGAAACCATGTAATACAAAAAACCATTTTTTTTCATAATTTTTTTAGGATATCTTGATCAAAAAAAGAAAAAATTCTCATTTTATCAATGTTTTTTTTTTCTTTAGGTTATGAAAAAATTCCTACATAGTTTTCAATGGACGTGAAAATGTTCATTTAGCGAAAATACGCATCCGGACACGTATTTGATAAAGTAAAAAAAGGATCAATAGACGTTGTATTATACACATTGATATAAAATAAAGTGTTTTACACTAGCTTGAAGCTTTTCCAAAACAATATTCTGTATATAGAAAAGTTATACGACTGTAAGCTACATACTTTATAGAGAAATAACCCGTATATAAGACTAAAAACATTAAATACTTAAGTTATTTTCAAATTCTTGAACATGTGCAATTACTTCAGAAACTATATTGCTCTGAATTCTAGACATTTTTAAAATAGTAAACATTTTTTTCTTTTTTTTTTTTATTAAAATAAAAAGGATAAAAATACTTTAACGAAAATTTCGGTTGGAAAATATTTTTTTAATAAAATTAAATGATATGAAAATGATATTTTTAGGTCGTGTAATATAATATTTAAAATTGAAGTACACGTCAGCAACCTTTACTTTAGCAAAGAAAAAATCCTTTTTAGGGGTATTTTTGAAGCATATTGACAACGTTTACCAAATATAACAAAATTTGGATTACTACAATAATTGTATCTTTGGTCATTGATCACAAATTTGGGGTCATGCTCGACTTCTTCTTATTTACGAGTATTCTGTGTTGGTTTATATCTTTGTAAGAGTAAAATTGTATTTTTAAAGTTTTGATATCAAATTCAATTCAATTTTAAAGCAAAATTACAAAATTATGTTCATATTAAATGACCAAAAAATTTGAATATTTAATTATTTAAACATTAAGTTGATTGACAATCAGTATATTATAAAATTCACCCATAAAAAGGTTTTTTTTCTAATTTAATGATATGCTATTCATTTCTGACAGGCGAGGATCCAAATTTGCTAATTCGCAACCCCAATAATCTATAGTAGCTAATTTCTCATCAGGGTTTATAAACATTGATAAACAAAGCTCTAAAAAAGGTTGCTCTTTGCTAATTAAGAGGCTTTTCTAACGAGAAAAACCGCAATTTTAGATTTTACCGACGCATAAATTCTGCAGCAAACAATAATTCGTCAGGGTTAGAAATATCAACCCCCTCAAGCAAAATGTCTCAAATATATAATAAAAGCATTTATATTTTTTGTGTAATTTTTAGAAGAAATAGAGTTTTATTTTAAGTTTAAATTTTTATTTCCTATTTAGAAAAAACATTACATAAATTATTTTACCTTGCAAGTAAAATTATTTGCTTCGAAACTCTGGTAAGATTCTGAATTTAGGGCGGACTGAATGACCACGATGATCGGATTTTGAGCTCTAGAAAAAAAATAGTTTTTTTGTATTTATATTTGAATGGATCTATTTTTATTTAATAATATAAATACATCTTTAGACTCCTCTGACGATATTTCTCCAAAAAGTTTGTCTAATGCCTTGTTCTTTTTTAATAAATCATAAAATTAGATAATTTCTTTAAGAGGTGAAATTTGAAAAAAATTTAAATTACGATTGTACCTTAGGTGAGAAGAATCCTGCATTTATGCTGACTGTTACAGTAAATAACAAAAGTAGACAGAGGATTTTCGCCATTTTAAAAATTATCTTTTAAAAAAACACAGTACAAGTACAAAACAGTAAATTAGTTAGGCTAAATAAATAAATAGACTTACTTGAGCTACGACTTGATTTTTTTCAAACTGTTTTTGCCTGCGTTTTATATATTTTTGAAAATCAACTAAAAATATGCGCAATCATGAAGAATCATTTTAATTTATTTATTTGCACGTTAAATCTTTATAAAAATTAATTAAAAATTATGATTATGCAGAAACATTTTTTTCAGCTTTTTATTCTTAGCAAAAAAAATTTTTTTAAAAAAATTACATAAAGGAATTTAAATTACGCATGAAAAAAACCTTTCAACCGTGGATTTCCAATTTTTTAATTTTACAGATTTGAACAGATTTGTACAGATTTGGGCATAATACAGATCTATATTAGAGATCTCAAAAATGAAAATTACAGATCTGCGCAGATCAAAGAGTTTCTTCATAAGGATTATTCGTTTAGGAAATTACAAAATAAAACATTTGCAAACAAGTATTTTAACTTAATTAATGAATTAGATTTAATTTATATATATAATTGAGTTTTGATGACTACGTACATAACAATGAAATTTGTACAAGAAATTTTCAAGCCATATTGAGAATTTCCACGTAGCATTGTTGAAATTTTAGTTTTAGTCTAAAATATACATAACTTAAGTATAATATGTATACTTTGTTGTGTATTGTCACGTATCAAGCATGTCATCTTAATTAATTTAAATTAAATTGCAAATGCATAATATAAAGACATAAATAAAATAATAAATAATAATGACTCCAAAAAATAATAAAATAAAAATTTTAAATATGCTATAAAAAAAATAAAATATATTCAATTTTAGTATAGTAAATTTATGTTACTTAAAATATTTATGTATTATAGTATAGTATAAAAAATAAATTTTTATGACCTAAAGAGTTAAGTACCCAAAAAATATTTATTAATAAAAAATAAATTTCTTAAGTGTCTATTAAATTTATGACTTTTTTTTTCAAAATTATATGACTTTTTTTATTGCAAGAAAGATTATGGCAAATTATTTTTTTAAAGTATATTTTTCAATTATGTAAAAGAGGATGTTGTGGGTTGGAGAAGTAAGGATGAACCAATTATGAGGGTATGAAAATTTTGTAAACAAAAGGAAGGTGAGAATGAAATAACCACAAGTAATAGAGGAATTAAAAAAGACAAATTTTTAGAACTAGTGCTTAGTACTAGAATTTTTTGAATTTTTGGAAAAATTTATATCCTCCCCCACCTCTTCATGCTCTACATAGACTCGAGAGTTTACCTTTTCGATGGTATCGAATTTACAATATATTCAAAGTTTCTACAATTTGAGAGCTTTTCATGAAAATTTTCAATTCCAGAATATTCCTGGCTATCAAAAATTCACAAAATTTTTTATATGCATTTGTTTATTTTAAATTACTTATTAAAACAATCAAATTTTTTTTTGACCCCACAAATGCAAGCAATAAAAATCAAAAAAAAAACCTTTTAAATAACTTAATCCTCATTTTATAAAAAAATGATAACTTCAAAGTATATATATTTTATATTTCGTATTAAAAATCGATAAATACATCATTAATCTTCTACAGATCATACACAATGAGCTTTATATATATATATATAACAATAATAATAAAAAAAAAATTTTGCATATAATAAGAAGCTTTAACATATAATAAATAGAAATTTTTTTATTCATGCAAGAAAATTTTTTTTTAAAATAAGTAAAAAAAAAAGTAGTACCAGCTTTTATATATACTCCAAATATATACAATCGCAAAAAATATACGTTTTTTATTTAAGTTCCCTTTTTTTATATATGCTTTTAGTATATATAAGACGTTTTAAAATATTTTTTACAAATGAATACACACACAATTTTATAAAGATTAAAAAAAAAGTGTAGTTATTGATTTCATGCTCGTCAGCGTTGGCTTAGTAAACTATTTTTCTGCTGTATATCTTAAACTTCCTTTTTAAATGTGTAAAGAAAATGGTTTATCTTTTATTATAGATTACACACCTTTTTTATTTTTTTACTTTATCTTCATATTTATATATAAAAATACACACACACACAAAATAATACATAAACAAGATTTTTCTTTCAAGTTTTTCACATACTTTACAGGTAAATACTGAATTCAGTCAGTATGAATTTAAAATAAAAATAGATAATACTGGTATTGTTTTATTTTGCGTTTTGCCAGTAACATATACATAAAATATTTTTTTGTTTAAACAATATGGTATAAGATATATAAATAAGGGATGAAAATATATTGTAAAAAGTTTAAACTGACAAAAACACAAATATAAATATGGTTTATAACAAACTTTTTTTGTTTTTTTTTTTTCTTCTGACATGTGTATAATATGCTATTTTTTTTTATTTGTTTATACAAATATCATTTTTTTAAAGAAAATATTTACTATTCAAAAAAAGAGCTTGCAATTTCCTTTTTCTGTCATATTATTATTATAAAGTAATTGCAAGAATCTAGTATGTTTATACTAAATGAAAAGATATGATAGTAAGTATAGAATAATACATAAAGAAGGATTTTATTTGTAGGGTAGTAAAGCTGGTGACCGAGCTTTTTTTTAAAGATGCGTTTGGTGAAACTGTTATTTGAGGAATTCTACGCCAAATGGGTCCATGCAAGCTTAAACTTTTTTTTTCCTAAAAAGCAATTAAAAATAAATCCTCTCACCCACTTTTAGTTTTCTGGGTCCAATTCTTGATTTTTGGCAGTCATTTTCGTGTTTTTGGCCTTTTTTGTAAATTAACGAATGATTTTATTATTCTGGTTGTAAAATATTATTCGTTTAGGTAGTTATATAAAATTTCCCCTAGAATTCTATTATGAAATCCAGAAGAGAATTTTAACTGCACTGTAAAAAGTAACTTTCCTAGATTAACAAAAAAAATAGAATATTTTCGAAAAATTAGTAAATTTTCAAAAATATTTGTAAATATTCGATAAAAATCGCGAGAAAAATCGTAAATTAACTAAATTTAGTATATTATCGAAAAATTCGAGAATTCTCGATTTTTTTTTTGTGATTTTACGAAAAAAGTTGTAAATTCACAACTATTTTTCGTAAATTTACAACTATTTTTTGTAAATTTTCGAAAAAAAAAGGTAAATTATCAATTTTTCTTGCAAATTCACAAAAATTTACTAATTTTTCGTAAATTTTCTAATTTTTTTGTAAACTCATTAACGCCGGGGCGGAGAGTTTTGGAAATGAGCAAAAATAAGTATATTCCCTTATAGTTAAGTAGCTAAAAAGTTCATCCTTTAAGTAAAATTTTATGCTCTTTCAGAATTTGACATTAGTTTTCACCTACAACCCTTCAGAATACCCTAAAAACGGGGGTGAAAGAGGTAGGCATTATTAGGAAATGTTTGGAAAAATCAATGAAAAAAGTATCCAATTTTATTGAAAAATGTTTGAAAATAATATTTTTTATTTAAATTTAAGTAAACTTCGTATACACTGAGGTCTCATACATTTTGGCCTATTTACAACCCTTAAAAGGTGGATAGGGGTGGTACTCCAGTCAAAATACGGGTTTGGTTGTATTATCACTTGCGAAAACCAGATTTGCTCTACTTAAAGTTTTTTGGGTCGTTAAACACGAAAATTGGGGTCATTTGGCAGAGAAATTGGGGCTTCACCCTTAAATTTACAAAAACTTCCCCCAAAAAAGAGTTTTTTTTACATATTCGCATTTTTAGGACTCAGATTTGCACCATACAGGTTTTTGGGGTCGCTGATCAATAATTTTGACTTTTTTTTCATAAATAATCAAACTTTCAGCCCTAAATTGGTTAAAACTACCCCCGAAAAGGGGGTGTTTTTGCTATTTTCGTACTTTTAGCATCCAGTATATGCCCATATAGGTTTTTTAGGTTGCTAATCAAGAATTTCGACTCCTTTTTCATAAATAATTAAAATTTCACCCTTAAAAAGCTATGACTACCCCTAAAAGGGGTGTTTTTGCTATTTTTACACTTTGAGCGTCCAAAGTACGTTCTTATACGTTTTTTGGGCTGCTAATCAAGAATTTCGACTCCTTTTTCATAAATAATTAAAATTTCACCCTTAAAAAGCTAAAACTACCCCTAAATGGGGTGTTTTTGTTATTTTCGCACTTTGAGCGTCCAGGATATACCCATATTAGGCGTATTTTTAGCTATTTTCAGAGTGAAATATTGATTATTTGTGAAAAAGAAGTCGAAATTCTTAGTTAGTGTCTCAAAAAACGTATAAGAACGTACTTTGGACACTCAAAGTGTAAAAATAGCCAAAACACCCCTTTTAGGGGTTGTTCTAGCTATTTTAAGGGTGAAATTTTAATTATTTATGAAAAAGGAGTCGAAATTCTTGATTAGCGATCCAAAAAACCTATATGGCCATATACTTTCAACCGATTTCAGCAACTCTTCAGTCTAACTTGGACTTATTTAGCGTGGAATCCCTCATATAAAACAATCAGAAACTAGTACTACTACCCTATAATATAATATAAAAATATAAAATAAAGTCTATATATAAATATATATTTTAATTAAAAATAAATATTTACTTATAATATATATATATATATATAAATTTAAAGTAACTACTTTTTGAGAAGTTTCATCAAAAAGTATATATTTATTTTATCTTTATCTTTTATATAAATATCAATATTTTATTTATATATCTATTTGTTCAACAAGGAAAAAAATAAAATTGGACTGACTTTCAATGCACTGAAAGTAAAATTTCCTACATTTTTTCCAGTGTTCAACACATATGTGTTTCTTTATAGCTTTTAATTAAAAGCGAAAAAAAGATCGCCCGAAAATAAGAAAATAAGTAATCTTTTTTGCAGCGTATAATGAAAAATATTTTTTTAATTAGTGCAAATATCTTACTACTATATAGTTTGTCCATTTATAACTAAGATTCGCCGAACCAATTTACATAAATGGTGTCAAGTTGAAAAAAAAGTCTGTAGGTTATATAGGCAATAGTTTCGAGACTCAGCTACTGTACTTTTGGAGATATTCAATTTTTACTATTTTTGGGAAAACTAAAATATCTAAAAAATATGATAAAATTTTACTTTAGCAATTTGTATATAAAAATTTGCTTTACTTAAATTTTACAATTGTATTTATTTAATTAAATAATTCATAAAAGACAGAAAAAATAAATAAAATAAGAGATTTATATAAACAGTAGTAAAAATACATAAATAACTATTATATAGTTAGATCAAACATTTCCTTTTATCTAAGCTATTAAAATACATAGGAAAAAAAACAATATTTTATTGTTGGTTAGAGTGGATTTTCATGTTTTATCCAAGTGCTAACTTAAAAGGATGTACATGCATTCAAACACTTTTTTTTATTTTATTTTATAGAGAGTTTTGTTTAGCTTGGTATTATTTTTTTTTTTTTAGGTATAAAAGCTGTACCTAAAATTATCAAAATTCAATTTAGACTAGTTTTTAATTATGTAAAGGTACCAAATATAGGCACCAAAGCAATTTCATAAAACCTTTAAAGCTATTCCAATCATTAGTACCCTTTTGAAGTTATTGGAACTGTAGTAGGTACATATACATTTGAGATGTCACCCAAAAATAATTTAACCTAAATTATCGTCCCAATTTGAGAACCTAGAGAGTTTTAACCAGTGACAATATCACTTAATAATTCGTTAATAAATAATATTGCACATATACATTTAATAAATATAAATGTCAAATTTTATATTAACATTTCGACAATAAAAAATTTATTTTATTAATTTTACCACCATAAATGCAATTAATTATTCATATCAGCATTTATTATGTATGATTTTATTTGAAGCTTTCAAAACTAAAAGATTTATTTATATTTTATTCAAAAAATTTTTCATTCAAAATTAAATTTATATTATTTATATATTTTATTTCTAAAAAAAATTGCTGTTTACCAAATACGTTGAAAACCAATATAATAATTTTCATTTTTATTAAAAAAAAAGTATTTAAATTTATTACTATTTTCGTGCTAAACAATTGAAATTAAATTGAATATATTTTTTAATGCTGATCAAATGAAACCAAGTACGTAGGAATTATTTTATTTTGTACTTTGGGAGCCTAGGAATCGAGTGGTGGGGGTTGCGTTAAAGATTATTTGAGACTAAAATTTTAATTTTACGGCCAAAAATGGGCTTTTATTTATTGAACATCACGCCAAGAAAATACTTTCAAAAAGCCATTATTTGAACTTTTCGAAAACATTAAGCATAAAATCTAATTGACCTCTTTTCTCTTCAACCTTAATTTAAGTGATAGATAAATCTAAACTATAAACAAATTTAACGTAATAAATTGAATAGTAAAAACTTTATATTTATAAACATAAAAAGAGATTTTTCTAAAGCTATACACATAAAAAAAATGTAAAATTGCTTTCAAATCTTATAACATAAAATCGAATAAAATGTATTTACAGATCCAAAAGAAAATATAAAAATTTTATTTTTTCAGTTAATGGAGATTCTCGTTGTCCAGAAGATAGTTATTATGACGAACATGATAAAATATGTAAATGTTTGCCATGTCCAAAACATGAATGTTCAGATAAAGAAAAAGCAATATTATTAGCTAATGGAGTTAATGACATACCTGGCAATTGTTGTGGTCTTTATGAATGTCATAGTAAAGGTAAATTTTATATTCTGTATTTTATTACAATAGAAAATTTGTTATTTATTTATATGACATTTTTGGTTTTATAAATATTTTAACAATATTAATTTCAATAACGATGATTGAAATAAAATGGAAAATACTTTGGTTGTATAATAATATTGTGGTTTTTGGGTTTTAATGTAAATTTTGATGAGTTTGATTTGTTTATAATAAATGAAAATTAAAATTTGAATCCGTATTTTGTTTATAGTAAATAATACAGGTTTGGTTGTATTATTACAACCACCAGATTTGGTAGAGTACAGATTTTTGGGTCGCTGATTTTCGAATTTCAGGGTCATTTTGTAAAGAAATCGGGGCTTCACCCTTATATGTATATGTTAGACCCCAAACGTGTAATTTACTATTTCATGAAATGGTAAACTTTTTATCCACATATCTACTTAGGTGCACTGTAAAAAATAACTTTCTCATCTTCACAAAAAAAATAGAATATTTTCGAGAAATTAGTAATTTTTCGAAAAAAATCGTAAATTTACGAAATTTAGTATATTAACTAAAAATTTGAGTGTTGATTTTTTTTTTGTAAATTCACGAGAAAAATTGATAAATTACAATTTTTTTTCGAAAATTTACAAAAAATATTTGCTAATTTACAAATTTTTTCGTAAATTCACAAGAAAAAATCGAGAATTCTCGAATTTTTTGTTAATATACTAAATTTTTTCGAAAATTTTCTATTTATTTGTGAATATAAGAAAGTTACTTTTTACAGTGTGGATATTTGTCAAATTGTCACTAATTTAAACCCTTTTCAAAAATTCTTGTTTTTAAAAAGTACCGTAACTACCGAGTTGCCTTCGCTAAAATTGAAACAAAAAATTTCAGAAATTCCATGTTAATACACGAAAAAAAAATATAGCATCATTTTATCATGTAATTTTTTTTGTAATAAATGAATTTCTCAAATTTTTTGTTTCAATTTCAGCGAAAACAACTCAAGTTACGGTACTATTTAAAAACAAAAATTTTTGGAAAGGGTTTAAATTAGTAAAAATTTGACAAAAATCCACCTACGTGGGGATATCGTAAATTATATAATGAAATTGTATGCACTCAGAATTTAATACTAAAAATTTAATTTATATGAATTTAATTTAATACATACATTTTATAGAGATTAAATTTATAATATAAATTCGTATTTGTACATTAAATTATATTTTTAAAATTTACTAGAAATAGGAGGATTATTCAACATTGAAAAATAAATATAAATTCAAAAGTTTTATTAAATTGAGATTCAGCATTAGATTCAATATTTTAAAGCATAAAATTGAATTTTGCATATTAATTATTTACTTTTTAAATGTTTGCATAAGAAAATTATTTATGTTTTAAAATTAAAAAACTCCATTAATACTAAAAATGAATGAAAACCTTCATTTTAAATCTTAAATGTGTAAACATAATTTTAGTTTATGATAAATATTAACATGGAACAAATTTATAAATATACTAGTTTATAGGGAGAAACTAAAAATTAATGGGACGGGGGGATGAAAAGTGTTAAAGGAGCAGATGGTAGTTTTCCTGGAAATGGGTCATAATACAAAAAAATTTAGTTTTTGTTTTTTCATTCGCTGAAGCCGAATTGGGATCCGGTTGTGGGAATTGAAATTTCCGTTTGCCACAACTTTTTTTTAGCAATGGAAGATTCCTCAAATCTTATTCTATAATCCGAAACTATATTTGGGCATACGCGAAAATTCAACTATAGGTTTCTTTTTTCCATATATTTAAGACAATAAATATTAAGCTTTCAGTCAGTGTTATTAAACTCTTCATACAAATTTTCCACAAATTCTCCTAATATTTCATATTAATATTTCATTTACAGAAATTAAATAGTCCTTTATCTATTATAAAAGCCAACAAGCACAAAACACAAACACAATATTAAATCACCAATAAGCATTAAAATTCTATTTCGCATTAAATTCCCGCATTACGTAAACTAAAGTCTATATAATTAATCAATCAATCAATACGTGTATTTAAATTAAATTATTAAATACTAATTTTATTAGATTCGTATAATAAAATAAAATTATTTTTTACAGATGAAGTTCAATTGATAAATCAAGATGAATTAACAGATAACAAATGCATAGATGAAAAAAATCACGTTCATAATAATGGTACAAAATGGCAAAAAGATTCGTGCACTAATTGTACATGCGAAAATGGTAAATCATCGTGTATCGCAACAATGTGCAAGGCGTGTAACGGAGAGAAAAAATATTTAAATGGTGAATGTTGTCCAATTTGTTTAGATTATTCGAAAGAAAATTATCCATTTAATAATAATAATAATGAGTTGTGTAATAATAATACATTAAATAATTGTAATATAAAATGTAAACATGGTTATTTAAACGATATTAATAATTGTACAACATGTCAATGCTATGAACCAAATAATTACGATAATTTAGATTATGAATGTCAATCATTAATAAATTGTAAAAAAAATTGTAAATATGGATTACTTAAAGATAATAATGATTGTAAAATATGTGAATGTAGACCACATAATGGATGTTCATCGAAATTTTTATGTAATAAAAAATGCTCATTAGGATATAAATTAAATAAAAAAGGATGCCCGGTAAATAATTTTTAATTATTAATTTAAAAAAAATACTTTTTGAATAATTAAATTTATTTTTCATTTTTTTAGACGTGTCGTTGTATCAATGGTTGTATTGATAATAAAAATATTAGTCATGCAGAGGGATCAACATGGTCTATAAATTCATGTTTAAGTTGCAGTTGTGAAATAGGTTTAAATTTAATATGTAAAGAAACAGTATGCCAAGTTTCATGCAGTAATCCCATACCACCAGAATCTGGAATGTGTTGTCCTACGTGTCCTCATGAGGTTTGATATTTTTTATAATAATTTTTTTTTATTTTTCTCATTTTTTACTTTCCATAAAAAAGTACGAATTGAATGTGTCAGATTGTAAGCAAATTTTGCAAAACGCTTTTTTAGCCAAAATAAAAAATTGTTTAAACACCAGATGAAGTTAAAGCTTTGTTAACTTTGCTGAGCCATTATATCTCACAAAGAGTTTAACCCATTACCGCCCAGGTGGGTAAAACGTGCCACAAGATTAATATTGGTTCAGATTTTCATTTAAAATTAAATTTTAAAATTTATTTTTTGGACTAGGAATTAAGGTATTTGTCAAATGTGATTTTTTACCCTTTTTTCAAGTTCAATTTTGAAATCAGAAGCCATCAAACTCCCCTGGTATAAATTTGGTGTAAATATAAAGGCTTTTGTAAAAAGTAAACTTCACAGTTTTTCACTCTAATTGTCACCCCTATATAAAGTTTTAGCATTTTTCGGAGTTCATATTTGAAATCAGCAACCTCGAAAACCCCTCGATATAGTTTCTCAAGTAAAAATAAAGCTTTTTATAAAAATCAGTTTTTCACCCCTTTTCACCCTAGTTTTCCACCCTTAGATGAAATTTTAGCATTTTTCGGAGTTTATATTTGCAATCAGCAAACTCGATAACCCCCCGATATAGTTTTTCAAGTAAAAATAAAGCTTTTTATAAAAATCGATTTTTCACCCCTTTTCACCCTAGTTTTCCACCCTTGGATGAAATTTTAGCATTTTTCGGAGTCTATATTTGCCATCAGCAAACCCTATAAACCCCCGGTATAATTTTTCGAGTAAAAATAAAGTCTTTTATAAAAATTGATTTTTCACCTCATTTGACCCCAGTTTTCCACCCCTAAATAAAGTTTTAGTGATTTTCGGAGTTCATATTTGAAATTAGGAACCTCGAAAATCCTCCGATATAGTTTTTGAAATAAAAATAAAGGTTTTTATAAAAATCAGTTTTTCACCCCTTTTCACCCTAGTTTTCCACCCTTAGATGAAATTTTAGCATTTTTCGGAGTTTATATTTGCAATCAGCAAACTCGATAACCCCCCGATATAGTTTTCCAAGTAAAAATAAAGCTTTTTATTAAAATCGATTTTCCAGCCCTTTTCTCCCTATTTTTCCGACCTTAGATGAAATTTTAGTATTTTTCGGAGTCTATATTTGCAATCAGCAAACTCGATAACCCCCCGCTATAGTTTAACAAGTAAAAATAAAGCTTTTTATAAAAATTGATTTTTCACCCCTTTTCACCCCAATTTTACACCCCTAGATGAGGCTTTATGATTTTTTTGAGTTTATATTTGAAATTAGCAACTACTCCAGTCAAAATGGGGGGGGGGGGGATTGTATTTTTACTGGCGAACACAAGATTTGCTCTACTATAGGTTTTTTGGGTCGCTGAACACGAAAATCGGGGTCATTTCGTAAAGAAATGGGGTCTTCACCCTAAAATTTGCAAATACTACCCCCCAAAAAGGGGTTTTTCTTACATATTTGCACTTTGAGCGCTCAGATTTGCTCCATACGGGTTTTTTGGGTCGCTGATTAAGAATTTTGACTTCTTTTTCATAAATAATCAATATTACACCCTTAAAATAGTTAAAACTACCCCTAAAAGGGGTGTTTTTACTAATTTCGCACTTTGAGCATCCAGAATATGCCCATGTAGGTTTTTTTGGTCACTAATCAAGAATTTCGACTTCTTTTTCATAAATAATAAATATTTCACCCTTTAAATAACTAAAACTACCCCTTAAAGGGGTGGTTTTGTTATTTTCGCACATTGAGCGTCCAGGATATGCCCACATAGGTTTTTTGGGTCGCTATTCAAGAATTTGGACTGCTTTTTTGTTGTGAATTATTATTTATTTATGAAAAAGAAGTCGAAATTCTTGATTAGTGACCCAAAAAACCTATATGGGCATATCCTGGATGCTAAAAGTACGAAAATATCAAAAATACCCCCTTTTTGGGGTAAAATTTTAATTATTTATGAAAAATAAGTCGAAATTCTTGATTAGCGACCCAAAAAACCTATATGGGGATATCTTGCATGCTCAAAGTGCGAAAATAGCAAAGACTTGCCTTTTAAGGGTAGTTTTATCTATTTTAAGGGTAAAATATTGATTATTTGTGAAAAAAAAGTCGAAATTCTTGATCAGTGACCCAAATACCCGTATGGTACAAATTTGAGCGCTCATGTGCGAATATGGAAAAAAAATTCCTTTTTGGGTTTAGTTTTTGCAAATTTAAGGGTGAAAGGACCCCGATTTTCGTGTTCAGCGACCCAAAAAACCTATAGTAGAGCAAATCTCGTGTTCGCCAATGAAAATACAACCAAACCCGTATTTTGACTGGAGTAAACCTCGAAAACTCCCGGGTGCTAAGTAGAAGAAAAAATAACATAATAGTAAGGACCTACGTGTCACGTTTTGGCTGCAAAACAGGGCTGAAATCGCTTGTATTTTAAGTTTTCTCCCTTTGTAGACAATTTCTGATGGGTTTGTTGGTAAAAAATGATTCTAAAATAAAATTGGCACCAAATCACTATACTTATCCTGTATAACTGCCTTAGCTAAAAAATCGTATATTTACTAAAAATTAGTATGTAAATTCTATAAAAATCGTAAATTCATCCATCATTGAACTAAATGAAGTAGGTATAAAAAATATTTTCTTACATACGTATACAAAACAAAGTGCTTTTCAAAGTTTTACCAGAAGCGAAGACATCCAATTAGTGTACTATCCTTATAAAATAAAAAAAAACTATTTTTTTCATTTCCCTATAATTGATTAAATTTTTTTATTTTATTAATTTAATTCAATTTTCCATATTTGCATTTATACACTTGAATTTTTATTTTCCTTTTATATATTTATTTATCTATTCCTGACTTTGATATGTATTTCATAAAAATAAAAAATGAAAAAAAAAGAAAATATCAAGAGAAATATAAAAACTATATAAATTGCTTTATTTTTATTTCAGATACCAGATAATAAAATACTGAAAAATTGGAATTTGATATCATCAATAATAATAATAATATTAATAATTATAATTTTTATATTATTAATTTTATATTTAAAAAATAATACTGATTTAACGAAAAAATTAAAAAAAACATCATCAACAATTATTGATTCAACAACCTCAACGAATTATCCACAAAAATATTATAAACGTGTTGCTAATAATGATAATACACCAGTATTTTTAAAATCACAGCAGAAAATTGCTTCTGTATAATTTTTAATTAATTTGTTACCATTTTATTTGACTTTTATTTCAAAAATATTTGATAATATTTTCCAGACGTTTGATAATACTTTTTTGGACACAAGATCCATTAGAATAATTAAAAATATTTTTGAAATAAATGTCTAATTATAAATATTTATGATATTTTCATTAAGTAAACTCACTTCAAAATTGTAAAATATTTAACTCACGTTCGATTCTCTCAACTCTAAACTGCTAAGCTTGTACACTAATTAATAACTTTTATATAGTAAAAAAGAAATTTTTCAACAAGTTTTCAGAGTTAATTTGACGTTTAATAACTATTTTCTTGATAAATAAATTAATTTTGATACTTAATGATTATATTGGTCAACTTTGTATAAAACACAGTATTAAAAAACTAAAATATTAATTTAATTAGTAATTTACTAATTAGTTTTCTCATATATTTTGTATTAAAAAAAAAGTGTATATATTAGACTTTGCCATATTTTACGAATTTATCGAATAATTTAGATTTCCTCCTAAGGCCATCAAAATTCGATAAAATCTAAAATAATTCAAAATCTAATATTAGCATTAAAATTAATATCTGATGTGTTAAAATTACATATAGATATATAAGTTAGATCAAAATGTAAATTTATATATATAAGTTATGTTCTAAAATATGTGACATGTAGAATTATATATTATTGTAATATATTATATTATGATATACTAACTTGTACTCTCCTTTTGATGTATTGTAACGTTTGTATATGCTTGGATGTATGGAAATTTTCAAAATATATATATGTGAATTATATGCATTTGTTATGCTTGATGCTGATTTAATTGTTTTTTTGGTATAAATTTGGTTGTGTAAGCTGATTTGAGATAATCAAAATTATTTAGAAAATTTATACCTGACTTTTTGGGTATAATTTATTGTCAATGGTTAGAAGGATTTTTTGTGTGGATATTGGGTTTATTTTACTCGAATACTATAGATTTTTACACAAAAAAAGGATTTTTGCACTGAAATTGTGCTAAAAAATGTGAAGTCGAATAAAATCTTTGATCATATTTAATTATATGCTTTTTTGTGTGAAAATTTCTGGTGGAGTTATTTCTTGGTTGGCTAAAATCTGTACTTTTCCTTTGTATTAGTAAAAATCTGATTCAAAATAAAATTCTTTCACTGCCAATTGCTTAATATAAATTATGCTTGAACATAAAATAAAATAAAATTTTCTGCTATAAGGTGTAATTTTTGATTTAAAATATTAATGAATTTTTTTGCATTAATAATGAAAATTCTTTTCATAAATAACCATATTTTTCATATTCATGAATGTTCAAAGATGTAATAAATTCAGCTTGATTAATTTCAGATTATTTGAATCTTAATTACTTGTTATAACCACCTAAAACTAGCTTTATAAGCTGAACATTCCAAAAATTCTGTTGCATAAAAATCTGGGCTTTCAATTTCCAAATAAATAATTTTTGAACATTTTTTCTCAATTATTTATGCTTAAGTCAATCATCAGCTTCACATATTCTCAAACTAAATGTAAATTATTATTTCTTACAAACAATACAATAAAATAAAAATCAAAATTTAACAAATAAGTAAAAAAATATGTAAAAAATGTATAATAAATATAAATTAATTAAAAAAAATAAAATAAAAACAAAAAAAGCATATCAATACAAGATTGTTATTTAATTAAATTATCTAATAACGAAATCATAGTATTAAATACTTAAAACATTAAATGTAACTAATTTTTTTGGTTTTCTGATTGTTAGAATAAAATTCAATGGACATATTATGTGAATGATTAAATTTCTTTGGTAAAAATTGTTTAATATTATTAATTTCTAGTCAAATCGATAAAAAAATCAGAGAAAATTTAAAAGTCAATAGTACTAAAATTCATAAAAACTCTTAGGTTCATTCCTTGATTTAATTTATTTTTTGTAAAATCAAATTAGAGATCTAACATGTAAAAAATTGAAATAAAAAAGTGTAAATATATTAAAAAATTATTATAAATGTCATTTTTATACTAAAATATAAATATAGATTTTGTAAATTTTTCTCTGCACACGAATTTAAAAAAATAAATTTTTTTTTTTTCATTTTTATTCTTACATATTTAAAAAAAATTTATTATAGAAGACTTTATAATAACTGCTGATAATAATAAATAATAATAATTATAATAAATTAATAATAATAATGTTACCCTTTTTCTGCTGAAAATTGTTAATAAAAACTGATTGTAATAGATAATGTATAAATAAAACTTGCAATAAATAAATGTATTAAATTAATTAATTGAAAGTTTATTTTTTATTTTATCATTTTTTGTAATATTGGTCTGATTTAATTGTTGTAATACGTATATTAATTTTGATTTAAGAGCCTTTTGGTTTATTCAACGAATTATTATTTTAATATGTAAAATTTCTTTACTTCAAAAATATTTCTTTTTTTTATGTAATTTTATAAAATTACCTACTTTGTATTAACTCAAAAATTTTGTAAGTCAGCTTTATCTTTGCAGCTTAAAAATTTGCTTATTGGTAGATCTGAATTTTGATAAATCCAACAATTGAATGTGTTCGAAACAGTAGAAATCTATGATACCGACATAAATGGGGTAAAACTAGAATGCAAGGTGATTCCTTTACCTACTTTTTTACGTTATCTATACAAGGCAAATGGTATAGATTTGAGCTTTTTGAATAGCTAGTACTGCTAGTTGGTAGTTGTAGATTTCCAGGGATTTGCAAAGCATCTTGTTACCATCCACTTACCATCGAATTTTTTTTTTTTTTTTTTTTTTTTTTTGATAAGTTGACCAAACTATTGACCAACAAAAACGAAAAATATATGAGAAAACAAATAATATACTCGATAATAAATTTTTTTTCTTACATTTTAAAATTTTGTTTAAAATGTTAACTTTTTAACTGCTATATCATAAAACTTAAAAAACATGAACAAAAGTATTGTTATTAACAAATATATGAATGATCTTTTTAGAGATAATTAAAGAATATTTCCTCAGATCTTTTTGAATCTTCGGATATCTCCAAAGACCTACAGATATGTCTACTAAAAAAATTCTATTACTGGTTTGTGTGTTCCCGCAACCAACTATCATGGAACATATTCACTCATAACAGTAATAAATCCAAAAACCGAAATTACAATAAATCCCGAAATATAAATTATTAAACTTAAAGTATTTAAAGTTCTTGTTCTTATCAGGGCCTGGTTAGGCCCTGACTCCCTTTTCAAATTACTCTAAGCCCTAGCTTAAATCGAAAATATTTTAAGTCCATTTCACCCCCTCCCCCCTGCTAAGCCAGACTTTTTCAAATACCCCATCCAATGAACATGTTCCATGTTAAAAAAATCTTCTAAGACTGCTAAATATTTGAAAGTTCAGATTTGAGAAATTATATAATGAATAGCCTAGATCTTACAATAGTATATTTTTATCCTAGGCTGCAAAAATGAACTATGACCCAGATCGCACGTAAATTGCGTTGCTTTCTAGCCTTCACCAGGTTTTTTGGATTGTTGATCGCGAATTTTAGGGTCTTTTCTATGAGAAACTGGGGCTACACCCTTAAATTTACAAACATGATCAGTGACCCAAAATACCTAATATAAACCAAATCTGGAGACTCAAATTTACAGTGAAAACCTAAAAAATAACCCTTTTTAGAGATTAGTAATTTTGTTGAAAATTATTTTTTTAAATTGTTTTCACCAAAACTACTAAGTAGCCTTGGTGATTGTATAAAATTACTGATTTAGATTAGTTGTTTTGGTGAATTTTATTTCTTAAAAAATTATATAAAATCACTAGTAATTTTATAAAATTACTGATTTCACCAAAGTGACTGCTCCATAGAAACAGCATAAATTTTTATGAAAGTGAATAATTTGACACTAAAAAAAAATCAGAAAAAATCAAAAAAAATTTAAGCCTTCTTTTAGACCATAATATAACCAAAGAATTTATTTTACTTAAATATACAAGAAATTACAAGGTTAGAATTATAAATTATTTTAGACGTATTACTTAAGATAAAATCTATTGTTTATATTATATTAGTTACAATTAATCACTAGCTTTTTTATATATATTATAATAATATTTTGTACATCCACTTTATGTGATTTTTTCTTTATTTTTTACCTCTTTTTCGATTTTTTGATTAAAGAAAATTTTTCAGTATCCTCAGAGAAAAATAATTACACCCTAATATACATTATATTTTTAAATGTTACTGCAGTTTTAATTAAAAATGGGTATTACATTTTATATTCTGTACCATTCAGTATCTTTGCATACATAACCAAATAAAAACACAAATATGGGCCAGATTTGAAAAATATTGGGCCTAAGATCTGTCCCTATTTAATTTTTATTCGGATATCCTTAAAGTTTTAGTTTTTGACAAAGCATAATCTAAATTAAGTTTAATTAAAATTTTTTCTGCACGAAATTAATACATTCGCTGTGGTATGGGTGAAATACACCCATGGCCCCATGTACTTTAAAATGGAGCCACGAAATAGATTTTTTGAATAAACATGCTTTTATATAAATAAATTTATATGAAGAAATCTAACAGTTTTTTTAAATCATTTTTTTTTATTCACAACTAAAAATATAATAATTAATTTATATATATTAATGCTATATATCGTAATTACAAGATCAAATATATAATCATTATTTATTAAAATCGGACATGTGGTTTTAAAAGTTGAAACTTATTATTTTTATGTATCACCAAAATATTTATTTTTTTTAATAGTGGCAAGTATTTTCATATTTTTTGTGGTAAATAAAATTACTTTGATTTTTGTTTAGTAGACAAAATTACAGATGATAAGATTCAATAAATAAATATGTAAAGCTAGGAAAATTTCCGATTCAAAACCAACACGAGCCAGAATAAAAAGACCCGAAATTTTGGGTATAAAATGAGCTAATATTGTCTAATAAACAAATATCAATGCAACTCATTGAAAAATTTGGTAAGCACTAAATAAATATCCAAAATGTAAAAATAAATCAAATAATTGTTAGCTCAGAAATCAAATATTTTTATTTAATAGTAAATATTTTTTATTTTATTACTGCGTGTGTATCAAATACCAGAAGTAAAATCAGTCTTAAAAAATTAAAGTAAACGTTTATTTACAAAGTCATATACTTGATGAAATTTTAGAAAAATTAAAATCTAGTAGTAAAATATTACACTGTTTAAGTCTATCCCCTCACAAATTACATTGCATAATTTTTTTAAATGTAAAATAAATATATTTCTATTAATTAATTAACTAGAACCGTGACAAAAATTTATATCGAATCAAATTAGGTTTAACATAGGTTTTTTGAAATTTACCTAAGTCATGAAAGTTATTAATAAATTAATAATTTTACTTTACTTTGATAAAGTTCCACAAAAATGTAGTATGCCTTTGTTTAATTTACGTAATTAGTGGTAATTTAGAACCTCTGTTCATTCCAATGGCCCTTGTGGGTCTAGAACCACCAGCATTTATAAGGGGTTTTTGGGTTATCTGCTGCCATTTTGCAATTAAACAAAATAACCATTTAAACAATTTTTTTTATTAGGCGTTATAGCTTTCAAACCTCAATTTTTTACCAATTATTTTTCTTGCTAAAGTTTTTTCGTATTAAATTTTTTTTAATTATTTTTTATACAAATTTAACAATTTCTAAATTTTTGCCAAATTTTCAGTTTTTGCAAAAAAAAATTTTATATTAAAAAAATGTTTTAAATTTTAACAAAATTTTCAAAATCTATATAATAGATTTTTACCAAAAACTGTAATTTTAGTAGCTATTAAAAATTTAGGATCTAGTTAGAATTAAAAGGGATAGATTGAATAAAATTTAAATAAATTTGTATTTTTAAGCTAAGCCTATCCTAAAAATTAGAGTAAAAATTTTAAAAACATGTCTTACACAATTTACGGACAAACCTTCTTATATTAATTTTCCCTAGAAACTATTTTTAAATTTTAGTAACATGATAAATAATTATTATTTTCATAACGAATATTATTAATAAAATTATTAACACAATTTATTGATCACATTGATGGTTGTGGTGGTGGTAACATATTTTCATAACTAGACATCCCAAAATGATGATGATGGTGATGTTGATGATGAAGATGTGAATCTGGCATCATTTGATGTGGTTGTTGATAATACTGATGATGACTTACATTTGCATGTGATGAATAATAAACAGGATTTTGATTTAATTCTTTTCCTACAAAAATAAAATTTATTATTTTACTTTTGCTAAAAAATCTAATACCTTGGAATCTATAAATATTGACTAGTAAGGGGACTGTAAAAGTTGGGTCTTTTAGATCTTGACCTGCAGGGATTTCTTATATTCTAATACTTTCAGTTCGATCTGAGAGGCCTCCTAGTCTAGAACAGCAAGACATATGATATTCTATTTCTGAGACTATCCTCCCAATAACACTGTTAGCTTTAAAGTGAAACAAAAAATTTTTGATTGGACTCTTTTTTTAATAAATGTCGTATTTTAAGAACCATTTACTAAAATTTTCTTTCATGAATTTTAAAATTATAGATGATAAATCAAATGCACATATCTAGAAAGATTATCTGTATACTATAGGTTTTTGGGGTCACTAATTTTTTGGGTTACTTTTTCCAGTCTAAGCAATAGGAAGAAGGGGGTGGTCTGATATTTGAAACTCTATCTAAAATTTGTAAAAGCTACCAGTAATTAAGGGTTTTTTTGAAATATTTTGGAAAAAAAACTAAAATAATCGAACCAAACCCGTTTTTTCAAATAATTCATAAGATATTGTAATATTTCGATAAGAGACCCAAATTTGAATATTAGGACTAATTAAAAAACAATTATTTTTTTTACTTTTTATTTCTAAATCAAAAATTTGATAATATGTTATAGCATATGACTTTTAAAAAATTTATTTTTCCCTCCCCAGGGTTGAAAATAGGTGAAAACCCATAAATTTAATAAAATTGTTAAAAAGTCATTAATTTTATTTTTTCCACCAATAAAATAATAAAATTAGTATTACAAAAATTTATCTCATCCTCCAGGGGGTTAAATCTACGCCTGAATTTCACTAACGTTTTTCTCATTTTTTTAAATTTTAGGGGTAATTTTACCTATTTTATATCCCTAGGGAGGAATAAAAAATTAAATAACGAAATTATACTTACTATCATAATGATCTCTTGCAAAATTATGTGGTTTTACATCTTCAATAGGACTCAAACCACCATTATGATTAGAATGTGTTGTATGAACAGGTGATGGGGTTATATAACCATGTTGATGATTACTTAATGGACTCATTTCTATTGGTGGTACTGCAATACCAGATAATTTTGTATCTAAATTTTGTAACGATGTTTGATAATTATTTAATCCTGTACCAATTTGTGTTATTTCATTTATATTTGCTAATACACTTGCTTGACAACTTAATGGTAACATATCACTGAAAATATAAAAATAATTAAATTTATAGTGAGAAAATAAAAATTTTTTTGTTACATGTGTATTGTGTAATTTATTTAAAATATGGAAAACTTAGCAGGGTGCTATATTTTTCTAAAATATGTATAGGTTCACATAAAAATTTTTGGTTAAAAAATTTGTTATTTTTTTTCTCACGTTAGTAATGTAACATGTGTTTTTATTCGTTATGGTACTTGTACATTATTTGATTTTTTAAACCTTTGTAAGTATTATGTTTTATCTTTAATTCCGAAATAATTTTTTTACATTTTTAATCTTGTGCTTCTAGGCTACTATTTTTGGAATAATTTTTAATTGAAAAATTTAATAATAAATTAAAAAATTACGTAACTGGACCACGCTTTGTATTTGGTTTATATATCATAGTTTTTTTCTACATTATGGAATTATCTGGAAAAGTTGGTATGGACCAAAAATTTGATACTCTAATGAATGAATTTTATTAATTACCTAATAAATTTTTTATCAACAATATAAAATACAGTTAAAAAATTTTTATTTTATAAATAATTAATTTTCTAAATAAAAACATTAGATTTCTTAAGAACTGATTTGATTTTGAAATTTCGGTATGTACACTGTAAAAAATAACTTCCTTAAAATAGAATGTTTTCGAAAAATTAGTAAATTTTCAAAAGATTTGTAAATATTCGAAAAAAATCGTAAATTTACTCAATTTAGTATATTCTCAAACAATTCGAGAATTCTCGATTTTTTTTGTGAATTTACGAAAAAAGTTGTAAATTCACAACTAATTTTTATAAATTTTCGAAAAAAAATTGCAAAATATCAATTTTTCTTGCGAATTCACAAAAAAAAATCGAGAATTCTCGAATTTTTCGATAATATACTAAATTTAGTAAATTTACGATTTTTTTCGAATATTTACAAATTTTTTTGAAAATTTAATAATTTTTCGAAAACATTCTATTTTTTTTGTTAATCTAAGGAAGTTACTTTTTACAGTGTATTACATATCTAATATATTCATACTGCGAGTAAATCGAATTTTTTGATTTACAATATTTTGGCTAATATTTAATGTATTTGCGTATATAAAATATAGAATTTACATATGGGCCATTTCACGTTATAAGTTATTCAATTAGAAAGTTTGCGTTACTACATTAAAAATTTATTGCGAATATTTTACTTATAGATGACCATTTAACTAGACTTTTTAATTAGTATCTCCTAAAACCTATTTTGACCTTATATAATATTTTAATAAATAGGACCAAAAAAAAGCCTTAAAATATTATTAATTATTGAGCCTGTTAAAAAAATAAAAAAAATTTTTTCTTTAACAATAAATTTAAATACACATAATAAATATAACCCTGAGTTTCATGGAGTTCAAGTCCAATAACGCGTGTAGGTAGCCATAACATAAATTCACATAATACCTACACACACAAGAAAAAAAAATATTTTTCAATTCTTTCATTTACACGCTCCATTAAAAACTCATTTTTATTTTTCAATCCTTTTTTTTTCTTTATGCATTTAATCATTAGTAATAATAAATTCTTACATTTTATTTTCTAAAAAATCCTTTTTTCAAAAAATTTTTTTCAAAAAATTAAAAAAGATATGTTTTCTATTAGATACACGCATGCTGATCACTTGTTGATATATTAAATTACAATAGAAAAAAAAAATAAAATCTAATGTGATAGAAAATTATACATGTAAAGAGAGTAAAAAGAGCGTTTAAATGTAGATACCATTTAGAGAGGGGACCCCCTAAAGTGATAATATTAAAGCTTTTGCTCTCTTCACAGTTACATTGATAATAATATGATTTTCTTTTTTTCTTCTCAAGAGGGTGACTAAATAAATCTTGAAATAATGAAATTTTTTGGTATTTGTTTTTTTTCATGTTTAAATTATACAGGGAATTTAAATTATAGCTCTTGTGTATATTATGTAAATACTTTAATTGATATTATTTAATAAACAGAGATTAGATAATTTAATTATTAGATTTTTTGCATGTTAAAATTTAATGATCGTGAAGTTTGTATGTGCGATTGGACACGCGTGAAGGATGAAATTTTTAGAATAAATTTAATTTATATAATTATAAGAAAATAATGTTTTAATACGTGTGTCCCTTAGAACACTTTTGTATAAAAAGTTTTGGCAAAAAATTGACTGACATGGGAATTCTTCAATTTGAAAACATTTCCAAGGCAAATATATCTCCAAGGGAAATATATCTAATGGATATTAGTTTTTGGGGAAAAAATTACAAATTTTGAGGATTTTAGCTGAATTAACATCCTCAGAAAAAGCTTAATTCTGTACAAATACATATTTTTGAGAATTTTTGTAATATTCTCATATCATTGGCAAATTATTAATAGGCTAATATACACTTTTAGAGTAGCTGATTCTGAATAATTTTGAAGTCCTGCGTACATTGAAGATTATAGTAGTAGTGTACCAAATACCGGGTACCAAATTAGTTTGGTCAGGTTTCGTATAGCCAAGGAAGCTTCCGATTCAAAACTGTTACTGCTAATCTTTTTAGAGAAATATCAGGCATTAAACGAAGTGTAAATACCTGTTATGTTCAGACTTAACCATTTTGCTTAACCCGTACTATTCTTATATTATTATAAGCCCCTAAATCGAAATTATTCTAAATCCAATTTGACCCCCCACCCCTTAATTTTCCGATTTTCAGGGTACCCCATATAGTAAACATGTTCCATGTTTAAAAAAGGCAGAGATTTCAGGTACCCGACATGAAATTAGAGTATCCGCACACCCCTAACTATTGTTGCACTCTTAAATTAGTAAAAAACGACTACTTTTGTAGGTATTTTTAAGATATTTTGTGAATATTGATAAATTATAATAGAATTCGGACTAATATACATTTTTTGGTTCACCGATTAGGATTTTCAGTTTTTAAAACATGAAAATTCGCGAAACATCTTAAAATGAGCAAATATCCGAATTTTAGTGATATATTTTTCATATTTTCAATCCGTTTTCGAGGTACTGATTATGAATTCCGAAGTTTCATGCTTGAATCCCGACTAACATGTCCAATGCCCCATAAGATTTTTTATACAAAATTTAAAAAATATATTCTACCCCTTTTGTTAAATTATTAAACAAACCTAAAAATTTAATAAAATTTCCCTAAAAAAACAAAAATTAAAAAAAAAATGTACAATCAAAAAAATGAGAAATAACTTAAACCCAAATAACCAATTTTTTTGTTGCTTAAATATTCTATTATGTGTGAAAAAAAAGAAATAGTTTTGATTTACAATAGAGATAAACTCATAAGTATTAGCTACTGTATTTTTTATTTCGAATATCTTTCACATACTTATTGGCCCAATTTGTAAAGTAAATATTTTAGCAAAAACACAATTCAAAAAAAAGGTTTGTAAATTTAAATCCTCCAAAGAATTTTAACAGTAAAATGAAAATATTTTTCTAAATAAATAGCTTCAAAAAATTTATAACAAGGAAATAACACAATGAAAAAAAAAAATTTCATTTAGCCAAAATAGAATTTATTTTTTTATTCATCTACCGCTGTTTCAAAGAATTAAAATATTAAAATGATGTGTGGCATAATTTATTTTTTTTTTTTTTTATTATTTCAAACGTATTAATAAGATTAAATTACTGTATTTTATTTTTTATAAAAGTTAGATTAGTCATCATAAAATTATTTAATTTGATATAACAAATAAAAATATTACGTGATAAATAAAAAAGGTTTTAAAAAAATAGCAGGTGTATGTTTTTTTTAGAGTTATAAAAAAAAAACTTACGGTCTATTTTGTGGTGTTCGATCTCTTTGTCTTCTATTTTTGAACCAATTAGAAACTTGTGTTAAAGTAAGTCCAGTTTTTTTAGCTAAATTTTTTTTTTCCTCTGGATTCGGGTACCGATTTTTCGAGTACATTTCTTTTAATGCATTTCTTGATTTTTCTTTAAAACAATAAACTGTTTCTTCGCCATCCCAAATTGTTTTAGGCAATGGAAATTTTTTTCTCAAACGATATTTATCAACAGCGCCTAAAAAACGGGCACGCACTTTTTCTTGTTCTTTGTAATGTGCATCGTACCACATTTTTTGTAATTCTGTATGACGACGTGTTGAAAATTGATTTGTTTCTAATATTTTGTATACTTGGGAAAAATTATTACGATGAAATGCGACGGTTGCTGTTGCCATTAATAAACTTTCACTCATTACACGTGGTTTTGGTATTGAATATAAAAACCTAAAAAAAATTTTTTTTTTATTACTTTTTAGCAGGTATAAATTTTTTTGCCTTGAGCTTGCAAAACTAATAAAATTTTACTCTTTTTTTCAGCTTACACACACTTAATAACTCTTTTTGTTAAAGTAAATAATTTTTATTATATTTCTTGAAAATCAAATTATTTCGTTCGTTAGGTATTTTAAGTTTTGTTTATTAAAAAAAAATTTTAATTTATGGAAATAATTTATTTTAAATACGGTTTTTTGTGTGAAAAATAAATTAATTTATTACACTATATTTATGAATAACGTATGGTTAGGATCAGCGTGGTGCCTTCATGTGTTAAGTTTTTTTAAATTTGAGTTTAATAAAATGTACCACTCGAGTTGTCCTACATGCATGATATTATTTTGTGTAATTTAATGAATTCATAATATGAGAAAATTTTTGAAAAAGTGGTATTTCGTCGTAAGAAAATTATTTTAGATTGCTGATTTTTGGGTAAGATCAACAAGATTTGACCCTAAACTAATTATAATAAAAATACAATCGCAATTGAAAGAAAATTGCTCAAATAATGGGTCAATTTTTATCATTTTATGGCAACTAAATCCAAGAAATTTTAATTTTATTTTTTAATCTTTTTTTTCCAAGAAATTATTATTTTTACAAAGGTTAATTCATTATGAATTCAATACGTGCTCTTGGGCTTATTTATTCAACAATTAATTTACTTAAAACATATGAGTTCATTAAATTGCTACTATTTCAGACTTTTCACTTAATATGCTTTTTTAAAATCAATGAAGTATTTTTGATTATTACATAATGTTGAATAATTTAAAATTGTTCAATACTTTAATTCATTAATATATAAAAAATGCTTCAAATATTTCCTAGACTTGATTATTTAGTTTTGAATAGCTTAGAATAATCATTGAGTCGTAAAAAAATTCATTGCGACGAACCATTAAATCCAAGGATTCTGAAATCAAGTTCGTTACAAACTTTTTTAGCGGATTTTAAATAAATTTTTATTATTTTGCAAAAGCAATAACTGTTCGAAAATTAATTTTATGGTCCTCAGTCTGTTCTTTTTGTCCCAAAAAAGTAGAACTGAAACTAAACTAAAGTTTCTCTTAAAATAAGACGCGCTCTTTTTCATGACTGTAATTCGAAAAGTGATTTAGTTTTTTGAAATTAAATTCGACGTTTTGTTACTTGGTTCTAATAAGCTGTTGAATAACTGATCGTTTTTCTATTCTAGTTATACTCTAGTTTTAGTATTTTGGGACAAAAGAACAAACCTATAATAAATAATTACATTAAAAAATATTTGCTGGGTGAATAAAATTATATTATCGACGGCGCGTCGCGTCGGTTGTTTGTAAGATTCTAAGATTGCTTTCTTCACTTCTGTTTTGTAATTCAACTCTAAATACTAATTTAATTTTTTCTCAAATATTAACGTTAAAATCTCTGAGGATAATATGTTAAACTTTCCCTAATTTCATTTCACTATGAAAGCTTTCTTTTCAAAGGATACATTTTAAAATTGCTGCTAATTCAGTCAACAAAATTTATGTCAAAAATCAACAAATTACTTTCTTATTTATTTTATTAAAAATCTTGTTTTCAGAATCACTTTGAGCTCGTATTACTAACCAAAATTTATGATAGGGTCATCATAAATTAAATTTTTAAATCAAATCATACGATTAATAATCAAAAACAAATAAAGTACAATGCGCGGGATCCAAAAAAATGAGTCAGTAAAGATTCTTCTAATTTTAAAAACATTTTAACAAGCATAAAAAATATTGGCACCCTTGGACCATTTTCAAAAACTTAGGATATCAGAACCAATTGACACCCAAACCAAAAACTATTTTTAAAAAATTCTGTTAAATTTAGTAGGCAAAACCAGAATCAAAAAACAAAAATAAAAATTTGTTATAACAAAATAATTCCATTTTACATTGATAACTTCAATAACATAAACATTCATTCATAGTTTTGATAAACAATTTACATTTCTTCCGGCTTCGTACAATAATTGTAATAAATTACAAACACTTTATTTACAAAAAAAAGGAGAACAATTTTTTTTCAATCAAAAACATCCGATTCTATAAATAAAATTTACCTGCTTAATTTATCATATGATTTATTTTGCATTAACGCTTCACAAATACACGATATTTGTTCATTAGAAAATTGTTCATTCCCATTAAATATTAAACCTTGTCTAATTGGTTGTTGTCCTGATTGTGTTTGAGGATGATTTTGTTGCTGTTGACGATTATCATAAATGATATTATTTATGTAATTACTGTTATCGTTATTTACATAATCCATGTCAATTGACTCACTTGTTAAGTCAGTCGATGACTGATTTGACATTTTTAAATTATTCACTAAACATTCAATTTCAAAAAAAAATACACTTTTCTCAATTTTATTGAGACACACAGTTTTATACAACTAAATAATAAAATTTATCATATTAATTACATAATTTCATTATTTCGACTCAATTAAATATCAATCACTAAATATAATATTTCACTAAAACAATATCTATCTCATTTTAGAAAAAAACTAAAAAAAAAAAGTTGTATATACATATATATAGAACATGTTCATTAGACGACTACAGAAACAACAAATGTCTGTTGTAAAAAAAGTCTTTGTATATAGTAAAAATGATATAACACTAAAGAAGGGGAAATACAGGGATGGAAAAGGAGCTAAAAGGAAGTGTGTTAATATATAGGTATATAATATTTTAGAAATTTCAAACGTTTTCATTGGTTGTTTAACAAGGTAGGATGAGTTTCTATTGGTTCTTGGTTTAGGGCGGTACGAAATATAGTATCCCCCTATTTGAAATTATCTACTTTTGGTTGTATTTATTTGGTGTATACCAGTGCAGGAAAACATCTTTTTTGTTTGGTTTTATGTGTGTTGTATATTTTTTAGAGTACTTTTTTTTATTTAAACTTACTTGCTATATCCTTAGTTTTGATAATTTAAGTGAAAACATGTTCTATGATTTATAAGGGTGGATATTTTATGCTTGTTTATATAGTAGGTGGTTACTTAAATGGGTCTCGAAAGTTGATGTTTGGCAATAAGTAAGATATTGATAAATTCAGATCTTAAGGCAAATCCTAAATTATGCTAAGGTATCGAAATTTTAATAGGTGGTTTTTTTTAAATCTTGGACCCCCTAGTATATAAAAGTAACATGAAAGCAACAGAATTTTTGGGAGTGGATTTTCTGGACAGGTTCAGGTCAGAATTTAGAGGAACAACTTTTTCTGACACTTAATGAAAATTTTGACTCAATTTTTGGATTTATAGTTAAATTTCACAAAAGCTTCTTTTTGAGCAAATTTTAGACATTTTTAGAAATGTAATAAAATAAAGGAAATAAAAAACTGAACATTCATAATTAGGAAAATTTTTTAGTTTTTATATTTATGCTGCTCATTTTTGTACGGCATTTTAGAAATATCTAAAAGTTTTCCTGAGAATAGACTTTAATATTATTTGCCGAAAGAGATCAGGTCCTAGAAATTTGAATGGTTTTTTGTTTTTTTATTTTTTTTACCAGGGGGTTCTTTTTCTCAGTTTTATGGTATTTTTTATTTTTTTGAATTTTTGATACTTTGCGATGTCAGCATCACTTAGATAATTTTATTTGCAGAAATTTTCAGGACCTAGATTTCATACTTTTTTGAAAAAAGGAAACTAATAAGCTAGTCTAGTCAAAATGAAGGTCAGGAGGGAGGGGAGTGTCTCAAAATTAACGGTTTCTTTTTAAACACACTGATTAGTAGTCTGAAATTTTCAAAATAACTAAAACTGTAGATTTAACAGAAAATTAATGAGATTCATTTTATTTTCATCTGATACCAGAACGTTTTGTTTCATAATTTAAACTTAACATACGTTTGGGTTACGTTTGTTGCAAGTCATGACGAAAGTACCACTGCTTTATTACTTTTTGATTCCAAAAACCAAGCAGTGTAAAAACGAAAAGGAAAGGAAAATTGTATTTTTTATCAGAAGCAAAAACAAAGTGCGTTTGCTTGCTGTACAGAAAACAAGTTATTGTTATCGCATATAATGAAAAAATTTTGTCAGAAAAATAATTTTTTTTGATTTTGATGAAATTTTGATTTCAAATTATTCTTGCTGTTTGCACTCGCTTTACTTCAAACCAAAACCTAAAATCACATATTTTTTTCTTGGTTAACAATTATCTACTTTAGAACTATAGCTTTATATATCAGCAAAGAAGTATTAGAAAATTTTTAATAACAAATCAACCAAAAATATTTTTAAGAAATGACAGAAAACTAATAAATTGATAATAAAATCCTTTTGTGTATTTTGTTTTATTTTATATTATCTACCCTTTATTGGCATAACATTATCAATGAAAAAGATAATACTAAAAATTTTTGATAAAATATTTTATTTAAAAAAACGTAAATGTTAAAAAAAATAAATTGAAAAATACATAAATAAGTTTTCTTGAATAAATATGAAAAATTTTAAAATAAAATTCTTGCAAACTTATAAGAATCGTCGAGTGAAGACGTCTTTCCTTAATCTAAGATATTACGAAAGAACCAATCCGAAAGATTCAACCACGCCTTGACAATCTTTTGAACAGCTCCGCCTGCGATTTTCTATCTCTTATGTATTCTATATATTCTTCTTCTCGCCAAATATGCAGACAAAGTATATCATTCAGTTTATGCAATTTTAATATTTAAAGCTAAGGTTAAAATATATAAACTTGTTCTTGAGAATAACTTTTATTTTTAAATTATTTTTAACCATTAATTGGATTCAAAAGTTTCTTATAAGACCAAAAAAGTAGAATTTTAAATATTTAATCTTATTCAATATTTTTAAACGCAGCTAATAATATAAAAGTGTTAATCATAAAAACTTTAATATTTTATTCATTAATATACAATTTATATATAAAAATCTCTTGTTTCTTTTTATCAATTAGGCAAAGCATAGATAAAATATTAGTTATATACTTAATCGATACACTCAGGTCAAATCACGGTTTTGCGCTTATTTTAGCAATTGAGATACGCAAAGGTCTACCTAGAGAGTTTTTTGAATCGTTGATTCCAAAAATCGATGCTTTGCCCGAATGAAATTTGACTAAGGCCATATTTAAGACCCCGAAATTGTAAATCGCCCTCAAAAAATGTGTCTTGGATAATAGGATACTTACAAAATGTTTTAGAAATTCTTTGAATTATTATAAAAATTCAAAATCAGTTATACCCTAAAATTAAAAAATTTATTAGGTCTATTAACATGGAACTTTGCAGGTAGGGTATTTCAAACATGTCATTGAGACGGGGGGAGGGGGTCAAATGAACTTAGAATAATTTGATTAAAGGGTATATAGAATAATAAAGATTTTAGGAGCTCAAAATTATTTTGTTGGCTTAAAGACTTAAAATTATAAAGTTTTCAAGATTCAAAATATAAATTTAAACATGTTCCATGTTCGTTGGTTGTGACTTCACAAACCGCTTGTAAGTTTTTTATTTTGTTAAGAATAAAACAAGTAGGTATTATCCAATCCAAATATCCAATTATCAACTAAAAACAGAATTTCTAAAACTAGTACTTCCAATGAAAAAAATTGGTATTATATTGAAAAGGAAAGAAATAGTTGTCTTTTTTTTAATTTTTGATACAAAAAGTTTTGGTAAAAAAATTTTCAAAACATTAGTTATCAGATCCAAAAAATTGACAAAAAATGGTATTTTTAATACTAGTAATCCCATAGAAAAAAATTTGGTACTATCTCAAAAAGAAAAAAAAAAAGGCTTCTTTATTTTACTTTTTAATTTTTGGAAATAATTTTCAAATAATTAGGTATTAGATTCAAAAATCGACTAAAAACGGTATTTTTAAAACTAATACTTCCATTGAAAAAAATTTGGTACTGGAGCAGAAGAAATGGATACAGAATAATCTCGTTCTAGTAGCATGCAGATTTTACGGACATAAAAAAATTACAAAAAAATATTTCACTTATGAAAAAGTAAATCCTTAAAATCTCATTTCGCGAATTTAATTTTTGGTAATTAAAATATTCTTGATTGTGTAGTTTTTTTAAAAAGTTCGTTATATATATTTAAATTTCATTTTTAGAGTTATTCTAATGAAATTTTATTATGATTAAATTTTTTTGTTATGATTTGTGAAAATTCTGATAATTTTATGAATCCACCCCTAATAAGGGATATTTTTACTGATTTGCGAGTTCATTTTGCTCATTTACCATATCCGGAACCATCAAATTTGTTATTAGCTACCCCAAGAGCTTATGATTGTGGGCTAAATCTTGTTCCAGTTTGTAAATATTGCAAAATACCTTTAAGGAGGGCATTTTTTGGCTAATTTTAGTTTCAGACCAATTTTGCACAGGCGAAACATCAACTTTTAGAATCAGTGACCTAAAAAACCCTTAATAAACCTTTTCTCATCTTGGTTGCTAAAAACTCCCCCCCCCCCTCATGGTATGCACAAAAAAAATAGCAGACAAATTGTTGAATGTGGTAATTTCAAGAGTTTGCTAAAAATCAGAGCTAATTCAATCACTTTTAAGTACTACCACAAACTACGTATAAATATTTTGATTAAAAAAAATCCAATTTATTTGATGACAAAATCTAACACTGATTGAACGAGCTATTATTTTGAAAATATTAATTTTTTGGTAATTGGCACATAACTTCCTCCATTATAAACGAAAATCAAAGCAGGTAAACTTTTTAACGTTAAAATGATTCTATTTTTATTTTTTATAATTAAAACATGTGTTTTTATGCATAAATTATTGACTTCAAAAAAAAGATGGACATTAGAGTTTTTTCCCATGGTATCCAACAGAGTACATTAAAATAATGTACTTGAGTTCCAGATAAATTTGAAAAAAATTTATATTATCTTGGTATTCAATTCACAGAATAAATTTTATTAAATGCATATTTATTATTTTTTTTTTTTATTTTAGAAAAAGATGTAATAGATTTTTTTTTAATTTTTGATGCCAAAAATTTTGAAACAAAAATTTTTCTAAATTTGGGTAATAATATTCTCCTATTTTTTAGCGCCAAAAATTTAGACACAAAGATTTTAACCAAATTAGGTATCAGATCCAGCCTGATCAGATCCAAGAAATCAATTAAAAACGATATTTTTAAAAATAGTATTTTTATATGAAAAAATTAGGTACGACGTCCAGAAATAAAAAAAATGGCGCTTTTTTAATTTTTGACGCCGATAATTTGGGATAACCTTCTGTTCAACCCATTCACTTGAGGCTGTAAAATTTTACTAAAAAACCTAATTAAAACAATTGAAGAGATAAACCGATGGTTAATGGGCTTAAAATCATCAGACTATTTGATTAATGTTGCGAAAAGTAAAGGTTGATGTATGCACTTTTTTCCTAAAGTTTGTACAAGGCTACTTATATGAGTAGTAATTAGCCTTAATACCAAAAACTGTATTTTTCTGTCAATTTCGCAGGTTATTTTGGCATATTTAATAATTAAGGTTAATTTGGCATATTTTATTCAAAAATTTTGCATGCGATCCACTCTTTAATTTTCTGATGATTGGCCACAATAAAAAAAACGCTGCCAAGTGATTGGCACTATGGTTCCTCATTAACAATAGCAAAATATTTATAATGGTCTATTTTATCTAATAAAAATTATAATTTGAGATATCAGTATTTCATAAAAAAAAGTTAAATACCGTATTTTAAAAGAAAAAAAATGTTGCTGTGATTTAATGTTTTTTATTTAACAAATTTGTAGAAAAAAATTTTCAATAAACTAGGTATTACACTTAAAAAAAAAACAATATTACAGATTTTTTAATTTTTTTGTTTTATTAATATTGAGAAAAAAATTTTGAAAAAATTCGGTATCAGATCCAAAAAATTACTATGAATAAGCTTTCTAAAACTAGTACTCTCATAGAAATTAATTAGGTACTACGTCCGAACAAAAAAAAAATTTGGTATTCTTTGTATTTTTTTGTGAAAAAAATTTTGGGAAAAAAATTTTCAAAAAATTAATTATCAGATTTGAGATATCGAGTAAAAGCCATACTTTCAAATATAAGTACTTTTATGAAAATAAATAAGGTATTACACCTAAATTAAAAAAAAAAAAAAAGTATTTTGAAATATCTTGATGAAAAAATTTTTGAAAAAAAAAATTAGATCTTAATTCCATAATGGTTGTTAAATACCACCGATTGCAAAATTTTCAAATATTAGTACTTTCATGGAATTAAAGGAAGTATTACACTAAAAAAAAAAAAAATATTACAGATTTTTTAATTTTTTTGATTTTTTAATTTTGAGAAAAAAATTTTGAAAAAATTAAGTTTCAGGTCCAAAAAATTACTATAAACGATATTTCTAAAACTAGTACTCTCATAGAAATCAATTAGGTACTACATCCAAAAATAAAAAAAAATTAAGTTTTTTTTGTATTTTTTAGTGAAAAAAATGTTGAGAAAAAAATTTTCAAAAAATTAGTTATCAGATTCGAGATATCGAGTAAAAATCGTACTTTCAAATATAAGTACTTTCATGGAAATAAATGAGGTATTACATCCAAATTAAAAAAAAAAAAAAGTAGTTTGAGATTTTTTGATGAAAAAATTTTTGAAAAAAAAATTAGATCCTAATTCCATAATGGTTGTTAAATACCACCGATTGCAAAATTTTCAAATATTAGTACTTTCATGGAATTAAAGGAAGTATTACACTAAAAAAAAAAAAAATATTACAGATTTTTTAATTTTTTTGTTTTTTTAATTTTGAGAAAAAAAATTTGAAAAAATTAAGTTTTAGGTCCAAAAAAATACTATAAACGATATTTCTAAAACTAGTACTCTCATAGAAATCAATTAGGTACTACATCCAAAAATAAAAAAAAATTAAGTTTTTTTTGTATTTTTTGGTGAAAAAAATTTTGAGAAAAAAATTTTCAAAAAATTAGTTATCAGATTCGAGATATCGAGTAAAAATCGTACTTTCAAATATAAGTACTTTCATGGAAATAAATGAGGTATTACATCCAAATTAAAAAAAAAAAAAGTAGTTTGAGATTTTTTGATGAAAAAATTTTTGAAAAAAAAATTAGGTCTGAATTCCATAATGGTTGTGAAATTTCACCGGTTACATACATACACACACTCACACACACACACACACACACACACATACAGACTTTTTTTAAAAACCGGTTTTTTAGCTTCCTGAGGTCCCAAAACGTGCTTATATGCCAAAAAATCAAAAATCAAAATTTCATCTATCACAAAGGTTCCTCTATGAGGAACCAATTTGATCACACGCATTGCAAAAAAAAAACAATATTTACACGGCTATTTTTATTTTATATATACCCATTAGCTAAATATAAACAAAGGCAATTAATATTATTATAAACGATGGCTTGTATAATATATTGTCTTCGATTTCGTGTCTTATTACTTGGAATAAAGACGCCACACAATTATTTTCTTTAATGTTATTTTTATCTTAAGAATTCAAAAACAATTTTAAAATTATTAAACAATAAAAAAATAGATTTTTTTTATTTAAATCAAAGAACGAATGAATTTTAAATACATTCCAACCACTATAATACACAAGGGGATGAATTTGCTTAAATTAAATTTTCTTCTACATATACTGTATAATTCATTCAGGTAATACAAGAATCATGTTTCTTGTCATGGTTTAATACAAACAAACGAATTTAATTGCATTCCGTAAAAGCTAAAGAACATAATATTGTACGTGTGTGTATTTTCTCGACTGTCATTTTATTTGATGTTACGTTGAATTAACTGTAATAATTATTAAATAATTAACACCTGATAAGTTTTTTTTAATTTTAGGGTAAAATTATGAATAAAATAATATCTATATATTTTATAAAAAAATTAGATTTTTTAACTAAAGAGTTTTATAGACCCCTTCATAAATTCAAAAGTATCTCAGAATAATGGATTGATCAAATGAAATTATAACATAAAAGACAAGAGCGTTTTGTGGGTGCTATGTAGTTTTCAAAAATTGATAAAAAATGGCTACTTTGACTGCTAATCTCTGAAACTACGGATCCAAAATAAAAAAAATATAATGGAAAATCGTAATATTTTGATATAGTGTACTGAATTCAGAGGATTTTATCGAGTGCTTTCAGATTTATCCAAATTTTGATGCATTTTTGTGATTAGGAGTAATACCCAAAAATTACTAAATCCGAAACCTCTCAATAATATCTGTCATTTGGTACACTTATTACGTATCAAAGGACTACGATTTTTGAACTAAAACTTTTTTATTTCTAGGTTCAGAAACATCAACAGTCATTGTAATTAGATATTTAATGCAAAATATTTTAGATAAGTAAAAAAAAAAAAAATTAAATTTATTAAAATTTTTATAAAACATGACAAGAAGCCGAAATATGACGCAGTTTTTAAAAACATATTATATAAATGAAAGTTTATTTTAATATATAATTTTCTAGTAATCAAAGTCAGCGTAAAAAGATCTTTAAGACCTGCAAGTTAAAATTTTTCCCACAAAATTTTAGCTGACACGTAAACTTTTTATAGACATTCAGTTGTATTATTTAAATTAAAAAAATTTTTTTTTAAATAAAATAACCTGACATAATACATTATACAATATATAAATTTTGTATTTCTAGTTTAATGCTGTTTAATTAATTTATTTAAGCTTATAATATATTGCATTGTCTACGTCAAATGTGCAAAGGTTGCATGTGGCACATAGTATGATTTCAGTACAAATAAAATTCTTACAAAAAAAAAAAATTTGCTTTTGTTGAAACTTACCCAAAGTTTTGCCTAAGTATTAAAGCCTGGTTGATAAAATTGAAACCTAAAGCTAAATTTTAGTAGTCTGAACTAAGATATACACTGTAAAAAATAACTTTCTTAGATTTACAAAAAAAATAGAATTTTTTCGAAAAATTAGTAATTTTCAAAAAATTTTGTAAATATTCAATAAAAATAGTAAATATACTAAATTTAGTATAGTATCGAAAAATTCGAGAATTCTCGATTTTTTTTGTGATTTTACGAAAAAAGTTGTAAATTCACAACTATTTTTCGGAAATTTACAACTATTTGTTTGACTCCCCTACCCCTTAAAAGGAACACATTAGAACTCCCTCGTGATTTTTGGATTCCCAAGGTACACCTCCTATAAACATTTTTTAAAGAAATTGCTAATTTTTAATAATTTAGAAGCCGTGTATTAGATGTATGCACTTTTTATTAAAACTTGTGCAAGGCTACTTATGTGAGATAGGTAAGTTTTTCGATACGCTGATTTAAAATTTTTGTGCCCTAACCCCAAATAATTAGCTCTAATACCGAAAAACTATTTTTTGGTCAATTTTGAAGGTTAATTATCCATATTTCAAAAGAAAATTTTTAAATTTTCCTCAAAATATCTCTCAATATTACCTATGCAATATGTTTTTAAGGTCGTTGAATAAGAATATTTAGGTCCTGGCCCTAAAAACATCAACCATCATTTGAAATGTTTCTGTCAAAATAACTTTCGAAATTGACCAAAAGATACGGTTTTTCGGTATTAAGGATAATTTTTCGTTGCCAGGGTCTAAAAATTCAGAATCTGCGACCCCGAAAACTGTAGCTCAGTTATTTTTTATGAAAATTAGATAAGTATATTATGTAGAAAATGCAAAAAAAACGGGACAAATTAGGGTAACTAGAAATATTGCTTATGAAAATACGTCAAAATACCCTACAAAGTAGATCGAAAAATACAGTTTTTCGGTATTAGAGCTAACTATTTGGAGTCGGGACCTAAAAATTGGAAATCAGGGTATAGAAAAAATTGCATATTACACATGGGTAGCTTTGCACAAATTTTAGGGAAAAAGTACACACATCTAACATACAAGACATCTGGACAATAAGATTTCTACCCCAAATTAATAAAAAAATTTAGTAAAATTCCAAAGAAACTAATTTCCGAAACAACAAAGCGTGCCAAAATACCCCCTTCAGACAAAACTCAATTAGATAAAGATACAACAGTTTAGATTTCTATCCACACATAAACACGTATCATATTTTTTCATTCATAAAATTTTACCTTAAAAAAAAAAAATAAAAGAAGACTTATTATAATTATAAAATATGTCTACAATACTTGAATCAATTTACATAACATTAACAACGACAATCAAAATATAATCTTAAGTATCAAATTTTTATACCATATATTATATTCATAAGATGTCTCAATTTCAAACACTTTCATTCTTATTTTTTTAAATAATAACATTTCATTTATCTATAAATTTTTTTATCATTCAAAGAAATTTTATTTTATCTAGATAATTTTTTACTCGAAGTACATAATAGGCAATTATTCGTAAAGTGTCAACTGTGTAATAAATTAAGATAGTATATCAATGACAATTAAAATAATCAAAAATCTTGCCAATTAAAAAAATTGATAAATTATAGAATAAAGTAATAATACGTTCATGGTATAATCATAAACATGTGTCAATTCAATGACAGGGTAAGATCTGAAAATCCCTCTCTTACATAATAATATCATATTCTATTAAATCTATAGCTCTTATGGCACACAGACTATTACCCTCAAATCACTATAGGCGCATCTAACTAACCGTGTAATCGTCAATTTCGTCTTATTACAAGATTTTTTCCCCCTTTTGTCAAATTTTTTTTTTAGTTAGAAGTTTATTATACAAACATATTATACACCTCTTGAATCTTCCCTGTCGATTATTTTTTGAATTTTTTTTATCTAATAAAATATTTTGGTCACTGACACATTGTATTGTTAAATGCACATTTTTTTTGGTATTAATTTTATTGTGTATTTTGAAAAAAGTAGTGCGAGAAAAAAACGGTATTCAAAATTATATTTTCTTTTTTTGCCTATTATTGAATGACAATAATGACACAAAATAAAAAGTAGCTGCTACCTGTTTTTTTTGCTATTCATTCATAAATTTTAGATTTGGAGAAAAAAAATGTACAATCTGTGTATTACAATCTTAAGTAGGATTAAAATCAAGTAAATTTTTATATCTTTTTGGAATGATGCTATTTTTTTTTTAGGCTTAATAATAAGTTCTTGACACAATTCATTGAATAGATTTTAAAATCTATTTTTGAAAAATGAATTATTGTATTTTGTAAAAGAATATTTGCAAAGATAATTTGATAAAAATTTTTTTGATTTTTGTGTAAAATGCATTTGAAAATCGAGGCTGGGATTTATTGTATATGGGGTATGAAAAATATTGTGCAAAAAAAAATTTTAATTGTGGTGCTGATAGAAGGTTTTGACTGCTTTGATGTGGATTATTACCTCAAAGGTTTGGCGTTTGTTTTTCGTAATCAAGATAAGAAAAGGACTGCTAAGAGTTTTTTGCGTCGTCCTTTTTGAAAAGTGATTTTAAAATATTTACAAACCGAAAAGAAATAGGTTTTTTATAGGTTTTTTACTGGGTTTTTGAGCTGCTAATAACGAACGTAAAGATTTCATGCATGAAAAATTGGTCAAACACGCTTCAATTAAAAAAAAACATTAGGGGTGATTTTTCTATTTACAAATTTCACCTACAGGACATTTTTTGGGTCACTGATATCAAATGTAGGGAGCCTGGAAAAAATTGTGGGTTCACAAAGTTGGCCAATTTTTCGACCAAAAAACTGAAATAATGACACCTTGAAATAGCCTAGATTTTTAAATTATGACAAAACATACTAAATTTATACTTGAAATTTTTTAGTGCCTGGGATCTGGAAAAGAGCATGTCATGCAATTGAAGTCTCGCTGTTTACCCGCGTCTTTAATTAAAATTAATTTTAAGAAAATATTAATTTTAAATATATATATATATATATATATATAATATATATATATATTATGATTTTAGGTGCGGGAAAACGGTAGAATTGAATTGCCCAACACACCCCTCTAAAAAATTTAGATACCAAAAATGTTCAATATATACTTAATATGTTTTGACCTAATCTAAAAATCTAGGCTATTTCGAAGTATCAAAATTTCACTTCTTATTTCCAAAAAATTAACCAAATTTGTGGACCTTTTTCTGGAATCCGCGGCCAAAAAATTAAGAGCAGAAGGTGAGTACGTTTTGATCTAGAATACCTCTGTGCAAAAATTCAGCTGTCGTATTCACAAGCACTTTTTATCATATAGGTATTCCAGAAGCTATTGTGTTTTTTATCTGAATCAGTAAAGTAATTACAAACTAATAAACCCAAATTAATAGTTACTTAAAGCTACAAACGGTTCACTAGGTGACAAAAAAATTAATTAGAGAATAAATCTTTTTTAACTGGCTAATCCCCTCATGTGAGAGATTCTGAATCAGTAATGAATCCTGCAGTAGTAAGGATCAGTATATGTGGCTGCATCCGATTCAAAGGTGTTGCATTTGCCTTTGATTTTTTCAAACTGCACTGATTTTATTTTTCCTAATTTTATAATTTTTGATTTATTTTAATATTTACTTTATACAGTATGAATCTATATCGAATCTGATTTAATTTTTAATATAAGACAACCTAAAATTCACAAAAATGCACATTTTAGGCCTAAAAATGGATTTTTATAGTTTATTTCAACAATAATAATTTCTTACAATAGAAATAAAATATTTTATATTTTCACTACCAAAATTTTACATTTACATTATTATCAAAAAATAAAAAAAATTTTTTTTTCTAAACTTTAAAAAAAAAAAATTTCATTATTATTATATTGATATTCTTATTGGTACTGTAAAATTTTTAGCAAAAAAAAAGAAACTTTTTTCTAGTATCCGCATGTCAACAATATGTTTTCACGCCATTATACAATAGATTTAACACAAGAGGGTTTAAAGAGGGGGCTAGAAAAAAAAAATGGTGTATAGTCGTATTAAAGAATATTACACAAAGCTTTTCGACATTTCAATTGTTATAGGTCGAATAGGGTCCTATATATATTATAAATATTTAATACAGGGTATATTTTTAAAAAAGAGCATCTGAAAAAAAATTCTTTATTATTATGTTATAAATGAACTCTCATTTTTATTTGTTCTATTGTAATGCATGTACTAAATAAAAAAAAATATTACACATACGTACTTTTACTGATTTGGTTTTAGTAAGATTTTGTAAATTTAAAATTATTATTCTATGTTCTGATGAATTTTATCTATTTATGTGATAGAAACACAATTATGTATATTAGGAATTGGTTTATTTTAGTTTTATTTTGATACTTTTATGACGTATTTAAAAAGATTCATATTTATTTTAAAAAAATCGAAGAAAATTTAATCTAATTTATTCTTGTAGGCCTAACGTGGAGCCCCATTTCGAAGACAAATTTTATCCTTAATAGGTGGATGGATTTTTCCAACGGGTATTTATGTTTTTTGGACCACTAGACATGAATATAATATCGGTTTTTATTAATATGGTGCAAATCCTCGCATTATGCAACTTATTATTTAATCATAATAATTTAATTTAATAATTTAAAATTATTTTTTCGTTATTTTCTAAATATTTGTTTTCAGCGACAAAAAAAAATAAGTAATACTTGCGAATATAGAAAAAAAACCCAAAAATTAACCTTAAGTTATACATTTTTAGCAAATTCGATAAAAACCATATTCATGTTCCACGACCCCAAAAAAACATAAATACCCATTGGAATAATCCATCATCCTATTAAGGATAAAATTTGTCTTCGAAATGGGGCTCCAAGTCAGGTCTATTTTGCTCATCAAGAATCCATAATAACCAAATATTAGTTTTTGTTATATTTTCTAATATTAAAATAACTTAAAATTTGCAAATTGTTTAGACGATTCTTCTCTCCATAAAATATCATACAAGAATAATATTAAATACTCATAATTGGATCATTTTTCTTGTATGATGTTTTATGGTAAATATAAGATATATCTCTGAAAACTTTCAAGCTATCAAGTAGATTGTCAACTGTTTGAAAAGCCGATTTACTTCGAACTTTTAGGATATGTTTCGATGGTTAAAAAACACCCCCCATACCCTCAGTTCACCTTAAAAGGCCTCCTGGGCCTATCAATTAGACCCCCGAACTCAACTCAATTGGTTTCATTTTTTTTTTTTTTTAATAAACCTTAACCATTTAAATCCTGTGTACCGCTTTTCATTTCTTACCTTTATAGTCAATGAATCAAATGTCCATATTTGGCCAAAAATAGCCAATTTTTAAAAATTGTAATTTTTGATTCAAATGGGTTTTATAGGTCTCAAAATTTGTGTACAAGCCCCTAATTTTCAAAAATTCTCAAAAGTTTTATATTTGTATGAACCAGTAATGGACTATTTTATACATATATATAAAATATGTACAAAAACAAAAAAATAATTAAATCATAGAAATACCAAATTAACATTTTGTAAATCAATCTTGCTGAATAAATGATTTATTAAACAGATGTAAGAAAAACTTTGAAAACTGCCTAAAGAACAATGATAATAACAGTACGTACCTATAATATTAGCAGTATATATAATATAATAATATTCTTCAGCAAATATATATATATATATGAAGGGTGTCAGCCTATAATTTATGAAGGGATGTATATATATATAGGTATAATTTCAAATAACGATGGGGTTTATACGATAACAAGCCAACATGGGAGTCACTCTACACCACATAGTATATATATATATATATATAAAGTTATTATCATCGATATAAATTTATATATTTAAGTATCAAGACATCATGAAAGATTATTATTAGGTACGTTGTTGTAACTTTTTTTATTTATCTTTCATTTTATTAGCTTGTTAAATTAACTTCATTAAATTTTATTTTATATATAATTAAAAAGAATGTTATTAAAAGTTTTAGTTTTTTTTTTTTTACCATCTGGGTGTAATTGATATTACTTTATTTAGTTACGTATCATTAAAATTAGAGTTAATTATTTATTATGTTAGGGTTTAATCTAATGTTATCTATTAGGTTTCTCTGTGTTTTTTCTATCCGACGGATAGAAAAAATGTATGGAAGTTAAATTTTTATTTACTGCTGGCAAATTTTAATTAAATTTTGCAAATATTTTTGACATTATAAATTGCATTAATTTATCAAATGAGGAATACAATTCAACAAAGGAAAAATAAAAATTCAAACGAAAAATTGTTTTTCAGTTTTGCAAACATCAATTTATTATTTGAAATCAAGATTTTGTCCACTCAGGCGTAAAATTTATGCCCAAAATTATTAGTACAAAATTTTTACAATTGTTAACGCATGCTTCACTCAGACTAATAAATATAAAACAATAAGAGAACCGAGTATGATAAATTTTTGGTTCCAAGCAATATTTTTGCTAGAACTGAAACATTTGACTGGATATTGAGATTTTAAGAACTCCTAAATAAAATTCAATGCAAGACTATTTTTGATGGGAACAGCTCATGTAACAAAAATTAAGTCTCCAAAATCCTCTGGTCCCTGCAAACTGCCAAAAATTTAATGCCCAATAAAATTTTTTTTATTTCGATTTTGAAAGTCATATTATGAATTAAAGTTTGGAAAACATTGCTAAATTTAAAACCCGTAATTTTCACTTCGTTCCCAACTGGTTTCTAATAATATTAAGATATAACTTTATTTGCTATTCAAACCTTTTTTTAATTATGTGGTATTGACCATTTCTATTGAAATATTTTGATTTTCGGACTTGGAATAATCTGGGTTTAATAACTTAGAATACTTTTTATTTAGGGACTTGAAATAATTCAGGTTATGGGACTTAGAATATTTTCGATATAGGGACCTAGAATGATACGTGTTTAGGGAATCAGAATAGTTTGGGTTTGGAATCTAAACATCAAGTCAAGGTGATAATTACAAATTATTAAAATAGAAAATTGTATTGTAATGTTGCGTAAGATTGTGCATTAAAGTAAGTAAACATTTTCCATGCATCCTGGTTGTGTTTACAAAAACCGGTAATAAGTTTTTTCATTTAAATCCCGAAAATCAATACATAGACTTGACTTCTTATTTTTGTCTTTTTTGAATGCCGTAGTTACTGGAGCAGCAAATGGACTATAAAATTCTTCTCTTAATTTTTTGTCTATTAATCTTGAAGTTTGGTGTTCAATTTCTTTATTATCTTCTGTAGAACATCTATATGGTCTTTTTCTACAATATTTATCTACTAGCAAATCTATTCGTGCTTCGTAATCTTTTACAGTACCAATATCATATTTATCTCTTGCAAATATAGACCTATAATTATCTATAAATTTTTCTATTTTATATTGTTGCTCCATATTTAAATGGTTTATTTCAATTTTAAAATTTTCCACATTTATGTGTTCATTAAATTTATTTCTGATTTCCTACTAGGAATTGAATTTTTTGTAGCCATATCTTCTACATTTTTTATTTTCATTGATTCATTATCAGGAATTGAATCAGTTTTAGCCGTATCTCCTACAATTTTAAAATTTTCTGATTTTTTGTTAGGAATTGCATTATTTGTAGCCATATCTTCTACAATTTTAAATGCATATTTACTACTCGTGTTCAAAAAGTATAGAATGGCCCAAATCGCACGTAAATTACCTTCCAAGGCGAATTGGTGGATGGTAAACTGAGACTTGGGGCAATCTTTTTTATGGACTAAGGCCTTATAAAATTTTTCTGCGTCAATGATGCTAAGACACGCCTTTTCCGGCTGATCAGCAGCCGAAAAATACGTGGTTTCTGGCCACTGACCAGAAATCTTAATATTCTTGAAAATTTGAAAAACTTGAAAAAATTAGCACACGATTTAATAATAAAAGTATAGTCTTAGCATTTACCAAATTTTATACTTCAGAAAGTTTATGATTATCTTATTAATTTTTGCTACCTTTATTCAATTTTTAGTCTAATATTTCAGTTACAAAATTAACAAGTTATCATCAAATTAGGATTTTATAAAAATTGACCCTATACAGCTCACCCTGTTGTATAAAACAGGTTAAAATGTACGAGCTGTATAAAATTTTAATTGTCAATTAATTTAATTAAATAAACAAATCAATTTATTTAATTTACATATATTTAATATCAAATATCAGTTTAATATTGCTCGAAAACAAGGTGTAAATAACAGGTATTTAATATTGAAATAAAAATTAAACGCCTAAAAATAATTGATTTTCTTCGCATAATTGATCACATATTTGATGCAGACTAAAAGTACAATAGAAGCATAAAAAAAGCAAGAATTTTGTAGAAAATATGTAATATAAAAAAAATTATTACAAAATGACATAATGCATGTAATACCGTCAGTTGTAAAATGATCAGACAAGAAGATTTTAAGGATTATCTCATGATTTAGTTTTAACAATAAATCTCCCTCTTTTATAAGTAGAAAATATTTGTCATAATAATAATAATAATAATAGTTTTATAGTAAAGTATACACAATAAATTGAAATTATAATAAAATTCACCAATAGTTATATAGAACATGCGCAACAAAAGCTAAAAAAAGACCACCTCGAACTTCTGTCGCAAATGAGAATTTGGGAATTTATAAAGCGCAAAGATACTCAAAATAATAATAACATGCGTACAAGTTCCTCCCTTATTTTATTATTATTATTATTATATACATCCCTTCTCTTTTATGTTTAATAAGGGTTGGTGTTACAAATATAAACTTAGGTATTAGAGTGAAAAACAAAATTTTTTTCTGCACAATATACTTGAGTTTAAATAGAATGCATGTTACAAATATTGAAATATTTAATAAAAAAGATAGTTGAGGGGTTTCATGATTTTGACTGTACATTTCACGCCCTCTTTTTTTTTAACATATAAAAGACTCATAAAGGCATACGCAATATATGTGGTCTTTTCATCGCATGCATAGTTTGTCCCGGATATCTCTGTCAGTATTATGTGATGTGTGGAGAACCGAATACACCCACTTTTTTCATAACAGTTATACTCCTCTTTTCTCAATAATTTTTCATCGTCGAAAAAAATATAACACTTTAAAGCTCAATTTGTGTGAATCTTTTAGATAGATTTGGACCCTCTGTGATATAAATACTCAATTCATTTATCTAATATCACATAACATTGAAAATAACAATTTGCTTCATTATTTTGCTTTAGTTTAAGGAGTTAGGAGGGTAAATAAAAATGATGACAGAACTGAATGAAACTGGAAAATTATTAAATTTAAACATTTTTAAAGTTGAATAGAACTTAGTTTTATCTTTGTTACCACATTAATTTTCATTTTATTGCAAATTAAAAATAGGCAGTTTAACATTGCTCTTATGGAAATTCATATTTGGAGCTTACAAAAAGTATGATAGTGATGACACAGGGAGATGAAACTAATTAAATATCATAAATAAATTGTCAAAGATTATATTTCCAATTTATTTTATCTAGGTTACCACATTCAATAATTAATTATTCGGTAAAAACCAAGTTTTAGCAAGTACCATAACCTAAAATAACAATGTTTTTTCATAATTTATAAAATTAAAATAATTTTTTTTGCAATAATATTACATAATAAACACATTTTTTAATATTTTTACGACTAATTTTATTTTAAACTGCAAATTATAAAAAAAAAATAGCGTCGGTATTGTGGATATTGACTCAAATTTTCTATTTACCCTCCTAACTCCTTAACCTATTTTTTGCCATAAATTGCGCCTTGAATTTACTTATATTATGCACAATTCTTATCCAATCTTTTTTCCTACGTTTCCCTAAGTTCCTAAATCGAAAATATTCTAAGTTCTGACCCCCCCCCCCACATAAATCAGACATATTTGACCCCTCTCCCTAAATCTGACGCATTTGACTCCCCCCAATTTTTAGAAAATTTGGTTTTATTTGAATTGGTTAAAGTTCCTTATATACCAAGTTATCTAAAAAAAAGTGCTAATGAAATAAGGTAACTGGATTTTCTTGACAATTTTTATTTTGGCCTAAATCAAAAGGGGTTTTTGTATGGAAAATTGTCAAATTTTTTTTGGTTCCTCATAGAGGAACCATTGTGATCGGTCAAAATTTTTTTTTTGATTTTTTGGTATATAAGCATGTTTTGAGACCTCAGGAAGCTAAAAAACCGGTTTTTAAAAAAAGTCTGTATGTGTGTATGTGTGTGTGTACGTTCGTACGTTCGTACGTACGTATGTAATCGCTGATATTTCACAAACATTATGGAATTAAGACCTAATTTTTTTTTCAAAAATTTTTTTATCAAAAAAGCTCGAGGTACTTTTTTTTTTTTTTAATTTGGATGTAATACCTCATTTATTTCCATGAAAGTACTTATATTTGAAAGTATGGTTTTCACATGATATCTCGAATCGGATACTTAATTTTCTGAAAATTTTTTTCCTAAAATTTTTTTCACAAAAAAATATAAAAAATACCAAGCTTTTTTTTCTTTTTGGACGTAGTACCTAATTTATTTCCATGGAAGTACTAGTTTTAGAAATATCGTTTATTGTAATTTTTTGGACCTAATACTTAATTTTTTTTTAATTTTTTTGTCAAAATTTTTGTCGCCAAAAAATACAAAAACGCCAAAATTTTTTTTATTTTAGGACGTAATACTTAATTTTTTCCTATGAAAGTACGAATATCTAGAATTATCGTTTGTAAAGGATTTCTCCATCTGATACATAATTTTTCGAAATTTTTTTTTTTAAATTTTTTACATAAAATAATACCATAATTTTTTTTCTTTTTGGACGTAGTACCTCATTTTTTCCCATGAAAGTACTGATATCTAGAAGTATCGTTTTTACTCGATATCTCGAATCTTATAATTTATTTATAGAAAATTTTTTTCTCAAAATTTTTTTCACCAAAAAATACAAAAAATACCAATTTTTTTTTTCTTTATGGACGCAGTACTTAATTTATTTCTGTGGAAGTACTAGTTTTAGAAATATCATTTATAGTAATTTTTTGGACCTGATACTTAATTTTTTCAAAATTTTTTTCTCAAAATTTTTGTCGCCAAAATTTTTTTTATTTTAGGACGTAATACTTAATTTTTTCCTATGAAAGTACGAATATCTAGAATTATCGTTTGTAAAGGATTTCTCCATCTGATACATAATTTTGCGAAATTTTTTTTTTTTTAATTTTTTACATAAAATAATTAAAAAAATAGCATAATTTTTTTTCTTTTTGGACGTAGTACCTCATTTTTTTCCATGAAAGTACTAATATGTAGAATTATCTTTTTAACTGGATATAAACAATCTGATACCTAATTTTTTTTCAAAATTTTCTTTTAAAATTTTTCACATAAAAAAGTTAAAAAAATATCTTTTTATTGATGTTTGAAAATTTTTTGGGTATCAGGAGAAAGTTTACCCACTTTCTTTATTAAATTTAGAATATTTAGCACAATTATTCTAATATTTTAATTTTTTATTTGGTAAAATAGAATATTGACAACATTTTGTTATTGCTAATGAGGAACCATAGTGCCAATTACTTGGCAGGGTATTTTTCATTTTTCTCGTCGTTATGTACAGATCTGAAACAGGGAAAAACTTAAATCAATATGGTTCACCGGGTTATATAGCCCAAAAAACTTGATAGAAATTGATTCAAGTGAGATTTAAATTATTTGCATTTTCAGAAATTTTGGCTTTATTGGCATGAAACCATTTGAATTGGTTAAAATTCTTTATAAACCAAGTTTTTTAACAAAAAAAAGTGCTGATGAAATGGGCAAACTAGATTTTTTTGACAATTTTTATTTTTCCAAAAATCGAAAATATATGGGAAAAATTTTATTTTTTTTTAAATTTTTCGTTGTTTGGTACTAAAAAAGTTTTGAAACAGTGAAAAACTTAAATCAATATGATACACCGTGTCAAAGAACCCAAAAAACCTGATATAAATGGATTTAGTTAAGTTTTAAATTTTTTCATTTTCAGAAATTTTGGTTTTATTCACATGAAACCACTTGAATTAACCCAGAGCAGATTTTGCTGAATATTCGACCCCTCCCCCTTTAGCAGGGAGGCTTCTAAAAACCTGAAAAATAATAAATTAATCTAAATAGATCATTCAAAATAAAGAGGAAAAAGAAAGCGTTTATGGAAAGGAGGGGGGGGGGGGGTATTAGGGCTTAAGTTTTTTTATTGTGAAAAATAAATGAATTTTATTTTACAAAGATCTAAATTATAATTGTTAAAAGCTCTATTAGCATGAGTGCCAAGTCAGATATTGTAGAATTATATTAGCTGTTAACATGGAACATGCTTATAGGGTGGGAGTATCCTGGTAATCTGAAAATCAAGGGGGAAGGTCAAATATGTAAGATTTAGGGGGGGGGGGGTCAAATTTGTCCGTTTTAAGAGGAGTAGAGGGTGAAATAATAATCTGGTTTTAGGGACTTGGAATAATTTTGATTAAGTGACTTAAAATAATCAGAGATTATTGAATATTTTAAATTTTTCAAGGCATTTTTCAATGAGGAACCAAAATAAATAAAAGTTTATATTAATATTAACATTATTTTTATTTATCATATATAATTTTTGAATAATATCAATTAGTTAAAACTTATTTTTTTTAATTTTTAATTTTATATCTAATTATTTATAACAATTTCCTTTTTCATCTTATATATAACATACATATATATATTTATTTTTAATTTCAATTAAATTTTTCTTTGCTTATACATAATTTTTGAATTTTTCGAAATATAATATATACCTAATTTTATTTTATTTATCAATTGATTATATATAATTTATATATAATTATTATTCAAATACATCATATATATATATATAATTTAAGTAAAGATTAAAATTGACAATATATATATATATAGAAATTTAATACACTTTAAAATTATTTATTGCTTAAATTTTTAAGCACTGAATTAATTTTATAGTGTTATATTGATATTTATTAGGGTCTTAATTATTTATAAAAGTGATTGGGATTTACTTTTTTAAAACTTGATAAGCATTATCAGTACCACCTTAATTAATTTTTCTTTACAATCAATATTATAAATAATCAAGCCCCTAATAAATAAATTGTACATTCATTTATTTCATTATTTACAAATTTATATATAATTGTAAAATTACGTTTTTTTTGGAAGACAGAAGTTTCGTATAATAGTTATGCATATAATTTATTAATATTTTTTATCTTTTACATAGAATGGCAGTTATTTTAAAAAAATTATCATTTTTGTTAGCTGAATGTGAATTTTAAAATTTATAGAAAATATACGTTGAGAGCTTTGATTAAGAATTATTTGGTTCGGCGTATATCTCTTTGCAGGATAAGTTTTTGGGAAAATAATATTTTTAAAATAAGTGTCAGCCTAATATACATACACAGATTTATATTATTTTAGTCAGATATGCAATTGTTTTTTTCTTTTGATAAATATGCATATCTACTATAAATATGGCTGGATAATTATTTATTTTTCTTAATTTACATAATTTAAAGTCGCTGTTAGTATCCAAATTACATGTAAGTTACTAACCTGGCCGATTTGGGACCTTTTTTCATGGCCAACGTCTTTTTTATCAAATTTAAGAATTTAAATTTGATAATAAAAAAGTAATAAAATCAACGTGGTACACTTTTTTCGCAAAAAAAATTTAAGCAGCCACATATCACGTACATACGTTTTTTATAGTGTTATATACGAATCAAGTGCTATTTGGAGGTCAGAAAGAAGCATTACAGAGGAAATTTATACGATTTTTTTTATTCTTAGAATCGCTGCTTGGAGCCCATATTTTTATTATACGATTCTTTCAATATTAATTAATGTTTTTTATAAATAACTATTAATTTAAAAAGGGGAGTCTTAGAATCATAAATTATAATTACACTAAAAAAATAGCACATTATGGTCGTGACTAGAAAAATAAGGAATTGCCCATTACTGACTAAGATCTGAATAATCTTTGGCAGCCACGCAGTGACAATATTCATTAAGCATGAAATATCAAAGATGAATTTTCTCGCCATTTCTCTCCAAATCCTCATTCAGCTTGAGCATAAACATATTTACGTTGAATTTAAATAAATATATCATTTTAAACATATCATTTTACATATCTAGGGAAAAAAAGACTATTTTCTACTCTAGGGAGACTACTTTTTTGTCCATTATATGTAAAACTACGTTTAAAGTCACGGAAAAATATGCAGTTCGACTTCAAAACCAATGTTTTGTCCCTTGTTTAAAAAATAGCTATTTTATTTTCGTTAAAAACGAAATTTTACGAAAAAATCGTATAAATTTTAAAATTTTGCTTAATTTAATTATAGAAATTTTCAAGCTAAAATACTAAGAACCAATATATGAAAATAAATTACCAGTTTAATTTTCTTAGACAAACCTAATTTATACCTAATAATTGAATTTTTTTTTAGAAATACATATAATGCTACATTTATGCGTATTTTATATTTATGAATTTATAAGGCAAATATCAATATCGATTCTCATTTTTAATAAGTTATTAATATTGAAATATTTAAAAAATTAACAATCAGAAATTAATAGTTTTTATTTGACTATTTGGTATAATAAAAAATTCCTATTAAGAGGATTGGTTGTCTGCCATTTTAGCATATTGCTGGTTATCGATTGAAAAACTGAAGATTTAATAAATTTTATTTTTATAAAATAACAATTTAGTTTAATAAAAAATTATTTGGGCTTTGGAGAAGCTGAAAATCTGAGAGAGTTCTATAGTTAAAATTTCTGTTCAATTTAATTAATCTTATATCAAATAATATATTTTTTGGCCAAAAGTCAAAATTTAGCAAATTTTCAGTTATCTCATTAACCAGCAGCTAATCAAAAAAGGTGGATATTAATGTTTTTTAAACGTTAGTAGCGTCAATGGCAGCGATTTTTTATTAATAAGGTCTTACTTACAAAAGTAGACATATATTTTTTATCATCGAGTTATCAAACAAACATATACATCACAACAAGACGAGTTTCATAGGTTTTTATAGGATATTTAATTATAGGAATTAGACAGGAATTTAATTCTAATAGAATTTCTTTTAAATACCTATAAGTACTACTATTTATGTAAATAAATTAAAATGAAAATATCAAATAAGGGGTAGATATAGAAATTTTTTCAAATATTAACAACTTCTATTTTTTAACAGAATTTAATTTAGAAGCTACTGATGTATTTTGAATCAAATTTTTAAGCGTGGCTAAGTTATGATGATTTCAAAAATAAGTTTTTTGTTCTGCTTATTCTGAATTTTCAGGCTCTGGATTAAAAAAAAAATAGAAAAATTTTAATTTTGGACATTTCAGGTCACTCTATGACATACAATCAATAAGGGTTTTATAGATTTGCTGTTCACGAATAAAAATTATAATTTTTTATTCAAAATACGATTAAAATTTTTATTTTTAGCTGCCAAAAAACATATTTTCTAGTTTTTGAGCTTTTACCCCAAACGAAGACAGATCAGAAAAATACGACCATTTTCCATAAAAAGAAGCTACCATTCTTAGCACAAACTGATTATCCCTTATTCCTATGGAAAATTCCTATTAGTCTTAGAACTAATTTTTTTTTAGGAAGGAACTCGAAATTCAGAATAAATGGATCAAAAAACTTAAATTTCTCATCAATCTAAGCTAGCAAAAAAATATCAAAAAAATTCATTTCTCCTTAACTATCACTTATAATTAATAATAAATTTTTAACCTATATCGCATAATTTAGCAATTAATTATATTATATTGTACAACCTTAATCGGAGTTCGCGAGATAATCTTTGAAACTTTTATACATTTTTCAAAGTATTTTGTAAATTTTACAGCGTGACTGTACCAATTAGTGACCAAAGTTTTCCCTATTAGTGACCACTCTTATACCATAAGAATGACATCGTATTGGACATTAATTGGAGGTTGGTCACTAGTTCGTACAGTAACCCTAATTAATAAATAAATATATACCTACATAACAGATTTCTATATAATTATTACATTTTTCAATATTAGAGCGAATAAATTTTTGATATGCAATTATTGGATATGCAATTTTTTGTTATTTTTTTAAGATTTATGTATACATATACCTATCTTTTTTGTTAAAAATAGTTATTATAAAATATTGTCAACTTTTTAGTAGTATTTTATTTGTAAATATTAATTTTTTAATGAAAAAATGGAATATTTATTATTTGTGCTTGTACTTTTATGTAAATATTAATCACAAATATTATTAAATTAATTAAGATAATCCTATCTAAACTCTTTTTTTAAAACTGTAAAACAAAAACTGTTATTAAAATAAAATACTTACTAAATTGTTAAATAAATTTAAAAAAACTAATAAAATGAGCAATAATTCCTTATTCCATCGTTCCGTATTCAACTTTTTTAACGATATATTTACGATAACCTGCATAACCACTTATCGTTAATACAACAGCTAAAGCAAATGTTGTACCGACTGCCAATGGTGCAGTTTCACTTCTGCTAGCACGTGCGCTTAAGGCAGTACATGAAAATTCAGCGGCAAATTCATTGTTTTTAAATTTAAATGGTTGTAATTTTAATTCCCTGTAAAAATAATTTAATATTTTAATATATAAAATTATTTTAATAATTAAATAATAACCTTAATAATATGTTTGCTTTGATATTTCCATCCGTAAGATCAACAGATGTTTCGTCAGGACATGTATAGGTTTTTCCAACTGGGGTTGGGAATAACATTGATTGATGTTTAAGTCTAATAGTTTTATCTGTAAGAAATATTAGAAAATTTAGGGTTTGGTGATATTTAAATTTTAAAAATTAAGAAACTTACTTGGCTGGTCAATATGTTCAAAATGTTTATCACTTGAATTAAATGTCAATTCGACTTTATCAACGTACCATCTTTCGCCTCCAGGAGTCTGAAGAATAATTATACAATTTTAATTACCCCAAACTGTTTTTATTTTACAAAAAAAAAATTACCTACCTTTGCAAAACTCCAAGCTAAAATAAAAGCATCCCATTTCAGCGTCATCGTCACATATTTTTCATTATCACAAAATCCACTAACAACAGCATCATCAGGTACGTAAATATCAGCTTCCTGTAATAAAAAGTAATAAATTTTTGAAAATTTTTAATAAAAAAATAAAATTTTGTTAATTAATTACCTCAGATGAACCATGTTTAGTTTTATACGTAACAGTAACTAATGCATCAACTTGTAACAAAATACATGCTTGTCCATTAGTACTATTTAAACGATAAATTGGTAATTCTGATGATAATTTTCTAACTGTTGTTGGTTTCAATGTTGTTGTTAATATTAATTTTTTTGATGGCAGTGACGTTGTTATAACTTTACTTTTTTCTATATTTTGTACTTCCTAAATAAATAGAAAAATTATTAAATAAAATCAATTATTAAAACATAATTATTTTAAATAAAGGTGTGTTGGATGAAAAATATAATTGTCTTTTTTTAATTTATAAATACTAATAATAATTATCATCGTGTTAACCCATTTTAATTTGTTTAACAAAGAAAATTTTTTTAAAGTAAAAATATCTATTTTTTGTCACGAACTTTAGTATAAATAAATAATAGTGTCAAAATAGATAATAAATGTATTTTTAAAAATGCGCAGTAAAATATGCTTAAAATAGATATTTGACAAAACTTAATAATATATTTGCAAGCATAAGAGCTTTGAAAAAAATTTTATCTAAACGAATATAAACTTATTGAATGTTAATTAACATTTCACAAAAATATTAAATTATTTAAAGAATTTAAGGTGCAGATTTTTGGCATAAATATATGTGCTTCGTTGCCCGAGACACCAAATCCATTTTTTTAATAAGATTGAAATTAGACTCAATAAAGTCCATATATTTGGTTGCTTGAAAGCTATTTTACGTACTAAAATTCTTATTTTTGCAAAAAGTAAGCCAAATAAATTTTTTTCCCCACATTTGGTACTGTACAATTCCTAGGAATCAAAATCTTTCAAATCAAAGAGTTTTTCCTCTGTTTTACTTGGTGCCAATACGAGTTTAAAAATTCTAAAAATTTTAGGTTTTTACTTTGAATAATGGTGAGTCATTATAATAATTATTAATAATTGTACAGAGCTGTTGGAAAGTATGCAGCTTTGAACAATTTAATTAACACTCCCTATTTAAGTACCAGTTGAAAAAACAGCGGAAAAAAGGAAGCAAATATAAATTTTGGCTCAACAATTGTAAAACGAGATTATAAAACTAATAAGTAGCCCCAAATTAAAGTAAGGCGAAGAAAACGAATTTTGAACTCCGAGAAAAAATTTTCGTTTCTGGCATTGGTCCTGCCCAGAACCTTTTATAGATTCCTTTCTGCTCGGGTAACTTCAATAAAGAAAAACGTTTACCCTTATTTAAATCGATATTCAAATGAAAAGCTTCATAATAGATTAGAGTAAAAATTTTAATCTCAAATTGAAACAATTATTCTCTATAATTAATATGATAATTCCAAATATTTTTTTACCATATTGACGCTTTTGTTCAAATTTACTCATCTCAAAGTAGTTATTCAGATTAAATGAAAAATAATGAATGTATTTATCAGAACATAATGGAATCATCGATAAAAAATGAGCTGTAATAATAAAAATTGCATCATCCCAATAAAAATTTGCTAGTGCTTCCTTATGCGACCAAAAAATTTTTCCCTGTACTCATATTTTTCTAAAAATGTATAAATCAAAAAATTTTAATTTAAGCAGTCTTATAATATGGGAAGTAAAAATTTTTATTTTAATAGCCAAAATATTTCCTTTTCCTATAAACTTAATTACAAAATAAAGGTTAAAACACAATAATAAATTACTGTAATTTCAATTTCTCACAATTCAAACACAGTTTACTAGTATTTCCTCATATTCATATAGAAAAAAATTAACTTATACCCTCAAAATTATTATTAATAATTCTTAAAATAATATCTTTTCCTGCACTTCACACACATACACATACACACACAGACACACACATTAATAAGTTACTATAATACATCCTCTTTATAGTATACTATATCGATTTTAATGAATGAACAAAAGGAAAATTATATCTAGGTGGAAAATTCACAATTTTCTATAAATAAAATTTAATTAAATTTGCCTATATTCTTAAGAAACTTGCATTAAATAAACTTACCAATGGAAATCTTGTTGTATAAGTAACAGCAATTTTCGTTGTTAATGGTTCATCAGTGTTTAATATTTCAATATTCGAATTTGTTGTTGGTAAACCATTTGTTAAATTATTTAAAATTACATCTGACAAAAAATAAAATTATTAAAAACTATGTTTTTTACAAATTTTTTCAAATTTACAAAAATTTTACTTACTTAATATGACGAAGAGTAAACTTAACAGTAAATTATTTTCCATTTTTGATTATTTTTTTATTTAACTGACATTAATGAGTAAATTTTGTATTTATTGTAAATTTTTACAATACTGTAAGTGAAAATTAATAAAAAGGGCTACATATTATGTGTATTAGAAATCTGTGAAAATACAGTCGTAAGACGAGAAAAACCGATCAATAGAAATGAATTTGACATGCGCTTCCATATACGTTTTGTACTTACGTACTTTTTTCTCTTTTATTTAGTTATTTTTTAGTAATTTTTATTAATTTTTTTTATTAAATTTATTTTTTGTTGATATGTAACAATGATAAGGGTTATTCCGAATTAGCGAATAAAGAAAACTGTATTTTGGACAAAGTATCCGAAATTTGGGCGAAATTTTTAAAATTTTCGAACGTTTAAAATTTAGAAAGATTTTTTTGAATTTTATTTTTAAAATACAAAAATTCAATTAAAAGCCCATGCTCAGATCATAAAATCCCAAAATTTTGTAAATTCCAAATTTTCATTATTAACCAGGCAGCATCCCAGACCAATAATTTAAAACACACATGCAAAATTTCAAATAATCAAGGTTCTACTGTACCATTCTTTTTTAAGATAAAGATTTCTGAATAAAATAATTCTTATCGAAATTCGCAAAATTATAATTGATAAAATAAATATATAACAAAAAACAGCAGGATGTTTATTATAATTATTATAATAGAATTTAAATAATTTTTTTCTCATTTCAATCCCTTCTGTTTTTGTTTTTAAATTACAATGAAAATGACGTCATAATTTGATAAAAATTATATTTATAGTATAGAATAAAATCAAACATCCAGATCGCCAGCCAACAATAATATTTGCTAAAAAAAATCTTGCTATTTTTTTTTTCATGCAATTTATTTTTCGTATTTTTACTATGATTACGATATTTTGCTATAAATTTAATTGGTCCTAAGAGTTAAAAAATTGATAAAATCCAGATTTTGCTACCAAATGATGTCATCCTTTTAGGTTTCAACCAAATCACTTAATTTTGGTTTAATTTCCTTTAGTTTCATTTTTTGCTTCCTTGATAAATTTTAAAATTTTATTGGAGATAGCAGCCAAGCAGAACGAATTTGGTTGTTTTAATAGATTTTAATCTTCCTCTAACCCAAATTACTTATACTCTAATTTGTTTTTTTGGACACGAATCTTTAATTTCAGGGGCCTGCATATCAAAAGTTCTTAAAACTTATGATTATTAAAAATTACCCCTAAAAATGAGTGTTTTTTGCTAAAATAACAAACAATCCGCGATTTTTGGAATCAGTGACCTAAAAAACCCTTAGACCTTTTCTCTTCTTGGTTTCAAAAACAAAAAAAAAACAACCCCCTATGATTTGACCCAAATTTGACCTGGAGTAAGAAGACTGATGATATGTTAATTCGATTAAATTATTTTGAACTATATGCTTTCAGAAATCGATGAAATCTTTATATGATTTAATCTTTATAAAATTTTATGAATTTTAAGTAGCTATACAAAGGTAAAATTTAAATAATTTACTCATATACAGTTTACTGTAATAAGTTTTATATTATACAGTTATAAAATATTCTTTCTAATTTCTAACATATTTATTACATATATTACAAGTATATACTAGGGGTATGTGATTACCCGAAATTCGGGTCGGGTACCAAAAATTCCGGGTATTTTGCTTCGAGTTGGGTCGAATTCGAGGTATTTAAGGAAGCTTTCAATTCAAAACTGCAACCGCAGACCTTTTTTGAGAAGTTTCAGGCTTCACACAAAATCTAACCAGCAAAAATCTGACAATAAAAATCAATATTTCAGGTATACCCGACTTTCGGGCTGACTTTTGGGTATCTTTATAATTTAGAAAAAATTTTATCATTTATGGGAATTCTCTTTTGTAATACTTGGGGTACATGAACATAAAAATCCCGAGTAATAATCAAAAGTTATGTATAGGTAATTCGATAACCATACAGCGTGGTATTTACCATAGGGATTTTCCTTAAATACATAATAATTATTCTGCACACCACATCATTTTGAAGCGAATTCTTAAAAACCTGAATATTTTTTTCACAAGAAACAATTTTTTATAAATTTTTACAAATTTTTCGAAAAAAATTTCAATTATTGAATTGATTACTTGGAGTTGAAGTCTCGAGACTCCCAGAGTGACCATGCATTGAAATGATTTGATTTTCAAAATATTTTCAAATTTGGATATAAAATTAACATTATATACCTATATTAAAATAATTTTATTCTGAAGGATAATTTTTTTTTCAATAATTATTAAGTTTTTTTATATGTGCTACAATTTCCGATAGGACAAAATAGGACAAAATTTTTAAAAACTGAAAACTGATTAGAAATCATTACTTATGAATCTAAATAATGGTTTTTTCCCCAAAAAATCTTATTACGGGGATGATCACAAAAACCAATGATAAACTCTTTTGCCACAAAACTTACAAGGATATAATATTTTAGTACGAAACTTGAGTCTTACAAAAATTTGAATCTGTTTTTTAAAATTATAAAATCTCAATTTTAAAGTTATAGTACCAAATAAATTTTTTTTGCATTTATAGACTCTTTGAGAAAAATGTTTTGGAATAAACCCTTTAGGGTCTGATTTTACAGTATTGTTCTACTTAGACTGGAAATGTCCATATACATATAACTGTGTATATAGGTATAGGTATTTTTATTATTTTTTATCAATAATATTTGCAAATGTCTAATTTTATCAGGTTAATTCAATTAAAGTCCAAATTAGTATCGAGCTTTCAAATACCGAGCTTATATTCGTGTAAATAATTGTCTTATAAAAATTCTATATAAAAATTGCAATGGTATATTAATTTGTTGTTAGAAATTTTATTCATGACGTAATATTAATGATATGATAATATTTCTTTTAGCCAATCACGTTTTACCCCATCTGCACACGGATAATTCCAAATACTACATTCAAAAAAAGAATTTATAATATAATCTAACAGTAAAATGCGCTATATTTGTCATTCTATATGTTACGCTCCAAATCCAAATAATTTGCAATTTTAAAAAATAAGATGTAAGAAATTGGACTCTGTAAAATTGATATAATTATATGTGAAACAAAAAAATTTTAAATTGTTGTATGCTTTTTTTTTCGTACAGTATTTTTTAATATTTATCATATTTGTAAAAATTTCAGGATTTTAATTTAAAATTTCAGAAATTTATAATGCATATTGTTTTTAAAGCATTTTATTTTCTAACCGCTGTGAAGCCAAGGAATTTACATTCAAAAGAACCGGTTATACATATTATCGAATTTTGCAAATTTTTCAAGTTTGGAGCATAACATATATTTTGAAAAAGACTAATATGGTTGGGTAATAAATTATATTTCCTATATGTATGCAAAGAGTCTATATAATATTTGCAGGCATTTGGATATTTTTTTATTTAATTATATTATAATTTTTTCATAGCTTTTACAGCCTGATTTAGCCACGTTGGCAAAAGTTAAGTTTTGCAATAAAGCTTTTTTTTTGCAATTTGAATATAAAAATTGTAAATTTGTATTGAATTTATTCGCTCTAACCCTTTAATACGGGTTTTTTCTTTTTACAAAGCTGAATTTTTTAGTAGAAGAAAATCCAAATTATTAAGAATTTAGGATATTCCTTACAAAAAAAAATATACGGAATTTCCACTTTGTTTTTTATTACTTATAGTGCGTGATGTCTTCGTCTGCTGGCAAATGTGTACAGAAAAGCTGACAACGCAGTATATTCTAGTACAGCATAACAGTAACATTCGTTCGTGTCGCAGTTCCTGATCGATTCACAAAAAACGCTCTCTAATTACAATGAAGAATTTAATAAAGATGAATTATTTATTTATTATTACTTTATTATTATCAAATCTCTGCATAATAAGGTGCTTTCCTCAAGGTAAATTTTTTAATACTATTTTTTTAGTAATACGTTGTAATTTTTTTAAACTAAATTTTGTAAATTTCTGGAATATAACGCAAATTAGATATTAAAAGTAATTATTTCATCACTTTCAATAAAATACCTTTTTTTTTACAAAGTTTCTTGTTACTCTAAGAAATAGATTATTAATTCAACTATTTTTTTTTTTTATTTAAAAATTAAAAATTTTAACATAATTTGCAAATAAACAAATAATTTTGTATAGGTGAAGGAGTTGAACCAACGCCTGTGTCTCCAACTACTGATACAACAACAGCAGTACCAACAAAAACAGTATTTATTTAATTTATTAATTGCGTTAAAAGGTTATCAAAAATATTTATAATTTTTAAAATTTTGCAGACATCAACAACAACAACTACAATTACACCTACTACACCTACTACACCTACTACACCTTCAACCACTACAACTACAACCAGTACAACTACATCCAGTACAACTACAACCATCCCAACTACAAGTCCAACTACACCTACTACAACAACTATGAAACCAACATCTCCTTCAACACCAACATCAACAACGCCATCAGTAACAACAACAGCTTTACCTCCAAGTCCTGAAAAACCCGGACGTAGTTTTGATGCGCTCAGTTTCATGGGTACATATAGTTAATTTAATGTACTTATTTTAAATTTTTGAATGTTTTTTTAATCTACGATTGATTTTTACAGGTGGTATTATCTTAACTACCCTAGTGTTAGCATTAGGAGTATTCTCTTTCAAATTTTACAAAATAAAAACAGAAAGAAGCTACCGTACCTTATAAAGTAAAATAATAAACGTTTTAAGTTTTTGATAAAAAATAAGAAAAAAAAAATTAAATAAAAAAAGGCTTGAAAATTTCTATGCAGAAAGTAATTAATTTTATTATATTTTTTATAAATAAAAAAAAGTTAATAACTGTCAAAAGATTGATAAAAGTGCTCTTAGTACCTAAATATTAATAGTTAAAAATAAAGTTTTTTTTGTAAGTTTGAAAAAGCAAGATCTGATAACGTATAATTTATTTTTAATTTTAATACAGTTTTGATTAAATACAGAATTGAATTTTATATTATTTTTCTATTGCAGGTAAAAATATTCATATTTTTTCTTCTTAAAAATTAATCATTGTAATATATAGGCATAAATATTATTTTTTTCATTATTTATATTATAAATTTCAATGAATTCTTTTTTTTTTTTAGTAAATCACTGATAAAAGACTTAGTTTTTTTAATTTAATCTTTTTTCATTGTGTGATTTTAATTAAAGTAATTTTACTCTTTTACGAACAAAAAGTTTTTTTTAATTTTTATTGATGTACAAAATGTATAAATATTATATATATATTTAATAAATTAATTAAATTTCTTGTATAAGTAATTAATTATAATATATACCGTAATGGCTATAGTTTACAAATCTATAAATGTTATAATTTACTTTGTAATAATGATATGACATTTGTAAAATATTCAAAAAAATTCCTTTATATATGTGTTTAATAAATAAAGAAATAAAGGTAAAATTATTTTACTGTTATTTTTTCATCCTTTTATTCCTTTATAATTAACAAAACCTCTGACAAAATTATAAAAAAATTTATTATTTTTTTAAAAATCGTTAATTTAACTTCAAAATTAAATGCTGAAGGTTATATTAATTATTTAATTTATTTACTAAATAAAAAAATTATATTTTTAATTTTATTTTATTGAAATCAATAATATAAAGTTTTTGATATCAAATCCAGATAAAAGTACATCTGGCAACGTTGCATTTTACTATGGGGGGCGTATAAAAAATCGGAGTCAAAGAACGAAGAAGCTGTCCGCTGTGTAAAGAAATTGACGGACTATATTATTTTTTATTTTTATTTTTTAAGAAGATTTTAATTTAGTTTAGTGTTATTATTATTAAAGGTGATAATTATTCAAAGTGTTTCAGTATTATTTACAAACACGTATGTTTAGATTTATGCATGCATATTTATATTCTATAGTTGAAAAAAATTTTTTAAATGCATGAATAAGTTATTATTATTGTTTATCTTGATTAAGAAAGCATAATTCTTGTATAAAACTAGTACTTTATTGTATCATCTTCTCTGATAAAGCCTTTATTTAATTATATATATGTTTATATAAAAGTTTCAAATGCATTGAGTTATATTGTACACAAAGTCTTCAAATACCTACATTGATTTTTTTGTCCCAATGTTTAACTTCAACATTTAAGCCTTTAATTTTGATTTTTAAATTTCTTTGCAATAAATAAAGCATAAACAATATTGAAAATTTTATCATAAAATATTTTTCTTATTATATATGCAGCAAAAATGACAGATTCAAAATATTTTACAACGACAAAAAAAGGAGAAATATTTGAATTAAAATCAGAACTTAATAATGATAAGAAAGAAAAAAAGAAAGAAGCTGTAAAAAAGGTATTTTATTTAAATTAACTATTCATTTTTTGTATAATATTAATTGTACTTAAAAAATTTAATCTAAAATAGGTTATAGCTTCAATGACCGTTGGAAAGGATGTATCTGCATTATTTCCAGATGTTGTTAACTGCATGCAAACTGATAATTTGGAATTAAAAAAGTTGGTCTACCTTTATTTAATGAATTATGCAAAAAGTCAACCAGATATGGCCATTATGGCTGTCAACACATTTGTTAAGGTAAAGTTTCTTTTATTTTGCTACGATATGAATTTAACAAATATAACAATGCACTAACATAATTGTAGAAAATTTTTCTTTAATAATTGCTTAAACTTTTAAAATATCCATTGAGATTTAAAGTTTTTTTGTGTTTGCAATATATTAATAAATAAATGGATATTTTAAACAAATTAATATTTATCGGAAGTAAAGTCTTTATTAAAGCAATCTGCAGAGGCATTAGTTAATTCAAATAAAATAATATTCATGTTTTTATAATAAAAATACTCTGCAGCTTGACTTTAAAAACTAATGTAGTTTATAACAAAATTTTGACGGAAACACTTAAATCGCTTATTTTTTGACGAGCACATAGTTAAATTTATTTTTTAAGCTTTTCATTTGCGTAATTAAAAAAAAATATTTTTGATGATCATATTTATATTTAATACTTAGCATCTAAATTACCCTTTGCAAATAATTTTTTAATAATTAGTAATAATTTTATAATTTTACCCTTTTGCGGTAGCTCCTAATATAGATATTTAAAATTTAATTATACTTTAATGTGTATTTTGATTAGTTATTAAAACTTATAAAAAAATAAGTTACCGCTAGTTATATTTTAGAAAATATTAACTTAGTACTAATCCTAGTACTTATTTACATTAATAAAAATATTAATTTAAAATATATAATAATTGAATAAACTCTTAATAAAAATATTGTGCTCTTTAAAAAGTGAATGATTTTAATGTAATTCTCATTTTTCTTATTGACATAACCGTAATAAAAACTAAAATAATAACTAAATGGTGACGGTGAGGAAAAATTGACAAAAAATTTTTTCAATTCTGACATGCAAATAAAAAGGAGCTAGCAACATCTCCGATGATAAAGGTACCATATTCTATTACTTTTTATCTTAAAACTATAATGCTTATGTAGATAGTCATTATTGTGGCTAGACTTGAATCCCTGGTGTATTAATTTTTGCCTTAGGACTGCGAGGATCCTAATCCCTTGATTCGTGCATTAGCTGTTCGTACAATGGGTTGTATACGTGTGGATAAAATAACAGAATATCTTTGTGAACCATTGAGGAAATGTCTAAAAGATGAAGATCCTTATGTTAGAAAAACTGCTGCTGTATGTGTTGCTAAACTGTATGATATTAATGCTTCCTTAGTTGAGGACCAAGGATTTTTAGATCAGTTAAAAGATTTACTTTCTGACAGTAATCCAATGGTAAATATTTTTAAAAAATTCCTTTAAAACAAAAAATTATAGTTTGTATTATCTTAGGTTGTAGCAAATGCAGTTGCTGCTTTATCCGAAATAAATGAAGCCAGTCCTAGCGGACAACCTCTGGTAGAAATGAACGCACAAACTGTTAATAAACTTCTTACAGCTTTAAATGAATGTACGGAATGGGGTCAAGTATTTATTTTAGACTCTTTGGCAAACTATTCTCCCAAAGATGATCGTGAAGCACAAAGTATTTGTGAAAGGATAACTCCACGTTTAGCACATGCCAATGCTGCTGTTGTTTTATCTGCAGTAAAGGTAATAATAAAAAATATAATTCTAAAATAACTAATGATAATTTTTATGTTATATTCTTTAATTTAAGGTTTTAATGAAATTAATGGAAATGCTGCAATCAGAATCGGATTTTGTTGGAACTCTTACAAAAAAATTAGCTCCACCTTTAGTAACATTATTAAGTTCAGAACCAGAAGTTCAATATGTTGCTTTGAGAAATATCAATTTGATTGTACAAAAAAGACCAGATATATTAAAGCATGAAATGAAAGTATTTTTTGTTAAATATAATGATCCAATTTATGTTAAACTTGAAAAGTTAGACATTATGATCAGATTAGCTTCACAAGCTAACATTGCACAAGTATTATCGGAATTAAAAGAATATGCAACTGAAGTTGATGTAGATTTTGTTAGAAAAGCAGTTAGAGCTATTGGACGTTGTGCAATAAAAGTTGAACCATCTGCTGAACGTTGTGTTTCAACTTTATTAGATCTTATACAAACCAAGGTATAAATAACTAAGAAAAAAAAACTTACCATTTATTTGTGAACTCACAACCAACGAACATGGAATATGTTTAAATTTATATATTTTGAATCTTTAAGCCCAAAAAAGATGTATAGCTCCTAAAATCCTTATAATTCTATACCCCTTTATCAAAATTATTCTAAGTCCCTAAATCGATAATATTCTAAGTCCATTAGACCCCCCCCTCCCCCAAGTATCCCCAACTTTGCCTATAAACATGTTCCATGTTTAAAAAAAATACATTAACCCATTAGCGGCTAAATATTTTTTAAATACAATATAATAAATTACATGTAATAAATAATAAACTTAAAAGTTTATAATGTTAAGTTAATACCAAATTATCAACTATCCAAGAATTATTGATTAGGCATTAATGGGTTAAAGTAAAATAACAAATTATTTATCATTTTTTCAGGTTAATTATGTTGTACAAGAGGCAATTGTTGTTATTAAAGATATATTCCGTAAATACCCCAACAAATATGAAAGCATTATATCAACCCTTTGTGAAAATTTAGATACATTAGATGAACCAGAAGCTAGAGCTTCCATGATTTGGATAATTGGAGAATATGCAGAACGAATTGACAATGCAGATGAGTTACTAGAGTCTTTCTTAGAAGGTTTTCATGACGAAAATACTCAAGTACAATTACAATTATTAACTGCTATTGTAAAATTATTTTTAAAAAGACCAACTGATACTCAAGAATTAGTTCAACAAGTATTAAGCTTAGCTACTCAAGATTCAGACAATCCAGACTTAAGAGATAGAGGTTTTATTTATTGGAGACTTCTAAGTACAGACCCAGCTGCTGCAAAGGAAGTAGTTCTTGCAGAAAAACCATTAATTTCTGAAGAAACTGATTTACTTGAACCAACTTTATTAGATGAACTTATTTGCCACATATCAAGCTTAGCATCTGTTTACCATAAGCCCCCCACTGCTTTTGTTGAAGGTAGATCCGCAGGTGCTAGAAAATCTTTACCAGCTAGAACCAATTCAAATGAAGATTCTGGAGTTCGTAATTCACAACCTCAAGCTCAAGTAATACCATCCCAAGAGTCTTTAATTGGGGACCTACTTAGTATGGATATAGGTAAATGACAATAAAAATGAATAAGATTTTTGAATTTAATATTTAAAATTTTTTTTTGCAATTAACAATAGGAGGTCCATCAATGATGTCACAACCTTCTGCAAGTTCTACTGGATTAGGATTAGATTTATTAAGTAGTGGACTCGATGGCATATTAGGTGGTACTGATACAAGTTCAGCTGCTCCAGCAGTATCTCAAACAACTACAGGATTATTAGGAGATATATTTGGTTTTACACAAGGTACAACTTCTTATGTTGCACCTAAAGTTAATTGGTTGCCTGCAGAGAAAGGAAAAGGATTTGATATTTGGGGAACATTTTCCAGAAAGTAAGTAAATTTAAAACTGAAAATAATAATCAACTTTAAAAATATTTATTTTTAAGAAATGGTCAAATACACATGGATATGACATTCACAAATAAAGCAATGCAACCAATGGGAGGTTTTGCAATTCAGTTAAATAAAAACAGTTTTGGTTTATCGCCATCGACACCATTACAAGTACCAGCTCCAATAAATCCTGGTCAAAGTATAGAAACCAGCATAGTTTTATCAACAGCTGGTTCGATTCAAAGAATGGATCCATTAAATAATTTACAAGTTGCAATAAAAAATAATATTGATGTATTTTATTTTGCTTGTATGGTACCCATGAATATTTATTTTGTTGAAGATGGTCAGTTAGATAAAAGAATATTTCTTGGTACATGGAAAGATATACCAGCTCAAAACGAGGTAACTATAATTAATTTATTTTTTTATTTAGAACAATATTTTATCTAATTTTTAATTTTAAAATTATTTAGGTTCAATATACTTTAAGTGGAATAATGTTAACAACAGATCAAGTTGTACAAAAAATGCAACAAAATAATGTTTTTACAATAGCTAAAAGAAATGTTGAAGGTCAAGATATGTTATATCAATCTTTAAAATTAACGAATAATATATGGGTTCTTGTAGAATTAAAAATTCAACCAGGAAATCCTGACATACTGGTAATTTGATAGTTTATTTATTTTTTTTTATATTTCATTAAAATATATAATTATTAATTTTCTTTTTCAGTTATCTCTAAAATCCAAAACCGTAGAAGTTGCACCTGGTATCTTTCAAGCATACAATGCAATATTGTATTCATAAATCATTCCAAAATTATAATATATTATAAATTAAATTTGTTTAATTTTAAGATATAAATTGTATTTGTATTTTAGTGCCTGAAAATCAATGAATTTTTTCTTTATATTGCATAATTAATTTTAATTTGAAAAAAACATTTTTTTAATTATAATTGTATATTTATTATATTTAAATTCAGCAATCTAAAGAAAAATAAAAATTTATTTATAAAAAAAATATTTAGCATTTGCATTTGAATTCTTAACCCCTTTTTAATTCAAAATAAAAAAAATAAAACAATTTTATAATAATTTTAATTGTAAATCTTATACAATTATTTTTATTACAAAAAATTCAAGCAATTTTTACAGATACTATATTTTTACATCATTGCAAAAAAAAGTTTATAGTATACAGAGGAAAAAGTAAAAAAGAAAAAACATACAAAATATTTTCTTGTTTTTTTCACATTTTTTCTTTTTATTATTTTTGTTTAATTTATATAAAATTAATTGAATTTAATTATTTAAAAAAATTAACACTGAACTTTCCTCCTGAAAGAGCAGCCTTCAGTTAAACGTGCTTTACCACCAGTTGGTGTGCAAAGTATCGTTCTGCAACCATCGCATTCAACTGGCCTTTGTGCATGAGAAAATATTGTTTTAATAGCATAACAACCTGGACATTTGACATCCATGAAGTAACTGTTTGGTTTTTGTACAAGACGTTTTAATTTGTGTTTCCTTTTCTCCTCTGCAGGAGATGGATGGAGAAAATCTTTTGCTAATGGCATTCTGAAAAAATAAAAAAAAAACAAAATTATTGAAATGCATTGTTATTAAATCACATGCAATATTGTTTATTTTAGTTCAAATAACCAAAATAACTTGAAAAATATTTAATTTAATTAAATACTCTTCTTTGAAAGTATATTTTTATAGATGCAATCCAAAAACATAATGAAAATAATTCAAGATGGAGAATATTTTAAGAGAAAAGGTTATGTTAATTATTTTAAATTAAAAAATCCATCTATTTACACTAAATTTTAGCAAGTTAACTTAAAATTAAAAATTTTAATTATTAAATAACTAATAATATTTATTTAACACTTATATTTATTAAAAATTATTAAATAAAACAAAAAAATAATATCGATGCGGTCTCTTTCAAGAGCGTTGTATCACAACAATTAAACAAGTTAATAAACAAAATAAAAGACTAAAATTTTCTTTTGAATAATTAATTATAAATATTTTAATAACATTTTTTAAAATAACACATACTTTTAATAATTAAAATACTTTTTTACTTTCAAAAAATATAAATTATAGCACAGGCCACGTGTTTCTTGAAAGAAGCTGCGACATGAAAAGGAAATTGTAGGATTGTGGTAAAGTACTTTTAAAAATATTCACTAGAGGGACTGCTATCCAAAAAATAAGGTAAAGTTATATCAGTCAAAAAAAACACCACTCCACAAGTGGGAGATTTCGGAGCATTTTTTAAATAAAAATTGTTTTGCAAAATTTGGAATTTTTCGCAAATTAGTTTGGAAAAAATACTAATTGATTTTTTGTAATATATTTTTTTATAAAATTATTTGATTTAAAGTTAAGTTATTTTTATTGTTTATTTTTGGTTTTAAAAATATTTATTCGCAAAAAGATACTTTTAATAGTGGGTCTATTAAAAGTATTTTTTTGCGAATAAATATTTTCTCCCAATCTTAGATTTAATTAAATAAATGATATTATAGAACATGTTCTTTTAAAGTAACTTGATAAAGTAACTGTTTTAAACTTAATAAAATAAAAAAAAAATATTTATAAATAGAAATCTAGTTACAAAATTCACAATCAATTTTTTGATAAAAAAAATTAGTCTTTTTTGTTCAATAATAATAGAGTTTGTGGTTATAGGTATAAAATATGCATTCACAAAATAAATTAAAAAATTTTTTTATTTAATAATTTTTAATTTAAAAAAAAATTTATGTACATATATTTTAATTTTTTATAGGCAAATTACAATCTTTTATCAGTGTATATAAAACATCCCTAATCTTCAATTGAGAAGTATATTTATATTATAAAATGTTTATTTTCTTTTTTTTTAATTATGCAGCAATTTTTAATATACAAATATCAAAAAATTTAAGTATAATCATAAGCAATAAGATATCAGTTCTTTTAATTAATTTTTTTTTTTGGCAATATAATGTAATGATAACTTTTGTAACATTAAATTATGAATAATAAATGTTGCTTATATGTCATTACAAGATTATATCAATATTTATATAAAACTTATATGAGTGAATATATCAAATTATTGTTTAGGTTGTTTCAAAAAAAGATAAAATTTTTATGAGTTTATAAGGCATATTTTAGGAAATTTTTACATCTTTTGCAATCAATATTAAAAACTATTCAATTCAATTTAAATATTTCATTTAAGAATCAGTCCATGGACACATTCACTGCAGTGAATAAGAAAAATAAATCAGATAAATTAGATAACCAGGAATATATGAGTATAAAAATCAGTACTTAAAAGTTTGCTCAAACCTCTTGAGTCAGAAGTATAGCAGAATTTATGATCTGTATACATTTTTGTTAGAATTGCTTGAGCACAACATTTATTCAAAAGAGTTTAAAAGTCTTTTATTTATTCAGTTATCTAATGAAATTATTAATTTTCTTTTGTAAAATATAAGTATGTAAATTGGCTAATGTTGAAAAACCTAAACAAATATTTCATTATTTTTACTCACCCATACTACGTATTTAATATATTTAATTAGAAATATCTATGCATATCTAAAGCTTTACAATCAAAAGTACAAAATCCTTGTATACATTTATTTGTAATAACTAATAACGAATTAATAAATCATGTATATAAACCACTTGTCAAAAAATGTTCAAAATCAAATATATTTTTTGTAAAAAAATTATATATATATATATTTTTTTTCTTCAAAAATTTTATATATTTAATTAACATATATATTTATAATAATAATTATTTAACCATTTGCTTATCTCGTAAACATATCATTTTTAATATAAAATCTTACAAACTTTTTTTTTATTTGTTCTTATAATGTATTTTTAACTGAAAAAAAATATTACAATTATAATTAATAAAAAAAAAAGAAAAAATTATGTTATATTATTTAAAATTTATAATTATTTATACTATACAAAAATATGTCACAAAAAGTAATAAATTATTCTATGTATATATCAGTCAATTTAATTTTTACCCTATTTATATAAAAAAAATAATAAAAAAAAAACAGACTGAAATGGAGGCACTACTGTAAACAAGCCTGAACCTTTTCAATCCATTCTTGTGCAATAACTGCATCACCAGCGCAAAAATTATACGTACGACGATTAGTTCTTATATCGAATTAGTATAAAAAATATTTTTATTTTCGAGAAATTTACTTGATAATATAATTAATTATATACTTACATCAAAAAAGGATTTATCATCGGTTTTCTTTCCAGGTGCTTGAACAGGAGCTGCTTGTGTAACTGATACAACTTCAGCTAAATCTAAATGAGAAAAGTTGAAAATTATTACATTAGGAAAACTTTTTAAATTTGTATTTATGATCAAATAAATAAAGATAGTTACCAATGGAACCTTTACAATTAGAATCCTCCATCGCATCATAATATCTTAATTGATGCTTAATAGAATCTAAAACAAACCATCTTTGTTTCCATCCTTTTAAGAGAGCTCCGCGTTTATAAAGATATCCTTCATGTGTTCGATTTTCAGCCACATTGTTTGAAAACATAATATTATCATAATATTGTTGTGAAGAATTTTGTAACCCTGTTACACCTAATAAATTTTTAAAAAAATTACTAAATTATTATATTATGACAAATCAGTGAGCATATATTATATTATGAGCCAGGACCAGAAAAATAAATAAAGGCCCAGAGCGCTTGAATTAGGATTTTAAGCAGAAATGTCAAAACAGTGTCAAATTTTCCTATTTTAGGGGATTTCCCATATTTGAGGGGTTTTAAAGGATTTTATAAATAGGCTTTTGCCTTGTTTAAAATAGGCTATAAGCATGTTGAAAAAAGTGTAGATGAAACTTTATTCTTAATATGAAATAAGTCTTAAATTAAAATTTTAAAGGATACGTTAAAAATTCATAAGTACATGAATCAAAAATCGTAATAAAAAAGTTTGATTACTTGAGTTTACGCTCCCGTTATCTCCCAAATTCCTGGTTAACGTATGACTTTCCAGACTGTCATTGTTAACTGACTTATATTTTGTACAATTTTTAGGTACATTTTCGGCACATTTGTCATGGCACACGTATCCACAATCTACACATTTTAATCCAGCTTTCACAGGACTCCATAAAACACCTGAACATGCATCACAATGTGTAGGAGTTGATGTATCCAGTCTTTCAAACCTGAAAAACATTTACTAGTTGATTTTTTCAAATATAAATAATCAAATTTTATTTAGGCTATTGTAAGAGAAATATGTGCCGATAAGGCCAAAGTTAGACTAGGGTAACGTCAAATTAGGTCCATAATAATTCCTTTTCCAATATTTTTTTTTTGGCAAGCTATTTCAGTTTTTTTAACAGGTTTTAAAAATCAGCTTTAACTTATTTTTTTCATTATATCATAATGAAAATTTATTTATTTTATACGGTAAAAATTTTTTTTCAATTTCTTGCAAAGTTTGATTTTAACTTTAAAACTTATTTATTTTAAATTTTATTTTAATTTCTTAAATCAGGGGCCCTATTCGCGATCTTTATGTATACAGTAGTCAGTACATAAAATCTTACGTATACATATTTATATTAAAATATATAGTATGTACGTAATACATAAAGATCGCGAATAGAGCCCCAGCAGGTTAAATCCATTAAGGTATTATGATACAGCAAAAAAAGCTTATATTTTCAAATATAAGCCTTTTTTGCTGTATTGTAATACCTTAAACCTTGTATACGAATTTTAACATGGAACATGTTCATTGGATCGGGTATTTGAAAAAGTAAGGCTCGGCAGGGAGGGAGGGGAGGTGAGTGAAAAGTGACGTTTTTAGGGGAGGGGGGTTGAAATGGATCTAGAATATTTCGATTTAGGGACTTAAAATAATTTGAAGTGGGAGTCAGGACCTAATCAGGCCCTGATAACAACAACAACTTAGAATACTTTAAGTTTATGGACTTAGGATAGTATATATATTTCAGAATTTATTGTAATTTCGGTTTTTGGATTTATTACTATTATGAGTAAACATGTTCCATGCTCGTTGGTTGTGTAGTTACACAAACCAGTTATAAATTTTTATGATGATAACAAATATTAAAACTGAAAGTTTTTGTGAAAACTTATCCTTTAACTAACCTGTGAGAATGAACATAACTTGAATTTTCATTAGAAGAAGTATTTCCACCAACTAATTTTCCTTTTAATAATAATTGTAAAGTTGATCTTTTATGAATTAATCTACCATGGTGACGAACTAAAGCTGTGCTAAATGATGCATTTCTCTGTAAAAAAATAATAATAATAGCAAATTATTAAAAAAATACAATAAAATATTTAAAATTTCTAAAAATAATAGTATTTACCGTTAATGAATCAGTATTTGGTAATTCAAGCTTATCCCAAAGGACTTTCCATTTTTGAGGTAAATGACCTAACTCAGTTTCGTATTTATGAATTTCTTCTAACAGATGTGTAAATTGATCAGGAATCATTGAATTTACACTATTATATCCTTTAACAACAATTTTTCGGTTACTTTTTTCAGTACCATCAGCAGCTTCAGCTTCTTCTTCTTGCTGTAAATCTTGCTGTAAAATTTCTAAATCATATGCTGGTCCATGTACAAGTTCTTCCTCTAAATAATAATCCCATACTTCTAACCTTGATAAATGGGATGCTGGTCTTAGTACAGGATTTTCAGTATATGGAGTGTACATAAAGTTGTAAAATAATGGACATCTAACATGCTGTTTTTCTATATAATCAAATATACTTTGGCCTAAATTTGAAGCTATGCTCACACCAGCAAAACGTCCTCCTGGGTAAACAATTTCATCATCGCTTCCAGTATCTACACCTTTATGATGGCTTGTTAAAGAACCTCTTTTATCTTCTACAGCAGTTATTCCAAATTCTACTCTATCAAATTCACAATCAAGTAAAAAGGTTCTAAATCTGCAAGATACTGAGTGATAAGCTAAAAATTTTAAATAATAATCATTAAATTCAAAAGCTAATGGAAATTGCTTTTGTATTTGATGCACAATATCTAAGAACTGCAGAAATGTTGGAGTAAAATTCGTTGTTTGTGAATTAACAGCTAAATTACTACGATGCCCAAATCTGTGACCAAAACCAAGCCATTCTTTTTCAATGAGTGTTCTAAAACCTTCAATTGTTCTATAATGTGGATCTAAGCAAACTTGAGCTACTGAACAAACTGTTGCTGTTGTGTCCCAACCATCTTCTAAGCACACTGAAACTGATGAACCTTGTAAATCCATTAAATCAATAATTGCTCCTGATAACTGCATTAAATTCTGAAGTTGTTGCAGCCATTCTGATCCTTCAATCAACCTGTTTAAAAAATTAAAATTTATATTTTATTATAATTTTTTTTTTTTGTTATTTTCTGTAGAAAAAATTAATTACTTATAAAAGCTTTGACTTTGATCAGGTTCAGAATTCGGTGAACTTGGTACACAGGCTCTCATGAGTTTTTTAAAGGCAGCTTTTGTATGTCTAACATCATAAAATTCTACTGGTATAAAATCAGCTTTTGGCACAGAATCAGCCTTTACTCCCTAAAAGGATGAAAAATAAATGATTAATAAATATATTAAAAAAAAGAACTTATAAAAATTTTAAAAGAAAACTAACTTTCATGTGAGATTTTTCCCCAAGAATGTAAAGGGAAGCTCTTTGAATAGTATGAACACATTCAGTACCACTATCTGAATCAGCCGAATGTCTAACAGTTCCTCTTTGATTTATATTTGTTACTAAAGAAGCTTGAGAACTTTGTCTTTTATCTTTTAAAGAGCCCCATCTTCCAAAATTCTTTGGTCCTTTTCCTCCGGAAGAACTGCAAGATAAAAATTTCTTGTAAAAAATTTTGTGCTTATGGTAAAATTAATTTATTTAATTACCTAATTGTATTAACAGCTTTGTTAAATGGATTCCTACGCGATTGCTCAGGAGTAGGGTTTTTATCTTCTGTAGCAAATAATAATGAATCGATACTCAAAGAACTTTCAGACATTCCCCATCCTTGTTTAACTATTGAAAGAGGTGTAGAAGCAACAAGTGCAGCTATATACTTTTCTTGTTCCAAAGAAGATGTTGTTTCTGATGAGCTAGCTGTTATTTATAATTGATTAATATTAATTTATATGTTTAAAAATTATTTTGTTTGATATTACCTTTTAGATTTGCTGAAGAACCTGGATGTGCTTTGAGCATACCCATAACACTTTTACCATGATAACCAGCTCCACGAATTAATAAGGCTTTAGTTTTTGAATGACGCCATGTTACAATTGGAATTCTATTATGTCTATATAATCTACAAAATCTCCTTATACTTTCATCGGATACAGAATTAGGAACGACAAAAAGAGCAGGATAACTTCTGCATATCATATAGGCACAATTTACTGAAGTTAATCTAAATGGTTCATTTTTCCTGTTATTGTTTGGACATTGCAAACACAATCCTAAACGATACCAATCTCTAACATAACTACGTTCTGATAAACGTTCTAATGTTTTTGCGTCAGTTACAGTAGGTGTTAAAGTTCCAGGAATTTCAAATTCATCAACTAGTCAAGAATTAAAAGTTTTAAATATTTTCAAAAATAATTTTTATTTAGCATGAAAAATAAAAATACTTACTACTTAGATCATCATCATGGCTCAAATCATGACATTCTGTTATGGGCAAACTCATTCTGCCGGGTGAGGTCATATATTTATTGTTACAAGTGAGATTCATATTTGGTAACACATATTTTTGTCTTTTTGATGATTGCTTGGGTTTAAAACCAGCTTTTCTGGCAGTTTTTAATAGTGTTTTTTTAGCAAAACCCCTTAATATAAAAAAGATTTTAATTTTAATTTTAATATTTGTATTAAGAAATATAACAGATGTTTTAGCTTACTTTAATGTAGCATGCTTTTCTTTCCCCTTATGGTCATTATTAGGAGTAACAATAACATGTCCGTTAAAAGCAAAATGATGAAAAATGTGTGGAGGATTTCTAGCCTTATGAACTAACTTTCTTAACGTTTCAACATTTTCTGGAGTCACTTCTTCATCAAAAGCTAATTTTATTAATTGAAATGTACAAGATCGCAATTGTAGACCTTCTTGTAAACATTGATCCACGTGAGCTAATCCTTGCACAGCAACTCGTTTTTCTTTGGTTAAGGATGTCACTGGGAATGCACGTACTACAAGCTGCTCACATGCTGTATAAATATTAATTTTATAATCTCAATTTGATTAGGAACATTTAAAAACAATAAATTCATAAATTAATAGCAATATAAATTATATGGAAATAAGAATTAGAAAAATTGCAAATATAAATTTATAAAAATTTAAATAAGTCTTACCAAATGGATCGCAAGGAATTCCTTTGAAAACTATTCTGTAGTTTGTAAGGAATATAGCTCCTTCAGCTGGTAATAATGGTGGTGTTTTTGGGAATCCAATAGAGCTATCTTCTCGACCATCAGGTAATAAGTAAACTCGTAACCCTTCCATTATCATTTCTTCACCAGGAAGCATACTTGGAGTTAAAATTTTTGGCTAAAATATTTTAATTAAAATATTATAAATAATTTTTTTTAAATCTTTTAACAAAAAATATTTAATTAAATAAAAACCTTTTGAATTGGCGGTAATCTTTTACTTTCTCTATGTACAGCCTCTAAGGTTTCAATATGCATATGTACAAGACCAGGTATCATTTGATGAAGTGATCTAACATGTTCTGTGCTTACACCACCTTCAGTGCAAACGCGATCTACAAATCTTGATACCATACGAATTACAGTGCTTCCTAATTCACCAGGATCAGTTTCTTCAAAACCAGATTCTGCATCGCCGCTATCACTAGCAATACTATAATAAAAAAAATTTAGAATAATTTGATAAATAAAACTAAATTTTTTTAAAAAAATTTACCTATTTGTTATACTATTACTAGCTCGTTCATCATCAATAATATGATTATCATGATGCCGATGCATTCTTGCTCCAATATCTAAGGGTACTAATAAATTGACCATTCTGTTAGCATAATGTATTGCTTGACTGTAAAGTGTACTTTCTTCACTGGAAATTAGTTCCTGTTGTTTTTCTGCAGAAAGAGATGGCCAAATTCGCATTTGTTCTGCAGCTATTTCTAATGCAAGAATTTCTTGAGAACGATAAATTGAGGATCTTTCTTTGTACATAAATTCTTTACTATCTCTTAAGCTAATTGAATTTAAATCACCTAATCTTGAATAATTGTTATCATTTGGTATATATAATCGCTTAATATCTTTTTGAACATCTGAATAAAAGGCATCTTCCCAAAATTGTTGATTTTGCCAAACCGCATGTTCTTGAATACAAGTATATGCAAACTGAATAACACCGGTACATAATTTTCTACAAAAAGCAGCTGCAAGAGGTAAAAGAGCTGCAGCAACACCATGCTCATCCATTGATGAATCATCTTGCAATGCACAATTCATTAATCTTACAACCAAATCAAACTGCTGATGTTCAAGTACAGCTTTATTACCAACAACATGTTGAGATAGTTCCATACACAATGCTAATCGAGCTGCTTTGCTTTTAAGAGCTCTTAGTACAGCTGGAAATGTTTTACGGGCATCTGATATTTTATTTTCAAAGATACAGTTTATGCAATTACGCAAAACTTCAAGTCGTCGAGCTGAATTACTAACTAAATTTCGTGTGTTTTGACCTATAGATATATGTGCTCCCATTGGTACTATTCTAGGCTGAATCGGCCTAAGAGACGATAATCTAGAGGAAAAAAATTCTCAATGTAAATCATAAGTCATTTTTTTAATTATTTTAAAATTGTATAATAGGCTAACAAAAATTTAACTTTTTTTTACTCAACCTACCTTACTTTTAAATTACTTTTAGCAAGACCTTCATCTATAATTGCTTGTACTGTTTCAGGATTAACACGAGATAATAGAGGTTGATGGATTCGAGCAAAAGCTCCTTCTGGTGGTTTTAGAATTTTTTGAACATAAGGTTGTGGGTTTGGATTTTCATTTGTATACATGTGTTGTGCCAATTCTTGTATGTGCGTTAATATTAGTCCTTAAAAAGATTACGCATAAAAATAAATTATGAAATTAGAAAATAATAAGATAAAATCAAAAAATCACTAACTAGGATCTTGAGATTCTTGTTTTAATTGCTCGCTAATATTACTATGTAAATCATCCCAAATATCACATGAACGCCATGGAGGACCTCTTTCCGCAATAAATGAAGTAAAAAACATGCAGTCTAAAACTCGTATTGTAAAATCACAATCTATTAAGCCTCTTTCTCCTAAGAATGCAGCCTAAATCAAATATAACAAATAGTTTTAATTTAACTTATCAAACTAATTTTTTAACAAAATCAATAAATATTATTTACTTTATGAAAAGTAATCACTGGCTTAGGATGTATTCTTATTAACGTTAAACAACTTCTATAACCTTGTAATAATTGAGTAAACCCTCTCATAAAAACTGCTCTGATTTCTTTATCTAACATTGGTGGATGAGGTGCTCTTAATGCAAGAGGTGGAAATGCATAATCAGCACAAGCTAACTCTGGTTGCAAAACCATTGATAAAGCATCTTGTGTTTGAGATAATAAGGGTTCAGGGAGGAGGGAAAGACATGTTCTATCTGGTACAGTAATTGAACCGCCATCTAAATCTGCTATGATGACATCCGTCTAGAATTTAATTTCATAATTATATTAAGATAAATAAATAATTTATTTAGTATTATTATTTAATTATTTACCAATTCTGCAATTTCATACTTCAAAGAACTATGCACACCTATGATAAAAGGAGTAGGAGTACTGAGTACTTCTATTAATGCAGCTGGTAAAAGTGGAATGTAAACATGTGAATAACGAAATGGATACATTAATGCCGTTAATGCTCTACAGCTATCTGTTAACCTTGAATAACTTGCAGAATGAAAAAGTATTTTATGTTCTGTCATTACTGCACAAAACAAAATTAATACATTTCTTATGCCTGAAACATTTTATTTAAAAAAACGTTATTGCAATTAAAAATTTTAATTATTATGATTGTTTTTAAATTTAAAAAACTGACCCAATTGTTGAAATAACAAATTTACAGTTGTATGAGTTATAGGCAATGAAGGACTAATAGGTGGTTGTAAGGCTTGTCTATCACCAGCACCGATACTAAATCTAACTTGTGGCCCACCAGCTGGAGGTACTTGTATACAACCTAAAATGTTACCAATAAGAGTTTCTAAAGGTGTCCCAAGGTTTTCCACATATACTGTGTAAATAATTCCCAGACAATTCTAAAATTTTTTTTATTATTGACAAAAATGCAAAGAAAATACAATGTGCAGGATAACAATACACTTACTCGAAAAGTTTCAATGTAATCAAGTCTTGAAACCAATACTAAACATTTAGGAGCATACATTATACTATGATGAGCAACTGATGGCATTGATTTGACTAAAGTTCGATTATCACCATCAACTGGTTCTTCTTCTTCATCAACTGGTTTGCTGGGTGTGATAGACACAGTTTCATTAAAACACATACATGCACAATAATGTCGATTGGCATCTATATCTGTTAATATAGATACAAAGAAACGAGGTTCTTGACGTTCTGTTGATAATGCCCATCCTTGTGGCTGGCAAAACTAGGAATTAAGTTCAATGAGTTTTGTTTTAATTATAAAATGCAATAAAATGGTTTAGAAAAAATTACCCATTCTATGCCATCAATAAATGGGGTATCTGGCCAATCTTTTTCAGGAAACCTTTGTAAAATAACTCCATTACTTATACCGCTCCCTGTAAAATGTTATAAAAAATGATAAGAAATAGTTTAAAATCCTCAAAATAAAATGACTTACTCTCTTTTTCGTGGTGGTAACCAACAATTACAAAGTAATCTGCCAACCGAGACATTTCGGTGTATTCGTGAGGTAATGTGGGAGTGATTGTACTCAACATCCCACATATGATATAATTCTTGATGTTTCATGGACTTTACAACCACTTTTTTTATAACCAAAAGTAACTAAGTATATTTTTTTAAATATCTCTTATCAATTGTTTTGTTTTAAAAATTTTAGAAATTATTACAAAATATTTCTTTATAATAAATTCTTGATTACTGAAGTTGATTAATATAAACATTATTCAAGTAATTGTGTAAGTTCGATTATTCTGATAAATGCATAAATATATTAATTTGCATTTAAATTAAACATACTTTAAATAATACACACTGTGAATTTGTTTTGTGAAATACCTAGATATTTCAAGAGAAAAGTTTTTGACACGGATATTTAGGGGTCGCAAAAGCAGGTGTTTAATTGATACACTGATCCTGAGATGTATATAAATACGATAATTGTTGTGTTTGTTGCGTTGTTGTTGTGAACATGAATCGTAAAAAATATAATATATGTGTTGGTAAAAATAAAACTTAATTAGCAAATTTATTTTTTTAATTTTTGTGCCACACCCCTATGTTTTGGTCCATAACCTTTCAATTCCTAAACTGAGGCGCCACATTTATGAGTAATGAGTATTAATATTATTTATTATTATCATTACTGTTATAATTATTTATCTTATTATTATTATTATTATTATTATTGTGCATATTGTACATGTAAAAGTATTACGCTAATAAAATTGCCAATCAAACTAACACACATAAACATTTTACTCTTTTACTGTAAGAAAAAAAAATATTTGTACGTAGTGTATCGGAATTGCAAGTTACAAATTTTTAAGAAGCAACCCGTATTAATTTGTTATTCAAAAATAAAATATCAAAAAACATCATAATTTGTTTTAGAAATTTATTTTGCATGTACATATAATATATTTTATTTGAATTTTTTTTTTTGTTACTGTTAGATTATTTACATTTTTCATATTATCAATATATAAGAATTAAATATGTACTGTTTCTCTTAACATCATTATTAATTTTTTTTATATATACATACATTTAAAAATGTAATATTTATAAGCTAAATTTATAAAAATTAGTGAAGCTGACATGCCCTAATTGCAATCATTTGTAAAAGTATAAATAGAGGACTCAAAACTTCAGAATATTCTAAAGTACTTTGTCCTGACAATTTTTTACACAATAAATATTTAAAAACAAAAACTAAGAGCAATAATAACAAACTCCACAATGTTCTAAACATAGCAACTCTCATCATACTTTCCATATGCATTCTTATAAAAATAATAGCACAAAAGTATGCATTTATGCCATCAGCAATAAACAAAGGTGAAAATACAGTCCACCATCCAGAAATTCCTAAAAAGTAACCATCGTCTAGCTTTAAAGCTAGTAAGATTGTAAATATTGTTAATGATATTAAGTCTATCCATATTTCAAATATGGTTAATCCTAACCAATGAACTAATTCGTTTAAAGAAAATATCATGGCTACTAAAGTAAACCTCAAACTTTCTTCAACATAATTAATTAATTTTTTATACGTAATGAACCTATTGAAGTAGTTCGATAGACTCTAATATGAATTGCTGAATTTCGTCTTTCGTTTATTGCATAGTCTTCATCATCATTTTCAGGTTCTATATCATCTGTAAAAATTAAATAAAATTTTTGATAATTTAAAAAAACAATTTTTTAATATAATAAATTTGAATATTACCAATTAAATTAACAGTTGAAGTTTTTATATCTAAATCTAAAGTGTTATGATGAATCTCTTTTAATCGAAGTGCTAAGTTACAAGCCTTCAAAATAGCAGCTCCAAGACCATGAATTATAATTTCTTTTTCATCTGAATCAATTAGTTTTTCACACTTTTCTAATTGTGCCTAAAGAAAAAACTATTTAAGTAAAAATACTGTTTTATCAATAAGAAAAAAAATTAAATTTTAAATTATAACCTTAATATTAGTTTTGTTGTTCACATAAATGTCAGTTTTTTTTCTTGATAAATTAATTGGATTCCTTTTTTTTATTTTTTTAGTTAAATTATTTGATTTTTTTTCTTTTGATGCAATTTGAATAGATTTATTATTTTCTTCAGGATTTTCATTATCTTGAAATTCTATATCCATTTTATTTATAATTCTTTTCTATTATTTTTTTTTTTTTGAAATCATACTCCATTCGATTAATTTATTGAATTTTAAATGAAAATAAGTTGAAAATAATTAATAACTTGTTTAAAAATTCTACTACAACTGCTGCAGACTCCAAAAATTTAAGTAAATATATAGTTTCTTTGCAAAGCACATACTATATCTAATTTTTGTGTTGTTATTGTTATATATATTGCATTTTTTATATCAGGTGGTATCATAATTTATATTTAAAAGTATAGAAGTTTATTTTATATTTAAAGAAAAAAAACAATATTTATTTTGACAGAAAAGAAAACATTTTTTGTTACGTTTTACCTAATAATAATTTTAAAAAAAACTTATTTTTAAATATATACTCAAGAAGTGATATTTGAAAAATGAAGGAAACAGTTGAAGAAGAACCAAAAAATATTATCAAAAGTAGAGAATTACTTTATAAACTTATAATTGGGTAATTTATTTGCTAATGCTATTTTATTTGAAAAATAAAAAAATTTTTTAATTATCTAGTTATTTATTACCAAATGATTAAAATTATTGTGTGATTATTTCAAATTTTAGTCAGCTGTTTTATGATGGTCATCAAAATGTAGCTGTCCAATTATCAAATGCAACTTTACCAGAACCATGCCCTCCATCAGAACGATTATTACATTTAGTGCAAATTGGTTTAGCACATGAGCCTGATAGAAACAAAAAAGAAAATAGTCAAATGTCTTCGTTTACTCCAATTGAAAATGTTATTGGACCAGGTTTAGATCTTGAATTTGAAATAGAAGCTACAACACAAGCTCCAGAACCAGCTCAATATGAAACAGCATATGTTACTTCACATAAAGGTAATTGCCGTGCTGGAGCATTTTCGGCAGATGGTCAGCTAATTGCAACTGGCTCAGTTGATGCATCTATTAAAATTCTTGATGTTGATAGAATGTTAGCAAAGTCAGCACCAGAAGAAGTAACTCCAGGAGATCAGTCAGGAGGACATCCTGTTATCAGAACACTATATGATCATTTAGAAGAAGTTACATGTTTAGAATTCCATCCAAGAGAACCAATTTTAGTATCAGGAAGTAGAGATTTTACCATAAAATTATTTGACTATAGTAAAGCAAGTGTTAAAAAGGCATTCAGAACAATTACTGATGCTGATCAAATAAGATGTTTGTCATTTCATCCAACAGGAGATTACATTGTTGTTGGAACAAATCATTCTGTAATAAGATTATATGATGTAAATACAGGACAATGCTTTGTATGTAGTATACCAAATCATCAACATACTGGTGGCATTTGTAGCATTAAGTACTCTCCAGATGCTAAAACTTATGCTTCAGCAAGTAAAGATGGAAGTATTAAGTTGTGGGATGGAGTTTCAAATCGTTGCATAAATACATTTGCAAAAGCACACGATGGTCATCAAGTTTGTTCTGTTACTTTTACAAAAAATGGAAAGGTTTGTTACAAAAATTAATTTATTCTTGGTAAATTTATAATAAATTTATAATAAATTTATTATAAATTATAATTAATGATTAAAAAATTTTTTTTTTAACAGTATTTACTATCTTCGGGAAAAGATTCATTGGTTAAATTATGGGAATTGTCTACCAGTAGATGTTTAATAGCTTATACTGGAGCAGGAACAACAGGTAATATTAAATTAATTAAAATAATTAATTGATCATTAAAAAAAATAAAATTATAACATTTTTTACAGGTAAACAAGAACATAGAGCACAGGCAATATTTAATCATACTGAAGATTATGTAATGTTTCCTGACGAAGCTACTACATCACTTTGTGCATGGAATTCAAGAAATGCCTCAAGAAAACAACTTTTATCATTAGGTCATAATGGACCTGTACGAATGATCGTACATTCCCCGGTGGCTCCAGCATTTTTAACTTGCAGCGATGATTTTAGAGCAAGATTTTGGTTTAGAAGAATGCCTACTCATTAAATACTTTAATTTTTTAAATTTAATTTAAACATAAATTTGTACAAAAAATTAAATTAAATAAGAATTATTATTAAGATTCATTTGTGAAAATTAAAATTATTTTTAATTAATCACTTTATTATTAATGTATATTAGTAAATAAAAATTATATATCAAACAAATAAACAATTATATTATATTTCAAAATTAACAGGTATTTCTACCCTTGATACAATAAATTTACAAAATTATTTATGTTAACTAATAAAAAATTTTTTTTGATATATATATAATAAAATATGACTAGTAACATAACAATCATTTAAATATATAAAATTGCATTTTATAATAAAAATATATTTATTTTACTAAACAAAGAGGTTCAGCAGGTTAAATGGAATTGATTAAAAATAGCGAATAAAATGAATCATAATGAAATAATTATAATAAATAAGAGTGAAAATAAAATGAAAGAGAGCTATTCATAGTTTTTAAGGTATTTAGACCTCACAAAATTCCTGAATTGGGTTTGGTCCAGATTAGTTAAGGAAATTTGGAGTTCCGGGTCTAAACAAATGTCTAATTATTATAATTCTTACCTTATAAATTGATAAAAATTAAAAATATAATTTCAAGGTGTATATAAAAAATTTAATTAATTTTATAAAATACTTTATCATAATTTTCTCATATATAATTTTATTTTATTGAATTGAAAAACTAAATATACAAATTTATTTTATTATATAATTAACTATACTTAGCTTATCGCTAAAAAATTTTTATAAAAATATTAACAAACGTAATTTAAAAAAAAAAACAATATAGAATAAAGAATATTAACTATGTTTTTCTAAATATGTGTTAACTAAAATTATTGATTTTAATTTACAATTTTATATCATTAAATTTAAAAATATTTAGCTTATATTCTGTATGTACAAAATTTTTATTTTTTATTTGATAAGTTAAATATTTAAATTAGAAATTAATAATATTTTTTAATTATATTCAAAGAGAAAAATTTATTTGATTACTTGGGTGATCACAAAGCTTTATTTTTACTAAAATCTATGCAAAAATGTATTGAATGTAATACTCTGAGCTTTAATTATATTTAACATTTTTATAAATCATTTTTTTGATATTGTTATCTTTTAAAGTTTATTAATTAACTGTAATAATAATTTCCGTATTTTAGCTGCAGTCTTAACAAAAAATATTAGATATTGAAGGAAATATTTTTATTGCTTATAAAATAAAATTTATTCAAATTATTTATTTTAAATGGAAAAATATAGGTTTATGTTTAACAACTTTGCAAAAATAAACTGAAAAATTTCTTGAATAAAAGTTTTTATTTTTTAATTACGTATTTTATTAGTATGTATAAAATAATTATTATTCACAATTTATTTCTTTAAAAAAAAAAAAAAAAAAAAAAAAAATAAAAGAAATAACATGAAAAAAAAAGTATAAAACGAACTTTTAAAATATCAACAATTATACATCAGTAGTGTTAGCTACTTTAATTTATAATATTTCCTAAAATTTTATATAATATATATAAATTCTTATAATAATTATACGTGATAATAGATTAAAGATGTTGCCATTGTCCAGTAACAGATGCATTAGTTTCAAGCGCTCTGGCAATATTTTCATAAAGTCCATGTCCAAGCCATAATTGATTTAATCTTTTATATTTATCTTTACATAATTTTAATGGATTTCCACGATGAAGTCCTTGATCGTCTTCACCATATTCGTCAAAATATGGAGGACATATATATGATCCTCTATTAGGACTTCTTAAGAATACAATTTCGCAATCTCGAACTCTTAAGAATATTCCTATTCCAGCACCACATTCATTAGTATGATAAGTACAAGCACCTACCATTGTTTTACTTTTTTCAAGTTCTTTTTGACAACAATAAGTTTGTGAACATAACATTTCACCACAAACTAAACACATTGTTGGATTTCGAGAATCTTCTTTGTCACTATTTGGGCATTTGAATTGCGATACTGTATTTATCAATTCACTATAATCGTCAGGTAAATCTACGAGCTTATTTATTTTTAATGGTTCTTTTGGAACTGAATCTTTTAAGCTTGAAACAAGAGAATGCTTTGACCATTCTATTGCTAATTCTAGGATTTTATTTGAATTTAATAATTCTTCACAGGTTTCTGGTAATCCTAAATAACGGCACATATTTTCATAGGTATCACCGCCTAATTCAGTCAATGTTAAAGGTGCTGCTACATCGGTAACATAATGGAAATACAATACACAACAACGCAAAAATGGTAAACACGCTTCTTTAACTGTCTCCCATATTTTTTCTGACGACTGATTAGCAAATTTAACATCTAGAGCTAATGCTAGAGTTGCGATTGATTTACAATTATTATTTGATTCCTCGTCAGTATCCATTGATTCGTCTTGATTAAATTCTGAAGTTAAAAGAATTTTTACAATTAAAGTTAAAAAAACTAATCTTAAAGTATGTTGTTCTGATATATTTCCAGTAATGATTGGTAAAGATTCTTTATTATTATTACTTAACAAAGTAGGCATTGATAGTAATAATGTTACTAATAACCCAAAAGGATCCCAGTCTAAAATAGAGAATTGACTCTCTGAATTTTTCAAGATTGCTGATAAACAAGTTAATGCACTCTCGAATATAGTCTCGCCATTTTTTTCAGAAATTGTGTTTGACCATACTGATGCAATCATTGCTGTGACTCTAGACAATCCTTCTAAACTATCTCTTTGTCTTGAAGAAAGTGCACCAAGCAATGGTTTTTCCGTATTCCTTAAGATAAATTCTATTGAATGAATTGTGTATGACAATGACTTCCATGTTAGCAATGGGACTCTGAAATCACTAATATGGTGTTCAACTCCGAGACCTTTTGTGTAAGCAGTTTGAGTAAATAGATCTACCATTTCAATTATGCTATTTGATAAATTTGGACCTGGTTGAGAATATAAAGAAAGAAGTTTTTCTCCCTCTATTCCATGACCCTTTATAGCTTCTATTGGACATGACATAATTGAACTCTGATCATCTATAAGTTTACAGTATCGGCAATCTGGATCATAATTTTTTTCTGCATCTTTTTCTTTGTTTATTTCCATTTCAAGAACTTTGCTTTTACATGAAGCTACAGTATTCATTATATCTAGCCAAGTTTCAAAATCTAAATTTGGTTGATTCAAAGGAGTTGGTTGCAATAGACCAAGAGCTGGTAAAACTGGTATTACTGTGTTACTCAAACATTCACATAAAGGACACAAATACTCGTGTTTCTCTACATCAAAACTTGCTGGCTGACGTAATCTGTATGGTCTTCGATTTTCTTTTGTTAATACAGTTTCAAAATATTTTTGCCAACAACTAGCATGCATGACATGACCACAAGTCATTGTATGGGGAGATGAACCTAGATTACATGACAAAAATAATGGTGTTGATTCAGTAGTACCTCGCTCTTTGTTTTGACATAAAACTGTTGATTGTTGAACAAATGTAGCAAAAACCATCGCGGAATCATTTGCTTTAACAACTTGATGTTCTTGACATAATATACAAGTGTAAGTTTTTTCATAGCAATTTCTTGTTGATTGTTGTCTACCAAGTGCAACTGGTATTTCTTCTAAACTTTGCGTTACTTCCATAGCTGATGTTTGTTCACTAGCTTTATTTGTATCCAAAGCAGTTTCTTCAAATAATTTTGCATTCTTTTTCATAAAATGTTTTTGCATTGCAGCCATTTGGGCCATTACTTTTGCTCGTTTCTGGGCTGCCATTTGCATTCGCCATTGCTTATCATCTGCTAAACAAAAAATATATTTTATTTAAATAAATTATAATTTAATTTTTTTATTTTAGGTATTTCTCATCAATATTTAAAATCTTTTTAAATATTATATACTCAAATAAGAATTTTTATAGTGTTTTTAGTTATAGTAAAGCCAGTACATATATATATATTTTCAATTTTATAATTCCCAAACTAATATAGTCAGGAATTAAGTGAAGATAATTTTTTTTATTTTGCGGATTTAAAAAATCGAATTTGTCAAAGAAAGCCTTTATGCACTGAATTAAAGAAACAGAGTGGCATATTGTACGCGAATTTATTTTACTTGCAAGAAAACCGCAATTGTAGTATAATTAATTTTTCTATTCTTCTTATGTCCTTTAATTTCTGATAATATTCTTCATTTGATTTACAACTACTTTAATTACAATGAATAAATGCTTAGCTTTGATCAATTTCTTAAAAAAATGTTGATTTCTTAATATAGGCGCAAAATTAAGATTTTCCTAAATTTCAAAAAAACTCATTTTAAATTTTATTTTATAAAAAATGCTATTGTTATTTGCATAATAAAAATTATTTATTTTTAATGAAAAAATTTTGAATTTGATTTATTATTTTACGCAAGGGTTAAGTTTAGTGTATAGTTTGGTTCAGTTTAAGTAGCATATTAGGTTTAACTATGAATATCTACAACAATTAATATTGATTACAAATAAGTCCTAGCTAGTCTCAACTTATAACTCTTGAATTATTTTTACTAATGTTAATAATTACCTTTTTCATTTTTTTCATTTTCATCAGTTTCAGCAGCTTGTGAAGTACTCACATTCTGTTCAACTTCCATTAATGATGATCCTGCAACTTGTCTGTATTTATCAATAACCCATGTAAGTAAATCTTTGTGGGCATCAATACGTGGGCTAGTTACTAATTGTTCTAATAATTTATAAATATTATATTTTTCTGCTTTATCTGTAAATTTAAATGATGGATAATTATTTGATTCCTGTTCTTGTAATGCATATCCAATAAGATGAAGAATTTTATGAACTTGAGGTTCTGAAAAGCTTCTAGCTTTTAAATTTAATGCTCTTGATAAAACTTTTTGCATTATTAATAACATAACATCACAATCAAGCAATTTTGTAATATTATAAAACATGTTTGTGAGTTTTGGCAGTTTTGGTGGTGGGCAACATTCCAATTCCCCAGCAGTTTTTCTTCTTTTTCTTTGAGCTTCTTCTGATTTACTTAATTCTTCTTTAGTAAAATGATAAAAAAATACATTATAATCAGAATAATATTCTTGTTTCAATTCATATACACCTTTGCCAGAAGACATGACAGTTGGCTTTTTAAAAACTGCAACGTCATTTATAACTTTTTCCATACAATTTTCATAATGAACATCATCTGGTAAAGTTTTATTTAATTCTGAATGAGAAAGAGGTTTTATACATAGTTGTTGTATTATTTCTTTTTTTAAGCAATCGTCTTCAGTTACTTCACTGATTCCAGGAACATATCTTTCACCTACAAGTGTTATAATTAATCCTAAAAATTCTTCAACCAAACTAATGGTTTGTCGTATATCTTCTTCGCAGCTTTTTAAAAGAACTGTTTCAAAATCATTTTGAGCCCAATTAATTAAATTAAATTTGTTAAGAATGTGGATTATAAATTGATTACTTTCCATAAGAATTGCTCCTGTTTGCAATAAGATAATGTCTTTGTCTAACATTTCTGTGCGACATTTTACATTATGATAAAAATATAATTGATGGATTAAAGAATACCCATTTCTTCTCCACATACCAGCATTAACTTGAGCTATCATTGCTTGAGCTCTTAAAACTGGTTCAATAATATCTTCTGGATTTGCCATATTTTGAAACTCTGAGCTAGAAAAATTCAAATCATACTTTTGAAGATATAAAAATAATCCTGCCAAGAATCTTGAAAGGGGCAAATGAATCGATACAGGTTCAGATGAAACATCATAATTTATACAAGATGCAGAATGATCACCCACTTGACATTCAACAGTTGTCGATTTACTTTGTTGTTCCACAAGAGCTCTTAGTAACATTCGAAAAGATTTTATTAAAACAATTCTATCTGATCCACACCATTCTAGAGCCAAACTTATAACTGGAGACAATTTAACATGTAAGTTAAAAGCGGATTCCCATTCTTGTTCATATTCCATATGCTGGCCAACTTGTCTAACAACAGCATCCATAGACTGCATACTACTTAATAAATTTAAAAGAAGTGATATTCCATGAACAAATCCTTTTCTAAGTTCATCAGACCAAGTTTCAGATCTGGAACTTAAAAGGTAACGCAAATCATATAGAATGAATTGTGCTCTTTTAAATTGAATATTTGGAGAATTCCTTTCAAATTCTAATTTACCAGCTGCATTACATCTTCTTGAACTTTCAGAAATAAATGTATTCATTAATATAAATATGGCATCATGATGGGCAATTAAATGATGAGCTAATGTAGGTACTGTAAACAACTGAACAGCTAACGAAGCTATTGAATATGAATGTTCATGATCATCTCTGATAAAATCTTTCATAACGGTACCATAATTATTAGTAAATATGATAGCTAAAGATTTCTTGGATTCATATTCTGTTAACATTCCAGATATAAAAAGTCTATGCCAAGCACTACGTGCTGCTTTCCACAATTGATGATCTCTAAATAATATACTTCTGACAATTGATGATTCAGGTAACAAAAATTTTTGATTTAATGCTACATCACTAAAAATTATTCTGAATCCTTCACAATGGCTTATAAATTGTTGAAGCCAGTTTAATAATTTCATAGCATAAATTTGATGAGCTATTATATGAGCATGTTGAACTTCAACTTTTAAAGCTCGATTACTGTGCCGAGATGTAAATCTTTCTATTTCAGTTTTTAATTCAGTACAATATTGAAAACCTGAACATTTTACAACTGCTCTACCTTCCCTATCAATATTAGTTACATATTCTATAGCATCTCTTTGAGAACATTTTAAAATACGAGTTAATGTATGAATCACTTGATCAAATGTGTGAGTCTCGTCATTAAACAAAACAGTACAATAAATATCATTGGATTTTGATAATGACAGTGTATCTTCTTTATCTTTAACTCTTAAATCTGGTGGAAGATTGGGGCTATGTTCCATTGATAACAAATCATAACAATACTTTAAAACTGCTTTAAATGTTTCAGCAGCTCTAATACTTACATCTTTTGGTAGTTTAAGTCTTGTTGAATCTTTTGACTCAATACCAGCTAAGTGGATTTTACAATAAGGTTCTTTTTTCCATGCTTCTGTGTCGCCACAATCACAACATCCACCACCATTAGATGTTCCCATTTTATATTTATGATTTCTATGTTCAGATTGTTTAAAACAATCAACACATAAAACACAAGTTGTATCCATACCGCATTCACGGCAACTATATGTAGGTTCTCCATTTTTAAAAACACGACCACAAATTGATGGTGGACTATCTAATTGACTTAATTGTTTAATTACTTCTTGAGGATCTCCATTACATATGAATTCTTCTAATGGATCAAACAAAACTTTTTGAGCTTCTTCTTCATTAAAACTCCATTCTAAACAATTATCATTTAATTCTGGGCTATAAATTTTTGGTACCCATACTCTCCAATATTCTTTAAAATAAATATCAGATAATAAATTTTCATTTAATTTTTCCATCCATACTTGAACACATGATTTATCTGAATTTTGTAGAATTGTTGGCATAGATGATAATTCTACTTTGAAAGTTGCCTCAGGGTCATCACTTTCTTTATTCATTTTTTTTAAATTATCATATAGTATCTATAGGCTAAAAATAAAATTAAAATATATTATGTAATATTTTTTATATTATATAATGTTCTTAATTAGAATTTTGTAGCAAATATGATTAAAAAAATTATTTTTTGTTTTTAATTTATTAATAATACATCTAATAGTTAATTCAAAAATGTTATTATTTTTTTTACTTCACATGTTGGAAAAATTATAATCAACAATTATCAATAAATAAACACTTTTTAAAATTGTTTAATGTATCAATTATAAAGATATATTTAATTGAGTTAAAATTTAAGATATGCTTACAAATAAAAAGCTCATAAAAGACTAGATCGTTGAGAAATATAAAATATATATTTATTAAACTTTAAATTAAATATGACAATAGAAAAAAAATTATCTTTGTTATAATAAAAAAAAAAAGTACAATTGAGATTAATAATATATTTATTATTGGATTTCTACCAACGTAAAACTACTATTTTTAGAACCTTCCAAAAAAAAAAAAAAAACATTTTGTATTATTCATGCTTTACTCACCAGTTTAAGAGCAATGGCTTTTAATGTATCAAGGTTAATAAATATAGTACCTAAGCACAATAATTGATTTAACAATTATTTACCTTCAAAATTTTTTTGATTCTCTTCTTATAGTTTTTAATCTAGTCAGCTGATATATGAACAACAAAAAAATTTTTTTACTCCATAATTTATGTGGTGTATCACAAAAAATTCCTGGGAATTTTTTCAGGTCATAATTTTTTTTTTATTTCTGCTAAAACATTATATTTAAACAATTTTTTCGAATATTAAAACAATAATTTATTGATAATTTTCTTTAAAATCTCACAGCTGGTTAAGTTCATTTGCAAAACACAAAATGGCTCTTCTTATTTGACGTTTTTAATCAATGTATATCTTTCCTTTTTTTTGGATTTTATTACAATTTTACATGTATAACTTTTGTTTTTGATAGTCTTTAGATTATTGTAAAAAATTAAAATATTTTATTTTTTAAATCCTCAATATTAATTGGAATATGTTATTTACTGTTTGGTAAACGAAATGTAATAAAAAAACCAATTACGAAATTTCAACTTTTACTTGCCTTTTTCTTTTTCTCTTCGTTTTGTTCTCTCCCTTCTCGCGAAAGTTCAGCAGGATTTATACAAATGTATATATGTATGTGTGAACTGATATAAAAACATGCACATGTATGTATGAAATGTATATGTATGCGTGCTAAATATAAAGCCAATAAATTATTTTTATAAATAAACAAATATAGAAAGAACGTCAACGCAAAAAGATGAATACCAATTCAGATATTGACTATAGTTTTTTTTCTCAATTAATTCCGGGTTGGTAGATATTATAAGGTGATTAAAAGTACCTTTATTCACTAAATTTCAAGGCAATATTTAAAAATAATATATATTAATGATATAAAAATTTAACTTATTATTTTATTATAACAATTAACAATTAAAATTTGCTATATTTTATGCATAAAAATATTTCAATTGTTATATCAATAAAAACTTATTAATCTTTATAATATAATGAACTATTGCATATCCTATCATGAAAAATTATTTTGCAGATGATAATTAAATACTATACTTGTTTGTGATAAAGTTATTTATATTTATTTTCTTTTATATTACATTTGTAAAGTAAAACTTAATTTATAAATTCAGCATCATTAACATCATAATCAGTCATAAATTTATCTAATAACCAATATTTATCTAATACGCCAACATCAATAATTCTTTGAAAATAATCTGTATATCTTGGCCTAAGATATGGACATACGGATTTATAAATAACACAATTATTATCATTATTATCAATCCATATTAATGAAAAAAAAATTAAGTTTAATCGACGAATAACACCTTCATTATAATATTTTTCAATTTCTTGTAAATAATTAAGTGATTTAGGATTTTGTGTTATTTTACTAACTAGAATTATTTTTTCTGAACTTTCAATTAATTGATTTCTGTAAGATGTTTGATCTGGATTATGTTTTGACAAATAAAACAATCCACCAGCAGTTAAAAAATATAAACTGCTTCGAATTGGATGTTTTTTACCACCTTTATATAAATCTAAGAATACTTCTTTATAATCTGAATACACAAGTTTTAGATAAGTTGATAATTTTTTAGATAATGATTGTTTTACATTTTGCTGAATATTTTCTTTTTCTATAATGTTTTCTTTTTCCATTATGAATTCTTATTGTAAAAAATTAAAAGGTTATTAACCTTTTTTATTTTTTTGTTGAAATTATTGTTCTTTCTTCAAATTTTTTTTTCATAAAGCAAAAACCAAATAAACTAAAAACTAGCTCATATTTAATGATTTTTCATATTTCTCATACCTCTTCCAAACAGCAAATATCAAATTATGAAAATCGGAGTCCACATTTTATGATTTACAAAAATAATAACCTATAATTTTAATACATATTTTCAAATCGTCTGCTAAAATGAGTATGCCTTTCCGGGTTTTTCACAACTCCAATACTTCTGTGTTTATTTAAATTGTAATTCAATTATAAAGAAATAATTAATTAAATTATTTAAAAAGTATCAAAAATTTAAAAATTAAATCATGTTTAAAAAGTAAATAAATTATAATAAATTTTAATTTAAAAATTGTTAAAAAATTAGTTATAAAATGCAGTACAAAAATTAAATTACATTTTTTTAGGTTTGATGAAAAAGATAGTGTCTCTGGGATACAACAATTAAAATCATCTGTGCAAAAAGGTATTCGCAGTAAAATTTTAGAACTTTACCCTCATTTAGAAAATCATGTAGATACAATTATTCCAAAAAAAGACGCATTTAGACTTGTTAAATGGTAATTATCATTTTTAAATTGTATTCTTGTAAAAGTTCATATTTATATTATTTTAATTTTAGCCATGATCATATTGAAATAATGGTAAATAGTGCTGGAGATTTACTATTCTTTCGTCAGCGAGATGGTCCATGGATACCTACATTAAGATTACTTCATAAATGTAATATGAATAATTTACTGTAAAAAAGGTTTCTTTTTTAACAATATAATGCCTATTTCAGATCCATATTTTTTACCTTCTCAACAAGTAGATAAAGGAGCTATTAGATTTGTTTTAAGTGGAGCAAATATAATGTGTCCTGGTCTTACATCAAAAGGTGCCTGTATGACACCAGCACCAAAGGGAACCATAGTTGTATCCTTTCATATACTATTATCAATTCATTCACCTTTATTGAAAATTTAAATTTTACAGATTTTTGAGGAAAAATTATATTTGTAAAATGTTATTTAAACAGAGTTTAAAAAGTTTGAGATGTCCTTAAAATTTGTTAAAAGATTAACAGAACAATTCATTTTAAAAATAAAATATTACTTTATTCAAAACCTGAAATAATTTACTTTAATATTTTTATACTCTCTTATTAATTCTTGCTAAAATGATTACATTCAAAATTAAAAAATTTGCATTGTTTTAAAAGATTTAACTTTCAATTAATTGTTAATTTATTACTTCATTTAATATTTTTTATAAGCAATAAAATATAAAATATTTTTCTTAACAAAATAAAAATCTAGGCAGTTATGGCAGAAGGTAAACAACATGCATTAGCTGTAGGAATAACAACTTTATCAACGGAAGAAATGTAATTAAAAATTTTATTTCTACATAATAATAATACACTTTATTATTAATCTTTTATTATTTTTTTAGATCGAAAATAAATAAAGGAATAGGTATTGAAAATTGTCATTATTTAAATGATGGATTATGGCAAATGAAGGCTGTTAAATAAAAAACTATATTTTTTAAAAATTTATATATATTTTTAAAAAAAATCAATAAATAAATTTAAATTCAAGAACTTTTTAATTTATTTTTTTTGGAAATAAAAAGAAATTTTTTATTTTCAATTATTGTTATTTAATTTCTTTTATTAATTACAATTATACACCCATCAATATCTTTAAACTTATAAAAAAGAATTTGTCATTTTTAAAAAACTAAATATTATCTTAACAATTACACCTAAATTTAATTACAATTGTATTTAAATTAATAATTAATTCAGATACATTCTATATATATTCTCGAAAAAAAAAAAGTTTCTCGATTTGTAAAAATATTTTTTGCTTACACAAAGATCTTACATTTACTTTCTAATGTATAAAAAGATAATTAAAAATATACCATATTAACAGCTTAATATTATTAGAATCCTAAACTTTTTCACGCCAGTCACTCAAATATAAAATTAATTTTTTTTTTTTTTTTTTTAATAATCTACTTTACATTTTTAGCTACAAATTATTGCATTATTTAATTTTTTTTTTTTATTCATCATTGAAATATTATGTTCTTAATGAAAGAAAAGTTTATAATAAATTTTATGACGAAAAATTGCGAAATTTTCAAAGTTCAAAAATAATCATTTCAAGATTATATTTTAATAAAATCAAGATTTTGAGTACACAAAGAAAATAATTTTCTATTGATTAAAATCAATTTTTGGTTATTTTATTAATTACAAATATCATTTCATCATAATTAATATCAGCATTCCACGCATACGATATATGTATAAAAAAGTTTTTTTTTTTTAATCAAAAATTGAAAAAAAAATTTCAAGTCTATAAACTTTATAATTATGTATAGGAATTCACAAAAAAAAATTAAAACAAATTCAACCAGAATTTGATTTATTATCTGACTGTCCATCTTGATTGTCAGATTGCACCATTCTATCATTATCATTATGCACTAATGTAGGATTAAATGAAGGATTTCCAGATTCTGAAGTACCACCTGGCCCAGTATTTACAGAGTTGTTACTTGTTGGCCCAGAATCACCATGAGGCGATTGAGGATGATAATGAGGACTATGAGGTCCACCAGCATGTGGACTATGAGGTCCATGTGATTGATGTGGTTGATGGGGGCGTGTCATTGGATGTGGTGGATATTGAGAGTACGGTTGATGATAATATGGATGCGAGTATTGTGGATATGATTGAGGGTGATATTGTTGCTGAGGATACCCGTATGGATGAGGTGGACGAGGAGCTAATGGTACATTTTGCGGTTGTTGTTGATTTCCGGGTGGTGGAGGTGGTGGTTGATATTGTGGGTAACCCTGATTGGGTGGTGGAATCATTGGTGGAGCCACTTGATGAGGATTTGGGGCTGGTGGTGGTGGTCCTCCTGCTGGGTGAACAGATGTATTTTGAGGAGGTGGGTGCGGAGACAATGGATGATTTGGCATCATTCCTGGTGGCTGTGATGGTAAAGGTTGGTGAGATGGTTGCTGTTGCTGCTGGCTTGCAGCAGCAACTGCTGCAGCTGCAGCTACTGCAGCTGCTGACGCCGTTGATGGAGTTGATGACATTTTAGCATGCTGAGGAGGTACTGGAAAAATAAATATAATATTAAGATATTTAGAAAAAATTATATGCTGATATTTTGAATCTTAATAATATATTTAAAATTTGTTGTGTAAATGTAGGTCTTGGTGTATAAAACGATAAAAAGAAATCACTTTAGAAGGGATCAAAATAAAGGATGAAAGTCTAAAGAATAATTTTAATAACATTTAATTTTTCAAATTTTCAATGTTTACGATTTGTCAATTGGTATTTTTAACTATATGATTTTTATTGATTTAATATTGTTTTCTGTGTATTTAAGTATAATTTAGTTTTTAAATGAGCTTAAAGAAATTGATTTATGTATTTATGGAGAAAATGATATAATGAAATTAGTGAGAAATGTCCCATTCATTTTTGAATCTATTTTTTGAGAAAGTAGATAAGAGCTATCAAAAATTTTAAAACATGTAATATAGCAATTTTTTTTTTTTTTTAAAGTAGCTTATAAACTTAAAATATAATTTTCTGAAAATTAAGTATCACTTGAAAAATGTAATTAAGTTACATTTTAATTAGCATACTCAAATTAATTGATCTAATATTTTAATAAATTAATTATTTACCAGGAGACATAGTTTGCTGGTGGGGCCCTTGTTGATGTTGATATGGTGGACCTGACAAAAAATGTAAAAAATGACATTTATAAAATATTGAAATATTATAAAAACATTATATATTTAAGAAATTTATAAAAAAATTCATAAAAAATGAAATTTTATTTTTTATTTTTAACCTGTTAAAAAAAAAAAAAATTAACTTTTGAGAAAGGAATTTTACCAGATGGAATTTGAGGCTGGGTACCCATTTGTTGGTGTTGAGGAGACATTTGTTGAGGTTGGGATTGCATTGGCTGGGCTGACATTTGTTGTTGGTTATTAGGTCCTACAAATGGAACTTGATTGTGAGACAAATATTTTTAATAGATAACTGAAAAATATTTTACTTACCAGATTGCATTTGTTGTTGATTAGGTGGACCTAAAAATTTTATTTACAAATTTTTTATTTTAAATTCTTAATCAAAAATTAATTGTAGAAATTTCAAAAATTTTGTTTAGATAAACATATTATATACCTGGTGTTTGTTGAGATTGCATATGCTGAGGTGGGGGCATTTGTTGTTGATGAGATGGTACCTGATGTTGCTGTTGTTGTTGCTGGTGAGGAGGCATTTGCTGCTGTTGTGAATGAAGACCTTGTGATTGTTGTTGATGTGATGGCATTGGTTGCTGCTGTTGATGAGGAATTTGCTGTTGATGAGGAGGCATTTGATGTTGGGGAGATGATTGCTGTTGTTGATGTGGTGTCATTGATTGTTGTTGATGTGGAGGCCCTGGTTGCTGATGAGGAGAGGGGATTTGCTGAGGCTGTTGATGTTGAGCCATTGACTGATGTTGGGAAGGCGGTTGTTGCTGAGGAGGCATTGGTTGTTGACGAGATTGCATATGTGGTTGTTGGTCTTGTGGAAGGATTTGCTGTGGTTGTTGTGAAATCATTTGTTGCTGTTGCTGCTGTTGTTGAGATGACACTTGTTGATGCTGAAGTGGAAGCTGTTGCTGAGGTGGGATTTGTTGTTGTTGTTGTTGTTGCTGCTGCTGCTGATTGTTAGCTCCTATAATGATTACAGAATTTGAAATTATAAAGTTAATAACAGAATTTAATTTATTTTTTAAATAAAATCAAACAAAACTAAAAAAGAATAGTATAATTTTTCGGCTTAGTTTCATTCACGTTTGCCTTTAGTAAAAAAATAAAGTAAATGAGACTTAAATAATGCTGAGAACTAAAAATAAATTTTATATTTTTGTACTAGAGATTACCGTACCTAATTTCTTGGATTTCCCACGTTTACGGTTTCGTGGCTCAACAAAATCACTTCGCCTCCTAGAAACGACTGCAAACAAGAGATCGAATCTCTTATATATTGAAAATTTAAAAAAAAGACTACGTTTCAGGGTTTCTACGGATCAAACATTAACAATCTATTAATTTTTTTTGAGAAAATGCATGACCTTTAAATAAATTCAAAGTTTATAATTTTAAGTTATAACCAAATTTGAAGGTAAAATGAAATTCATTTAATAAAGGCCTTACAAATTTTCAAGTTAAAATTATAATTTTGTATGGAACTAGTTTTTCAAGAAATCATCTGGGTCTTTTTAGGAATTTATGGATTTAAAGGAATAGTAGAAACCCCGTTTTTTTTTTTTTTAATACTTTTTCATTATAACGTGCAATATAAATTTTGTAATTTTAGTTATACATACTTTTTTATCACATTTTGTCATTGGATTTATTTATACATTAAATATGTTAAAATTAAACTTTAACAATTTTTGTTAAAGGATTTTCTTTTTTTAATCTTTAAATTATTTTCCAACTATTTTTTGACAAAAAAGAATTAAGAATTTTAAATAAGTAATTTTACATACCAGGAGGCATTTGAGTATGATGCATATGTTGTTGTTGCTGCTGTTGTTGCTGATATGGTGGCCCTGGTAAATTAAGAAAAAAAATGTTAACATTTTTCTAAATTGTCTTTCATTATAAAATAAAATTAATTATGTTAAGAACCTGGCATTTGTTGCGAAGAAATAGGAGGTTGTTGTTGCTGTTGTTGGGGAGGCATTTGTTGCTGTGGGGGAATTTGTTGCTGAGGAGGCATTTGTTGCTGTGGGGGCATTTGCTGCTGAGGAGGCATTTGTTGCTGAGATGGCATCTGCTGCTGTGGAGGCATCTGCTGCTGTGGAGGCATTTGTTGCTGTGGGGGCATTTGTTGTTGAGTTTGCATTTGTTGTGGAGGTTGCATTTGTTGCTGAGGAGGCATTTGCTGCTGAGGTGGCATTTGTTGCTGAGGAGGCATCTGTTGTTGAGGAGGCATCTGTTGCTGAGGAGGCATTTGTTGCTGAGGAGGCATTTGTTGCTGAGGCGGCATCTGTTGCTGGGGTGACATTTGTTGAGGTTGCTGTAAAGGCATTTGCTGTTGTTGCTGTGGAGGTATTTGCTGTTGAGATGTCATTTGTTGCTGTTGTTGTGGGGGCATCGGTTGTTGAGAAGGCATTTGTTGCTGTTGTTGAGGGGGCATTTGTTGTTGCTGACCTGATAATTGTTGAGTAGGTATTTGATGTTGATTTGGATGAACTAAAAATTATATAAAGTTAAAAAAAAAAGAAAAAATAAAATTTCTAAATAAGCAAATCTAAACATTCTAGTTACCTGGATTTTGCATATGATGATGAGGTGGACCTTGTGGAGATTGATTGAGTGAATCTGAAAATTTCCATCACATTGTAAAAGTTTGTAGTTAGTTCAAAGAAATGAATTTTAATGTTAAATACTAAATTTTGATTTTTGACTGAATTCGCTATTTTTATTTGAAAACTTAAAAATCATAATCTTAAATGTCTATTGTAATGAATGTATACTTTAATGAAATTGTTAATATATAAAAAAAGAAAAAGAAAAAATACCATGTGGCATTTGATGTTGAGGATGCATATGTTGCTGTTGAGCAGGAGGGATTGGTTGTTGAGGTGATAACTGATGTTGACTTGAAGATACTATTAGGATGTTTAAATGATTGATATATAATGAATTTTTGTTGATGTATTTTTATTTACATATTTACCTGACGGTATTTGAGGAGGCTGTTGAGGTGGTTGGGATTGTTGAATAGGCATTTGTTGTTGGTTACTCATTTGTTGATGCATTAAATGTGGTCCTTTAAAAAAACAGAAGAAAAGAGTATAAAGTACAATTTTTTTTACAATTTAAAGATTCCCTCAAAAAATTTAAGTTACCAGAAGAAATAGGATGTTGATGAGTCATTTGTTGTTGAGTAGGTATAGGTGAAGGAGGGTGAGAATGATGTGCTTGACCTTAACAGATGAATTATGAGCATGAAAGGAATTTTATATAATATGAAAATTTATTTAATGAATGTAAAAATTTTGAAAAGTTTTGACTTAAAATTTTTTGATCATAGAAAATTTTAAACTAAAATATTTTTGTTGACTTATAGAAGTCTTATTTTGAAAAGTGTAAGTTTTTTTTTCAAACTCCAAAAGAAAGTACTGAGTAGCAAAGAATATAAATTAAAACCTAATTGTAAAAATACTTTTCCTTGTATATATTTATATATAGATATTTTTTTACATGCATATTAAGAACATGATTTCTAAATTTAAAACTGTACATCTTCCAGAAAATAATTCATATTTGTAAGTATAATTAGAAAAGAATTTTATGAAAATTACCCATTGCCATTTGTTGATGAGATGGTACATTTTGAGGAAGTGATGGTGTCTGAATTGACTGCTGCTGATTTGAAGTAGGGTAAGAAGTAGTTGAAGGTGGATTTACGTTAGAATTATTTTGTGCCGAGGTTTCCGATTTTGGCTCAGTGTAAGATTGCGACTGATTTTCTTTTTTAGTATCAGAAGATTTATCAGGATCTGTTGTTTTCTTTTCTTCATTTTCAGGAGCTTCCGAAGATTCTTCATTCATTGGTGCTGGGGTTGGAGTTGGAGTAGAATTAGGCGTTGACTCGCTTGATGCTGGACCATCTGATCGATTTTCTTCTGTTCCTTTTAATCTTTCTCTTCGTAACAGTTCATACTGTCTTTCAACCATTTTATTGAAGGTTTCTTCGTCCACAGCTGGTTTACAATGCTGTAAAATTTAATAAATTATACAAACATTTAAAAATAATAGAAATTTAGTTAATATACTTTTTTTAACTCTTCTTGAAAAACCTCACTGGCTTCAATAAATTTCCTTTTTTTTGCCTCAAATTTTTCTTCAATTTGTTGTAACTCAGCTTCTAATTTTTTCTGTAAGGATTATTTGCAAATAATTTAATACCAAGAATATTTTATCAGATCCAAGTCTAAAATTTAAATTACCTGATGCATTGTTAAGGATTGAACTTGACGCCGTAGTACTTGCATTCTTTGAGTTGTAACAACTGATCGTACATCAGGAACAACTGTGTCACTAAAAATTTCATTTATTAATCGATGATTTCTTATATATCGAGAATAAGCAACATGTTTAACAGAATAACCATCATCTTGATCTAAAATATTAAATTTTATTATTTAATAATTTAATTTGTTAAAAAATTAATTGAATATTTACCATCTTCATCTTCTGCTGGTAAAATGTCGATTCGTCTATCTTGAGCAGTTTTACCAGCACCAATTGACCTATCATGAGTTTCTCTATCGTCATTACTATTTTGATTTGCGCATAATGCTTTTGGGAAAATTTTCAAAAGTTAATAACTATTAAATAAAAAAGAACCAAATTTTCAAAATAATATTTACCAGATTTAGTTTTGTTTTTTGCAGCAATATATGCTAAGTAAGCTGGTGAATTATGATACGTTTTTAAGCTTTTTTCGTATTCAACCTGATTTAAATGTATGTTTTAAAAATAGTTATACAAAATTTAAAATAAAGTACAGCAAATAATTTCAATATTACCTTTTCTATTTCATATTCTTCAACATATTCATTTTTTTCACCTTCTGGTAAATCTCTCCACATCTGCCCAATTATTTTACCAATTTCCCAAAGTTTAAGCTCTGGATTTTGTGCTTTTACTTGGTCCCATATTTTTCTACTGTACCTCATGTAAGGCATTAAAGGTTTTTCTGGTGCCTTTGGAGGTTTAGGTAGAAGTCTATCCACCTATAATAATTATTTAATATTCATTATATTTTTATTTTAAATTCATATGCTAACTTGTAAGAATTATACAAAAACAAATGTTAAATCACTGGGATTTTAAAATAACTTTAAATAAAAATGTATCAGAATGGATCTAAGATAAATTATAGGTACTTACTGCAGAACTTTTGCCAAGTTTTTGGGGAACAAATCCAGGATGTCCATGAGGAGTTTGAATAAATGGAGTTTGCTCTTTCTACAAAAATAAATTAATTAAAGACATAACTGAAATTAAAAATGAATAAATATTTACTTACAGAACCAGAACCAATACCTATACTTGATCTTCCTCTTTCTATAATTAATTTAAATAATTTTAAATAATTTAAGTGATTAAATACGTTAAAACAAATATAAAAACTTACGACTTGTAGGAATTGCATTACTTTGAGCTGCAATCGCTACTTGTTTATAATTAGCTGGTAAAGCCATATTGTTAATTTTTTAAATCACTTTCAATATGAAATAATTTAAAAACTTTATTATCTACTTTTTATTATAATAATAATAAATTAAGTTTTTTTTTTTTCATATGAACTTTATTTCGCATATACCGGTGTGTGAAAAATTCCGGCTGCGTGAAAAAAATATGAGGACGCTACGATACGCCTTGAAATTCTCTTGATATTTACAAAAAAAAAACTTTTATTTAAAGAATTTAATCTCCATATTAATTATCACGAAATAAATAAAGAACTATAATTAATTATTATCATTTTGATCCAACAATAATTACAACTTGAGAAAAATTTTAATCTTTTTTAGCACAAAAAAAAAATACGTTTTTGTAAGAGCGGGCGAATAACATACAAGAAAGCGGAGGTTACCACCACGAGCTCTCTCTTGACACTTCAATGTTACAATGTTGTCACTTCGTCATTTGACAAAGTATATTACCATGTTGCCATTATTCAATAATTAAATCTAGCCTAATCTGACACAAATAATCAGCTATGGTTATCAATAGTTGATTTTGGAGCATTGGTTTTGGAGCACGTTGATTTGTTTATGCAGCTCAGCATGTTATTTAATTTTTTTAAGATTAAATAGTTTTATTTTAAAAGTTATAACTATTTTAATTTGTAAGTTAAATTTTTGAAATTTATTTTTCTCATTTTAATACTTTCAGATTATTTACTTTTTATTAAATTTATAATTAAGGTACATATAATATTTTGGATCGCAAATTTGATTCACTATGAGGTGTCCGTATGAAAAAGTCGTTACAAGCGATACTTTAAGTGAAAATTGGAGTGCAGCTGTATGGGATCCATTAACTGGTTCAGTGTTATCAACTTATAAACATGCTTCAAGTCTTGGTCATCACACTTTACAATTGATAAGCGATAGCTATTTAATAGCTGCTGATGCTTTGAAGCCTCGTTTGCATTTGTGGCCATTAAACAGCCAGATGCAAGTACAAAATCTTAGATTAACAACTCCTGGTAAAGTAAATGCGTTAGCAGTTACTCCAGATGGTTCATATATTGTAGCTGCTATTAATGAAAAAATTTATATCTGGCAAACTTGTAATGGGAAATTAATTAATTCATTTGCAAGGCATTATCAAACCATAACTTGTTTAATTTTTAACAGTGATGGATCATGTTTTGCAAGTGGAGCTGAAGATAGTTTAATTTTTGTTTGGTCAACAAGTCAAGTGTTAATAGAAGAAGAGGCTAAGCCAATGTGCTCTTTTAATCATCATTCTTTACCCGTTAAAGATCTTTATTTTGGAAAAGTTGGAGGCTATGGACGTCTTTGTTCAGTTTCTTTAGATAAATCAGCAAGAATATATGATGTTCATGAAGATTCATTATTATTAACATTAATATTTGATGTACCTCTTACATCAGTTTGTATGGACATATTAGAAAATGATATTTATGTTGGTACATCGACTGGTACTATTATTAAAACCAGCTTGCGAGATCCACCCAGAGGGTTAGAATCTCATATAACATTAAATGAAAATGATGAAAAAACTTCCATTTTTAAAAATCACACAGATAGTATTGTTACTCTATCAGTATCGGTGGATTGCATAACTTTATTAAGCGGTTCAACTGATGGTTTTGTGTACATATGGGACATTCCTAGTAAACAAGTTTTAAAAGCATTACAACATAAATCAGCCATAACGTCAGCATTTTTTGCAAAAGCACATGAGAATTTTACAACAAGTGAATTTAAACCAACAGTAAATATTAAATCATTACAAAAAGTATCAGAAATTGAAGAAAAAGAAGACTATATAGAAATAATTAAAAAAGATCAAGATGATTCTTGGCTTATCTCAGATGATTTAGTTTCAGTTGGTTCATTTAATGTTGAAAGCAATACTGATTGTAAAAATAAACTTTTAAAAGCATGCAATGAAATTGAAAGGCTCAAAAATATTAATGCTGAATTATATCAATATAGCATTAAAAATATATTTGACAAAAGTACTAGTGAAAAATCTAATTCTGAAGATGACGAACATTAATAATAAATTATTTATTTTGTACATATTTTATTGAAAAATGGCTTATATTACAAAGCAAAGACATAAATGAATAAAAAATACTTTACTAAAAAGTTTAAACATAAACTAAAGCATTTAATTTTTTAAAAATTTTTATAAAAAAGTATAGTGTAACTATACTAGTTAAAAATGAATAAATATTCTATTAAAATTAATCGAATCACAAAATTAAAAATTCCTGTAGCAAAATAAAAAATGATTGGTACTACAGTTTCTTAAGCAATGACCAATATTCATATGGGTTGAAAATGTTCATCATTTTATGTATCATATTATCTAAAAATCAAGGTGATACCAAAAGTTTTTAAACTAGAACTCCCATGCAAAAAATATGTCAACAAAAAATAAAATAATGGAGTTTTCTTATTTTTGGCAAAAGTCAAAAAATTTAAAAGCGAAAATTCATTTAAATTATTATTTCAAACCAGAGCATTGAGAAATAATACATTTCTTAAAATTATAACTTCTATAGGAAAAAATTAGGCAATTGGTCTAAAAATAAAATAAATAATAGCATTTTTTAATTTTTTGATGAGAAAAATTTCCCAAAATTTTGTATTGAAATCAGACGAATTGAGAAGTAATTAATTTCTTAAAATTTGAACTACCCAGAAGGAAAATTAGGCATTACTTCTAAAACATAAAAAAGGAATGTTGTTTTTTAGTTAATTAGATGCCAAAATTTTAAAAGCCTTTGAAAACTGTAAGTAGCAAAATTTACTTAACCTTGACCTAAAAATTGAAATTTGGATGATGAAAATGATTTTTTTCTTAAAGAAATTGCCAGGAAAAAAATAATCGATTAAAAAAAAAAAATTATTATTTTACGATGAAAATCAAGCGAGTAATGCATGTTTAAAGTTCAGAAACAGGCTTTTTTCAATAAAATTTCAATCTTTTTTAAGACGAATTTGAGAAAAATCTTAAATTGACGATAACTTGGCTAAATTTCATCGTAAAAAAATAAGTTTTTTTTTCTTCTGGAGTGATTTTTCCCTAGCAATCAGATTTTCTTATCTATTTTTTAAAATTTTATTTACCTAAAAAGTTATTTTGAAAATTTGGGGTAGCTCAGATACGAAAAACACGGTTTTTGACACAAAAGTGAAAAAATCTTTTTGGCACCTATCACCGAATCCTTGTTCACGACTTTTTTTGACTTTCTGAGGGTTCAAATTTCACGAAAACAAGAGTCGTTCTGATGTGCCCTCTAAAAAAAAATTATGATTCCAGGCTCAAATTAAGTAGCAATTTTAAAATATTCATATGATACCGACCACATGAAGATTATATTTTACTCCAGTCAAATCGCGGAAGGGGGGTGTATTTTCATTGGCTAACATGAGATTTGTTCAAATATATGTTTTTTGGGTCGCTGATCACGAAAATCGGGGTCTTTTCCGGGAGATATTTTCGGAACACCCTTAAATTTGCAAAAACTACCCCCAAAAAAGGTTTTTTTTTGATATATTAGCAAACTAAGCTTCTAGATTTAGCCGAAAATTGGTCTAAGAGGGTTTTTTGGAACACTAATTTTTTATGAATAATTAACATTTCACCCTTAAATTAGCAAAAACAACCCATAATAAGGGTGCATTTGCAATTTTTGCACTTTGAGCGATCAAATTAGGTCCTTAAGGGTTTTTTGGGTCACTGATCAAGAATTCGGGGAAACTTTTTGTGAATAATTAATATTTCACCCTTCAATTAGCAATATCAACCCCTAAAAGGGGTGCATTTATAGCAGACACTACTTTGAGGGGTTGTTTTTGATAATTAAAGGGTGACATATTAAATATTCATAAAAAATTCCCCTAAATTCTTGATTAGCGTATGGAAAAACACGTATGGACCTAATCTGATCTCACAAAGTGCAAAAATAGCAAAAACACTCCCTTTCAGGGACAAGTTTTGCTAATTTAAGGGTGAAATATTAATTATTCATAAAAAATTACCTCAAATTCTTTATCAGCGACCCAAAAAACCCTCTTATACCAATTCTTGGCTAAATCTAGAAACTGAGTTTGCTAATATATCAAAAAAACTTCTTTTTGGGGGTAGTTTTTGCAATTCCGAAAATATCTCCCGGAAAAGACCCCAATTTCCGTGATCAGCGACCCAAAAAACATATAGTAGAGCAAATCTCATGTTGGCCAGTGAAAGTACACCCTAAACCGCGATTTGACTGGAGTATTGTTTTAAACAGCAACTTGAAAATTTCAAACCATACTGGAAAACAGCAGAATACCAGAAATAAATTAAATTTTTTTTTTTTAATATTCACAGAACATAAAATTAGATACTAAAATTTTTTTAAAATAATTATTTTTTTAAAGAAAACTTATTTTATAAATAAAATGCAAATAAAACTAATAAATGAGCAATAAATAAGTAATTATCCTTTTTAACCTATTTAGTATTATTGTAAATTTTTAATTTGATTTTAAATTACCTATTTATATGTATCTATAAAAAAGACTTTACTTTTTAATTTAGTTTGTATCTAACTGGGTGCATTTACCAATTTACGTCAAAGTAATTCAATAAGAGAGATTTTAATTAAAATACAATCAAACTATGTTAAAAAAAAAGTAAATATAAATTTTTAAAGAATTTTTTTTGAATAAAATTAAATTTAGTATAAAATGAACTGTTTATTGAAAAAAAGTTTAATTACTAGTACAAAAGAACTATTGTCTGTCAAAGTTTTATATTGGAGTGGAAAAAAAAAGTTTGATCGTTATGAAAGAACCATTTTTAATTTCTTGCTTATTTTTAACTATTTTAATTGTATGCTCAAAAGGTAAAGTATTTTTATAAAAAGTATTTTTTATAATTTTAATATTCTTATAAATTACGAGCAGTGGCTAAAAAAGTAAAAAATGGTCCAAATATTGAATCGTTTTTAATGAAATATTTTCTAAAAATTCTTGAAAAATATTTATTTTGTAGAAAATTTATTAATTTTAAGTAAAATTTCTACACTTCACAAATTTTAACCCACGTACATTATAGTATTAATATATATACCCATATATAACAATTTAATTTAAGCATATCAATGTCTGCTCCAATTAGCCTTTTTTGAAAACTTTTGAAACTTTTCTATGCATTTTCACATTATATGAAAACGATATGATATTAAAACAAATAAAAGAATTATAAATTTTTAAATAATTTAATAGATAAAAATTTTAATTTTACTACTTTATGATGTTTAATTAAACTTATATTCATAAATTTCCATAGCTATTATGTTTTGTAATTGATACAAATTTTAAGTTTTCTGTATTATACTAGTATTACTTACTTTTTGTTAGAAAAAAGTTAGTTTTTTGTTATATTGAAAAATGAAAAACTTTATTTTAGAATATTGGTATAACTTATAATTTAAACTTTTCTATTTATTTTGACTTAAAGTTTTTTTCTTTTATAAAAATTTATTTTATGCAAATAATTGATTTTTTTTTTTATTTTCAGATTTACCAATTTTAACGCCTTCGAAATATTTTGTTGGAGTTGTTTGTCCAAAAATTGTTCCTAAATCATGTAGGTTGGTAAAATTAAATTTTTATTTATATTTTAACACCGAAAAAGGGTACTTTTGAACCATATAATTCATACTTTAAAATATTTTTTTTGCCAAATAATATGCTGCTTTTTTAAGTTAGGAATAATTAAGGAATAAAGCCAAAATTTCTTGAAAAAAAAAATGTTAAACTCATTTAAATCCATTTATATCAGGTTTTTTGAGCTTTATGACCTGGGAGACCATATTTATTTAATTTTTTCACTGTTTCAAAACTTTTCAGTACCAAACAACGAAAAATTAAAAAAAAATAAAATTGACATTTTTTCCATATATACCTCTTTCGATTTTGGGCAAAATAAAAACTATTAAGAAAATCTGGTTCCCGAATTGTGTCTCTAAAAATTATGAATGCTTCAAGATTCAAAATACAAATTTAAACATGTTCCATGTTCATTGATTGTGAGTTCACAAACCAGTTGTAAGTTTTTTTATAATCTTCTCTAAATTAATGCAATTCATTACACGATCTAAAAAAAAAAAAACTAAACAATCAACGAATAAATTTACTACCACAACAAGAAAAAAAAAATCTACCTCATAAAAAAATAATTCCATTTTCAGTATATACAGCTTATTACCCAACTAATCGATTTATTCTACCTTCCAATAATATTTCTCCAATAAAAACTGTTATTAAAAATGCGTACCATAAAATTTGTATTTTATTCAACAACAATACCCACAAAAAAAAATAAAAAATTACATAAAACCAGCAATGAATAAAAAAAAAAATTATTATTAAAAAAATAAAAAATTCATGATACCATACCAAAAATTTACATGAAATACATTAAGCAAAAAAAAAAAAAAAAAATTTATAATGCATTTTTTTTTTATGAAAATTTTTTCTTATTGATTTTCCATTACAGATATTGTACTATATATATATTTTCATATATATGCACGACTATTATAAGTAAAATTTCTTTTTTGGCCTATATTATTATTATTATGATATTTTTTGTTGTGTGTACCAAAAAACATGTATTGTATGTACAGTACTGCATAAAATATTGTACTTATTGTTAAACATTAATACATTTTTTTGTTGTATATTAAGGTATCCTTTTACTATAATGTACACTGTAAATAATAAATGAATATTTTACAATAGAGAAAGAGTAATTTTGTGGTTTAATCTAAAAATAATACAAAATTATCTAAAAAATAACACCAAAGAGTATGTTCTTTTGTAAGAAAAAAAATTAGTGAGTTTCTTTTTGTCCAAAATTGGAAATATAAGAAAACGTAAATTATTTATTGCAGAATTTTCAATGAGCTATAAAATATTCACAAAAGAAATTATACACAAAGTTTTAACTTTAAAGCTTTTTATAATACTTATTATTATTATTATTATTATATTCCAAAAAAAAAACAAAAAGAGCTACGTAATGGAATATCAACGTGACCTAAATTTTTAGATACATACTATATTTTTATACTTACTTACCTTTATTTTATACGTAAATGGGCTGATCTAGCTAATTTTATACTTTTGGGCAAATATTTAAAATAAAGGTACATTTTTTTGTTTTTTATTTAAAACTTTTGTTTTGTTTTTAGTAACTTTTGGTTTTTGAAAATTTGGTGGTATTAGTCTTAGAATTTAGTGGTTTTTTCGAGATTCTTATTTTTTAAAGTGATGAGTTGAACGGATTTTTTGGGTTTTAATGTTTTTTTTTACTCTAAATGATATTCAGTGTCAGATTTAGGCTTGTAGGCATCCAATGTTAACAAAATTTTGTGGGGGTCCTTTCTAAAGGCTGTACCTATTGCTCCTATATGGTTTTTGGGAACCTGCATGATAAATTCGTCTTTTATGATATTCATAATATGACCCGTAAAATTAAAATTTTGTTATTTCTTTTGAAATTTGCTGGATCCGTCCTTAAAAAATTCTCTATGTTTACCTTTTTCTACATTATGAAATGAGTTAAAAATGCAAATTAAATTTCATTTTTTAAAATTAAAAAAGAAAATTCTTTTTTTTACTTCTTAGAAATAAAATTTTGTTTATTATTTTAAAATAAAAAAGAAAGTATAAGAAAATATTTCTATAGCTACTTTTTTTAAAATTAAATTATTCATCCATGAATTTATTACCATCGAGATTACCCGTCATTTTATGATTTTTTAATTGGGAGATTTACATTTTTAAAATACGATTTTTTTTTTATTTGTTATTTTATTATTTATATTTATCGGAGCTTTTCTATTTGGAGGTTTTATTATACAGGTGACGAATTTGTAAATAAATAAATTAAAGGGTTATGTAACGCAAAGTTACAATTTCATATTTCTAAATAAAAATTTATACAAGTAACATATTTTGTATGTCGTGTTTTTAGCTTTATATACTTCGAAATTTGCTCATCAATTTTAACATGGAACATGTTCATAGGGAGGAGTACCCAAAAAAGTCCTTGTCAGTAGGAAGGGAGCTCAAATGGACTTTTTTCGATTCAGGGGCTTAGAATAATTTCAACAAAGTGGTATAGAATGATAAGGATTTTAGAAGCTAAACATTATTTTTTTTTGGCTTAAAATTATAAAGGACTTAAAATTATTAAGATTTCAAGATTCAAAATATAATTTTAAACATGTTCGCCTATGGCTAGAAAAAGGTATTTATTTTCACCAATAAGGGTAGCACACAAATTTTCGTCGTCAGTGCTTAAAAAAAACATATTTCACAAGGGAGGTATTGTGTTAGTCAACCATAAAAAGCCCATTATATTACATGAAAAATCTTCAAATACGTTAAAGATCATTCTGCTCCCTACGTCGAATACGAAATTTCAAAAAATTTTTGTGAATGTATACCTGAATGTATAACCTGCAGCTATTACATTTTGGCTATAAATTTTTATAATAACAATAAACTACATTTTTACTAAATATTAACAAGTTGTTCAATTGATAAAAACCCTTGAGCAAGTTTAATTTAAAATTCCAAGCTGAAACTTAAAATTGGAAGCAAAGACTTGAAAATCGTATTATATTTTTGTTTATTATGCTTCAAAAGTAAAGCCCCAAAGAATAAAATAATTTTTTATCTGTTGAAGAAATATCTTTTGAAATTATAATTGACTTCATGAATGTAAAGTTGAATATCAAGGGTAAAATATGAATTTCAAATGGAAATGAGTCCTGTAAAGGAAAATTTATTTCTTATCGTCAAAATAGTCTAATAAATGTAGATAAAAATGGTCATCAAAGGCAAAATATGCCCTTAACCATTTAAATAGAAAACCTCCTTGTAAACTTCATAATTCCAAATTTGATAACTAAACTATCAAAGACTCCCAAGTACTAAGTAAACTTACACACTATGAAAAAGTTACAATAATTATAAATAAAAAACAAAGTACCAAAAAAATTTTTTTTTGTAATTTTATTTATGAACTGTGTAATTAATTTATACAGTCGAGCATACTATTTAAATATGTATATATATATATATGTGAATATATATATTTATAAAAGTACATATATATATATATTAGTCTTATAAATTAAAACGTTTTTTTTTTGTATTTATAAAAAAAAATTAATACTTATATATAATTGGAATATAAGGTATATATAATAGTTTAATATTTTGGCTTGTATATTATTGTGGCTGCAAATTACAATTTTTTATTTTTTAAGTCTTATTTTTTTTTGTAAGTATATATTTTTAGTAATTAAATGTAATAATTTTATATATTAGGCTGGACATTGTTTTAAATATTTTTTTGGGGGTTTGAGAAGTCTTTTTTGTGTAATTTGAAGGAATAATTGAGAATTTAGGATTTTATGTACACGGAAAAGAATTTTCCGGTTGTGATAAGACTATAAAAAAAATTGGAAATGTAGTTTTTTAGGAGTTCAGGATATTTAAAGTAATGTCCAGGCTAATATATATCTTAGATACAAATATTTTTTTTGTTTTGTTTTTATCATACATGTTATGTTTACAAATTATAATCAGAAGAATATACATTTTATTTAAAAAAATCTTTAATGATCAAACTGTAAAATTAAAATTATATTTTTTTTTTGCAAAATTTTTGGTTTTTTAATTAGTTCATTACTAAAAGCTAGTTATTTTACATGAAAAAAAGCATAAAAAACTCTAATTAATTTGTTATAATTTTTTCAATAAAAAAAACTTTTAGTCAGTAAAGTTGAACTTTTTAGTCAAAATGAGCTAATAAAAAAATCTTGAAATTTTACAGAAAAAAAATTTTTTACTTTAATTAGGGCAGAATTATTTGTTTAAAAACTTAATTCACATGTGTTAAATAGACTGTACATTTTACTTTATTCATTCAAATTCATATTTATTTATTCATTTATTCATATTATATGTTTTTGATATTTTTTATGTATGTATATGTAAAGTGTATAAGTATAATTTATTTTTTTTTTAATATTAATTTATTGATTTTAATAATTTTATTAAATAATTGTACATTTTTTGTTTTTATACTTCATACACTGAAAATTATTTCCACTTGTCGTAATCAGAATTAATATGAGTGGAAAATTTTTTTCAGTGTATATATTTATATGAATATGTATATTAGGATGCCATTTTATTAAAAATTTTGTTCTTTTTTACTCATGGGGATGCTAAATGTGACCAGTTACCCAAAAAATATAATTCTAAAAAATTCGAAAAAAAGGTCCAAAAATTTTTGACAGTGATTCTAAAGTACGTATTCCCCGATCTGTATACACCTTAAATGGCCAAAAAAGTTGCGTTTTCTCGTCACTAGCGAATGAAAATTGTATAAGATTTTCCAGAAATAAATTTATTTTTAGGATCTTAGTTTTCTGATTTAGAGCTCATTTTTAAAATCCACAGAGCTGAAGAAAAACAAAATTTTTTTCTTAAGTGCCAGTCTAATATACATATACAATATATTTGTTGACTAGTATTTTTTTTAAATTTAATATATATTTATAAGTCTATACATTATACACATTAATTTTTTTTGAAACTTGTTTTTATGGTAAAGAAAAAAAATTTTTTTTGTTAATTTTATTTTTTTTATAATTTTATTATTAATATTTTCTTTTATATTCTAAAATAGGAGAAAGTTGACCATAAATATACACTGTAAAAATATTCAGTTCTTAGTGCTTTGATGTTTAACTATAAAATCAAACTGACTTCTTATTAAATAATGATGTAAATTCATAGATATTCAACTACATTTTTAGAGTAGAAGAAGCAAAAGCTTAAGTTAATGTTTACCACTTTATTTAGAAAAGCACTAAAATATTATCTTAGTAAAAAATCAGTTAATTAATTAAAATTAAAATTAACTCGACATAGATATTAAAATAAAAGCTGAAAACAAAATTGGCACTAAATTACGTCTGACAATCTCCTATCTTAATTTTATAAAAAATTATTTTTTCTTTTAAATGCAATATTTTTTTCCTCTTTAATTGACTTAAAGCTTTATATGATAATAAATATTTCTAATTATAATTATTATTATTTTTTTTCTTCATTTTTTACACAATTAATAATTTAGACAATTATTTGTTAATATATCTTAAGAGGACATAGAATTTTTGTGTCGGTAATGCAGTTATCTGCACATAACCTATAAATTAATTTTTTAATAAATGATACTAATTTTTGAATTTAAAAGAGAAAAAGTAAATTAAAAATAGCTATTTTTTAAACAAGGGATAAAATATTGGTTTTGACTTTGCATTCAGTTGTATGCACGAGCGAACGTAGAGAGCGAGTGCAGGCAGCATGCAAAAGTTGACACCACATATTTTGCCCCGTGATTTAAAATATAGTTTTACATATATCGGTCAAAAAAGCCGCCTCCTTAGGGTAGAAAATAGGCTTTTTTGTCCTAGATATGTAAACACAATTTTTTAGCGAATTATAGGCAAGGTTTTTCTTTCTTTCCTGACGGTAGAATTTGAAATTGATTCCGATTGCCATAAGAATCGAATACCCAATCGAATATAAAAATTCAGCTGACGCTCTGATATTGAATAAACTGAGTATGCCACAGCTGGACTTTGATTAAAAAAATTTAATAAAATAAAATTATTAAAAAATTACTTTTAGGTTATGTTTACTTAACATCGTTATTCGATAATTCCATCCTTTTAATATAATTTCAACAAAATTTCTGTAAAATTTTTATGTACATTAACCTTTATTCAATAAATTATATTTCAAAATAATTCAATATTTCAATATTTAAAAGATTTTAATTGAAATACAAAACAAAAAAACAAAAAATATAAAACTCAAATATAGGTACATAAATATTTCAAAAATTCAATATTTTCGAAATTAATCTGCTGTATTTTATTAATTTTTAATTGAATTTCAGCTTTTATTTTTATTAACTATAACATTAAAAAAAAGGTTTCATTTTATTTATTTTTTTCACATACGAATTTTTATTATATTATTTATTTTTATTTTATATAGTAACAAATATTTACACAGGCTTTATAATATTTTGACAATCTGTATATATTTATTTATGTATAAGTTTTGTATTAATGATAATATGAATAATAGAGAGATAATAATTAAAAAATATGATGGGAATTGAAACACGAGGCAGAAAAATTTTATATATATTTATTTATATTTTATTCATTTTATATTTTTTATTTGCATATTTTTGGAGAGAATTTTTTATTTAAAAATATCATTAATATTCGTTATAATATGATTTTAATATTAATCGTTGTTTATTACTTTTTAATTTTGATTAATATTTTTCGGATGTCAAATTTATAATTTATATATAGGTAAACAGCTTGTTTTACTTGAATTTTTTCAAAATTTAATATAATATATACTGAATTTAAATGAACCACCTTTTTCTCTGGGATGAGTTTAACTCAATAATATACAGTAAATTAGGGTTTTATTCTGTAAAATTAGCGTTGCACAATTATTGAACGTGCCCTAAAAAGGTGTACAGTTTTTTAAAGAAAAGTTTAAAGAATATTATTCGGTTATCGTTCAAAACTTAGAGATAGAAAACTTGTGTACAAAAATCTGAATTTGAACAAGGCTCTTATGGTCGGTAATCTCATTTCAGTTATAGATTTTGATTTCAGATGAAGTACTATATCGGTCTGATGCCGTGATAACAAGTATTTTCCAAATTTTGGTTTTGGAATTTAAGTATCACTAAGTTTCGCATTATAACCACTTAAAATTCCCGAGAATTTTTCCTACAAGACTGTGAGTAAAGTATTTATTGAAATTCTTGGCAGTGTTATAATTTAAAAAAATAAAGCAATATGATTGTGATTATTTATTCAATTACGTAAAATTCTTTCTATCTTTCTCATAATTTTTTATATAACTCCGATATAGGAATATTGATTCCACCAGAAAATTACTCTATCACTACTTTGTACTTTTAAGATTCAGAACAATTTTTGATAGTAGAGTAACGCTGCTTAGGGTGAGTCAGTTTTATACATCATTACTAGGTAGGTGTTGCGCCTCTAATTCTACAAAATCAGCGCTGCACAATTATTGAACGTTCCCTTAAGAACTTATAAAAAGTTCGAAATTGTACCTAATTTAACAACTGATAGAGCAATTTAATAAGTAAAAAAATTAACATTTAAAATAATACTATTTGTATACCATTAGCGATTAAACTAAAATTATTATTGATTTTGTATAAATTTAATACAAAACTTGTTTGTTTCTAATGAGATTATAATTATGTATAAATAATATATTTTTTAACATATGTTTATATTTTGTATATCTATTTATAAAAAATTATCAAAAAAAGTCTTTATATATTTTGTAAATTATTTGTATATTCGTAGTCTCGTAATTAGCCTGCCAGTTATTTTAAAAAGTTTCTTATATTTTCGATTTTTTGGTAAAAATTAGGGCGCCATTGACAAAAAAAAATTCCAAAAACGATAGTTCATTTTACTCCTATATATTGCAACCTAAAATATTTAAAAAATTCTCTCCATATTAATAAATATATATATAAATTTATGTATTTTTAACAACAAGGGTTGGGTTTTTTCGAGATGGACGATTGAAATATATATTTATATAGATAGTGAAAGATAATATCATTTATTTATAATTATTTTTTTTCTTCAAAATTTGTATTTTATATATATATATATATTTTAATATCTAAGCATTCTTGGCACTAATTTTTTAAATTTGATTTTCACTTACTTAAAGAGATTATATAATTAATAATGTCGTATTTACAAATGGAATTATATATTTTTCATAGCATTCTAATAAAAAAATTATTATGTATTTTGTTTTTATTTGTTTTTTATTTATATTTTCATTATAGTGAAACAAATTCTGGTGGTGGTGGTATACCTAATTCTGATTCAAATAATGATAATGTCGAGCTTCCAGTTGCTGTTATTCTAGGACCCATATTATCGTAAGGTGATAATAATTCTTGTGATCTTAAACTTCTCCTAGGTAAAGTTGCTCTACTTCCATTTGAACTTGGAACAGGTTTATCTGGTGTGTGTGCGTGTCCTGGTATATCTAATAGATCTGGATATCTTAATTCTGGGTCTTGACTAAGAGATACGGAAATAAATATACTTCTTGGAGGAACTGCACCATTTACTGTAGGTGGTGGGGGTGGAGGTGGAGGAGGGGGAACTGGAGGGAAAAGTGCCAAACATGGTACTGCCCTCATTGCACAAAGTTCTGCTCTAAGACGTTCAACCGTAACACTGGCTGGTTCGTCTATTTCTGCAAGCTCTAATTCCCCTGGGCTTGGAGGAGCACCAGGCGCTGCTGAAGCCGTCGTAGTTGTTGTTGCATTCGTTGTTACCGATAAATCGAGAAGTTTTTTCTCTTGTTCACCAAAACTTCCAATACTACCTTGAAGTTTAATTTTTTCCCTTCGGCTTCTCCGCCTTGGGGTCCCACACAAGCACAACCCCATAAATAATAATGATGTTGATAAACAGAGAGCTGCTGCACCGCCACCAGCTAATCCTGCCCATATTAACCAATCTTCTGTTTGAGATAGGGTAGGAGCGCTAAGAACTCTTGGAATTGTCACAGTGGCTGTGGCATTTACAGTTTCAGCAATGTTTTGTGCTACGCATATGTACTCACCAGCATCGGCATCTGAAGCATTAACAACGGTTATATTGTACCATTTGTCATACACTGATCCTTTTGCATGAGGCGAATCACGGAATTTACTAATAACCCTACTTTCGTTAATCCGATTGCCATTATTTTGCCACCAAACTTCAGGTTCTGGGTCTCCACTTACTAAGCAACCAAGGCTTAAATTCCCATTTAGTTCAGTTTGAACGCTTTTTGGAGCTAATGTAACTTTTGGACTGCAAGCGAATTCTACTGGTTTTAAATTTTCCCATAATCTGTCTGCAAGTCTTTTCGGACCAATGCATTTTTGATTTGAATATAAATGACTTAATTTACCTTCTACCATATTATTCCTGAATTCACGTAAACGGCAATCACAATTCCATGGATTGCCATTGATTGTTAAGGTCTTAATTTTTGTGAGATTTGTGAATAATCGAGCATCTAAATATTTTAATTGATTTCCTTCTAATTCCAATTTTTCTAAATTCGTTACATTTAATAAAGCCTTATGATGTATGCTTTCCAATTGACAGTTACGGAATTCAAGTGTTCGTAAATGTTTTAAAGGTGGAAATTGGTTGTAATACAATGTCGTTATTGGATTACCACTTAATACTAAAGTCATTAACCTCTCGTTGCCTTCAAAAGTATTTGGCTCTAAACTGCTAACTCGATTATCCGATAAATCAACTTCAACCAAAATTCGCATTTCTTTAAATGCATTTTTGTCAATATCTTTGATACCATTTTTTCTTAAGAAAACACGTTGAAGATTGACCAAACCAGCTGATTTAAAAATTTCTGAAGTTAAACTTTTAATATCATTACGCGATAAATCCAATACTTGCATATCAGGATCCAAAGTTGCTGGTATAAAAGATAAACCAGCGTCAGGACATAACGCAGTCTTTTTTCCAGAAGTCCATTTACAACGACAAACTTCTGGACAATCAGTCCAATCTGGAAATGCTGCAGCCTTCGATAATATAAAAAATCTGGCTACAATAATAAATAAAGCGAATAATATTCGCCCTTTTAAAGGGTAATCCAATATATCCAGCATAACCTAGATCACAAGTTAGACAGCTGGTTTTGTTGATATAATTTAAATTTTAATTCTATCTACCTCATCCGATTTCTTCTTTTCCAACGTATTTGTTGGCACGATGATCCAGAAACAGACGTTTTTGAAGCCTGAAACAAAAAGCAAAGTTCAAACATTTTAGGTCATACAGTATAAATAACTTTGAGGAAAAAGTTATATTCATTATATATATATATAGTTGTTCAAAAGTTTAGTCAAAAGGGTTTGACCTATAATTTTACTTTCAAATGAAAAACTTTTTATAAAAGATTAAATTTATTTATACGTCTGTAAATTATTTTGGTTTGTTTTATATATAATAAGGGTCATTGTAATACATATATATGCTCATTTTAATTATTATTTGAAATAACTAGCTTTGTAGATTAAATTCGTACGTTAAAAAAGCTATAAAAAAAAGTTTTAAATTAAATATATAACTAATTTAATTTATCTATTTTATAAAAAAACAAAATATTTTCAAATATGTGATTATCGTTTTTAATTATAAAAATTAGGTGAAATCAATAATTGAAATATATATAGAAAAGAGTAAAGATAATAATTGGATATATTGACAAAAACTAATTTTGCAAAATAGGTATATATTATATTATAAATGTTTTATAAAACATTGTGGTTATTATAAATTTTAAAGTTGAACATATATATCATATTAATATTGTGTATGTATTCAATTTATGTGTATTGTAATATACATTTTATGAATAATATTTATATTTAGGTACTAGCAGAGTTGGTGGAAGATTCTTGCTCACTCTTTTTTTTGGTGATCCTTAAGAATATCATGTTCCTCTGATAGTAAATTTATAATTTTAAGTCATGTGTTAATGGCTATTGGGTATAAAAAATCTAGTGTTTTGTTTTTAAACTTGGAACATGTTTATAGGGTACCTCGGAATTCGAAAATCAAGGGAATGGGAATTAAAATAATTTCGATTTGGGAACTTATATAATGATTTGAGTTCAGGGATTTAAAATACTTTTGGATTTGGGGACTTGAAGTGAAGTTTTTAGGGGAGTGGATTTAATTATTATTGATTTAGAGACTTATATGCACCCTAGAATACTATATTTAGGTTTATAAACTTAGGATAATTTCAATTTAGGAACTTTTATAATTTCGGGAGTTTTTGTTAACACCAGCATATTAGAAATGTTAGAAGTGAATATGTTCCGTGCTCGTTGGTTCTGTAAAAACACAAATCAGTTGTAACTATTTTTTTGGTTTTTAAAAATATTTAAGGTGGCTCGCGGTTTTAGGTCCGTATATTTTAGGGTGACATCAGAGGGGGGCATTACTTATTAATTAAATTTTATTTTTAATATTTGTTACGTCCAATTATAAAATTTATAAGAAATTTTTTTCGACCTTGTTGGACCAATAATAAATCTTTTCGATTTATAAGTTAAATCAATAGTTATAAATCGAAAAGATTTATTATTGGTCTAACAAGGTCGAAAAAAATGTATTATAAATTTTATTATTTATTTTATAGATTCGTAAATGTTTAGAAGTTATTATACTCCAGTCAAAATACGGGGGGAGGGGCTTGTACTTACGGTTGCGAATATGAGATTTGCTCTAATATAGATTTTTTGGGTCGCTGAACACAAAAATCGGGGTCATTTGGTAAAGAAAATTGCGCTTCACCCTTAAATTTGCAAAAACTACTCCCAAAAGGAAGTATTTTTGATGTCATCGCGTTCTGAATCAATAGATTTATCCAAGACTTCGTTTCCAAGGGTTTTTTGGGTCGCTAATTAAGAATCTTGATGATTTTTTAAGGTAAAATTAATATTTAACCCCTAAATTAGCTAAAGCTACCCCCTAAAAGGGGTGTTTTCGTTGTTTTCGCACTTTTTGTGGCCAGATTTGGTCAACAAGGGTTTTTTGGGTCGCTAACAACGATTTTCATGGATTTTTTTTATGAATAATTAATATATCACCCCTAAATCACCGAAAACTACCTCAAAAAGGGGTGTTTTTGCTGTTTCTGCACTTTTTGCGACAAGATTAGGTCCATAAGGGTTTTTTTGGGTCGGTAATCAATAAATTTTGTGATTTTTCATTAAAATATCCATGAAATTCGTTTTCAGCGACCCTAAAAACCCTTGAGGACCTAATCTTGACGCAAAAAGTGCAGAAACAACAAAAACACCCCTTTTGGGGGTAGTTTTCGGTAATTTAGGGATGATATATTAATTATTGATTAAAAAATCCATGAAAATCGTTTTCAGCGACCCAAAAAACCCTTGCGGACCAAATCTGGTCGCAAAAAAAGTAAAAATAGCGAAAACACCCCTTTTTGCGGGTAGTTTTAGCTAATTTAGGGGTTAAATATTAATGTTACTTAAAAAATCATCAAGATTCTTAATAAGCAACCCAAAAAACCCTTGGAAACCAATTCTTGGATAAATCTATTGACTCAGAGGGTGATGACATCAAAAATACCCCCTTTTGGGGGTAGTTTTTGCAAATTCAAGGGTGAAGTGCAATTTTCTTTACCAAATGACCCCGATTTTCGTGTTCAGCGACACAAAAAACCTATACTATAGCAAATCTCGTATTCGCAACCGTAAGTGTAGGCAAACCCGTATTTTGACTGGAGTATTATTGATAATAATGCATTTTCTTAATACATAATGAAAGCGGTGTAAACAAAATTTGTTAAACACAAAAAATTTTTATGATATAGCGTTCATTACTCAAAACTGACCATCGGAAAATGGATAAAAACTTTAAAAGCGTTTTTAGTGACCAAAATATACGCATTTCACTGAGGTGGATCCATTTCCATGCAAATAAAATTTTATGAATGCATTTAACATTGCTAGTGCCTTGACTAATAATAATAATTATTATTACATAAAAGAAATTTGAGTTAAATATTTTATGTTAATCATAAATTTTGTAATTAAATTAAAATAAAATAACATTTAATAATAATTAAATTATAAATTAACAAATTAAATAAATACTGTGTTTTAATTATAATTTATTATGTTAATATGATTACATTTAAATTAAACTTTGTTTAATTTATAATTTATTTATGCTTGTAATGATTATTAGAATTTTGTAAAATTTGTGGAATATTTAATTAAATTTATAAATTACCAAAACTCATTTTTATTGAAATATAGAAATCGAGGGCAGATCCTGGAATGAATTAAGAACATCCTGAAAAATTTCTAAATTAAAAAAACTAAAGGGCTTTTATAGGCTTATGATACGTTAATTCGTTCAAGTATAGGTTCCTTCTTACACTGCATGGTTTAGTTGGTTTGCTTGAAATTTCAAGTAGGTACGTATTTTGTAGATAGGGTAGATGCACCAGTGAAAGACCAGCCTCAAGTGAATTTCTAGTCATTTAGTCGATTTGAACCGGTCACTCACTGGTGAATCTACCCTAAGTATTATTAAAAGCTTTGTGTCCTTTACGTAATCCCGATGAAAAAAAAATTTTAAACTCCAAACGACTTTCAATCTCAATATAAACCTTAAAAAAATTATTTAACATTTTTCAAAGTCTTAGTAAACAACAAAAATGCATCTACCCAAATATCCAACTTCAATAAAACACTCTGTGGTGTATTTTAAAGTTAGAAAAGAAGTTTAAAAACCAAATTAAATAAAAAAGTTGAAATAACAAACAAGGAAATTTAAATTTAAAAGTTGGTACACATAAAAACTTGAAAAAAAATTTCAATCTAAAAGTTTGTTTTAAAATTAATTAATAAAAGTCATTATAAATAAAATTTAATTTACATTTTTAATTAAGACTTGTATATATATATATTAAAAAGTAATAATAATAATAATAAATATATATCTTAAATTATGATATTTAATTACCTCAAAAAGTATGCTATATATATTGTGTACTTGAATTTTCAAATTATACATTAAAGTAAAAGCTTATGATATTATGAAGTTTATTTATTTTAAAATAAATTATGTATATAATAAACTTGTATAATAATAAATATACTTTTTAAGATTAAATATACTTCTTCTTTTTTTTATTTACTTTTATATATATAAATTGTAATTTTAGTATTTATGAAGAAAATGAAATTTCTTGAGAGAAAAATAATAAAAATGAAAAGATGAAAAACTAAAGAATAAATAAAAAGTCTTAAAAAATTTTTTTCATTTTTTTTTTTTAAATTACAGAAATATAATATATTATGCCATTTTATCATGAGTTTAGGTAGTTTTAATATATATTTTTGTAAAACGAATTACATAAGTCTTTTGAAATTTATTGTTTTTTGAGGATCTAATAAATGTACTATGTGAGTTGGTATATATATATTTGTTTCAAGTTTTCAGAAATTTTTTGACCTGGGAGGTTGATACTATAGGATTTTTTGGTCTTTGATTATAAATTTTTGGGTCCTGAGGACTTTCTGGTGACCGACACCTAAAAAGTTCATTTTTTTTTTTTAAATAAAGCAACCTAAGCTTATAAGCTAATTAAGGAGTTCCAAAAAATTTAAATATCTCAAAAATAATGTACTCCTTGTTAAGATACGGAATACAGAAAAGTTTTATTTGCGACCATATCACAAAAAAAATGCATAAAAATGTCTTCTTATTTAATCGAGTATTAAATTAGCGGCCAAAATTACGTATTTTCCGGACCCAGTGTGACGGATTTTTTCACTGTTGAAAGACAACATTTTTTAATTTTTTAAAAAATCTCCTGAATAGGAAACCACTTTCTAATACATTTTTGACACAATAATAAACTGTTTAATTTATTTTATAAGCACTAGATTTTTGAAAAATTCAAAACTGTTTTCGGGGTCTTAAAGGGGTCCTAAAAGTCCAAAAAAGTTTTTTCTCAAAAAATTGTAGAATTTAAAATTTTTTTAACCAATGAGAAAAGTATTATCTGTTTATAGGCCAGAGAAATTAAAAAAATCTAAAAAACCCTCCCAAAAAAACGTTTTTTTTTTAAATATTTTAAACGTTTTTTTTTGGGGGGATTTTTGGGGACCTGCTGTGTAGAGGTCTAATTCCAATGGGAATTAGTGAGTTTTTGAAGTGCTACATCTTAGGTTAAGTTTGGCTTCAAGGGCCAAATCACTATACTTATCCGGAAATAGCCTTCCCTCAATAACACAAAAAAAAAAAAAATTTTTAATATTTTGCTCTAGTAATATTATCTGATCCATATATAACTCATATATAACATATATAATTATGTAGGTCATCATTCACTAGCATCTTTAAGAATTATATATATATATATATATATATATAGGCTTAATATAATATAAAGGTTGATGACGTTGGCAATGAATTATTGCATTCTGATGTTTTTAAATTAAAAATATCGTTCTTCATTTTCAATAAACTAAAGCTAAATGATAAATTAGTTTTTTAAAAAACATATGAATCATTTCACGTTAAATGACCTAGTTTGAAAATTTTTTATTTACTACAAATAGTTTAACTCTAAAATTTGAGATTGAAAAAGCTTAAAAAATTAAAATTAATAATTTTTTAAAATTTTGCCAATAACATCAACATTCAAGTTGATATTATTGAAGCAAAACAATATTTCATAAAAAATTTTTATGGAACTAGCCATATACATGACTTATTTCTCAAATTTTTAGCTAAAATATTTTTTTTATAATAGAAGTAGAATTTTTGAAAAATAAATTAAAAGAATTTAATAAAAAATTATTTTAATTTATAAGAAAAAATTTAATTAAAAAATTCTAGATCATTTATTTTTTTTCCAGGATATTTATATATAATAGAATAAAATATATTCTGTGATTTCTAGGTCAATGATTTTAAATCTTGAATTAGAAATGTCTATACAAAAATTACTCAAAACATCAGTTAATATTAAAGTTTAATACTATTAAACCTTTCAACAAAACTTCTATTTTTTAATTAAAATGTAAAATATAAAATAATGCATTTATCAAACGGAATACAAAATGAAGTTCTTAATGTACAAATGATATAAAAAATATGAGTTTAATTATTTTTTAGGTACACTAGAGCTAGATTATTCTTTAAAAAAAATAATTTATTAAAAATGACGCAAAAAATGGGCAAAAAATTTTAATTTATTAAAATGGAATTGGAAATTTTAAAAACCATTGCTAAATAAGATTTCAAAAGAAGAAACTACAATGCATAAATTTTATTAACGTATTCTGTATTTTTTTTGTTGGACTTTTGTACTTTTTTTTGGCAAAGTTTGATTTTTTTTAACGTCGCTACGAATATTGACTTTTACTACTGATTTTACCAGTCACACGAATCTGCTTCGAGATTTATTCATTGTAATTTGAAGGACATTAATCTCTGAACCCCTCTGAAAAGGTATTTCGATTTCACCTTTTTTACTGGATAAATGTGTCTTTACCCCTTTCTATATACACGGGGAGAAGTTTGGTTGTAAAGTTTTAAATGCTAGTTCAAAAATTCACAATTATCAATATTTCAATATTAGTAAATTATTTTTAGAGTCTTTTTAAATACTCTTTATAAAATTTAATAAAATTCAATTTAAATAGATTTTAATAATTAGGTTTATTTGGGAGCTTTAATTAGTTACTGAAAGATTAATTTTGATACAGGGTAAAAAATTTTAGAATGAATTTTGAAAATTGACCAAAGAAACTCAAAAACTTGTCAAAAACAAAGAATTTAATTTAAGATATTCTGAAAATTTGTAAAATTTGAGAATAATTTAGTTTTATAGCTGAAATACCATGGTCCAAAAATATTTTAGAAACAATTTTAAGATTCCATTTGGCTAATTTTTTGGTTTGGTCCAAAAAATACTTAACAGGATTCTCATCTTTTACATAAAACGTGAAAAAGTTCAGCCTTTTAAGCCAAAAAATTCCAGTTTCTTTAAAATTTCCTTTGAATCATATAAAATAATTGTATATGAAAATTAAGAGTTGATTAAAATTTAATCTACAAGAATCTATCTTAGGTAAAACAGTCCTTAAAAACCACAAAACAAATCGAAATGGCACCAAATCTCGCCTAATAACCGCAAATCCAAATATTTATTTGCAAACAACACCCAGTCTAATATACCAATAATGCGCGTGCGTATGCATACACAAATTTCATTATAAATACACATATATATATATATATATATATATGAAGGAATGCAAATCGATTATACATGATCATTTCTATAGTCGAATCTTCATAAATATATATGCATATATAGTGAGATTTTTTATATATATATTATATATGTATAATAATGTCTTTATAATATAATATATATTGACGTATATATAACTACTTATAAATTAAATCAAAAGAAATATATATAAAATTATCTATATTTCTATCCTTTTCTCTCTTTCTATATAATCTCAAAGCTTTTTTTTTACTATATTCTTACTTCATCTCGTTTTCTTTTTCAAGAGTCTTTGTAATTCAATCTTATATATATATATATCGTGTAAAAAATTTTATAATGCTTATGTGTGCATTATTATTTACTATATATATATATAAAATTTTGAAAAAAAGAGTACACTTCATATTATACACTGTAGCGTTCATCGAGCTTTACATATATAAGAGTATTATAAGAGAAAACGATATATATATATATATATATAACGCGACACTTGAACTTTTTTTTTGTTGATATACACATTGTGTATAACCGAGTTTTTACACCGGTAATCTTCGGTCATCGAACTATATATATCGTTAATTTTTTTTTTCTTTTATGCATGGTAAATAATTGACATGTATTTTTAGTTTTTCTATACACGTAAAATTTATGTCAATTATTATCAGGTTTTGTAGGTTAAAACAAGAATATTAAGTATTGTGTCTTTTTTAAAGAATCATATCATTAATTACTCAATTTTATTTAGTGTCTGGTTCTATGTGCTTATATATAAATTTATATTTTTTATAATTAAAAAACTTTATTTTTATTTTTATCATATTTAATATTAGAATGTAAACCAACTTGAAAAAAAAAAATTTATTTAGAAAAAAGTTTTTTTTTTAAGTAGACTTAAAAAATTTATGTTTGTGCGAAACTGCAAATAATTAGATAGTATTTTATATACTAGCTTGGTAGTTTTTGGATTTTTTGGTGAAATTTGGTCATTTTTACCAAAAAGAAATTTTCTAAAATTAAGGCTCGTTTGATTATTTGGAAGGGTATTGACGTGAAGTATGGAGCTGATTTTTATTCAAAAAAATAGTTTGGATAAAAATCGTAAGGTTGTTAATTTTCTTAAATTTACGAAAAGTTCTAAAATGAGGTCAAAAATTGTAAATTCTCAATTTTTTTGGCAAATTTAAAATAAATAGATGAAAATATATGAAAAGTAATTCTGATTCCTAACAAAAAATAAAAAAATTTCGAATTTTTTGTTAATCTACTTTTTTTCCAAAATTTACTAACTTTTCTAGGATTCATTTTTAAGGATACATTAAAACATAGTAAAACCCACCTAATTCCGAGCAGAAATCTACAAAATTTTTTTAAATGACTACCAGACTAATATATAACACTATACTTTACGTGTATGAAAATTTATCTAAAAGTTTCTATTTACTTTGAAATAAGAAGCTGTAAATTTCAGTGAATAAAGTAAATTTTAACTGCGGTGACAATAATTCGCATGGGGTCTTATGAGTCAAAGCACTTGTTAAAAAATTTTCTCATTATAGCCCAGAAAAAATTGTTAACACCACCTACAAATGGTAGTATTTTTTAGAAAATTCATTGTCTCTCAAAAATAAAGATTTTTTAACAATGAATTTCGGTCTAATTACATATTAGATCGATCCTTATTTTAAATATTTATTACAGACATTTAAACAAATTTACAAAAAACATTTAGCTCAGTTCTAAAATTCGCCACTAATAACAAATCCATTATTCATACAGTCAACAACTTTTTCTAAAAATTGACTTCATCAAATTTTAAAACCAAATATCTTAGCTTTTAATTTTGTTCATTTATCATAAAAATATATCTATAGTTACCTGTAAAAGGCGCTTTAAGATCTTCCGCGTCATTCGTCGTTGATTTAGGTATCATTAACTACATATATATACACGTACACACACATACATATATATGTATCTGAATTAATTAAAATTTCAAACTGTATTTTTCATAAAACTTCATTATTTTCAAATTCACAAAATTTCACAAAAAATTGAACATAATTACCAATTCACACACACCCACGCACATACCTAAAACACTGATAATTCACCTTTTATTTTTATCTTTTATCATATTTGATAAAAACATAAAATAACCACTCGTTGTATTATTTTAGGCCTGATATTTTTTTAAGTATTTTTAACAATTTTTGTGTGTTGAAAATTTTTTTGAAAATTCAATCAATTGTACTTTTTTTTATTATTTATTATATCTGTACCATTATTTTATTTTTTTCTTTCTTCTGTATGTACTCTCTATCTTACTTCTTTATTTTTTCAGTAAGCTGAAACTGCACATACAAACACTCACACACACACAAATATCCACATTTATGTTTAATATAAAACACAAAAACACTATGACATATAATTTTGGTTTTTTATTGAGAAAAAACTAAATAATAATTTTCACATTTTGTTTGAAATCTAAATATTTATTTAAAAAATTAATTTATTTAATTCAGAATATAACTTAGATATTTTAAATTAAATAATAATAATAAATATAACATAAAATTGTTATATTCTATCATGGTGTCGTACTCTGAAACATCGAGTCGCGCAGATTTGCCGCAGAGCATTCGCGTTTCTTGTTCCTCATCTAGTTTAAACTATATATATATATATATATATATATATGTAACCCCTTCTTCACAGAATCATTTTCATCCCTATATATACACCACTACATAATATTTTGCTTGTATTTTATAACAATAATAATAATAATAATTTGGGCGCCGTCGCAATAACCTCGGAGCTTTTTTATTGTGTTTCTTGTAAAAAAGCAGCACTGTCGAATTCTATACATATATAACACCCTTATATAATATTATATACTCTTGTATTTTACAAGTTCATTTATATAAGGGTGAAGGCTCTTTTGGTGTCAAGAGAAAATAATAAAAAAGACTTTGTATACTGAAAATCACAATTATTAAATTTTAGATAAATTTTATACTCTTTATAATATAATACAATATGAGATGCATATATATATTGTTTCTTATGATTATAAGGGTGTTAGTGATGTCTCCTATGTATTGAGCAGGCGCGTGATATTTTTTTTATTTCCAATTTTATTTGTTTATTATTGTTGGTATTTTAATTAATATTGGCCTCTTATTTTTTCCTTTAAATATACTTTGCCTTTTGTATTTGTTTATAATAAGTTAAATAATAATTAGAAGTTCTAGATTTATATTTGAATTTTTGATTCATCTTTGGAACTTAAATAATTTATTTACGTTTAATAATTTAAGATTTGTACCATGTAACGGAAATTTAACAGTTAAATCTTGGGAAATAAAGGGATTTCAGATCGTAGGACTGAATTTTAATTTGTTTACTCCATCATTATACTAAAATTTAAACTAAGTTACCATGAAAAAAATGCCACTAACAACATTTTTTTTCAAAAACATTTTGCTCAAAATTATTTTAATAATGATGCAGTTTTGGATCTATCAAACTGCTTAAGTAGTATGAGTAAATTATAGTCAGACTGATTAAAAAAATTTGAGAAATATTTCAAATCAAAGAAGTTATTGTTTTTGTTAATGAAATTAAAATTAATTTACTTATTATTATAAGCAGAGTTGGGCAAATATGACAAATATGGATTTTTTTTCCATATCCATATTTCATATTTTTCAGACATGGAAACCATATATGATTAATTTTTTTCCATATAAATATGGAATCCATATTATGGAACTCATATTAACATGGAAAAAAAATGATCACATTTGGATTTCATATTAATATGGTATGGATTCCATATGTAAAAAAATATGGAATATGGATATGGAAAAAAATCCATATCTGTCATATTTGCCCAACTCTGATTATAAGTAAAAAAGGATAATAATTTGAATTTTTTTTTTACTATTTTCAATTACTGGTTTAATTGATTTTTAATATGGGCATTGACCCCTCAAAGTAAAGGGAACAATGTTCTAGGTTAAATTTGGATTTTTAATTTTTTTGCATAAAAAACTTGTTAAACATTTGAGTATGAACTCTGTTCCAGCGTTCTATTCAAATACAACTTTATAAATTTTGGTGGATCCATTTGTTTTGCATCAAAATTTAACTGAGTGCATAAAAAATGACATTGAATTAAATGAAATCATTTATCACCCTAAAATTTGTCATCGGTTTTGAGATATTTTAATTATTAAAAGATTTAATTGGAACGGGGTCACGTTCCGTTCTTTTCTTTAACTGCTATATGTAATGTAGATTTACAAGTCCTATGAAACTTAAATTAAAAAATACCGGCAGAATTCAAATTCAATAAATATTATGAACAAACGGATGGATCCTTTAAAATTTGTAAAACTTTCATTTGAAGAGAATGGGATGGAACGCTGTGATAGCGTTCCTACTAAGCAAAATGATTAACAAGTAAAATATTTCAAATCCAAAGATAAATTTTAAAGGGGCAAATTAATTCATTTGAATTGTTATTTTGGTTCCTCGTTTTAGGTGAAATTTTGATTACTGATTTTCATACTTTGTTAGGTAAAACAGACCATTAAGAAAACATTTTGTTATTGCTAATAAGAAATCATAATGCCAATCACTTGGCAAAATAAAAAGAATGGATCCATCAAAATTTGTTAAATAAAATAGACTTTTAACCGTTAAGAATATTTTCCATTGCTTGAGGAATCGTAGTGTCAATAATTTTTCTCTTTTCGAAAGTAATATCTACAGTCTAAGCAAATTTTTTTCTATCATTCATTAATGAAGCTCCGATTTTTTAATTGTTTATTAAAAAAACTTGTTTTGCAAAATTATTGACTTAATTTCCAATTAATAGTTATTAATATAAATTTAATTAGATAAAAATATTAATAATGATTGATTTTAACATAATAGTTAAAATTAGCATAAAACCTGTTTAGTACTTTATGCACAGAGCTATTACGATTCTATTATTGTATTTTACAGTTTAATGAATTTCTATATTAATACTTTATAGGTTTGTTTTGAATAAATAACGTAATAAATAGTTAGGTATTTTGATGCATAGCGAATTATATGGTATTTTATATTGTTTTTATTGTCGATAATCGTATTTAAATTATAATCGAAGTATTAAACTAAAAGTGCACATATAAATTTTTTTTTTTTTAAATACATTGTTAAGCCCTTTCTAGATTAGATTATTTTTTTTTAAATTCTATGTGCAAAGAGTATAGTCAAAGAACGCAGGATTAAAAAAAATTAATCTAGTCTAGAAAGGTCTTTGTATGTTTACAAAAAGAAAATTCTAATTGCGAAAAATTGTCAATTCCCAAAAAAAAAAATTAAAAATTTTTGATTTTTTTGAAAATTTACTGAAACTTTGCAAGTAAACTATTTTTTGTAAATTTACGGGAGTTACTTTTACCACTGTACTTATACCTTAAAAAATCACGTCTCAAATGATTTTTTAAATATTTAGCAGTATCAAAAAAAAAAAAAAAAAATGTAAATTGAATAAAAATAATTTATAAGATATTTTTGGAATAAAATCATAATTTAATATTTATTTTATATTATCTGATCAAATATATAGGCAAGCTTTTGTTGAAACAATTTTGAATTATTTATGAGTTTACTATCTATTATTTTGCAAAGCTATTAGTTCCTATATATATATAAATTATTAATGTTTCAACTATAAATTGGTTATATGTATGATCAATAAAACTTTTATTGTTACAAAAGAAATAAAAAAGAATTAATTTAATAATTTTTGATACCGTTTTAGTTTTTTTTTTAGTTTTAAACTAGAAGAAGCGAAAGTTGGAGATATTCCGTTAAATCCAGGATACATAAAAGTGCCTGAAAAAGGACCAGAAATGAAGAACCCAGAGAAATACCAGCAAGTTATTGGGGCTCTTCTATATATCGCAGTAAACACCAGACTGGATATAACAGCGAGCGTCAATATATTGAGTTAACATAATAAGAACCCAAGTACAGCCGACTGGAATAAAGCTAGATGGGTTCGCTACTTAAAAGGAGCTGTAAATTGTAAGTTAATACTTGGAGAAAGTAACGCGAATGGGGATTTTATCGGATATGCAGATGCTGATTGGGCTGAAAATCTACCTTACAGAAAGTCGCACAGTGGGTATATTTTCAAAGTTTATGGTGCAATAATTAGTTGGGGATGCAGAAAACAAACAAGTCTTGCATTGTCGTCAACAGAAGCGGAGTACATTGCTTCAGCTGAGGCATCGCAAGAAGCAATATGGTTAGGTTGACTAATAAGCGATTTGAACAAAAGAAAGTTGAGCGCATAATAATTTTCGAAGATAATGGCCGGTGGACGCACAGACTGATTCTGGATCTAGGGGCCTGGATGGGACGCGAACATGGGGAGGTAGATTTGTATCTCATTTAGTTCTTAACAGGTCATTGGTACTACCGTGACATGTTGAGGAAGTGGCACAAGGTGACAACACGGCAGTGCCTGCACTGTCCAGGTAAGGTAGATACCGTAGAGCACATATTTTTCGGATATGTGTGCTACTCGAAGGGACGCCTGCCCTTCCCGATTTGGAGGCTGGAGACGGAGGTCTCAGAAATGCTAAGGAGTTCTGAAAATTGGAACAAAGTAGCAGAGTACGTAAGGGCTACTTTGTTGAAGAAGAAGGAGGAGGGCTTTCTATTGTAGAGAGATCTCCCGACCCTAGGCAGGGGGGAAGGCAGCGGCCAGTTGCCTAAGCTGGTCGTCCCAAACTTCCGGTTTGGGGCAAACAAGTGCAGGGGGGTTTAGCAGTGTGTTTATCCAGTAAGAATCTGGGGCAAAGCCGGCTACCGCGTTCGTCGGCAGTCTTCCTGTTATACTTTTATAACTGGGTGGTCATGGAAATTTAAAATCATTTTGTAAAGGATTTGAAAGAAAAAGGAATAATAGAATACAAATATTGCCCAACGGATAAGATGTTAGCAGACATGCTCACAAAACCATTAGGCAAAATAAAGTTGTAGAAAATGATTGCACTTTGTGAACTAATACATTCATATACAGGTATTATCGTTGAGGAAAGATGTTGGAATACAACGATTTAACCCTCAGGTACACCAGGTGGGTCTGAGAGACCCAGCCTTTTTTTCAAGTTATCGGTATTTTTATATAACAACCCTGATATCCTCTATAATAGGATGGGAATTTATTTTGATTTGTATATGAAAGATTCTTCCACCCAGCAGCGCATCAGTAGCTCACGCAGCTTTTGCCGAGATGCTGTTAAATTTTAGTGTCGGGTCTCAAAGACCCACTTTGTGTATGAACAAAATTTTTCGTATTTTTAATATTTTTTAAAAAAAGGTAAGAAATTTTTTAATTAATTAAAACTATGTTTTTTTGTTTATTTATAAATAAATAAAAATAAATTTATCAATATTTCTGAGTATCTAAGACTTTTAAACGGTTTTGCATAGGATAAAATGTCACGATTATACTACTGCGCGTAAAACTTGTAGATGGACAATGCGTTTTTTTATGGAATCCTCGTTCAAGCCATTACCAACTCGTACATTCTGTAATTTTTTTAATGCAAAAAATGAGGCCAAAAAAAAGACAGATTTCATTTCTGAGGCCCATTTGCAAGATTAAATCTTCGGGGAATCCATGTTTATTTAAAAAAACAAATAAGTTATGTGCTAACTGGTGATAATAACGAGCAATATGAAGAAGATCCAAGAGACGTTTTGCAAAATAATAACTTAGATCGCAGGCAAAGGTGTTATTTATGTCCAATAAAACTAGACAGGAAAACCAAAATTTGCTGCACATCTTGTAGCAAGCCGATTTGCAATGAGCATAGAAAGAGTAGGTGCATCGAGTGCACAAGACTAAAAAATAAGTCATAAACTTATTGTAAATATGTAACTTTTTTATATTTTTGCATAATAAAACCAAATTAAAAATAATTTTTTTTTTTTAAATTGTAAAAACCCTCATTTTTATTTCCCGAAATAATTCCCTTTTTTTACCATACCCTAAATCTGGCTTTATTTTCTTAAAGTATGATACTTGGCATTTTTGGAACAGTACATACAAAGGTTTTTATTTTTAGTTGTTGTAAAGTTACACTTATTTGAAAAAAAATGGCCTTTTTTAAAAAAACACTTTTATTTTTTTATCGCAACTGCTAACATTTGAATAAATTAGTATTTTTTAGTATATGTATTTATTTTTGAGTAGTTTGCCAATTGAAAAAGAACCTACAAGTCTAATTCTGTTGATATAAACAGAAGTTACAGCTGCTCAAAGTTGCCTTGGGTCTTTAAGACAGGAAGAAATAGAACAGATACACTTTGAGATTTTTTAATATTTATTTTTTCTATTTTTGTCTCCTCGCATATGTTCTAAAACTCTGTAAAGTAAAGACACAGTTTTTTATATATGCTTCTATTCAATATAGTGCAGGGCACAATTTGAACTAAATTATTGTGTTGTTTATTTATAACAAACCCACTGTTGATACATAAAATTTCCTACATACTATTTCCAACATATTTTAGGGCTCTAAAAATTTTTTTATAAATGATTTTTTTAAAAATAACAAAATTATATTTTTAACTGCATTTTTGACTTTTTATAATACATGAAAATATTAAGTTATTAAATTGTATTGGCCTATTGAGGCTGTTAGCATTTTAAAAATGATTTTTTTTTTAATTTGATTTGTCATGAGTAATAAAGATTTGAATATTATATAAACTATTACTTTTTAATTTTCAAAATTTGAAAAAGGGATGCGAGCTTAAACTTGATTGCAATCATATTTATTATTGGAGCACAATATTAAAAAAAATATCAAATTTAAAAATAAAATCACTGTAAAAAAAAATAATAAAAAATTACTTAAAATTCTAAAAATACACTTACCTACATAATAAAAATACGTGTATAAATTTCTAAATAACGTTCATCCCACGTAAGTAGATATGAATGTAAAAGTAAATACAGTGTAAAAAAGAAAATAAGCCTTGAATTGAAGTATACTAAAGCAACAGGCGGATCAGTGAATTAAATATAGGTGAAGAAAACCTATACATACATACTGTGTGTCCAATAAAGTTTGAGATTGTTGGCAAGTAAATTGGTTGTAATAAATATTTTTTTTAAAGCTTCTTATTTTTAAACAAATATGACATAATATTTTTCAGATTTTATTTATATGGCTTATTATCAATTTTTATGAAAAATTTATTTTGACTTTGTGTTTTATTATTTGTAACATATTACTGTCATGTAATTTAAGAATGCTTTTATTTATTTTATTGTATTTTACTAAATGGTCTATTATTTGGTTCCTTTTTAGCTAACGTTATTATTGCTAAAAGAAATAAGAAAATGAAACAATAAAATTTTGAATTTATTTTTAATTTTAAGAACTTAGATTTAGGGTGTATTGGAAAGAAGAGTATCAAATTTTTAGTAGGACGATTTACTTCGAAGTTTTAGGATGGATTTTGGTAGTTGAAAAAACAAACGTCCACCGTATCCTCAGATTCTCTGAACGAGCCTTCTGGGCCCAGAAATCCAGGGTCTTTTTGGACTAATTTCCAAATAACGTCGTTACCATATGTTTTTTAATTTAATGTACGCGATTCATAAAAGAAATATAAAAAATATTCTTTTAACTAATTTAGACTTTGAAAAAAATAATAATTTTTTAAGAGAAGGTTTTTAACTAGTTATTTAGAACCGCGAATCTCAGTTCTAGCATAAACATTTTCAGTTCTTATGGTAAGAGTAATATTCGGTTCCTACTAGAAACGGATTGAGCGGTTCAAACCTCTTTCTGTGTACAAAAGAGATGAGTAAAAAATTTTTGGAAACTTGAAACTTGTAATTTTTGAGAACTAAAGAACCGATTTTTGTCAAAAATTACAATTTTGACATCAATTTAAAAATTGGTGATTTTGGGCCAAAAATGAGCTTTCAGATTATTGACTTTGACGAGGAGACAATTAAAGATACAAATGTACAAAGTTAAAAATTACGGGGTTCAAAAGTAGATTCTTAGACAAAAAAAAAATGATTACTTAAATTACTATATAGCTACGTTATTTTGAAGTTAACCTAAAAATCCCTATCTCACAGCAAGGACCTTTGAATTTCTTTTTTAAATTCATAGTGAAAAAATAATGAGGGTTCACACTGCAGAAAGATATTTTTCCGGAAAGTTGGCCTAATGCTTCATACGGGAGAAAGACCCTACAAATTTTTGCAGATTTTCCGACCATTTTACCGAATCCATTATACCAAAAGCTATTATACCAATGGAAATTTTAACGATTTTTTTTGCCAAATGGACACTTTACCGAATGGTCGTTTTTACCGAATTTGTAAATTATTTATTTTACTGAATATTTCATTTTTTTTAAATAAATTTTTGAAGTTAGAAAATTTTTTTATATTTCATTTTTTATTAAAATTTCGTTTTTTGTTCATATAATAAAATGCAGGATTGTGTTAATTTTTGGTAATAAATTATATTATAGTTAATGGATATATATACAGATTTTTGAAATGATAAATGAAAAAACCTACTGGGAGTGTCCAAGAGTAATAGCAAAAAAGTGCAAAAGTATCTGTAAAAAATATGTATTTTTTTCTTTTTTTATGCATAAAATTCATCCTCCCAATAGAGAAGAATGTGAAGCAGCTTTAAGGACATTTAATTTAAAGAGACGCACAGAGGAACATCCAGAACAGCCGCCAGCACAGATACTTAGAACCGAATTAGCAAATTTAAGCGAAAGTAATAAGCAAATTACCAGAAAGAGTTGGGAAATATCATCTGGATTTGTACACTGCATTGCAAGAATTTAAGAAAGAGCAAGCTGACACCGAGATAATGGTTGCTGAACTATCAGTTATTTTCACGTTTCAGACCATTTTGAACAAGATTTTGAACAAAACGAGCATTATTTTAAAAAAATTTTGAAAAAAATATAGTACCCAATTTTTTTCTTTGAAAGTATTAATTTTAGAAACATAGTTTTTATTTGATTTCTTGGATTTGATACTTAACTTTTTGAAATTTTTTTTCTCAACATTTTTTGCAAAAAAAAGGAATATTTTTTTAATTTTGGAAGCAATACTTAAATTGCACGGGAGTTCTAGTTTTCATACATTTGGTGTCACTATATTTCTCAGATATGATACATAAAATGATAAAAATTTTCAACTCATATGAATACTTGTCATTGCTTAAGGAACCCAGGTGCCAATAATTTGGCAACGTTTTTTATTGTTAGTTCTGTAATTAAATTTATAAAGTACCAAACATTGAAAAATACATTTTATTTAGCTTGGGGAAACTTAAAAAAATTTTCAAAAATACCTGCCAGGCTAAGGTAATCCTTTTTTTCAAAAATATTGAAAAATTTTTATTTATACATTGCATATCTGTAAGATGCTAACAGTATAAACAAGAATTTAATCAAAGATCATTGTTAGTGAATATAAAAACTATTCAAAATTACAAAATACCATATAAAATTCAAAAATTTCTATTTTACCATCTGAAGCTCTACTTTCTTTGCTAAAAATTCTTTAGTCACACCTAAACAAAATTTAACAATAACCAAAACCCTCTAAAAACCAAAATACCAAATAAAAAAACATTTTTTGCTTTTTAAAATTTATTTTATTACAAGAATATAATATATAAACTCTTTTATTCATTTTTTTTTGCTTGAAGATTGTTTTCTTATGATACACAAAAAAATTGCATTATTAATAATTTGCCATTAATAAATTTAATTAATCGTAACAGGCCACGATATTCATAGCTTTTTTTTTTTATTTAATTATTTATAATTGATGATGATAATTTTTTATTTTTCTTTCTTAGATTTAAATTTTTTAATTTGATATATATAAATTATTTTATAATATTTTTTTTTGTCAGAATGTGACATTGATTTCTTTTAATTGATATAGTTATGATAATTATGATATTTTAATGTAAATTTTTTATTTTTTAATAATTTAATTTTACAAAGAAATTTAAAGCCCTTTCTACATCAGATTATAGGTTGAGTTTAAATCTAGCCCAGTGTAGTTTGGATTTATTTATGATTAATAGTCAAAAATTCCTAGTTATAATGCTAGATTTAATCTAGTGCAGAAAGGGCTCAAATATACAGAAAAAATAAAATTGATTTTGTTTTAATAAAAATTTAAGAGTTTTCATGAGTCTAAAATTGATATAAATTTTGCAGAGACTCTAAAAAATTTTCAGATACAACTAAAGATTAAAAATGACATTCAGAAATATTTTTGCTGTTTTTTTATATAATAATTGAGATTTCGAGAAATTTAGTACAGCATCAAATAGCAATTTTAAGGTAAACTACCTCATTTTTTTGCAAAATAATAATTAAAATTTATTTTTCCCTCACTATTATCTTCTTACACATCAATTATTTAAAAAAATTGTTATTATACCTAAATATTTTAAAGTTTTGATTTATTTTTTTAAAACTAAAATTTTAATAATTAATTAACACCTAAATAAAAAATATATAAAATATTTGATAAAAAAAGTCTTTCATTCAAGTACAGTACTTAAAGATTATTTTTTTTTTCTAAGAATTTGAGCTTAACAGATTTAAAAAATTTACAAAAATTAAGCTAAAATATGATTTAGTGTTAGTAAGTCACAGAAAAATTAGATACAATCCTTGGAAATAAAGAAAGAATATCTCAGATCGCTGTTTACCCCAAATGGTAATTCAAACTGAGTAATTCTTTATTTTCTGGCCTTGGATTGTAATTTACTATTAACATCTTTTTTTTCTACATATTGACTGTATTAGTAAACCAGTAATTAATTCTATTCTTCTTTTTTAAGAAAAATTCAATTAAAATATCAAAAAATCAAATGAACACAAATGTTCAATAAAATTGTAATATGTTTTTTTTTTCTTCAGTCTACCATAATAAATATTCTAATGTTCTAATAAATATTTACATTTTTATCATTAAAATTTTTTTTTTTTTAATTGCATACAATTATATTGTAATATACTTATACAATTACTATGATAGTAATAATGGTTACTATTTTATATGGGGTTTTTGGTGTCAACTTGAAGGTTTGAAAATTTTGATTTTTTAATTTTTAGGGAAAGAATGAATCAAAAACTATTTTTTGGTATTTGAGTAGTAAAGACTGTAACAATTTATTGACAGAAAATTATTTGGATTTTCTTTTACTAAAAATATTAAAGTCAGTAGCGAAAAAAAAAACGTAAGAATGAAATAGAGCTTGTTGATTAAGCTTGGCTAACATTTTTTATAAAATTCGTGAATTACAAATAAAACAATCATAATTTATTATAAGCAAACTACAAATTTTTTTAAGAATATTTGTTAAAACATCATTTATTGAGTAAATTAACATATTCTTCAAATATTAAATTATAAAAGATGGCCTGAAAAATAAATTGGATCTAAATTTTTACTAATTTTCTTTATCAGTGGCCAAATTTGTTGGGAAATATGCGTTTTATGTCCTTGATAGAAAGCAAGTATTTTCTAAATGGAGCATGACCATTGACGATGAAAAATTTTATACTACTTTTAGCTATAGAAAATAGAATTCCCAAAAATTGTAGTTTACCACCCTTTTTTGGCTCATAAACAAATTTTTTGACCAATTTTGATCTTATAAAAATTTCTGCTCAAATTTTCAAACGTTCAAGTTGACTCAAATGTCCATATATTTATTATATTAAATGCATTAGAGTGATTTTGATTCAAACAATTTATGTTAATTACAATTTTTTCATATCAAAATTAATCCTACATTCTTAAAAGTAACAACTGTAAATTTTCGATAAATAGTAGATATTTTTGAAATTGAACTGATTTTTTCGTAAATTTACAGTAGCAATACTTTTAACAGTATAAATTTTTATAAAATTAACATTAACTTTCTAAAATTCAATTTAAAATACAATCCTAACATAAAACAATACCAAAAATTTCATCAAATATCACTCTATAGTCACAAATCCACGTTAATCAATAAAATATTTTTTTATCATTTTCAATTTTTTTAAAAAATGTCTTTAATTTTTTAATAATACATTTAATATATTATTAGCCTATCATAAATATAACATAAAAAAATTTGTTATTTATGAAAACATGCTTGGCATTTTTGTTGACTAGTTTTTATTAGTATACAATATTTATAAATAATTAAAGCATATAAGATTTCACAACGCTCATTTATAGACTTTTTTCTTAATAAAATTGATTGTTGAAAAAATTATTATATATATTTTTTTATACATTTATCGTTATATATATATATATATTTCTTTTTTATGCTAGTTTATACAATTAAATAATATTTTTGATAACGAAATTAGGTATGAGTTATTTCATGTCAAGTGATCGAATTTTGATGATTTTTGTTTTTTAGTCACCAAAAGATTCGCAAACCTGATAAACACTTTTTTAATCACTTGACGTGGAATAAATCATATTTACAAAATTTTAATTTTTTAACAAATCATAGTAATCATAATTGCTTTTTACTAGTTTTATATACTTAAAAATAAATTTCAAAAAAAAATCCACATCTCTCAATTACAATACCAATATAATTTTCAAAAAGAAAACATTAAATATTTTTTTGTCATATATATCCTTAAATATAAATTTAATTTATGTATTGATATGTTCAATTATTATTATATAATTTACAATATTTAATATGTATATTTCCCTTCTTTCTTACAATGAATAGAAAAAAATTTTCCATTTTCTTGGCTTCAATATATATTAATAAAAAAATTCTTTTTTTTTTTTAATAATTTTTTTTAACACATTATGTATTATTTATATAAATAAAAGGAAGCGCAATGAATTTTTTTTTCTCAATCAATATATATTATTTTTCTTTGCTTCATCTTCTGGGGTTTCTTCTTTTATTATTATTATATTTTTTCTTCTGTGTTATGCTTATATATCTATAATTTCTTCATCTTTTTTTATTTCCAACTATTGGCTGTAAAAATTATAAAATGAAAATAAAATTATAATGAATTTTTATTATATAATAATATTTTTTTATCCAAAATATAATACTGATGTTTTATGTTGTTTTGTGTATGGGGTGTTTCGTGTTAAATTGGTGAATGGGGATTTTTTGGGTGAGATACTTAGAAGGGGTGTTTAGGAACACCAAATTACACCAAATGGTTATGGAACCGATTATTATATTGAAAAATTATGCTAGATATCCTCTGTTCATGCTGGTGGGCTGTCTGGACCCAGAAAGGTAGGGTTCGTTATAAAACAGAGTTTTCCAGCTGCTGTAACCTTGTATCTAAAGCTATTAAATTTCAATTGGACTCATTTTTGTGTGTGTGTCAAAGTCACCTTTTAATCCCCATAAACCTCAATTTTTCATCAATAATTCATTTATCGTTATAGTCAATAAACTGAATGCCCATTTTCCGGTCAAAATGACCCAGTTTCAAATTGCTGCTAAGATTATCATTTTTTGATAAAAATAGGTTTTACAAGTCCTAGATTTCTTAAAATTCTTTACTCGTCTAATTTTCTTGAGTTCTCTTCGAGATATGGCTCTGTAAATATAGCAATAAAAATAGCAATAAAATTAGGACACGCTAAGTTTAAATGATCATATCTGAAAAAAAAATGGAAAAATAAGTAAAAAATTTTTGAGCTTAAACAAAGTTTTTGAAACCTAAAATCTATTGTAATCGCAAATTTTTATTTTTATTTTTTTTTGGCTTAAAAAAATTTTTTTTACCCAATTCTGATCCTATTTTTTTAGTTTTTATCATCACATAATTTGATTATAAGGGTCAAAGCTTAGGACATCAAGCTTTAAATCAGATAAATAACACTACCTAAGATTCTTAAGGTTTTGAGACAATATAATAAAAACTATTCAATATATTATAAAAAAAGCATTTTCCCAACTGATTTATTTGACGTGAAATGACCCATATAATAATATTCGATAATAATATATTTATTAAAATATTTATATTCTATATGCATATATATATATATCTCAATATATTTGAATATAATATATATATATATATATTTGAAACAAAAATAAAATGGAAAAAAGGATATTGGAATATTTTTTATCGAAAAAAGATATTTCCTAATTTTTTTTTTTTCTTTTTCGGTATCTATTAAAACAAAAATTGAACACACACACACACACTTGAATTTTAAACTACATATTTTGCAAAATATTTTTTAGATATTTATGCAACGTTTTTTTTATAAATACAAATAAATTTACGCGTTACTTTTCAATACTGTCAATTTTTTTCGTTGTTGTCATAAGATATTTTTTTGACGTAAAATGAAAAAGAAAAAAATTTATAACAAGTTTATATACAAGATTCCAATTTAAAATCAGTGAATTTATTTTTATTTTAGATTAATGCAATGGATACAGTGAATTATTTGATTTAGATTGAAACATACAGATAAAATTTTAAATCCTTTTTATTTTAAAACAGTCAAGGTGCCAGAAATGTTAAATGCATTCAAGAAATGGAGTAATTTGAATCTAATCCAGTGAATCATACGTATTGGTGGTTGCTAAAAACGATTTTTAAGGTTTTATCAATTTTCGATGGTCATGTTATAACATGCAAAATTACCAAAAATAAAGAGCCAAATTTTGATATAATTTTTAGGCTTTTGGGGTCGTTGATGACGATTCTGAAATCAGATTTTTTGAATTCAAAATGGTGGGCTCTAAATCTTGCATTTCAAAATCGATAATTTAAACTATTTTAAACATTTTGGCGTATATTTACAAGCTTTGCTTCATTAAGTCAAAATCTCATTTTATAATCGTGATTAACGACTCCAAAAACTGTAATTCGTAACAGAGGTCTCGAAAACCATAAAGGTGTAGGTACCAAAAATTGGCTCTTTTTTCAAAAAATTGTATTTTTTTGGTTATCTTGGGCGATATAATGTTAATTACTCAATAACTGGTCATTGGAAAATAGATAAAACATTCAAAATCGGTTTTAGCTGCCAAAAATACGTACGATCAACTGGGTTGGATCCATTTTACTACGTTTAAATTTTTTGAGTACATTTAACATTGCTGGCACCCTAATTATTGAATAATCCATTAATTTTTAATTTTTTACAAGTGGAAGATTAAAAATTCATTTTGACTGATTACCGCAAAAAAATTTTTTTTTGGTTTAGATTCGTACTTTAATAAGGCTGGCAATTTTTTGGGGTAAATTGTTCACGGGACTCATAGACCCTTACAAACCGTATATATAAGCCCAAAAAAGTCTGGAATGTTTTATGGGGGTACTTAAGGTTTAAAAGTATGGAATCAATATTATATGATTCTTCAAATAAGAATTTATATATCTTTAACTTATAAATAATTTTGTTACAATCAAAACATCTTCGAGCTTTTTTGGGATTTTGCGGCCCACACAGCCCTATCGAGTGTCAAAGGAAATACAAATTTTACTTTCCTTTCATTGACAATAATACAAAATTCAAAATATCTATTTGAAAACATAACACGTGCTGAAATTGCATATGTTCAATTTTTCAGATTGGGGAATGCACTTTAAAAAAGTTAAGAATCACTCTAATAGAATTTTAATATTTATTTATAATTTATTAAATTAAGAATTATCTGTATTCGCTATTACGAGTGTTCATTTTCAATCGCATAAATTACAAAAGCTCTCAAATTATTAATAAAATCACAAAATGTATTAAAATAATCTTTACTAAACAAACAAAGTGAGAAAATTTCCCCCAAAAACACAAAAAGCTTTAAAAATTGTATAAAAATTAAATGAAAATTTACTTCATTGAATAACTTGCTATGAAATTCACAAACGACTCTACTTATTCAATTTTCTTCAACTTTTTACTCAAGTTTTCTATATCTTTTTTTTTTAAAACTCTTCTCACCTTATTTACTAAATTAATACAATTTAAGTTAATATTAATTTTTGAAATTTTATTAAATTTAAGAGCATATGCTAAAATTTCCTGTTAATTATATTGGACTAAAAATAGCGTGTACACAGTACTTTTAAACTAAAGATTCTTATCTGACATAAAATAACTAAGAAAATATTTTTAAGGTGTTTAAGGCAAAAGAGGTCCTTGTTTGATGTCCATAAAAAATAAAAACTCATAAACTGGGTTAAATTAACATAGTTTAAAATAAATTCAAGTTTATTTGAGTTAGATATAACCAAACTGATAGATCCAAATTTAAGTTAATTAAATAAATGTGTAATTTATCATGAAATAGTATGATCAGAATAATTGGAATAAAATATAAAATGTTAAATTATTTGGAATCATTTGAAATGAATGAATGACTCGACGTCAATCGTCAAAAATTAACACGAATTAGAGTGGATTAAAAGTGATTTCGAGCGGATTAGGACGAATTGACGTAGATAGTTGTGAATATTAAACTGTCTTAGTTAATTTACTAGAGGATATATATATATATAAACTACTTCACCGAAAAGGACTCTACTGCACGAAAGTAAACGATTGGCACATTTATACGTCAATTCAACTTATATAAGAGCTTCTAAACTACTATGAATGAGTGTGCTATATATATCTATTATTATTGATTCAACTACTTCTTAGTAACCTTTGTGTTGACTTGTATTTATTTGTATGCACTTGTCTGTGTGCGTGTGTTTTTGAGAATATGTAAGAAATTATGAGCTTGGATTTCACTTGAAAGTTTGGTTATATTTGTTTGTAACTGAACTCGAAAATTCCTATTTTTATACACACACACTTACAAAATTTGGTGAGTAAAGACTAATGGGAAATAAAAGTAATACTTAAATAGTCTATCTATCCCTTGTGTGCGAAAAAAAGTTTTTCTAAAAATATTAGAGGTTGGTCAAAAATAAAGTTTTTTGTTAAAATGTTTCATATGTCTTAGTTATCTAAAAAACTTTAATAGGTCCGTAGCTTAAAGTCTCGTGAGATTCTACAAGAAAAGCAAAACAGAAGTTTTTCTTTAAAATTATTTTTCATTACTTAAACACAGAAAAATATTTTAGGTAAAAAATCTATTATAATCAGATAATTTTTATCTTTTGTCAAAATCAAAGTGGAAAGTTTTTCTCGTAAGAAAATTAAAATAGGTTTATACTATTTAAAAGTTTTTTTTATTTGTATAAGAAAATTTATTTTTTTACTTTATATATTTAATAAATTTTTATCAAAAAAAGTAATGAAATCACCCATATATATATATATATATATATATATATATAAAGCTAATATAAATTACATTAAAGTTTTCTTATATACTGCAAAACGTGTATAAAAAAAAGTTTATATCTAAGTGTCTTTCTTTTTTAAAAAGAATGTTTTTTTTTTTTTTTTTCAAACTTTTAAAATAAAAAAAAATATGTTTGTGTGTTAGGTAGAAAAATAAATTTTAATTATCTATAAAAAAAAAGTAGAGGTATCATTAGGTTCTACGTTTTTTTTAGATATAGTAGTTTTATACGAATTTATATGTTTGTTGTAATTCTTTTAAATTAATTACCTATTTTTTTTTTTTTATTTTATTTTGCAGTATATTTTGGATAAAAAAATGTTTTAAGTAATGTTTTTTTTATTACAATTTTTTTTACCTTTGTAGTGGATATCTCTGTTCATTGTTGGACAGTTTTTTTGGATCTGGAAAATAAAGTTTTGGATTTAGTTAAATATTTAGATTTTTGTGAATTTGGTTTTATATAATGTTGGATTTGTAATAAATTAAAATTATTTTTTGATTTAATTGAATTTTTAAGCAATTTGATAAATATTTTGAACAAAATTCAAGCAGAAATTAAAGCAAAATTTTTTAATGGTTTGAAATTCAAGCAGAAATAACATAAAAACAATAGAGTTCCTGGGAGCTGGAAGTTTCTTGGGCAGATTTTGGCAAGCTTTTTTTGTTAGTGAATGAAAATTCTGAATCGATTTTAAATAATTTTCAAACTTAATTTTCGTATTTCACTATTTTATAGGTTTATTTCCGATAAACATAGTGATTTTTTATGCTTTATTTAATTTCTCCGACTAAAATGAGCAATTAAAGTTCTTCAAATGGGCTGAGGAACTCAAAATACTATCAAATTTCATAAAAAAGCTTTTTTTGGACCTCATCATTTTTTTGAAAATCAGTATTTTGAGCATAAAAAATTAGCAGACTTTAAAACTATTTCATTAGTATTAAATAAAAATATTTGATTTTTGAGCTAACAATTATTTGCTTTATTTTTTCCATCTTGGTGGGGTAGGAAATAATGGCTGCCTTCAAAAAAGATTTTCTAAACTAGATTTAAGTTAATACTAAATAAGGGGAGGTAAAAATTTACGTATTTTTTAATTTTTCAAAGAATCTCAAGGAAAGGGAATTACTTTCTGGTACCTAGAAACCCTAAAAGCCCCAAAAACTGTTACCACCGTTTACCCGCGCATTTAAAAATTCAAACAATTATTTTTGTTGTGTAAAAATTTGCATGCATATTTCTTAAACTGATTTTTATCAACAGTCACCTTCTTTCAGTCTTAATAGACCGACACTTTTACTGCCGTTTACCCGCGCTTTATTTATTCAAAGCGCGGGTAAACGGCGGTTCAATATTTTAGGGTTTCAGGTATTAGAAAGTGGTTGATTGTTTAAAAAATTAAAAAATATTATTTCTTATCCCATTAAAAAAAATCTTATCCCATTTTTTTTTTAAATGAAAAGCTACAAAACGTCCCCAAAAATTTTAAAGTTTGCAAATCACTTTTGCAAATAAGGCAGAAAAAAAGTTTTTAAAATTCTTAGTTTTCGGTTTTACGTATAAATTTCCCAAACAAAAAATGAATTAAAAAAAAAAAAAATAAATTAAAAAATGTTTCTTTCAGAACGTGCTAAAAAATATTTCAAATCAGTCCTGTCCTGCAAGACTAAAACACAGCTAATAATAAATCTTACCAAAAATAATAAATAAGTATAAAATACCTGACTAAAATTAATATTAGTTCTAACAGGTCGATGATGTAAATTCTGTGGTGGTCTAAAATTATTACCAAGTGGTGCTTTAGGATGACGCTTATCACCTTGTTTAAGTTCTCTCAAATGATGTAACTATACACATATAAAATAATATACATAATTAAATATAATAATAACAATAATTTTAATAAACAATACAAAACACACAAACACACACACCTGCTGTTTAGTTATATATATTGGTTTATTAAGTATTATCCATGTTGTAGTCTCATGGCATGCTGGCATTGTTGTTGAACCATCATATGTCATATAATGCATTGTATCTGGTAATAGATCTCTTACACCAAAACGTTTAATTTCAATAGATTCACCTATACATACAAATATATATATATATATATACTTCTAAGTATATTAAGACGTGAACGGATTACAGAAAAAAAAGGACTTTTTGAGAAATACATACACGTTTAGTTAATATATAAAAGCTTATATATATAAATTTATTGACTTTAAGAGCCTTTTTTTTTGCTTACTTGCTCGAGTTAATTATTAATTTGAAAAAATTGACTTGTTTAGTGTACTTACATATACTTTTTATATAAAAACACAAGCTTTATAAATTAAATGAAATAAAATACAATTATTATTATTATTTAACAAAACTAATAAAGTTCTTTAATGATGTTTATTTAATATTAATAATTTAAAAAAACTTTTTTTTTTTTTAAGTATATTTATTTTTAATTAAGAAATAATTCAAAACTTTATATTTACCTCCATACATTATTTTTTCCCAGGGTTCTGTAAGTGCCCTAACTTCAGGATTTGATTTATCACCAATCTAAATCAAAATACGTGTCGATTATAAAATAGATAAAAAATTTTTTTTTGACATATATATTTTTTTTTATTAATTAAAATATATGTAAAGATTAATCACGTACCTGTAATAATAATGAAACAGCGACGATACCTTGTGCTCTATTTAATGCATCAGAAAAATTATTGTATAAATGTGAATTAAATCCAAATATTTGTATCTGTCAAAATAAATATTAATATAAATATCATGTTTTTTTTATTTTATGTTTTATAATAATAATAATATTTATGTCGGGAAATATGATTTAATGTCATGTAGAGTATAAATAAAATGTGTCGTGAGTGTATATTAGACTGTTAGTTGTATTGGAAATGTTTTGGTTTTTTGTAAGGTATGAAAAGATTTGTAAAATTTTGTGGATTATGAAAAATAATGGAATTTTTGGAGATTAACGAAAATATTTGAAATTGTATTTTGAGGTATCGTTTGTTACTTTAGAGAGTTGAAGTATCAAAAAAAAAATTTTTAAATAGCAATCTAATATATATTCAAAGAAATCCATCAACTTTTTTAAAAATCATGCGCAGGATGGTGATCGATTTGGCTCAATTTTTGACATCCATTTAGGTGTCACTTTATTGGTCCAAGACTTAGCTTTTAAAATGATACAAGACAAATTAGTCACCTCACCAAAGCATGTTTTTTAAAAAAGTAATTAATTATCTCGTTACTCATTTCACTTTCTGATAGGGAATTTAAGTAACTTTTTAAAATAATATTGCAAAATTTATGAGTAAATCCAGATAAAAATTGAGAAGGTAAAATTTTTAAAATATTTTTTTTCTTCATTTTTATGCATAGGATTTGTGAGTTTTTATTCAAGTTTATGTCAATTTTATACAGATTTTAAAATGTTTTCATACGTGATTTAAATTTTATTGGTTTTAAAAAGTTTCTCTAATCTTAACCAGATTATAGCGAATAGAGTCCTGAGGCAAGTTGTCAAAATTTTTATACTACAAAAAACTAAAGTATTTTAATAATTTTTTATTAAAAAAATATACGTAATTAAAAAAAAATTTTCAAAATCTTTTACACCAAAACGTCCAAAACTCCCCTAAAAAAAATCGAATATTTTTTTACTATTACACAATCGGTTATTTACCACTTTTTGCAATTGTTTATTGACCCATACTCACAATAGTTTCGCATCATTTGATTTTGTTTGAACTTCAAATACACGTAAAACATATAGGTTAGCTAAATTCTTTGAAAATTTTTATTATGTGAATGTAAAATATGCAAAAAAAAAAAAGAAATTTTATCGCATTATCGAATTGAAATTTTCACATATTGACCTTTTTCAAAATGCTCAAGTGATCATAAAACAATTTTTAAGTGTTATTTAAATTCAAAAAAAATTCTTATAAAAATAAATCAATAATTAACTGGACTTTTCTCATATTTCAATTAAAATGTAATAATAATTAAAAAGTTTCTTATTTAAATATTATATTCATTAAAATAATACGTTCGAATAATACCAAAGTACCAAAGCTTTTCAATATTATAATTAAAAAAAAAAAAAATTTTTCAATAAAAAGTACTTATACCTATAAAATTATACTTGATACCTTTTAAAAAATTCTGAATAGTATTTATGAATGAATGAAAAAAAAGGAAAAAGTATTGATTTAAAAAAAAGTAATAATAACCTCGGCAGGAAAAGCATAACTATCAACAGTATGTTCACTACCAACATTATCAGTTAAACCATAATGTAAATGTATTTCATGAAATTGATATCTATAACTTAATGGTCCACCAGATATATTAACTGGTTGTCTTGTATCGTTATCAATAATAAAAACAATACTGTGTCCAGTATTTGTTAACAAACCATCGATACGATGTTTATCTAAATGTAATTGTAATAAATTTGGATCATATAATAAACGTTGTGGCTCTAAATTAACTGGTGATTGTCTTCTACCTTTATTACATAATGACCAATCGGGATTTATTAAACCCCAAAATGCTGGACCTAAAAAAATATTTTTTTTATATTAATTTTGTATAATGGAATTTCTATTGTTTTATATTATATTTAATTGTTCGTGAATATATTTTATGGATTCTAGGAAGTTATAAACGTTTATGTGATAAAAAAGTTTTATGCATATTAATTTCATTATTTCATATTTTACAAAACTATTTGTTCGAAGGTTATGTAGGTATGTAGCAACTATTTTATTATTAACAAGTTCTATTTTTTAATTTTTTAATAATTTATGTTAATTATTAAATATTTTTGCAGGAATGATATTTTTTTACTCAAATTTTGCAGCTAAAAAAAATAAGTTTTACACATTTTTATTTTCTGGTCCAATTTTTTATCTAATTTTAATTCATACTCAAATATCTAAGCCCCTATTATATGGGGGCTTTTATTAGTTTCAAAAATAATAATTTTTATCGTTTTTGAAAGTATAAAAGAATCAAAAAGTCGGTTATTTGCAATTTATAATATACAGTTATTACTTTAAACAATTACAAATATTTTGAAACGTAAAGAAAATGATTTTAAAAATGATAAAGTTGCTTTCAAGCACCGCAACATGGTAGGACTTAAAAAAAAGAATTTGCACCAAAAAACAACAAAAGTTTTTTACAGTTTTTATCTTTTAAAGTTTTATGTTAAAATTTTTTCATTTTTATAAATTTTGGCTTTATTCGCCTAACACCATTTGAATTGGTTAAAATTCCTTAGGAGCCAAGTTTTCTAATAAAAAAAGTGCCGATTAAATAGGGGAACTGGATTTTCTTGACAATTTTTATTTTGCCCAAAATCAAAAGGAGTATATATGGAAAAATGGGCGACTACCTACTCGGCATATCCGTAAGATAAAATCTTAAATTAATGCGATTAAATGACCTACTCGGCACATGGGCGTCGGTCCCACTCGGCACTTATAAGTAGTAGATTATCCTTAGATTTAGACTACCTACTCGGCACAGTAAAAAATAAATATATAGAAAATAAATATATAATAGAAAACAACTTGTTTTATTTAAATGCTATTACAATTAATCCTCCGTGGGTCCTCTGTGTTTTTACCTACGCGCTGGGTCCTCTATGACGATATCGTCAGGGCCAATTTTTAACCCTTTAAAAATAATTTTTTGCCAAAATTTTTTTTAAAGGTTTTAGATAAACATCTCAGCTAAAGATTAAAAAAGGTTTTTGGATAAAATATCCGCTCAGTTTTGCGCCAAAAAATCCGGAGCAGCGGAAAACGAGCATTTTTTCGATTTCGGTTAAAAATTCATATCTCCGGCCCTAATGGATATTAAGGAAAAATATTTTAAGGTTTCAAAAATATGAAATGTCCCGAGTTGGTACATAGTATTTTCATTAATCTGTAAAATAATCTTTATTATCCGATAAGACGGATGTGCTGAGTAGGACCGACGCCCACTTGCCGAGTAGGTATATGTTTTAATCCGATGTGCCGAGTAGGCATTTTCCCGGAAAAATTTCTGATTTTTTCTTCTTCAAATTTTTCAGTCAAATCGCGGGGGGGGGCTGTATTTGGTCTACTATAAGTTTTTTGGGTCGCTGATCACCAAAATTGGGGTCTTTTCCGGGAGACATTTACAGAACACCCTTAAATTTGCAAAAACTACACCCTAAACCGCAATTTGACTGATTTAAATGTCTTTTTCTGAGTTGTAAGCGCAAGATTAAAAAATATAGATATCTAATAAATAATTTTTAACAAATTTCATAAAATTCATATTTACTGAATGAAATCTGACTACCAAAAATCAAGAATTTAACCTTAGGAACTAAATACTATAGAGTTTAAGACTCTTTTGATTTAAATTTACCAACATTAAATTTAACCAACTTTTTTTTTTCTTCTTTTTAGCATAAAATATAAATTTTCTATCTTTCATTCAAAATGATAAATTTAAATGTTTAATTAAAATTTCTAATTTTGCTTTTAAAATAATTTAAACGGGCAGCTGACTTTAACAAAAGAGATTTCGTAGCATAATAATTTAAATTAAAAAAAAAAAGTAAAAAATAATCAATAATTTAAATCTTTATTCGAAATAATTAAATTATTTTTGACTTAACATCAAAAAATAAAATTTTAATATTTAGAATTTCAAGTTTCGACTTCCATATTAAGATAATTTAATATTAATATTAATAAAATAAATATAAAATGTAAAAATTTAATGATATTACAAGTAAAAAATAAAAAATTTATTTAAATTTAAAATTAGGTTACCTGATATTCCATCGTATGTCCACCATTCTTCCCAGCTAACAGGCTTTGATTCTAAAATTAACATTTATTTGTGTTATTTTATTTATCTATGTAAATTTAATTTTAAATATATGACTTGTTTGCAAATTAATATGAATAATTAATATTTTAAAATGTCAATAAATTATTTTTAAATTTTATTACATTTTTATATATTATTGTTACAATGTACGTGACTTTTTGCTTTTGTATTTGTGTTTTTACTTCTCTTTAGACTCGAATTTCAATTTTTTATTCTTTTCTTTTTTTAACAAAAGAAGATTAAAAATAAACAATAAAGCATCGAGTCCCAAAAGAAATGTTTCGTGTATTTTTCTTACTTTGCAGAATTTATGAGGAAAAATGCTACTCTGACACTTCGATTCTTGGGAATTCGATCCGTAACAGAAGTACTTTTTCTTCAAACTAAAAGATATTACAGGAAAATAGTAATACTATAATAAAGTATACTATTAAAAAAAAGTGAATTATTTATTAATTATTTTTAGAATGAAAATTATTAATTTGGAAGTTTTTTTCATGCTACACTGGAAAAAATTCTATTGACGCAATGGGACTTTAATCATTCAAACTCTCTAATTATTATAAGTCTACTAGATCCGAATTTAAAAAAGTGTCTAAATTGAAATTATTAGCGATTTTATAAGGCGTATTCTTACTAGATTCTAGGGGCACTAGAGTATTAATAATTGTGTATTATTAATTATTAATAAATGAGCAGGATTCACAAAATCTCCTTGGAGCAATATTTTAATAAATTTTTAGAGAAAATTACTAGGTTTCAATCGTATCAACTCTATTGTCTCCAGAATCTAGTACGAATATGTTCCATGAAATCTACCCATAAGTCCATTACCCTAAAATATTCTAGGGTCCATATAAGTTTCTAAATCGAAAATTAAATACAATCGATCGGATAAAAATTCGCTAAAAGTAAATTTTACCGCACGCGGTAAGCGGGATCATTTTTTCAACGTCAATATTTTTAGCTATTACTGAAAAGTAAATTAATATTTTGTTCCTAAGATTTTTCCTATTTTTAATAGAAAACTTTTTTTTGCTTTACACGGACTCTCAACTTCAATAAGGGGGCATTTTCCTCTTGCCAACTGCAAACAAAGTCCATTTGCGATTGACAAAAACAATTTGAAACAGTTCGCTAGATTTTCGTTGCATTAAAAAAAAATTACTTGTAATTTCAAGAATAATAATTCTAAAAAATATTATCATACAAAAGTAAAAAAATGAAAAAAGTACATTCGAGCTTCGTAAAATAGAAAAAAAAAAATTATTTTTCAAATGAAAATGAAAAAAAAAAAATAACAAAAATGCAGTATTTTAAAAACTAAAACAATAGTTCAGAGCAAGAATTGTCCTTTTCCCCAATTTTCATCTACTTCACCAAGTCATGGCCTGCCAATACCCAAAAAATCTAAAAAATAATAATTAAAAGAAAAAAAAAAAATATTTAAAAACTAATTTAAATAATGAATACGTAATTAAATATAAAAAATGTAATTTTTAATTTAAAATTTTTAATATAAGCTTTATTTGCTCATAAATTAATTAATAACTATATATATATGAGTAAAGTTAACTCATAATATTCAAACATCGTTTGATGTGACATGTTACGGTAAAGGTTAAATTTTAGTGTCGAAATAGTTTATGTAGTATGAACCTTTAATAAATTATGTTAAATTAAATATATATGAGAATATTATCAAAATATTTGACATACAAATTCAAGTATAAGACATTTTTTTTGCAAACATTTCATATATACACTGTAAAAAGTAACTTTTTTAGATTTACAAAAAAAATAGAATTTTTTCGAAAAATTAGTGAATTTTCAAAAAATTTTGTAAATATTCGGAAAAAATCGTAAATTTACTAAATTTATAGTAAATTAACAAAAAATTCGAGTATTCTCGATTTTTTTTTGTGATTTTACGAAAAAAGTTGTAAATTCACAACTATTTTTCGAAAATTTACAACTATTTTTTGTAAATTTTCGAAAAAAATTGTAAATTATCAATTTTTCTTGCGAATTCACAAAAAAAAATCGAGAATACTCTAATTTTTAGTTAATATACTAAATTCAGTAAATATACGATTTTTTTCGAATATTTACTAATTTTTCGAAAATGTTCTAATTTTTTTGTTAATATAAGAAAGTTACTTTTTACAGTGTATATATATATAGATCTTTAATTACCTTGTATTAATATTATGATAAATAAAATCCAAACGCCTAAAAAAGCTGGATTATGATTAGCCATTCCTAATCCTTTTTGACTTTAATTAAAGCATTATCATTTTTTTGTTTTTCACTGCTAAAATCTGAAATCAAAAAATAATTTCTTTTTTTAAAAATAGGTACACATTATCGATTTTATTTAATAAAAGATTTATATATGTTATCCTATAAAAAAAAATATTTCATTATAAAAATTTATAAGCGGATTAATACGTATTTTGATAAATAAATTTTATGACATAGTATTTATAGTTTATTTATACACCTATACATAAGTACTACTACTACTACTACTACTACTAAAAAAAAACACATAAATAAATTGATCGAAGTTTGTAACTAGTCAAGTAAAATCCCTTGTTAATCCGTCAAGTAAATCCTCATGTTAATCTTTGATTATCTAAAATAGACGAGATTTTTTATTTTACCTTTTTCTCTATACGATTTTACTAAGATTATAAAATTTAGGATTAATAATGTGTTAAATTTTCTTATATATATTTTAACAATGAATTTTAATAATATATATAAATTTTATTGATAGTTAACATTGGATTAAGAGTTTATGACCTTTTTGGACATTATTGGTTATGGTTTGAGTATTATTATTTTATGGTTTTTGAGGGTAATTTTGAAGGGTTATTGAGAAAAATGATATTATGATCAAGGATAGTTAATGGTTTACATAAAGTTTTAACTGTTTTAATCTAATAATTTTAAAACTCTGGATACTAAATTTTATGGATTTAAGCAATTTTCAAACATTTTTGTCATTGCAGGCTATATTTTCATATTTTTAATTAGTTTTGAATTGATTAGCTTTGCAGTGAGAATGGAATTTAAAATAATAATTGATTCTTATTAATTGGGGCTATTAGCTGAATGTTAACATGTTATTCATCAATATTTACTTAATAGTGCTGTCAAGAGAACCGCTTTACATGAATGGCTTTAATTTTCAAAAATTCTAAACTATAAAATTTTTTACAGGTAATATACAACGAAAATTAAAAAATCCGAATAAATAATTGTTTTTAAAATATTACAATGAAAATTAAGGGAGTTTATAAGGCAATTTTACCTACAGAGGAACTTATAGAGAAACCATTGTTATAGGAGAAATTTTGATTTTTTTGTTCATAAGCAAGCTTCCATTCCTGGAAGCTAAAAAAGCGGTTTTTAAAAAAAGTCTGTGTGTGTATTGGACTGTAACCGGTGATATTTCACAACCAGTATGACATTAAGGCCTAATTTTTTTCCAAATTTTTTTTATCAAAAAATCTCGATACACTTCTTTTTTTTTTATTTGGATGTAATACTTCATTTTTTTCTACGAAAGTACTCACATCTAAAAGTATTGTATTTAAATTTTTTTTGTTTTTGGACGCAGTACCTCATTTTTTTCTATAAAAGTATTAATTTAGAAGCATCGTTTCTACTTGTTATCTCGAATCTGATAATTAATTTCTTGAAAATTTTTGCCACCAAAAAATAAAAAAAACACTAATTTTTTTTTTCTTTTTGGACGTAGTACCTAACTTTTTTCTATTTTATAATTAACTAATATGTTTATGAGGTAGGTAAGTAAGAATATTTAGGCTCTGACCTCAAAAATATACTGCCTATCATTTTGAAGACAATTAAAAAAGTTACATATAAAATTTGTCAAAAAATAACCTTCAAAATTGGCCAAAAAATATCGATTTTGGCGTTAGAGATAATTTTTTGTGGACCTAAAATTTGGAATCAGCGCATAGTCTTCCATTCTTGCTTGTGTACCATTTACAATACGCATATCTGGAGAAGACGCATATCTGGAAGTTTTCGGCTTTCGACAATTTAATTTTTTTACACCTGATATTTGATTGGCTAATAAGAAAATTTTAAGTAACTTAATCATACTTATTTAATAAAAAAGAAAATTCAACTGATAATAATTAAAGTTGGTTCTTAAAATAGTGCCTAACTGTAGATAGAAAATTTCAATGCTATATCGCACGATTTTTAATATAATCAAAAATATCGTGTAAAAAATAAGTCACGCATTACTTTGCCATTTCAAATTGTAATTATTCTCTAAGAAATATTATGAGCAAATCCGTTATAGAAATACCTTTCGGCCTACCGAAGCACGTTCAAAATTATAACATTTCATTTAAGGCTTATTAAATTTTGATCATCAATTTAATAACAATTTTATCCAGCTAGTTAATCGATAGGATTCGCCTTTGTTACTTAACCTCTGTATACATTAATTAAAAAGTTGTAATGCTAATAGCTAACCATTGATGCTTTTGGATCAATTATATTTTGGAATTAGGATTATTTATCCCTTTGTATCAATTCCATTTTTGCATCAATTATGCTTTTAGATTAGCAGGACTCACATATTCCTTTTATATGTAATCACAGATTATTATGTAATTAGCAGTGAAAAGTTTTCAATCCGTACCTGCAGTTCTTTTTCAAAAATTTTCATGCTTTATCCGGAACTGCATCCGACCCTCCTCTATCTGAAAAAACCTAAAATTTCGAATAACCTTACACCCTTTGTTGAAACAATTTGTTGTTAACAAAAAAAGAATTGTAAAATTTTAATTTTCACATTACTAGTTGGTATTCAAATTTAGGGTATTGATTATTACTTGTTATACCTCATAAACATTATCTTTGAATCTAGTCCATAGAAAAGCAATAAAAACAATTAAAATGATATGAAAGATTAAAATTAATTTGAACCCTCCCCCCCAAAAAAAACTATTTATCGATGTAATACAAAAAAGTAAAGAAAAATTTCTAAAAGAATTAAAAAAGTTTTTATATTGGCAGTTTTATTAAAATTAAACTAACTACTTTCATATATCAAAAGTTATATATAACTTTTTATACTTATTAAATTTAATAATACAAAGTACATAATATCGTAATAGCTAGTAAATAATATTAAAACTTATAATATTTAATAAGTATTAATAGAAATAATGTTAAAAAATAATAAGTATAAATTAATTTTTGATATATGGATAATTCTATTTAAATTTAGACATATGTATATATAATTTAAGTTATATATAAAATTGACGTAGGGTTGGTTTTGTAGAAAACTTAAATTAAAACATAATTTCCAACTGGTTAAGGTTGGTAACATATGGTACCATTAACTTTAATTGTTTTAATGTATACTAAACTTTTTCAAAACTTTTCTGTAAAGTATACAAGTGTTTGACTAAGAATTTGCTCTTGGTGTAAGATATATAAATTCTTTACCACTAAAGTAAGATTAAAAATTATAGTTAATTAAGTATTTTTTTTTTTTTTAAATTGTAAAATTTGTTGACTTAAAAAATAATATAATTCTGTATATGATATGTTATCTTAGAGGCTATTGCCGAATAATTATAGTGGTGAGGCCCCCGAAAGTAAACTTAGTCTAACTCGTAGTATTTAAATAGTTGTCAAAAACTCACGGAATCCTATTGGAATAAGACCTCCAAAAAACAGCCCAAAACAGGTCCCCAAAAACTTATAATAACCCTAAAAAACCTTTTTTTAGGCTTTGTTTAATTTTTAGACCTATGAACAGATAATATTTTTAACGTAGGCTGGAAAATTTTAAATATTATTACTTTTTAAGAAAAAAATTTTTTTTTGACCCTTTAGGACCTCTTTAAAACCCCGAAACACAATTTTGAACTTTTTAAAAATCGGTTTTTTTGACAACTTTTTGAATGCTACTAAATAGGCTAAATTTGGCTTCAGGGTCAAAATCACTGTTCTTATCCGGCAATCTTCTTTGATAATTGTATTATGGGTTATTGACTCATAGTAATGTTCTTTTTGAGAAATTTTTGCCCTTCCAAAAAAGTTACAGAAGGTTGTTTTAATTTATTTTACTTTAATTATTTAATACTCGATTTTACAATACTAGATACAGGGTTTGTTAACTAAGACTTGTTTATAAACACAAATATTAAAAGATTAAAGATGAATTTCAAAAATTGCCTTGAAAAATGTCTGTTTGATTCTTAGTTAGCCTTGTTTCATAATTATAAAGACACCTTAACCGTCAAGGTATAGAATTACATTGACTAAAAAGCTCTAATTTACCAAGAACCAAAAGAAATATTACACCTTTCTCAATAAAAAGCATCTAAAACCCAGTAAGATAAAACCATTTTTCAAACCGCGATTTTACAAAAACTAAAAAAAAATTGCATTTCATCAACAATAAAAATAATTCCATTAAACTAATTAAATAAAAAAAACAATGCATACATAATAAAACATCTAATAAAAAAACACATCAAAGAACTTTTTAAAATTATATATAAAAATTTTTTTTTGATAAAACCATATAGTTAGAAAATCAACACTTAAAAAAAAAAAGCTTATGAAAATATAATCGATACCTGATTAAAGTTTATGTACCCTATTTATATAAAATGGAAAAAAACAGAGAGAAGAAGAAGCATGAAAAGAATTTTTCTTTGTAATTTTATAGAAAAAACAAAAAAAAATTTATTATTATGTATATTATGTTACCTTATTTTGTTGGTTATGTTATTTCGCCATTATTATTTTTTTACCATATTAGTTTTCATTGTTTACGTGATATAATTTAATATTAGATAGAGTTAATTAATGCTGTCTTTGGTTTTTATTTTAAATTATTTTTTTATTATGAAATTTTTTGAAACGTATTTGACCTATCTGCAGGCAATAAAATGACTACTTGTTAGATCATTTTTTTTGACTGTTTTAAAGTTTAAATACATTAGTAAAGTTATGACATGAATGTTCATTTTAGCAAATATGATTATGGTCCCTTGGTACTTTTAGCCTCAGGTCTTCAAACTTGCATATTCGTCAAAATAAACTTTTTATTTCTATATCAACCTTCTATTTAAATATTAATGTTTAAATATTTAGCTACTCTAATTATAAATTAATTATTTCAAAAATTTCGTACGTTGCTTTACTTAACTAACACGAATTTGTATAATTGACAGACATGTATTATTTTCGAAAAAATCATGAAAAATGAAATATTGCAATAAAAAAATTAAATAACCTACACACCAAACCTAAAAGAATTTTTTGTTACCCAGAGAAGAATGAATGTTTATTTAATTATTTAGAGCGGAATTATTTTGAGGTTAATTCTTTTAAAAACAATTATTTTTGTTTTAATTCTGTTCAAAAAGAATTAAATTGAAAATGATTGTTTTTAAAAATATTAACCTCAAAATAATTCCGCTCTGAAGAATTAAATAAACAATCATTCTTTTCTGGGTAACAAAAAATTCTCTTAGGTTTGGTGTATATACTAAAACTTGATTGGTTACCAATTTTTAAATCAACTACCAGTCTACTATACACACCCAACACCTTATTAACAAAATATCAAAAATCAGCATAAAATAATCTATTAATTCATACATACTTATTAACATATCAAAAACAGTGTCAGGTATACTTCCCTTTACCTTACATATATAAAATTTTTTAGATATTTTAAGTTTTAGACAGTATAATATATTCTATATATCCTAATAAATTATATTTTTGTTATAGGGTTATTATCTTGTACATATACAGAAAATTTCTATATATATATATATATATTATCTTGTTATATATATTGAGTTATTATCTTTGAGTCACGCTATCACACTTATATATATAATTTATATATGTCTTGTTTATAAATCTTTATTATTTTTTATATATATTTTAGAAATCGATAGAAAAATTTTTTAAGGGCTATATATAATTGAATATGTGGAAAATTTAAATTATCAAATTTGGGTGTATTAAAGGATGGAAAATTAAAGAAAAGTTTTGTATATATATGATGCCAAAAGAAAGTTTATAATACAAAACTCTCAACACATGTGGCTTTTTAGTATATGAACCCCCTTTTTTTTTGGTTTTAAGTCAATCAACTTAAATCGTTTAGTATATCATGAACTTTTACTGTTTTTTAACTAATATTGTAAGAAATTTTTGTTTTTAAATTATTTAGCTAAATTTTTTTATGTGTGTTTAATTTTGTGAAGGGTTCATTTTTGGAATTTTGAAGAGCTTTTTGTCTTGTAGTTAATTTGATGTAATTTTTAGATGTTGGTTAATTAATTGATTATTTTTTGAGGTGACGTTTATTTTGTTAAGGGTTTTTCATGTTGTTAAGTAAAAAGGTTTATCAAATTTTTGAGAAATTGAGTGTTTAAAGAAAAAATCAAACAAAGTAGTTATTCTAAAATAAAGTACAATTTATAGTTAAAGCTCTATTTCGTAGAGCCAAATTTTTCAAAATATTTAGTGAAAATTACCAAAGTTAAAATAATTAAACTGCTATTATTAATAGATTTCTAGGGAAACTATTGTTACAACAATCGAACCTTAGTAACTGAAATCAGAAATCTAGGAAAATCCTCAAGAAGAAATTTCCTGAATCAAAATTTCACTAGAATTGTTGTAACAAAAGTGACTCTAAAAATCTAGTAATAATATACTCCATTAAAACGCCTCTTTTATGTGCCCACATTCACCTTCAAAAAAAACTGAAAAAAAAACAATTCCCTCTACATAAAACGTCTAATACACAATAAAGTTGCATGTAACATTTTTACACCTCACGTACGCTTTTCAAAATATTTTGAAAGGCATTAAAGAATAAATCATTCATAAAAATTTTCTTTTCAACGTATATAATCAGACAATTACCTCTCATTTCTGTATTAACTTATATACAAAACACTGTTTGTAAAATGTTTAATTATTATCACAATAACTTTGTTTTTTTTTTTTTGTTATTTTACTTCACATATGATGAAAGATTAAAGTAAATTACAAAAGAATGGAATTGCATAGTTTGTTTTATTATTATAATAATAAAACTTTTGTTTTGAATTTTGAAATAATAGAAGAATAAATCTTCAAAAAATTTTCTTTTAGGATTAAATTTATTGTGTATGATAAACAGTAGTAAAGATCAATGTATGCTCTTTGTATGCTTTTTAAACAGAATACTTTAGCACAGGCAAAATTATTTAAAACAGAATTTTTGACTTTAATTTTTAGTCAAATAAAAATAAATGAGCAACAAAAAATATTAGGACACATAATTCTGTGATTAAAATAAATTTTTTCTGGGTATAAAACTAGTGGATAATTTGGCACTGAATTTTATATTTTCGCTGGGAACTTAGACAGGCAAAAAATATATTTAGTACCATGGGCGAAAAATTTTAGGCACTAATCACGTGTAACTATTTCCCAGCTTTGCAGAGCATTCGTAGTTACTTTAGACAAACGGTCAATTTATCGTAAGCAAAATTTTTCCGCTCAAATTTATTTCGTGTACAAATTACTTGCAAAAAAAATGACGATATATTTGAAAATGACGGTAAGACTAAAAAAAATTTTTTGCCCTCACGGGCGTGAAATGGTTTAAATTCGGGAAATACTTTAGGGTCAGGACCTAAGTATTCTTATTCAGCGACCTTAAAAACGTGTTGCTCATAATTTCGAGGACAATTAAAGAAGTTTCTTATTGTATTTGTCAAAATAATCTTTAAAATCTACCGAAAAATAGAGTTTTTCGGTATTTGGGCTAATCGGAATCTAAAAATTTTAGAAATTAAGTGCATACATCTAAAATCAATGGCTTCTGGACTATAGTTACTATAATATAAAAAAACAAAATTATCTGAATAATAAATAAAAACTATCACTTTTTCGAATCTCTTTCATAAAATTCCAAACTTAAAATTCAAAAAAATTTCCAAAAACTTTAAAAATAAAAAAAAGTAAGCCTATAATAAATCAAAAGTTAAAATTTGATTGCCAAAATTATAAATTTAAAATATAAAATTTATCGTTTGAAAATGACAAAACATCGCTTAAAGTTTTATTATTGAAATATGTAATAAATTAAAAATAATAAATAAAACTTTTTGTATTAATCGTGATAAGAATTATTTTAATATTAAAATACTGTAAAGTCATAAATTTATTATATTTAAAATTATTCATACATAATATTTCTACATTTTAGGGTTTTTTATGTCAATCAAAATTTACATTTTTTTTTATATGAGAATAGCCAGAAATCATCACTAAACCACAACTATCATGATGAGGTATTATATTTTATTTATTTACATGATTTATAGAAAATTTTGATAAAATATTAGAGGTACACTGTTAGCTTACTCTGTTTGAAATTTGGTTAAAAATTCAAGCAAAGTACATTAAAATTATAGAACGAAATTTTTATTTGAATTTAAAGAATTGAAATTTAAATTAACACTTTAGGATTCAGCAAATGCTTCCTATTTTAAGTAAATGCTTGAATTTTCAAGTAATTTAAGTTAAATTTAGACAGTTTATAACCAAAACATTTTGTATTTTATCCAATGCTTATCATTGACTACCAAATGACAAAGACAGTAATTTTACGCTCTAAATTATTTTTTCTTTTGAAAATTCTAAAAATATATGATAAAAAAGCTGAAAAAAATAAATCGTTAATTCTAAAAGTAAATTCAAAGCTCCGTCATATTTTAATTTTGAGTTTAAAAACCACAAAGTGGTTTAGTCATATTAAATATCAAAGAAACTTTGAATTTGTTATCAGTACGTTCAAGAAACTAATAAAGAGCCTTGAAATTACGTTCTTTTCAAAATTTAAAATTGAAAATCTAAAAGGAAAAAAAAAATGTAATTTAAAAATTCAGTTTATTCGCTGTTGGTTATTGCTGAGCTTTTTAGTCAAGTAAATAAAAATTTTAGAAAAATTTCATTCAATTTTCTGCAGAAAGAAACAATCATTACCAAATTCCATTACCAGCATAACCAAAATATTGAAGTATCATTTAATTAAAATTACTCTTTACAAAAAAATACCATTTTTTAATTTATATCTTTACAAATAAAAACGTTTAATATATATATATTTCATTCCCTTAAGCTTCCTATCTATGTATTATATTATACAGTACTGTGTATAGAGAAATTAAAAAAAAAAATATGCCAGTCAGCAAATGGTTTTGAAAACCCGCATTGTTCAAATTATAAAATGCTTGGATTCATATATAACAACCATTTAATCATAGCAGCAGAGAGTATAAAACTTTAAATTTAATGAGAAAATTAAAAATCATATAAAATTTTATTTTTTTTACTCTGAATTTCAAATTTTTTTTTTAAAATATTAATTAAAAATATTTAAAACTGTATTAATAAATATGATTAATTTTTAATACTATTATATAACAATTTTTTAAAAAATATTACAACAAAAGAAAGACTTTTAAAATTTTATTAAAAATTTTAGTTTACGTAAAATGTATATAAATAATCTTATTGTTAGTATTTTTATATATTTTTCATTTAGAAAATAACTTTTTATATTATTCAAAATTATAAAAATATAAAATTGAAAAAAAAGGAAATTTAATACAGAAACGAAAGAAAGTAAAATTAAATTATATTTTTAAAATGATTTGAAAAGAATATTAAATTATTATGTTTATTTTTCTGACATAATTTAAAAATAAATATATTGCACAATTAAATGTCTATTCAATTTATAATTATATAAATTTTTATTTTTAGCTGAATAACAAATTTTAAGCAGACTCAACAAAATATAAATTCGATAGATTTTTAATTATTTTTTGGTTTTAAAAAAGTAAATAATTTTTATTAAATTTACATGCAAAAAAATAATGTGTTATTTTTAGAGCAGGAAATGACCCTGTTTTTTAAACAAGGGTCAAATTTTTGGGATGAGATTATGAAGTTCGAATTAAGACTAGAACTGGCTGTCGTGTTAGGCTCAAGATATGAATCTTTAAAAAAACTATTATATTTAAGCAAGCATGTTTTGTTTTTTGTTTGAAAGAGATTGTTTGCAGAAAAATAAATAATTTTTATTAAAAAATTGATAAGTCTATAGTTTTTTAAATTAGCCTAATAATAATTTTTATCCCTTGATTAGGGCTACAATTTAACTCTAGCCAAATTGTTTTTTGCGTAAAATGTTTTACGTTTTTTCGTTTTTAATCAAAACTGAGGAGTTTGTTTTTGGCAACCAAGTTGATAAGAAAAGGTTTACCTATACTTGTATCACTGTTTTTGAAAATCAAGATTTGAGCTGCTAACTACTAATCTGAAGGAAATGTGCATAGGAAATGGGTCAAATACGCTTAAATCGAAAAAATATGCCCCTGATTGGTATTTTTGCTATATTTAAAAATCATGACAAGATTTGGCCTCCAGTATGTTCTTTGGGTTCTGATTTCAAATTTCGGAGTTCCTAACGCAAAAAAATAATCGTTTTCTGCCCTCAAAATACGGATATCCTAAAATGTACCGAAAATGCCTTACGTACCTTAAAAATTCCTGAGAAATTATTTGTTAATTCTTCAAACAGAATTTTCTTAAACATTTAAAATAATACTATTTATGTTTTTTAACAACAAATAGATTTTATTAATTCATAAAACTTATGATAAATTTAATAAGATTTCAGATTTTTTCCGTAGCATATACATAAATAAAGAAAGTTAAAACTGGCAAGTATAATTTGATTTATATTTTCCATTCTTTTTTTTTTATTATGAATTTTTAATAAAAATGTCAAGCCATATTCAAATAAAAAAAAAAAAATAAAACTTTAATATTTAATTTACAAAAATTATACTTATAAACTTTTAAGTAGTTAAAACTGTAATTAGTCAGACTTTAGTATTAACTTTTTTATTTTATTTTTTTAAATGTATTTAAAAGTTATTTTTATTAAAAAAATTCAATATTTCCTTTTAATTATTTTAGTAAATATTTATACTTTAAGGGGTGGTAGATCTAGTGCTCTTTCAAACTCAGTTTCAGAACGAATTTTAACCTAATAAAACTTAGTATAAAAATGTTAGTTCTGCTTAGATATTTTAATTTTTTGCCATAAAAGCTCACATTTTCCAGCCTCCCACATAATATTATTTTTAATATACTAACGTAAAGTTAAATAGCGTTAAGTTGACCGCTCTTTGTGTATTTACATCAGTTAAATAAAAAAGTATAAAAAATTTTTTTATAATTATAATAAAATTATAATTTTTTTTTGCTTTTTTTTTGTTTATAATTGAATAAGTAAACTTTTTTTAAGTGCTTTAAAAAAAAGAATTAAATTTTAAGAAGTCATTAGTACATGGTATTTTAACAACCACAAAAGTCTTTTATGCAAGTGAGAACGTTAGACCTCAATAGGACTATGTATGCACAGCTTAAGAACTGCATATATAAAAAGCTTTATGTATACTTAGATATATATATGTGAATGTGAGTATAGAAGAACCAGTTTAAATAAAGAAAAAAGTTAAGTCCAGAATTTCGTATAAAATTTTTTATACAAACGAAAAAAAAAAAAATTTAATTTTTTTTCTCGCAATTAAAATGAATTCTTAAGTCTATATAAGTAGTTATATAAGAACCTTTAATTTTGTTCAAAGCTCGATTTACTTGGATATATCAAAGTTTATTATTTATCTTGTATGGAGTTTCCCGGAAATTCAAGAAAGTTTTAGGATCTCTCTAACGTACTATTTTCTTTGAGGCCTCTGCTACTGCTTATACTTTATTAAGTAATTTAATATTAGTCTTAAAACTAATTTAACAAGACTTATTTTTAAAGAAGTTAACAAATTTTATTGTGTAATTAAAAGATTAAGAAAATTTAGGTTACAAAAGGGTTGTAAATATTAATTTTTATTGGCGTTTATTCTATTTTCAGGGCGTTCATCCGCTACTGGGTATTTTTTGCGCAGTATATTTGTAACTGAAATATTTTAACTATATTTATTATAATTTTTTAATGAAAGAATCAATGCTTTTCAGTCTTTCATTAAAAAATTATAATAAATAACGACCTTAAAGGCATCTTTTCTATATATATTTTATGGTTAGTTTACACTTTGTTACGTTAGCTTATTCAACTATATATACTGATTTATGCTCGTATTTAAGTCTCGTTTATCTTCTAACTACTATCAATCAAAATCACATTTTATTTTAAATTAAATTTAATCCTAATAACATAACCTAAAAATAAAATAAGCATAAATTTTAAAATACTATTAAAATTTCTTCTTTTATTCTTTTGTTATTTAAATTACTTTAATTTTTAAATAAAATATTTTAAGTGATAAGATAAAATACTATAATAGCGTTAGCAACGAATGAATAAACAAGATTTTATCGATAATTTTGTATGAGAAACTATTGAATAATAACAGAATATTTTATTCAGTTAATTGTAGGAAGTTACTTTAAGATATTTAATTTATTAATCATATTTTGAATGTTTGTAATTGAGTTAATCCATGCTAATATGGGTATATATGGATATATTTTTTTAATTTTTAGAATTTTATTGAAATTAGTGAAGAAAATTAATTTACAAAAGCGTTAATTTGAGCTTCTAAAGTCGTTAAATTAGCAAATTCGATAAGTAAAAAAAACAAATTTTAGTTCAGGAAATAAAAAATATTTATTTTATCAAAAGTTGAAACACATTTTTTCCTTTTACCAAATTTTTTCATGTTTGAAATAACTTAAATTTTTTTTTCTTCTTTGCTACGGTATTCTTCACAGTTTTTTGAACAAAAGTTGTGATATAACATTTTTTTTTACCAAAACCCAATAGTTTTCGGATATAATGGAATTTAGAAAAAGACTATGTCATTTATGGTCATTTAAACAAAAAAATTGAAATTCTCACTTCATTTAACGTAAAAAGAAAAGATCTATAGAGAAAAAATGTTATATCATAACTTACTCGGAAGATATTTTTTTTTTTTAGGTATAAACAACAAATTGTTTTGAGATAGAATTTTAAATTTAGCATTTTGGCAGAAATTTTACTATCACGTGTATTTTTTTTAAGGGTAATAAAGTGTGATTTAAATTTTTTAATAATTTATTTTTGGTTTTTGCCTGAATTGGAAGAGCCATAACTTTTCAATAAAAAAATTTTAGTAAAGGGGTGAATCACAAAAAGTATCGAATTAGCACAGTATTAGAATACAATGAAAATACACTTAATTAACTCGGAGAAATTATTTTCAAGTATTAAAATCAATTTTACTCTCTTCCTCCGAGAAAACTCTTAAAAAAACGTATCCATACATAACCCAAAAATAAAAATTGAATTTTTTAAAAACATAAATTACATATTCATTATATCTTTTTTTAAATTTTATACTTGTAAAACTATGTAATTTTATATTTTTTTTATGAAGTATCGTAAGTCTTAAAAATAATCCCTTAGAGCTTTGTCCGCTAATACAACTTAAATTACTTTTTAGGCTTTTTTCTTTTTTAGGTTTATATTATATACTATAAAGAATTCCATTAAATTTTTATATATACGCTACTCCATTATTATAAAATATCTATTGTATTATTTTTTTTTTTTATTACAAATTTTTTGATATATTTTAGTTTTTTGTATTTTTTTTAGTAGGGGATTTTGGGGTAGGTTGGGAAATAAGTTATACATTATTTATTTATTTTTTTTGTTGATTTTGTATACTTTATTTTTATGAAAATTCAGCAATGAAAATGCAAGAAAGTTTTTGATTTATTATACTTTTTTTAAAGTTTTGAATTCTTAAGGATTTTTTGATACTTTTGTTGTTTACTATTAGGGTGAAATTGGAATGGAATAACCTGAAAGGTGCAAGTATATTTTGAATTTTTTGGTCTGTAATTTTAGGTGTTACATGAATGCTAGTGCTGATTTTAATTAAAATGTAATAAGATGTGTTAAGAAATACACTGTAACAATGAACTATTTTCTACCCACAGGTGATCATTGTTTTCACTGTTAATGAAAAACTATGTTTAAGACAACAGTAAAAAATTTAGGGTTTACGGTCGCTTATGCATAGAACTGTAGCTTGATTCAGAAATTTTGACGTGCCTACTCATGGGCGCGATTTTTAGTTAAAATTAAAAATAAAAAAAAATATTAAAATTTTAATAAAATAAAATAAAATAATTCAAATAAAAGTTGGGATATTTTGGATAGTAAAACTGTATTAAGTTGAGTTTACTCCACTACGCAATACATCAAATTTCTGAATTCAGCTCCTACAATGAAAGTCAAATCCTATTTTTTACTTTGTTTATAAAATAGCTATTATTTCCACTTGGGCGAAAAACTCGTGCGCAAAACTTAATGCGTAAGTGGGTGGGCAAAAAATATCGTAATTATCATGGTCAAAAAACTTTAGGTACTATCCAGTCACTCGTGTCTAGTTTCATCAAGCACTAAAAATGACCACACTAGTATCAAAATCAGAGCAATTATTTTTATGAAAAAATTTTTACAGTCATTTTATACAATTTAATAATTTTCCATATTTAATTTTTCTTTTATACTCCCAGCTTTCATAAAATATGTTAATTCCAAGAAAAAATAAGATTCAGCAAAAACTTCAGTTCAATTGAGTTATTTCATAAAAGAGTAAATATTGAAATTCCATTCAATTGATTTTTTATTTGCCATTAAATAAAATAATTTGCATACTTTTTATTTTCCAATTTCAGTAATAATTGACCAGATAAATAAAAGATTTAATCTCGTATTTACGTTGGTAAATAAAATTAGCATTGCTTTTTTTTATTGAAATAACGTCATCAACCTCCCTACCACCATTTTTTTAAGCATTTAAAATCGTTTTATATTTTACTGCAATTTATTTGTATTTTATTACAAATAAAAACTTAAAATTTTTTTAAAATGTGAAAAATTAATTGTTTTATATTTTAAAACTTAAAGCTATAAAACAATTTAAATATTTAATAAGCTGTTGCACAATGTGTACTATTGTATGAAAATAGTTTTATTGTGTTGCAAAAGAATATAAAGTTTAGATTTTAGTGTGATTATGAGTTAAATTAAATGGAGCTAAAACTAATAAACACTTTTCTTGCATTTTTAATTATAATTATTTCTTACATGAATTTTTTAGTTTTTAATTTTATATGGGATTTTGGCAAATTTTTTGTTTATCAAGATTGTCAAATTTTATTTTGAGTGAATATTTTATATTACATTTTTGGTATGGGATTAAAAAATATACTAAATTAGGGGCGAAGATGGGGTTTTGGACACTTTTTATGAAACAATTGAATTTATAAAAATCATGCAAAAAGTAGAGTTTTGACTATTTTCTTTTCTTATTAGTCAATAGTCCATAGTCACATTATCTTTTCGAATGGGTCTTCATGGCCTTGAACCACCAATATAAATTGGTTATTTATAAAAGTACCTAAGAACACCTAACTTTAACATGGATGGTTATGGTTGTAAACTCTAGACTCTCGTAGGAAAAAATTTGGTGCCTTTTGATTTCCCAAACATAGTAAATTCCCTTTGTTAGTATTCAGACTCTTATTTGTTTTTTTTAAACACTAAATTTTTTTTCTTTAAAAATCACATCTGGAAATTGAATAGAAAATAATTTTAAATCCACAAATTTAAAAAACAGACACTTGTAAACCACCCTACCAAAAAAAGTATTAAATATTCTCCATACACTCTCCTTCAAATCTAAAAAACTCACTCAAAAAAAAAGGAATAAAAGAATAGATCCAGTATTAAATTATTACATGGTTGAACAAACAATTTAATTTACTTCTCTTTTATTCCTTCTCTGTCTAAAAAAATCCATAATAGTAATAATAATGATAAAAAAAGATTTTAAAAAATTACATACACCATTACTTTAAATTACAAATATTCTCTTAACTTTTTTTCCTTCAAATATGCATTATAACTTTTATTTTAATCACACTTTTCTATATATATATATAACAAGAATTGCATTAAATTATAGGTACCTAAGTTGTTGTAACATCGTAAAAAAAAAAAAAGCAAGCATTTTATATATAAAAAGAAGTAGAAAACTTTATAACAAGTAAATTTTATTATTATTTTCCTTTTTTTTTTTATAAATATGTAAAAGTTCAAAAAAATAAAATAAGAAACTTTAAGGTATATTTTTTTCCATTGAATATATAAAACTCGTTGAAAACTAGCCATATATATATATATATATATAACCTTAACCTTTTTTTTATGTAATATAAATAGCAAATTGTTATCTTCCTATATATACTACTCAACAGTCTCAACACACAAGAATATAAAAGTACTTATAGGTTATGTGTACAAGATAGAAAAAAAAAATTGCCAACAATGCTACTTTTTTCTTCAAATAATCTTAACAAAAATAATAAGATTTTTATATAAATGTTGAAGAAAAAAGAATAAAAATTTCATAAGTAGCTTTTTTTTTGATATCTTTGTCAACTTTAGTATTCTATGAGCCAAAAACCACTATAAAATATAACTCTACTTCAAGAAAAACACACAGAAACCCCCTTGTACGTAACCTCTCTTATTATTATTGTTATTTAAAACTTTTGAAATGTAGGAACATGAGCATGAATTTTTCTTTTACACCTCATATGTGTGACTTTCATATATGTTGTAAATTATAATAAAAAAAAATAATATTCAAGTAGGCTCTCTTTTTAGATTCTTGAAAAAATAAAGAATAAAAAAAGGTTACTTTTATCGATCGTCTTTGTCTGGGAAGATTTTTCTTCATGTTATCTCGTATAATAATAGATAGAAAATATAGAAAGAAAAAGCGTGATGATGAGCTTTTTACTTCAAGCGGAAAAAATTTTCTTTTTTTTATTCTAGACAAATTGAACTGTAAAGAATGTGTCTAAAAAAAATTTATACAAATATTTTTTTTTATAGAAAAGTTTCTTTCTTTGCTTATTGATTATCAATATTTAATATTTTTATTATCATTTTTTTTTGTGCTTAATTGATTCTATGAATATGAATTATTTCTTTAATTTATGGGTTTTTGAATTTATTATTACTAATTATCATAAAATTAAAGGATTTTACTTGTTATTGTTATTATGCTGATTTTAAGCTGGATAAATAGAAAGATTTTAAGAGATTTAAGGAGGTTATATATATTTAATGATCGATGCTTGAGATGTTATTATTATTTTGTTTTATTAATAAGTAAGGATTTTCATTATTTTTATTGAAAAATATTAATAATTTAACTGAATTTAATTTTTGAGTGGATTTTAATAGATTTGTGGGGTAAGGTTTTTATGGAGAGAGGTGTGTACTAGAAATTTAAGGAAATTTATTCGAATTGTAAAATAATTCGGTGACTATAGGACGAAATATTTTTCTATTGCCACCTACTCGATTGGAATCGAAAAAATAATTGAATAATTGATTAGACCCGTATTTTCAGGTAGTTGGATCCTTAAAAAAACCAAAAAATTCGGCTGGCCTATTTTTGGTCAAAAACAAGATTTTTTAACTTAAATTCTAGCAAAATTTCAAATTCTGATGCTTTTTACTATAAAATTTTTAGATAAGGTAAAATTGGAGAAACTTTGACAAAAATATATATCACCAAATGTATTTACAAAACTTTATAAATATTTTTTTTTTATTTTTCATAGCTTTTAAACCACTTTAAACTACTCAAGCAAAAATTAGATGTTGATTTTTAATATTTTTTAATATAAAAAATTTTTGACAAATTTTAAAAAGTTATAACAAATTATGACCTTTTTTAAGTAACGAAAATATTTTTTTGGCCCCATAAGAGGAGTTAACTACCTCCAAATACCCTTAAAACGTCTTTTTTTAATTTCAAAATGTATTAAAAATATATATTAAGTAGAGTATAAAAAACAGATAAATTTATGTCGGGGTAGGCGTGCTTTTAATTATAATTTGCACCAAACTTTGATCCCCTACAAAAGCGGTTTTTTTTTAGATCGACGAGGAATTCAATTCTAACGTATTGTACGTATTATGAATCAAAATTAAAAAAATTTAGTATAAAATACCTCTATAAAGCATAGAAAATTTTTAATTTATATATAAAAGTAAAGCAAACGCGAAAAATTTGCATCGAGTTTTTTGCCAAGAACGCTTGCGGCCAAATATTTTTACACTAGCGGTTTAAGTAACACGAGTAGCTGGTTTTCATACGCGCTCTGATAAAATAGTATCAAAAGTATTTAGCTCGTATGTTTCTTCGATATTGTTTTGTTATTTAGATGTCAAATCAGTGCAGAAGATTTCGCGTCTACACTATCAAATTTCCAATCAAATTTGGTTGAATCGCTTGAATTTTTAAACAAATTTACTTGAATATTCAAGCATAGAAACCTGACTGGTGAGACCTAAAAACATTTCTCTACCGGAAAAGGTTTATTTTGGCACTTAATACCTTACTAAGTAGTTTTTACTTTATGGAACATAATTAAAAAGCTAACTTCAATTAGAACCTTCATTAGTCCAATTTGAATCTGAAAATTTTTAATTATTCTTATCACGACTATAAATTCTCAATTTTTATCTATATTTTTCTTGATAAAAATTCTTTTATTTTTTAACAGCTACCTTAAAATTAAAATACAAAAAATTGTTTTTTAAATTAATAAAATATATTAGAATGCAGCGTGTAGTATATATGAATATATAATTTAGAATACGAATATTATCACGAGTACCAATATATACCAATATATATATATATATATATGTAAACTATATATACGATAATCATGAATTTGTAAGAGGATGCTGGAAATTTGATATAATCTGAATTGAATTTAGTTTAATCTTATATGCTTCTTCCTTGAAATACAAGAATATACTCTTTCAAAATCGTTAAAACTTATAAAATAGACATTGTTATAGGCTATTCTCGAAATGATGTTACTATTTCTACTCTATATATATATAGGAAGTTTAGTATTCATAATTGTACTGGTGTTCCGTGATCTTCTTAGATATCTATTTTTGTAAATGAATATGCATTCAGAGGTATTTTGCACAGGAAATTTGAGATACTTTATTTGTTAAAGTATTCATACTGTTATAGCATTTTAATGAGCTTTGTATATACCGAGTATTTATGTTAATATTTATTGAACAAGGGTATTCATTTGAAAACTTTTTGTTTTCGAGATTTTTTAGTAATTTCGGATTATGATATAAAACTTACAAGGGGAGTGTCAACTGTTTGGGAAGCCGATTTGCTTCTAACTTTCATGACAGGTTTTGGTAGTTGGAAAAACGTTCCTCGTACCCTCAGTTTACTTGAATGGGTCTCCTGGGTCTAGAAACTGGACCCCCTAGCAGGGTTCACATAGGGTTTATTGGGCTATTTTCTAAATGACGTTGCTACCTTGTAACTTAACCAAATACTTTCTAGTTAGTCTAATTTTTTATCAGCGATTCTCTTAAAGTTATAATTTTAAAATTACAATTGTAATTTTTGACTAAAATGGGTTTTATAGGTCTCAAAAATTTTTTACAAGTTCCTAGTTTTCAAAAATATTTTACTCGTTTACTTTAGTTTTTTTGTGATATGGCTCTATAAAGATGGTGTTTAAAGGGGAGTTATTTTCACTGGTCATAACTTTCGTTGTCAATTCTTGTCAGTTTCAGAACCCCGAAAATCAACTATCAGAATTTTATTTTGTAATAATAAAAAGAGAGTATGGGTGATGTTTTATCAACAAACACAACCTGTCCTGAAAGTTAAAAGCTAATTTGCTTCTCGAATAGTTGACACTTCTCTTGTTACAGAACGAAACAATAAGAATGTTCAAAATGTTAAGGTTAATTTAGATATTAATAAAATTTAATGTTTATTTTTGATTTTTAATATTTAGTTTTTACAGATAAAATAGTATAATCTTTAAGTTCTTATATATCCTTTCGTATCCATTTCACTTGCGAGAAAAATTGTATATAATTTTATCTTATCTCACAAGTAAAATGAGTAATTGAAGGTATATAAGTAAATGAGCTAACTTGCTAAAATTATAATTTGACGTGTAATGCTTTAATTGTTTCGAAAAATGAATCGTAATTTAAAAGCATTGCTTATGTACACGGAAAAAATTGGCCACTATACTTTGAATAGAATTAGGAGATTGATTATAATTAGCTGAAAGAATATAAGCAATTTACAAAAGCATTTATTCTATTAGCAATTTTGTTAAAAATTTTCGATATTTGGAAAATTTTCATTAACATTCTTAATTAATTTTTATACTTATAAATATTATGAATAAATTCTTTATTCATCTCAAACAACTCAAAAATGTATTCAAATAAATTTTCTTACCACCAAATTTTACACCCAAAAACACCGTTCCATATAATATCAAACCCATTATCATTAATTGGTACATTTATAATCTACGGTCAATCGGAATGTAAATCCATATAAATTTACTTGTGTAAATAAGTTAAATTCCTTAAACTCCTCTATACATACACTACCCATTGTTTCTCGAAAATAACTCTGCATTATATTTTGACACAAACCGTATAATATTTCGGTAAAATATCTAAAATTCTATTACGACAAAACAAATTGAATAAAATTTTTTTTTTTCAATTACATTTACAGATGTACTTTAATCTAATAAACTACAATGATTAATCAACCAAGAATAAAAAATATTTTCATCAAGTTGAAGTAAAAAAAAAAGGTAATTTTTCATGAGTTATATATGAAATAAATGTTTATATATATTATTTATATAATAATATAAAATGTATAGTGTAAAATTTCTATATAAACTATTGAAAATCTTTATATAGTGTAAAATATTCATCATGAAGATTTATAGACATTTTACAAGGAGAAAGACAAATTATTTATACGTATTCTCAACGGGTTTTATATATACTAGTATATATATGAATTTAGAGAAGAAGATAAAGTTAAAACAATGACAACTGCACGAAATCATTAATCTTTTACAAAAAAAAAAAAAAATGTATACTGGTATGTGAGAAATAATAAAATATATAACAAAAAAAAAAAGGTGAAAATTGTACAAATCTATCATCGTAAATTTTTCAAAAATAAAATAAAATCTATCAAAAGATTTATTATGCATGAAAAATATGGTTAAATATATATTGATCTATTTATGTGTGTGTGTGTATAGGATATAATTTTTATAGATTTAATGTCTTAATATTTTTTGGTCACGAGATATCAAAAAATATATAAGCTTTTAAAATATTGAAAAAATTGTATGTGTGTGTATGTGTTTAATCAAGATATATATTTATTTTTTGACACTTTATATAATTTGAAATTTTTTAAATTAAACATTTTTATGTAAATTTATATTATGGAGATAAGAAATAAGGTATACTGAAATAAATTTTTTTTTTTTTAGCTTATTTATTTTTATACTAGGCTGATTTTTATCAGAAAATAATATTTTCGTACTTATATATGGGTGTTTATGCGTTAAGTGTGCTTTAATTTTAAGGTGGGGGCTTCAAATTGGTTATTTTGGTTGATTACTAGACAATTACTTGCTTTGGACATTTTACTCAGTGAATATTCCCTTTTTTTTCTTTATACACATTTTTATAGATTTTTTTTGGTGTGTATCGTATTTTCCGATATACAAGACTAGAATTCTTTGTATTCTGATACTTTTAACTCCTGCTGGTATACCTTTTAACAAGGCTTACCTTCGAGTGTTCACTGTAGGGGGTAGTGTATACTTTCAGTAGTTTTTGATATAGTCTTTTTTGTAAGTAAAAACTACTTGAAATTTTTTTATTTTTAATAAGAAAACTTTTTGCCTGTACCTTTTCAAAAATTTTCGAATTTACAAAAGGGAAGGGGTAAAATTTTGTTATTATTTTCATATTTTATCCCCTCCTAAAATTCAACATTTGGCCTAGCCTCAATTAATTAAGACTTCATATTAAATAGCCTGGCAGTTATTTTAAAAACTCGTTTAGATTTTCGATTACCGGGTGAAAAAAGTTTATAAATACCAAAAAAATAAGATTTCCAAAATTATAGCTCATTCTATCACTCCTAAATTTTCCCACCAAATATATAGACTGTTATGGAGAAAATGTTTGGTCCCATAAGGGCCCATATATTTGGTCCGAAAATTAAGGAGTGATTAAATGAACTATAACTTTGGAATCTTATTTTTTTTAAATATGCAGAAAACAAAAATATTGCATTAATTTCAATGTACATTTTTATCAAATACTCTCTGAACATATAAATAATCTTAATTTATTTATAATCAATTTTGCTTTAAAAACAAAACATATTATGGTAAAATAAAATTATTGAAACAAATAAACGATTGTAAAAACTGAATTTATTTCTGTAAAAAGCAAAGACACAAAGAAAAAATCACTTTTCTATAGAATTTGTAGCTCCAGGCATTTACAAAGATACATAAAAAGAATTCAATTTTACTATTTTTGAAATTGTTTATATGAATACTATGCATGAAATTCTCTGTTTAACAATAAAAACTAAAAAATATTGACCTGAATCCCCGGTATACAGACAATTCCAATTCAAAAATACGCAAACTCATAAAATTCAAATTAAAATTAACCAAAATTCATACCAATCCACCCCAAAAACTAACCTAAAATTTCACCTAACAACCATTTCAAAAATTCTTTTACGACCGACCCATATAAACCCCAAAAATTTAACATTTCTAATTTATTAAAAAATACTCAAGAAAATAGCATATAAAATATTTTTGTTTACTATTTATTTTAAAGTAATATTACTTTTTTGATATTAAAAAAAAGAGGGTAGGAATAAAAGTAAATAAATGTTACTTGAATTTTTTAATAAAAAAAATTTGTAATTTTAGTATATATTTTCCTTTTTTTAAATACAAATTTAATCTTATTTGATACGATACACAGCGAGCAAAAAAAAAAAGTATCATTTTATGTAAATATAAGTTTAACGATATTCAATTTATTTAACTTTTTTTATGCTAAAAAAAAAATTTCCTTTTTACACAAGTTTCTCTTATTACATTTTTTTTCAATATTCATCAATTTTATTTTTATTAAAAATGTTTTGTCAATATTTTATTTTAAATAATAATTTAATTTAAATTTCGTATTTTTTAGGTAAAATGCATCAATTTAATAAAATTGGTTTTTGTAATTTAATTATAAAGTCAAGTAGCAGCAAAAAAAAATATAAAAGAAGCAAAGAAAAAAAAAATATTCCAAGACATTTTTTAACTAAAAAGTAAAAAAAAATAAAATGTTTACATAAATAATCTTAAATAAAATTAAATAAATTATGTATATGGGTAAATCTGATAAAAATTTGATAAAAAATTAAAATTCAAGTATCGTTTTAATTTTTTCAATGCATTTTAAATGAAAATAATAAAATGAGAAAATTTCAGTACATTTTATCTATAAAATAGCCTTTTCTTTCTCGTTATACACACTTACATACATACACACATGTTATATATAAAACGAAAATCTTTATACGAGACTAAATGGTACTTAAGTTTGATAAGCTTTTATATGGTGGTTTAACTTACAGGTAATAATATTTCTAACTTTTGAGAAATAACGTACGTTTTGGTATATATGAGGGTAAACTTTGATTTCATACATTTGAAATAGCAAAATTTAAGCTGACTTAACGAAAATGGAAGTAAGGTGGTTGTTAAAATGGAGTTAACGTTTTAGTTTAAAATTTTAATGACTTTAATAATTAAAAAAAATAAATATTATTTATGGCTTGTATTAATTGTTTGATTAGGTTAAAATTTTAAGTGGCTTGATAGTGAATTTTCGGACTGTGGTGTAAGCAGAATATTTAAGGTATGAATATGGTTTTGAATAGTTTGGAAAAAGTGTTTGTTTTGTAAGTTGGCTTACTGAAACTTTCTAAAATTGACTTTATTTCTCGATAGTTCGAAAGGATTTTGCACTAAATATAGAAAATAGATGTTCGATAAAATAGTTGGAATTTTTAATACATTGTAGTTTCTGTCATCCTGAAAACTAGCCTTCAGATTCTATATACATTTATTAAGCTCGATTTGTCCATTTTAGAATAAGTACTTTGTCAAAGGTAACTTAGAGTAAGCTTATAAGTTTTAATTTAATGTAAAATTTTAAAATATTGACTATTTATTTTATGAAAAAATTTCTCGCAAGTGAAATGACTTGTACTTATTATATAAGAGGAAGATTACATTCTGAAACTTAATTATATTGAATATATTTATATCATATAATATTTCTGTTATGAAAAACGAAATTAATTAGTGGTGAGTGGAAAATATGAAAATGTTGACCAGAAAAAACCTAGTTTTTTTATTTTATTTTTTGAATTATGGTTACACATTAAAGTTTTGTAAATTAATAATTTCAGTTTCGTTTGTTTTGCTTTAGGAGTTTACTTATGTACTAAGAAGCAATAATTATATGAATTTGAATTAGGAATTTCTAATATCATAAAATATCAAAACATCAAAAAATCAATAATCAGAGAAATTTTTCAGACTCGATAAAAGTTTGCTACAAAAATAATTTCTTTAACTAAGATATAAAATTAACAGTATGTTATTTTTTTTTAATTGTAACTTTGTAGTTTATTATTTTTTTGTTTTTTCGTAGGCGAAATGATTTGAAATATTTTTTTGGAATTTGATGTTAACTACTTAAAAATAACTTCACATTATAAGAGTATTAGTCGACTGTAAGAGATCTCTTGCACTTAAAAGTATTTTAAAATAAAGCTGCTTTTTACTTTTTAGCTAAATACTGACCCGTCAAATTTTCGTACTTAACTAAATGTCAACTTTTACGTTTCATAAGCTCTAGGATCATCTACTAGAATGAATACACCGGAGTAAAGGTTTCACGGTTATTATTTAGCTCTTCTGAAAAAAATATTTACAATTTTGCCTTTCAAAAATTCCAAAAATATTTATTTCAAATAAACTTCAATTTTACTCGAATCAATAAAACAATAAATTTAAATAAAAAACAGATATATTTTAAAAGTTATTTAAAATTTTGCGGTAACTTTTGTTTAAAATAATAACGAGAGATAAAACGTTTTGGTATGGGTAAAATAATGTGCGGTAAATTTTTATCTATGACTCTGTAGACCAATTTTCTGTATTAATTTTATATTTGTAATATCATTCGGTTTTATTACATTCGTTAAGCCTTTCAAAATAATCTTTTTTTTCCTAAATAATTGCGGTACGTGAATTTTTTGAAATGAAGATTTAAATTAACGACGTATAAAAAATGGGGACCTTAGTAAAATATTTTTCAAGTCACATAAGCATAAAAACAAAATTGGTAACTTAAGAAACAAGGAAAAAAGTTAAAAACTTATTTACCTCATAAATTGTAAATTTCGCAACTGTGTACATAATGGTTTTTTTTTTCTAAACATAAAAAATACTTTCAGTTACGGGCTGTTACTCATACAAAGTTAATAAAAGATCATCATAGTTTACGAAGTTTAAAAAGTTGACATCAGAGCGTAAAAATTAAACTTAATAGAAGTTTTTTTAGTGGAAATAAGACAGCTGGATAATTCTTAACTTACAATATTAAGGTTTAAATTTATGTCGTGATTTTGTTACTAAAATTCAATTAATTTTTATTAAATGCATTGCAATTTAGATCGAAAAAACCCATTGAAATAAAAAAAGTATTTTTTAAAAATAAAAGTCAAGCAAGAAGTTGATAGTTTGACGTTGAATTTAAAGCAGATTTTAGAAAAATAAAAAATTCTTGGAATTTTCTCAAGAACGAATTTAGAAACCCTGGAAATGTCTCTTCTCTTAAAAACAGTAAAAATGATAATGTGATGGGGGTAATCTCAGCTAAGTAACCAGAGATAAATTTCGAACGAAAAAATCGTGTCTGAACTTAATTATGCATAAAATAATCTCAAATATTACCCTAATTAACTAAAAATTTTAATAAAATCACCCATATATACATAAATCTTAATATTTAAAAAAAGTTACTGCATTTCTCAAAAATAAATTTATACTGCTAACCTTTTAATTAAAATCAAAAAATACAGGAAAATCTACTTGTATTTAAATTATTAAAAAGAAAGAAAATGCATAAACAGAAGTAATAAAGGTGTAATTAAAATAAAAATTTTCATTTATATATATATTTTTTTTAATATTCAACAAGTAATATATATAAGTGAAAAACCTCAGAAAAAAAAACTTAATAATCAAAAATAAAAATCTCCCATTAAATATTTAAATTTAAAAAAAATATAAACTACTTTTGCATAAAAAATACTAATTTTTCTTTACAAGATTTTATTCGCATAAAACCGTAAACTCTCCAAAAATTACATTTTATAACTAAAAAAAATTTTTTTTACATAAAAAGCATTTTTTTTATGAATAAATATCATTCATTTTCTCTTTAACTTCCTTTATAAACTAAAAAATTTTTTTTTGGTCAAAAAATAGCAAAGAAAATATAACCATAGAAATATATAATAAAGAGAGTCCTATATATGAATTTAAAAAAAAAAATATCCCCAGGTGTCTAAAGTAGTATTAAAAAAAATAAAAATATATATATGAATTTTTTTTTAAAGAGGTAAAAAAAAAAACCGCGCATATATATAGCATTTTCTATCCTGTGCTATGTGGAAAATTTTCTAGTTGTTGTAGTATAGTATGGTGCTGCGCGGAAATCAATAAGTGGCAATGGGGAGAGTTTTGTGCTTGGTTTTACTTTTGTATAACAGTGCTCTTGCTGCCCGGTATATATATATTTCTCTTTTTTTTAATTTATATATATATATATCTTATTATTTTTATACATGCAATTATTAAAAAGAAAAATTCAATTACATAATTTTTTATCAGATAAAAAGTTTTGATCTTAAAATATAGTTTTTCTGGTCAATATAATTTTTATATCATGATAAAATACCATTAAATGAGATTTTTTTTCTTTCAATTTTTCTATATATATATAAAAGCCACTTGTCATTCTCTGAGAGGAAGCTAATGACACTTGTCTCTTTTAATACACATGAGATATTACTTTAGACATTTACATTTAAAATTAAATAAAATTTACCTTATATTTAGTTGATTTTCATTATTTAAAAACAAAAATTTATCACTTTAAATAATTTTAAAATTTTTAATGTAAACATATTACTGACAAAAATTAATGTTGTTATTTACTTTTTAAAAACACAGAGTTATTGTAGGAACGACCTAAGGAACGATACTGGCCCTTAATAAAAGTTGAACTAAAGCTTTTATTTAGAAAACATATATGAACTATTTCTGCGCAGACTCAGACTCGAAATATTACCTATACTCCATCTCACTCGAACTTTGATACCGGTAACTATATATATATGCTTTTTTTTACAGGAAAACTACAGATTTATTTTCATATATATATAGAATTGGAAAGTTTTTTTTTGCTCTCTAAAAATGTAGAATGAGCTATATATATATATATAATGGACAATATATATATATATATATATGAAAATATTCGTGGTTGAATTGCTTTTTTTTTTTAAGATTTTTTTCTTATTTTTTGCATGACTGTACATACAATAGATATTTTTATTATTTTTATAAGCTTATATATTTTTTGAAAAGAAAATTTAATTTTTTTTAGTTTGTTTACATGTAATTAAGATAGAATTTTAAAAAAATATTTTATCTTTTGTTTTATAAATAATGTCTCTGATACTCTTTCAATTTATTTTAATGGCTCTCTTGAGAGTAATTTAAAAAATGTTTGTTATATATATAATGAAAAATGAATTTTTTTTAGAGAGGAGAGAGAGAATTAATGATAGATATTTCTGCAAGGTTTTTAAAAAAAATTTTCAGATTAATCAATAAGAATATTTCTATAAATTCAGTCAACAAAAAAAAAATATTTTATTTGAATATTTATTACAAAACTACTTATGACTACACTTGACCTTTTTTTACCTTATTTAATATATAAAATTTTTATAGTCAACTATTTATAAAAATATTTTTCTATATATAAAGTAAATAAAAAAAAAAAATTTTCTTTTTATATGTAAGAAATTTTATTTTCTTTAACATTTTATAAAAACATACATACATACAAACATATATATATAAAGTACATTTCTTTGCTCTTTTCACGCCCAGCTTGCTATTTCCCATGGTTAATCTCTGTCACTTTTCTTTAACAATATTTTTTTTTTATATATATGACTTTTCTTTCTTGTTTCTTTTCTTATTTTTAAAATAAAGAAATTTTTTTTTTTTTTTTTTTAATTATGCATTATATCAAATTTTTTATTTAAATATTGTGGTGTATAATACAATCGAATAAAAAAATTTTTTTATATCAATATTACAAGCTTTTTAAATGCAGAAAAAAGTATAAAAAAATTGTGTACTACTACTGCTACTATAAAAAAGAAATAAGATATAAAGTATAATCAGATAAAAAACTATAAAAAAGAAGATATATTCTTTATTCAATAAAAAATATAAAAGGTAATTTTTCTCTTTAAAAAAAAAAAATGAAAAAGACAAATATAATTATTACACAAGAATAAATATGATAAATATGAAAGCTTATTTATATGTTTTTATGCTTTTTATGTATATATAAAAGGCTCATTTTTTTTTATAAGATAAATAAATTTTTATTCTGTAGGCTGATTTTTTCAGTAGAAATTGACGAGTTTGGTCAGACAGCATGTTTTATGAATTATTAGGATAATAAATTTTTATTTAGATGAAACTTAAATAAATTAGAGTCATTTCATATAAAATTTTATCTTTAGAAAATATCATTTTTTTAATTCAAGATATATATATATATAAATATAAAAAATGTTTTTCATGTCACCTGTTGATATGATTATTATTGAATTATTTGATTCTATTTAATCAAAAGTCTATAAAAATAGAAAAGTAATTTATTATTTCTAAGTAGAAAAAGACAAGTTTAGTCAGACGTGATAAAAATATTTTTTCGATTCCTTAAAAAAAATTTATAAAATGTAATTTATAGTTTTTATTTTTAAAAGACAGGTATAACTTTTTTTTTTTAATATATTGCAGTAGATAAAGTCGAATGTGGTAAGACAGAAAATTTTAACAATGTATAAAAAAAACGTTTTATAAAAATATAAATTTTAAGTAGATAATGTAAGGTATAATCAGACAAATATTTTTTATTCAACTTTAAAAAAAGGATTTAAAGCACAAAGTATTTAAACAAGCATTGTTTTTTTTGTTTTTTGTTATTGTCATTTTCTTTTAATGCTAAGCTTTTCTTTAAATATTGTATCAGTAGAAAAAGACGAGTGTAGTAAGCCACTAATTTATTGTGATTTAGAACAGTAAGTAGCTATTAAAAAAAAAGCTTCTTTAAAACAATGTGTTAAAAGCTGTGAAAAATAATTTTTCTTTTCTTTTTAAGTAGTAACAGACGAGTTTAGTAAGACATTATTTAAAATGAGTGTAATTAATTTATTTTTTTAATTATTAAAAAGAAATTGTAATTAAAAAAAAAATATCAGTAGAAAAAGTCAAGTATGGTAAGGCAATATGATATTTTTTTGTGTTCTAAAGAGACTATTTGTAGTAAATTTGCATAACAGTAGTGTTTTAGTCATTAGTTAAATTACAAAGTTTTTACCGTAAAATAGTTTCAGTAGAAAAAGACAAATATGGTAAGCCAGTAATTTATAGTGATTTAGTGGACTATAAATAGCTATTAAATTATTTCTTCTTTTGGCTTAAATAAAGGTTTTATTAAAAAAAAAACTATTTAAAAAAAAGTTAATAAGTAGAAAAAGACAAATATAGTCAGACTAAAGTTTTTTTTTTATTTTCAAATGAAAAATATGGTATTATACGAGGAAATAGCAATGTTGAATGATTAAAATATGTAACATAAAAAAAAAATTACTTTCAGTAGAAAAAGTTAAGTATAGTCAGACATTTAAATTAGCTTTTATACCTTTTAGAAGATTATTTGCATAATATTATTGAAATTTCTGTTTTTTGGTCAGTATTCAAATAACATAAGCTTTTTGTTAAATAATCGTATTTATTTCAGTAGTAAAATACGAGTATAGTCAGACAAAATTAGAAATCTTGAAATTAAACTGATTATTTAAATGAAATTGAAATATTTAATTAAAATAAAATAATTATTTTTATTCATAAGTAGTATAAGCCAATGTATGGTCAGACATTTTTAATACTACAGTATAAATATCATATTTTTTAACCACTAATCAAATAAGAAATTTTTTTATGCATGATAATTTAGTAATGGCTTCGTAAACTAATAAATTTCGTAATTAGTTAAGTAAATAATAGAAAAATAAATATCGTTTGTACTTCTTACAAAAAATACGTTTCTAAGTAAATAAAAAATATTCATGTTTTATATCTTAAGACACAAAAAAAAGCTAAATTAAAAAAAATAATATCTGAATACCAACACATGTGGTTCTTTTCTTATAAAGAAAGTAATATATCAGTAAATATATTGAAATTTTAGGTACTTAAATACATCTGTTTTTATGTATACTAAATTTATTTTGATGAGATTTTTATATATTTTAAAATTTTATATTAAAAAAATTTAATATACTAACACAAGTATAAATAATGTCATAAAAAATGTAATTTATTTACTTTATTAATCTTTTAGAAATATAAAGAATTGAAAAAAAAAAAAAAAAAAAATTCTTTGATTTATTGTACATCATAAAATATCAATTAATTAAAAAAAAAAAAAAAAATAAATTGGTTATGATTAATTTTCATTGATTTTATATGAATCACTAGAATAACAAAAGTAAAAAAAAAATGTGTATCGACACATAAATTGAAAATTTAATACAAATGTTTTTATTTCTTTAAATGCATGTACAAAGATATATTAATAATAAAAAATAATAGAAATATTTTCCTGTCGATACATAAAAAAAAAAAATATTGAATGAATAATTAAAAAAAAAAGTTGTTAATAATATCACTAAAAATCATTATTTTTTGAAACAAAAAGAATATTCCAGAGGATGTGTATTTTGAACAATGATATATAATAAAATACGTTTTTCAATAAATGCTACTGACCGAATACAAAATCTATTATTTTTTAATAATAATAATAATAATAATAATAAAATTCATTTTTTTTGTGTGTTTTATTATTATGAAAAAAAGTTTTTATTATATTCGATATTTTTTATTAAAAAATTTTTGATGGAGATTTTTATTTATTTTTTTTTTTAATCAAGTTTATTAATTACTTTTTATTTTAAATAGATTAAATGTTATTTAAAATAAATGTTTGTTTGAGTATCAACTTAATTTCAAAAACTACTTTAACGAAGTTTTATTTATACTTACATGTGAGAAAAGTTTTAGTACTTAAATAATGTAAGTTTCTTAATTTATATTTTGTAAATTTTATTTATTTAAAGATCAATTAACAGAAATCAATCATTTTATTACAAGATGCATAAAAGGGGCACGAAAATTCATTTTTATGGGTTTTTTGAATTTTTAGCCAGAGAAAATTTCAATTTACTTTGGTGGCTTAACCTGAAACTTGATCTGACCCAAACTCATTTAAAAACTGCCCAAATCTTTAAATAAACACACATCTTCAGTGAATAGTATCGAGAGACTGCAATAAATATTTTTATCATAAAATTACAATTATAATTATTTTTAAAAATTCATTTAATTTGGTTTCAATTTGGTTCTGACGGTTTGATTACTATTTAGTGCATGTTAATTCAATTGGACTAGATCGGTTTGATTTAAAAATTACTTACATTGAAATTTTGATAAATTTTATACCTAATTATTGTTCTTTTTCTTAAAAAAACTAGTTGAAAAATGTAGATATTTTAATATTACAATTTTACTTACTTTACAATAAATTCGTAACTGAGAATTTGGCCAGGTACCCACAGATGCTTTTGCTAATAGAATGTCATTCATATACACCTAACCCTAACTAGATACTTTAAAATCTGAATATTTGAATCACCTAAATAATTCATTCTATTTCATCATTTCAAAAAAAAAAAAATAATAAATAAAATTGAACCATTTACAAAATTAAAATTTACTTAAACTGTCTAAATAAAGCAATCGTGCCTAAAAAACAAAATATCTACAACTCCACTACTAAAATATAAAGAGTAAATATGTAACTTACCCTTTAATATCTACATTTTAACTCTAAACTCATTTAATTCAATCTTTTTAGCCAATTTAAACTAAAATCCAAAATTACAAATCTCTTAAATAAACTTATCTCGGTTTACTTAAAATATGAATAAATAAAACCATTTTTAATAAATCCATGAATAAATAAAAAAAATTTTTTTATCTAAAAAATATTATTTTTACATTTTTTTCATTGAATTATAACTTAAAAAAAAAAAAAGCGTAAAAGAATTTTTTCTTAAAAAAAAAAATGAAATTACGACTTATGGTATTTATATAAAGTGACTTTCATTTCAAAAAAAAAAGTCAGCATTTTCTGCTAGATATCCTTTTACTACACTATATACGATATGCTCGAAGGAACCTTTACGTTTAATATGAAACTTTTTTTTTATATATAAGAAAAGAAGAAAATAAAGTGATAATATTTAAAAGGTGTTCATTTTTTTTTTTTAAAGAAAAAATTCAAAAAAAAATTTAATTTGCATAAATAAATAGTTTTTAGTTAAATAATTTTAATAACAATTTCACATCTAATTAAATCTAAAAAAAAATTAATTTACATAAAACACGAAATTATCTAGACTAGAAAAACTATAATAAAAGTACATATAAATGAGAAAAAAAAATAGAATAGTAATAATAAAAAAAAAAAAGAGGTCATATGAAAACGAGGATATCTGTCAGAGTATAACCTAAAGGAATCTTCATTTATCCTGAAGTACATTTCGATGTATATGTGCGCGAGAAAAGCGAAGCTTAAATAGTTTCCAAGTAGTATATAGAAAGACCAGTTTTTTTTTGGAAGATGTAGTTGTAGTAGTAACATACAATTTTACCTATATAGTTACGCTTGTGCTCTTTGAAAATCGATAGCACACGCGTTTCTCTCATTTTTTTACTTGCTTTTTTTTTTGGTATGCCCAATCTCATAGAGAAAAAATCTTTATTTTCGTATATACGCTTTTTTTAAAATTCATCTACTTTTCGTTTACTGTGTACTCCGTTCCCTCTTGTGTGTATATTCGTTACCCCCATTTTTTGTGTAATATGGAGTGGTTCATGTAATTTTTTGGTTGAGAATTTTTTTATGTAACAAAAATTAATTTTTATTATAATTTAGTGTAGTCAAAGTATAATAAAATAAATTGAGAAAAGGCTTTTGAGTTACTTGCTTGGTAAAGATTTTTTTATCTCTGAGATATTTAAGTTGAAAGATTGATTTTTTTTATTATAAAAGGTTTTTCTTTGACTTGAGATATCTGTTAATTCTTCGCTTTTTTTGCTGTTCTTAAATCATTTTTGGTTATGCTACTCTGCATTTATAAGATTTTTATTAAATTTATATTAAAAATGTAAAGAAATTTTTTGCTCAATATAACCTTTTCAATTCATATTATAATTGGTACTTCAAGATTTGTATTTTTTTTTAAGGTATTATGAAAATTTAGGAGGGATTGAAATTGAAAATTATTTTTTTTATTTTAAAATTGGCATTTGAATTAAGTCTTTACGCTTCGAATTCATGTCGTGAAGTAATAATTTTATTTGTACTTTTTGCAATACTTGAATGTTTAACAAAAAATATGCACTTTGAATACTAATTCAGAACCATTAAAGTAAATACGTTAACACAATCGTTTCTATTTTTATCAATTTTTAAAATATTTATTTATTTTCTTTAAAAATTACTTTTTCCGCCTGGGCTTAAAAATCAAACGCAAAGTTTGGTACGAAATTTTCAAACAATAAAACGGTCACATATTTTGCACTTGTGTTATTCTACAATTGATGTTAATGTATAGGTACTATTGAATAACTAATCTTGAGAATCATAAATAACTAACTTTAATCGATCTCGTTATAAAAGTAGTTTTTAACGCGGAAGAAAAAGTAGTTAGATAGATATCTCTAGGCATTTGGATCTTTTTTTCACTTTATGAAAGAAACTTTTATTCTATTGATAAAAAATATTGTTATAATATCCTAAGGACAAGTGCTTTATTTTATTTAAATTGTTATAAGGCAACGTTGGAGCAAAATGATTTTGGGAAAATAAATATTTGGCAGTCTTACACTTAAAAAGAAATCCGGCTACTATCACAAAAATGTCAGTTAATAATAACTTAAAACCAAAAATAAAGTTAAAATACTTACAAGAGGAATTTCAACTTTTTGTGAAGCCAATTAGTTTCTGGGTTTAAGGGCAGATTTTGGTACTTGAAAAAACATCCCCTTTATCTTCAGTTTAGCTGAATGGGCTTCATGCACCTAGAAATTAGACCGACTAGCAGGGCTCTATGCAATAAGATTTTTTAGGCTATATTCTAAATGATGCTGCTATTTTTTTTTTTGCATATGCGCAGGGGAGTGAGAATGCATTACACACGAACAGAACCGAATGTTCTGAACACTCTGGAACTACTCTTTTTCTGGCAGCTTCTCACTAAACTCACTCCCCATATCATTTATACTCTAGCAGAGTTCATCAACTTATCTTCTTTGAATCTACTCTTGTGCGTTGGACTGCATTTCTAGAAATGTATTCCTTTTGTTAGTATAACTTGAAGCTTCGAATACTCCATTTTTGGTTTCCTGGTTTAATGGACTCTTGAAGTCGTGCTATTGAACCTCGTCCAATTTGTGTGCGTTCCTTGAAGCACCATCGTTGTTAATTTTGCCAAGAACCCTTTAGTTAACCCTAAGCTTAAAAGATCTTCGAGTGACTTTTAACTCAATATGCCCCTATAAGATATCGTACAAGAAGTGAACTTGATGCTATCAACGGGGACCTTCCTTTCACTCGCTATTGGTATGTGAATCTCGTCCTTCATGTATTTGTTCGCTTTATCCTCATGGAGTTCAATCAAGGGTTTATAGAACCCTACTACTTGCGTGCTTAGACCCAAACCTCATTTGGCCCCTGACAGATTATATCTGGTTTTCTAAGGCCTTCTGATGTAATTATGCGGTTTTCTTCGCTTACCTTCTAACGTTTGCCTTAGTTCCGCAGCCAAGGTTTTGGATACTGCGTCGTGTCGCTTCACTCTGCCTCCATGTATTCTGAAGCAAACCTGTATAAGATGTGTTGCTGTCTCTATAGCATTACAACCAGCACGACATATCCTGTCTGACCCCTCCGCTCTTCTATCTCTACTTGTTCTACTCTTAGTAGGGAGATCATAATCCTGACTTGGTGGTACTGGATATAATCTCTATCAGGAATATCATTGCTACTAGCATAAATATAGTTTTTATTTACTGAGATCTTGTGGCACTCTTTTAAATCAGCACCGTCAACAGATGAATATAACTTTTTATGCCAATAAGTTTCGGTGGCATCTTCTATAACTCTATTCGCTATCTAGATATAACCTTCCTTGTGCCCAACTTATTCTCTTTTGTACTCAATCGCTTAGATACGCACTCCTCACAATTTTTGAACTCAAATCTTTAAGCGATTTCATCCTTGAGTAAATCTGGTATGGAATACTAGTAGCTAAAGATGGTATACCCATGCCACCGACATACAACTCGCATGGATATAAGCAATGGGTATATCCTTTGGTAGAATAATCCATTTTTTTCATATACCCACGCATACTTTTATTCATCACTCTTAGCGTTTTAATACTGATCCTTGAAAGCGATAATTTATAATACCATCTAGGTATTAGGAAGGATCTCAAAATCTTCAATCTCTGTTGCGGTTTTAATGGAGCTTTGGTAATTCTCATCAACCCTCTAAAATTACCCATACATCTTTTAATGCCAACTGGGTCATAAAGTATTCCCAACATCTTTATACTTTTTGATGGTTTTATCTGCTTAATCATGAAACCATCAACAAACTTAAACTGGCGTTCTGTTATTACTTTCATTTTCTGCGCAGCTTTCACAAATTAAATTAAAGCACACTTTTTTCTATTTAGTCCAAGGCCTCTTGCCTGACCAGTCTTCTCAAAGCTGTTAGGGCTTTCTACATCTTAACTTTAGAAGACTTTATGATATTAATGACGTCAAGATAAGCTGTCACTTTAAATGATGTGGCATTTAGAAGATACTTAACCTCAATGGGTATATCATTAAGTAGTTCGTCGGTTGCTATGCAAAAGATAGGTGATAAAAGGGGGTCACCTTGTTTGACAGCTCTTCTAACTTCTACATCCTCTGAGAATTCATCACCAATTTCTAGGAAAGTTGTGCTTCTAGAGTACATTTTAGAGATAAATGATATAAGATCTCCTGGAATAGCCTTTTCTCTCTAGAGCTTTCACAATTGCATAATACTATATACTTGGAAAGGCTTTTTCTACATCAATCGAGGTAATGTGTAGCTCTTTAAGATGTTTCCTCAAATCTTTGATAACTGCCGCTATAATGGAAGAATTCTCAACACATCCATCATCGAGGGTCCTTTGCCTTTCGTCTATGACCTCAAAGTCCATCAATCTACTGGCTACAATTTTATGTAGATGACGAACAACAGCCTAACCAATCGTAATTGGTCGAAATTCTGAAGGATCTTCGGCTTTGTTATTCTTAGGAATGAAGATCGTCCGACTACTTATTAAACTCCTTTGTAAAGCCGCGAATAGCTATTAATAAATTGAAGAAAAGAGCCATTATACATTTGGGAACTTCAGCCCATTCTTTAACTAAGATACCTTCAGGGCCAGGTGCCGAGCTTGATGATATCGTGATCTTATCGACCTCGGCTTCAGTGACTGGATGTAAGATGTTCATTAGCTGAGTCGCTTCACGCACCTGGATGATTCCATCCATAGGAATAGACTATTTGTTAAAAACGAGGCTCCAGTATTCAATCATCTCATGCATAGTTGGTAATTTTGAACTTATTCTGGCATCTAATACCTCATGTGCAGTTTGACACATGTTCTTCCTGAATAACCTCGCATGGTTGTATATTTTCTTTTTCTTCTCGAACCCCTTGTAAATCAACGAAGTACCTACCAAATGGTCACATTTGTTTAAAAAAAAAAAAAAAATCTAGCCAACATTACAGAATCAGTATTCCAAATTTGATTCCTTATAAAAAACCAAATTCTGTTTATTAAAATTAAAAGTGAAAAATCATAAAATTTATAAAATCAAGGTATAAATTAGCTGAGAAAAATACATTTAAAAAAATGAAACTTGATTACAATCCAACCAACACACCCTAACTTAACCATAATCCAATCAATTCCCCAAATCACACGAATTATTCCATATACATTTTTAAAAGTATAATTTTCTGTTTTGTTTTATATACATACATATACTTTATATATTCCTATTTCACTACACACCCATACACCCTCAAAAAAAAAATATATATAAAAAAGATATTATTTTATCTTTAATTTGTGAATGTACTATAAAAATATACTTTTTTTTGCACATATAAGGATAATAAAATTAATTTTAATTTTAAATTTGTTCCTATACCTGCATTTATTTTACACACACATGCATACATTTTTTTCATTAAAGAATAAGAGTTTTGTTTATTTATTAGATTTTTTGTTAGGTTTTTATATATACAAATAAAACTGTTTTTTTTCGTTATTTTATGTTATTTTTATGTAAAAAATAAAAAAAAAAGAAGCCCTTAAATTTATTTATAATGAAATTTTATACATTGTAATTAAAAAAATATATTTTTTTGTAAATGCAGGTAGTAGCCAATATCAAAATTCAATTTTTTTATTTTCAAACAGAATAAATAAACGATAAAAACAAGGCTTCTAATTTCAATAAAAATGATAATTAAAAACACAATTTTATTATTTACAAAAAAAAAAAATACAGCATTGAAAATTGAAACTGTAAATAATTGACATTAATTAAAAACAATCATTAAATTTCCTGTTTATTAAGAATTATTTTTATCGTTCCTTGTTATGTAAATAAAATTTCTGACGTAAATTTCAAAATAAATTACATTAAATTGTTAAAAAAAAATAAATGTTTAGTATTATTCGAGAGTAGACAATAATTTTGATCACGTTTTATTCGTCAACGTCTTCTTCAAACCCAGTTCAGTAAACGTGCTTACGTTATATATATAAATATATATAGGGTTTAAATTTTATGTACTTGTTGCATAATATACAATTAGATGATATATTGATGTTAAAGTGTCTGTTGAAATAGTCTCTAAAAAAAAAAAATGTTTTAAAAGTTAGTTTCAAAAAAATATGACTAAAATAAATAAATTTTAAATTATCTTTAATTACCAAGTTTTGTTTGCTAATGAGTTATTAAATTTTATTTTCAATTAACATATTTATATATAATAAATTGTAAATTTAATAATTTTGATTATTACAAAATTAAATAAATTATTTATGCATCAATTAAATTTTAATGAAAATCCAAAAATTAATAATTTTATTTGAAATTTATAACAACTAATTGTTTGAGTATGTCTAACTTATTTTATTAACTTTGAGCAACTATATGGAAAATTGTTTCAAAAAGTTTTCAAGAGTTGTACTAAAGAATTTTCGAAAATTTTTCAAAATTTTATTTGTACATGTTACTGGCAAGACGTGAAATTAAATATTTAACTTCATCTGAATATAAATAAAAGAGAAAATGTATACTCATCATAAATTAATTAATGATTGGGGTATTGAGATATACTGTAATTTTTAATTGACTGCAATAACACATACCTACACAAGTATAAATCTAGCAATAGGTATAATAGAGACTGCCTTTTTTTGGTCTTTTTATAGTAAAATATCTTGATCACTATACTTGATTTTTTGTTAAAATCTTTTCATTCTCAAGATTTTTTAAATATTTAATACGGTGCCATAAACTGTTTTTGAACACCCCTTTAGGATTTCTAGATCTGCTACCTATAAAAATATAAAAATAATCATTTTTTTCGTATAAAAAAATCTTTCGAACGACATAAATTAGACCGAAAAGTCAATCAACGTTTTATGACGTGATAGCAAAAAATATTTCTGGTAAACATTATCTGATTAGATATCTGATGGATTCAAAAAATTTTTTTGTTGGCTTTTGTATAATTTTTATAAAATGATAAAAATTAAACTAACCAATTCAAGATTTCAACACATACAAAAAGGTTTATAAAAGTTTATTTTGTGCAATACTTATGCACAAAAGTTGCATTTAAATATAAATTTGCAATTGAATCTAATCCAACAATGACAATATACAATCAAAAAGCAATACAAATAGTTTACATTAATTTAAGGTTCAAATAAAATCATGGAATTTAATCGTATTTATAGTATTATAAATGCATTTCACTTTCGAGAAAAAAAATATTTTATAAACAAATATAATTTTAAATTTTGTCTTATTTTAAAAAACTATCTTACGTACAATTTAAAAAATTAGGGAAGAAAAGTTTTATCTTCCAAGAATTTTATCAAAATATTTGATATATATACGTTAGTTCTGGTACCTAAATACGAGAAATATGTATAATTTTGTCAATAAGGAGCTTTAATTCCCAATATTTTAATATAAAAGGATGTTAACAGTCTTAAAATGATTTATTTTCAAAATCAGTTGGACCATCTGAAACCTCTACAAAATAATCCTGGAGTTAATTAGCCTAAAGAGGAACACAAGTTTTCATTTACAGAAATGTAAATTTATAAAAGAATTACTTAATCCATAAAATCGTATTAAACTTGTTATAAACTTGTATAAAATATGTCAAGTATTATATGAATATGTATATTAAATTGATAAGAGAATTTATTCATATAACATTTGACGTATTCCAATAGCTTATAACGAGCTCAATGCAGTTCATCATTAATTAATTTTAAAAATATAATTTCACTGTTTCAGATTTTCATTATTATAAAATAATATTCTTAAATTAAAAAAATCATAATATTAAAATTATTTCTTTAATTCTATAATACTTGGATTTATAAATTAAAAGCAGATATTTGAAACAACGAAATATTTGACATATTACCAACAATAAAATTATTTAATTCAAAACAATAAATTGAAAATCCTTGATCTCAATAAATCTCTGATTATATATATAAATTCAGTACATTATGCATTATCAGTTCAATTACTATATTTATGTACGTTTACTATCAACTCTCAAATAGATAATTTTTCTTTATTCGTACATTAAGTTCAATAAAGATTAAAACAGAACTCATACATAAATCAAAATATACATTACTCATAACAATAAACTCAAATATTTGTTAGAAAAAAAAAAGTAGTCTAATTGTTTTGGCACAAAAGCCAAAAAAAAGGAGATAAGACTTTAAAAAAAAAAGCAACAGTTGAAAAAAAAATTGAAAAAAATCAATATTATTACAAGTTTGTGTAGGTGTAAAAATAAACCACTTTTTTAGCTAGTCTACACTTTCAATACACTGGAATGAAAAAAAAGAGAATCAAATGAATTTCAAATTTATTTTTAAATAAAAGAAAATGGTAAATCAATTTAACTGATTTATACATGTGGCTTATCTGAAAAAAAAGATAAAGAAGAATAATTTAACATTTTTATATACTTGATTTTGTTGGGGAATTGAAAAATAGGAATTATTTTTTAAATTGAAATATTATGTGTAATTTCATTTTATTTATTTAATGGGATTTGAATTTTTTATACTATTTTTTGGTTATTTTGGTAAAATTAATACTTTTTTTACATCATAGCATCTTTTAAGAGACATCCACATTCGTCACAGCACACGTCAAACTTCATAAAAAACTGTCATAACCAAAAAAAAGCTTAATCAAATAATAAAATCAATCAATAAAATATTCCAATTTTCCCCTCTAAAAAAAATCTCTTTTGCACTTAATTAATAATTCAAAGTACGTAATATTTAGTTAATTAAAAATGTATTATTTAAATTAAAAAATGAGCTAAAAATATGAGATTAATTTATAAAATAATAATAATAATAAAATGTAAATCTGTAATCCATATTAAATGTAAAAGGGTACTTAAAATAATGGGTGTTGATTAATTTAATGATTAAATCAATAAATAATTTATAATATTATTATTATTTTTTTTGTAGGGAGTTAACAAGGAGAGCTCATCGAGTTTGAGTAACTAGATTTATGATAATTTTAAATTATATTTTTAAAGCTTAAAATTAATGAAAAATATAGTACATAACAGACCTGATGATAGAAATTTATTCCTGAAACTAATCGTCTAATTATTATATTAAAAATAAAGTTGTTTTTTAATTTACATTTTTTTGCACTCATTAAGCATGCTTTTTACCATACAAAATTTGAAGCTTACAAGTTATTCCAAATACTTTTAGGTTAAAATTGAGTTTAAAACTATTTTATAAATAATAAACGAAATATTTCATAAAATTAAATTTTGAAAATAATGTAAACGAAGTAATTTACAAAATAATTGAGTTAATAATTTTTATTAGTTGTTATTTTTGTATAATAATTTTTAAACATTTAACACATAAATAAATAGGAAATTTAAATTACTATTAATCAACTATTTTTCTGCAGATCCCACGACGATCCATCATCTCTCCAGATTTACATTCTTCTCGATTCGGTAATTGTATAATATAATTGCTTATATGATTTTGTGAATGCTCCCTTTTTGATGATTCCATTGATTTCAATATCTCCTTTGCTATTTGCTTGTAATAATCATAATCCTTTTCTATTTCGTTAGTTTCATGAGCAGAATTTATGGACCCAAATTTCGAATTTTTGAATTCGGTTTCGTCTGACGATTCTTTCAAAACATCTTTAATAATTTCGTAATTTTCTAAATCTAAATTCCTGTTAGAAAATGCAGCTGATTCGACGAAGTTAAAATTTTTAAAAATAATTACTAAAACTGATACTAACAATAAAATCTTCATTTTTTAAATTTTTAAGTACTTCATTTGTACTTCTAATAAGACTAATATAAAATTTTTTAATCCACTTAATTTTTATAGGATTTCTTATCTAAATTACATAATATTTAAATTCATTCTATTGTTTGATAATTTAATCATTTTTATCTTATATGTAAATTAATAAATTTTTTTTAGGTACTTATTTATTTATTTGTATTTAGATAGAAAAAATATTTTAATTTTCAAGATAAATAATGAGCCCAATCAGTTAATTCAATCTGGCAACCATAATCATTCAACCATATGCATTCTTATATGAATGACTTGTAGAGCATTTTTTGCTTTTATTTGTCCAAAAAAATAATAATTTTAAAAGCACGATTTAAATATTGATAATTTTTATGATAAATTTTATTATTTTAATTTAAAAACTAACACGTGAGATGCTAATTAGTGCCTTTATTACCATATAATTTAATTTTTATTTTAATTAGTTTACATAAATATATTTTTATAAATATATTTATGTAATCTAATTTAAAAAAAATTAGATTACATGGTAATTAAGTACTAATTAGTATCTCACGAGTTTTTAAATCTTGAAATAATAAAATTTATCATAAAAATTATCAATATTTAAATTGTGCTTTTAAAATTATTATTTTTTTGGACAAATAAATTTTTGTAGCTGTTTGAGAATATTCTGTAAGCAAAAAATGCTCTATAAGTCATTCCATATAAGAATGCATATGGTTGAATGATTATGATTGCCAAATTGAATTAACCGATTTAAATTATACTTCTAAATTACGACTTTTGGGCATTTTCATATTTATTTAGATTTTTTAGTAATCTATTAACAAAACTAGTTAGAAGAGTAATGAAAATATGTTTTGATGTTAGTCTATCGTAAAATTTTCCGCTAAATTCGATTTTGACATTAGTTTTTAAAATTTTTGCCTCTTTATGGCTATAGGAATTTGCTATTTTTGGCGTGTTTTTAACCAGCAGAAAATTTTTCCAACATAGTATGGCATATCGAAAAACAAGCTTTTCTACCAATTTTGAGTTTTCTAAAGGATAGGAATTTGATATATTTAGAATAGTACAATTAGGACCAAAAATAGTGGATACAGCCATCCAGAGGCATTGTACAAAATTTTTGAGACTTATAAAACAAATTTTTATTGAAAATTGCCATTTGGCAGCAATTTTAAAATTAGGCTTGAATGTTGACACATAAAAAAATGATAAATGGTAAAAAAATGCTTTTACAAATCTAGGGCAAAAAATGCCTATTTTCTGCCCTAGGGAGACGGCTTTTTTGTCCATTATATGTAAAACTATTGTTTAGAACACGGGACAAAATATGGGGTTCGACTTTTGCATGCTATCTGCGAAACCAATATTTTATCCCTTGTTTAATAAATAGCTATTTATTCGTCTTGCCAGATGGTTATGATGTTTAGAAAATTTGTCTAAGAATTCTAATTTAACAACATTGAGTCCTGCGTTCCTAAGCCCAGAAGCTCTACTGCAATAATCAAAGTCTACTCACAAAATCATGGTATAATTTAAAGATCCAAATTTATTGAACTCCCCTTGTTAATTTAAAAAAGTGTTCATAATTTTCTATATTAATACTACAAACAACAACAATTTTTTCATTTATCACAATAATAAAAATTAAAATAATAATCCGGTTATTACCAGTACATATAAAAGAAAAAAATAATATTTATCTCATTTAATTAAGCATATAAAATCATTTCCTTCCCTATTTATACACTTAAAATTGATTTAATAAACTTTAAACATGTACTTACTTTTAAGAGCATACACTAAAGGTTTACATTGGCAACATGTCAAAAAAAAAAAGACAAAAATACATAAAAATAATTTTTATTTCAATTTCATGTACTATAAAATAAAAATTTAATTAATTTTTAACAAGATGTATAAATTTTAAATAATAATTTTCTAAGAAGATTTGGTGTACAAAAAACTTTAAAAAGATAATCCATATTAAATAAAGCTTAATATTTTAAAAGCTTTACGTTGTAAGTACTTGAGAAACGTCAAAAAAAAAAAAAAAAATATTTCTCAAGATATTTTAATTTATAGTACGACATTTTTTACCATCGAAAACTTCACCAGGTGAGCATCTAGCAACAGCAGATAATATTGCTCTTGAGTCTTGATCATCTTCGTTGTTAGTAGTTTGAGAAGTTGAGGATGGTATGAAATCGATAACGATATCTTTATCAGTTTCGTACAAATATGGATTAATTACAGTTTCTTCAGATGATGTTTTATTTTCAGTCGATGTTTTATTACCATTCAAGTAATTCTTAACTTTATTTTTTAACTTAACGTACTCTGTTTTTATTTTATCACCAGCTGCTTTTGCTTTGGTACCAATTTGGTCGAATATATTTTCAGCAGTGTTTTCATTTATCAAACCAATAATTAATATTAATAAAATTAATTTTTTATCAACAAACATTTTTTTTTTTTTTTTTACTGTTTTTCAATATAAAAAAACAATTTCTTATAAAAACACACTGAGTAAAAAAAAAGTAGTATCGATTTATTTTTTTTTTTTTGTGGTCAATACAAGAAGAATTCTAACCTCGTACTCAAAACATCAGCATTTGATGTTCTTAACTTATATATATAAAGAGAGAGAAAGAGAGAGAGAGAGATAAGTTTATAAAAGAGAGATGAAAATTGTTTTTATAGTATTGAACAGAATCTTTCTCATTCTGGTATTATATATAAAAGAAGAGTTGAAAGGTCAGAGGACGTAAACGTTTATCTTTTTTTTTTTTGAAATAATACTTGATGTTTATACTCTTATACTATGATATCACATTGTTTTATTATTATTATTATCGTTTTATTATTATAAAAGATTTATCCATGTCATGAGATATTTTTATTTTTTTTTTCTAATTAAGAAAATTTTATTATCTTTTTTTTAGAAAATTTGTTTAGTCAGGGAAAAATACGTGATTTTTTAAATTGAACGTATTTGTGGATTGGCCCTTTTATTTTATTTTTGTATTCATAAGGGACTTTTAAAATTGATGGGAAAAATACACACAATTGGGATTATTTTATTGATGTAATAATAGGAGAAAAAATAAGAAGAAAAATAAAAGAGATTGGAATTAAAAGAATTATTAAGCTTTTTTTTAGGATTCAGGTAAATATTTATTTGGATAAAGGTAGTTTTTTAATGGTCGTTTTGGATTATTTAGGTTTTTGTTTTTTTTTAACATTTTGTTTTTTATTCTAGTGTGACACACTGATGAATATTGAGAATGCAAAAGCACTCTGGTTGACAATTTCTGTTTTGAGAATACTGCTGCATTGCAGATTTTACGTACGGATTATATGATAAAAAGGAAATTCATTGGTGGACTTGCAAAATCACTCGTCACAGTAAAGTCCCAAAGCTTTTGCATTCTTCAAGGCGAGGGGCTGACGACGCGATTCAAAAAATTTAAATCACTTTTAAATCGCTCTTAAGTTCATTGCTTTAAATTTAATTTTTTGGCATAAAAACTGTATCTAAAGACTTTGGGGTCAAAAAGTTAAAATTTCATTCGGATTCAACCCCAATTTAAAAGCTATAAAAATTTTAATGCGTTTTTTAAAACACATGCTTTAAAAATCTTAAGGTTTTCCTCGTTGAAAATCCCGTTGCTCAAAAACATTTTTTTATGAACTTCACTGACTTTGGACACTGATAAAAAAGTATAAAAACGTACTTTCAAGAAGTGTTCTTTATTCTAGAAATTATTTTTTAGCTATTTTTTAAAAATATTGCCACTGGAAATTCAATTAATGTGTTTTATTTTCTTGCGTTTATTTGAACACATTAAAATTTTTATAATTTGTATCTTAAAAAACTCAAAATGATAAAAAACATTAAAATATTTATAGTTTGTGCTTTAAAAACCGCAAGAATGTGTAAAACACTCTAAATGTTCTAAGTACTTAGAAATCTTAAACCATAAATAATTCTATTAAAAATGATCGCATGATTTCTCAAAGTGTAAATTAAAGTGAACCTTTTCGAGAAATTGAAAACTATAAAGAGTCACAGGTGTTAGGTATGTAATATACATTTAAAAATAATTAGGACAATAAAGCTATATAATTTAAATTCGGTGTTTGTTCAAGAGTGCACATAATTGATTATATCCAAGAGACTTGACACAAGAGCAATGGTATTTTAATTAGCTTATAACAAATTGAAATTCTTATTCGAATAAAAAAATTTTTTTTCTTTATTGTTCGTAAATGATTATTAAATTTATATTTTATTGTATTTTTTAAAAATATTTTTAGTTTTTTTATTAATACAATTAAATTTTATTGTGCCTGAATAAGTACTGAAATTGTATTTTATAGTTTAAAATTTGTTATAATCCAGTTGAGTTTTACAAAATTTGATATTATTCTGGGTATAATAGAAAATAAAAATTAATAAAAATTGCATCAAAGTTTTATTTTTTTTATATATTAGACTGGTGAATATTTAGAAAATCATTGTAATAGGCAGGATTTAGATTTTTTATTTTCTTGAATACAAGCACGTTTTGAGACCCCAGAATGCTAAAAAACTTGTTTTTAAAAAAAGTATATGTGTTTCTGTGTGTCTGTAAATATTTAAGTAAATACGATTGCTTTTTTTTTTTAAATTGGGTGTAATACCTCATTTTTTTCTATGAAAGTACTTATTTCATGATCGTTGGTTGTGTGAAAACACAAACCAATCACAAGTTATTTTATCAAAATTTTTTTCATCAAAAAATACAAAAAACGCTAGTATTTTTGTAAAAGCGCAAAATATAAAATTATTTTTGATATAAATATATATAGTTTTTGCAATAAAAATTTTTGTATCTCGTTTGGGGGGGGGGCGCATGGGGCTACTGGGGTGGTTTACAGGGCCAAACATTGGTAGAAAACATTTTTAATATTCATTTTTGGTTTCATCGTCCCAAAAAATATAAGAATTCATATTAATTTTTAATTTTTGTGATAAAAATATTTTTACCCGTTTTGGGGGGGGGAGGTATGAATGGGGGCACTAGCGTCGTCTACAGGGCCAAACGTTGGTGAAAAACATTTTTTGTATACATTTTTGGAATAAACGTCCCAAAAAACACGAGTATATAGTTCAATTTTCATTTTTCGAGAAAAAAAATTTTTTTCACTTCTTTGGGAGGCTTATGGGGGCACTGGGGGCAAATTTGCTAACTTTATTGCATTTCTTTAGCCATATTCGGTTTTAGCACCACCAAAAAGAGGGGGTCTACCCTCTGGTACGTGATTTTTTTTTGTGTGCCTGTGTAATAGAGCTATGGAGCTTTCAAGCTCCGTAGCAGCCAAAGTTGAGACTTTGGAGCTTTGTGTCCATGAAGACATTTTTTCAGAATAATAAAATCTAAAACATACAAAAAATTCACCTAATTTGATCGAACGGCCATTTCCTATTCATTTGTGCGGGGTTCTTTTTCGAAAAATCGCAAAATTAAAAACAAAAGTAATTTTAGTTTTTTAAGTATTTGACCATGTTGCCCCAAATATTTTTGAGCGCGGGTGGTCGCAAATGAAAATTTGTTTTATTTTTCATTATTAAAAAAAAAATAGAATGGGCATATCTCTCATTTTTTTTTAAATCGCTGCCAAATTTAAAATTTAAGAAGAAAAAAAATTTATTTTGGACGGTTTACGATCTACCAATTAAAAGGATGCACTAAAATCACTTTCAAAAGTAATTTTATCTGAAAGTATATCGTCTAACCTTTTGAATGAGAGGTCGCAAGATCATTTTGACAGAATCGTTTTACCACGGGAGTATCAGAAAGACGACTAAAAAGTCGTTAAAAATTTACTTTTTTTTTGTCATTAATAGGCTGCCAATCAGAGCTGAAGGCATCCAGAGGTCTGAAAACTTCAGAATCCTATTTTTTTAGGTGTACTTTGACCTAATACAATTAGTTTTTAAATATCTTTCGTGGGCCGATTCACTATACAGATCCGGGCATAGCCTTTTAATTATTTATGAAAAAGAAGTTGAAATTATTGATCAGCGACCCAAAAAACCCGTATGGTGCAAATTTGAGTGCTCAAAATGCGAATGTGTAAAAAAACTCCTTTTTGGGGGTAGTTTTTGCAAATTTAAGGGTGAAGCCCTAATCTCTCTGCTGAATTACCCCGATTTTCGTGTTCAGCGACCCAAAAAACATATAGTAAAGCAAATCTGGTTTTCGCAAGTGGTAATACAACCAAACCCATATTTTGACTGGAGTAGCACCTCTATCCACCTTTTAAGGGTTGTAAATAGGGCCAAAATGTATGAGCCCTCAATGTATACGAAGTTTACTTAAATTAACATAAAAAATATTATTTTCAAAAATTTTTTACTAAAATTGGATACTTTTTTCATTGATTTTTCCAAACATTTCCTAATAATGCCTGACCTACCCCTTTCACCTTGTTTTTAGGGTATTTTTAAGGGTTGTAGGTAAAAACTAAAGTCAGATTCTGAAAGAGCATGAAATTTTACTGCAAGGATGAACTTTTTAGCCACTTACCTATAAGGGAATATACTTATTTTTGCTCTTTTCCAAAACTCTCCGCCCCGGCGTTAATGAGTTAATACAAAACAAAAGACCAGTCTAATATATTTTTAAAAACGACAATTTAAAATACATATACTTTTAAAATTAAAAAAAAATAAAAAAATAAAAACCAAATTTTTTTTTAATTTATTTTTTTGAGTCGTAATATATAACAATATTAAATTCTTAGAATAAAAGGATGCAATATAAATGTAAATAAAATATACATTTATATATCACTTATACATACTTATATATATATATATATATATATATATTCACAATGTACTTGTTACATTAAATGTAATAATGCAAAGTCAAAACTATTATATTATTTTTCACTTTAGATTTTTATTAATCAAATATACACTGTAAAACATAAGCCGTCTAGTGAATATATCGTGGCGTCGTATCCCGGTTCCAAAAAATATTCTAATGTGGACTACTGAACTCCAAATAGCGCATTGAAAACGCTGGATTGCGCCAGTGTATGTTATGCTAGAGGTTTGTTCTACCGTAGATTCTAGGATCGAGGCATCTACATCATGTTAATTAAGGGATGAAACTCAGACAGCTAAGGGCATAATACTCTACTACAGCTAAGATTTTTACTCCACTTTTAATGCAAGAAGTTGTGTAAATGCAATTCTGTTTTACGAAATTATTAGCTTAGGTCTTACAAAAGGTATTACAAAAGACCTTAGACAACAGTGGGCCCTAATGCTCAAACTAAAAAAATGTATCAGCTTCAGAGGGAGTAAAAGTGAAAAATTCGGTTTCAGAGCTGCATGTGTATAATTTTAAGTGACCTTATATTTATCATAACTTAAAGTTCCAAACTCAGCAAGCTATAGTATATTTACGACTCGTGGCCAGAAAGAAAAGAATGGCCCAGATCGTACGGTGAATTTCTTGATTTTGGCTTAGGGCCGTATAAAATTTTTCTGCATCGTGTCGAAAAATCACGTCTTTGCCGGAAGCACAGTGGCCGAGAAATACGGTCTTTTGAGCCACTGACCAGACAAATATTTTTCAGTGTATTTATATATTAAAATTTTATTGAATGATTTAAATGATTTTAATGAATAAAAAAGATTTGTATTTTTATTTTAGGCACTCATTAATCATTTAATGTTTTTTTTGTACTTGTGAATAATTGAAAAAATTCTTAAGGGGCAGTGTAGGTTAAAATCCGACTTTTTTGGAAAAACCTAATTTTCAGAAAATGTTACCAAAAAATTGAAAATCCAAGAATAGGAAAATATTGCCAAGACTTTTGTGGATTCAAAACTGTGGGTTTGGGTCTTTTTATAGTATGTTTGCTCGGAGAATTTTTTCTTTGAAAATTTATCTTTAAAAAATTAAGGATAAATTTTCAAAGAAAAAATTCTCCGAGCAAACATACTATAAAAAGACCCAAACCCACAGTTTTGAATCCACAAAAGTCTTGGCAATATTTTCCTCTTCTTGGATTTTCAATTTTTTGGTAACATTTTCTGAAAATTAGGTTTTTTCAAAAAAGCCGGATTTTAACCTGTACTGCCCCTTAATCTTAAATGTTAAAGGATAGACGTTTCAAATACAAGTGGGCGAAAACTTTAGAATGCTAATTTTTCTATCATCAATAATATTTTGTGATCATTTTTACGTTTTTATGGCTAGAGATAGTTTTGGAGATTATAATAGATAATTTGGCACAATAAACTAAAGTTCACCTAAATAGAGTCATTTGGTTTTTCAAATATTGATAAATTCCCTTAAATTAGCATAAAAATTTTAATCAAACTTACAATAATCAGTTTTTTAAAAAATATAATTAAATTATGAATTATTAAATTTTAATTTTGAAAATAAAATAAAATTTACTGGGTATATAAATAATTTTTTATTAATTACGTAAAATTTAATTACCAAGTCGAGTTAATAAATAAAATTTTTAAATAATAATAAAATTTACATTGAAAATTATTACAGTGTAAAAAGTTATATATGAAAATAGAATTTATAATAAACAGAAAATATTTTAATTAATTATATTTTATTTTATTATATTTACCTAATTAAATAAACGTGTGTATACTATATGAGTGATTCTTTGTTAAAACGGTTCTTGATTCAGCTACTTTTTGAAATTCCGTTTTACATGAGGATGAAAAGTGTTTAATTTTTCATGATGGATGTCTCGCTTCCCTACTGATCCCAAAAATCTAATTATATTGGGAAATTTCGAATTTTCATTATTATATATAATCAGTACCTTAAATAAGTAACAATAATAGATTTTAGAGTTGCTCAAAAATTTATGTATTTGAAATTCCTTGACTTTATATTAAAAAACAAATTTGTAGGATTTTTCCTTTTTTACACGTGGTAAGCAGTTTTAGAAACATTAGCCAGCCTACGGTGTAAATTTTTGTTCGTATTTCACCTGTGAATCTCAATGTACTTTTACTTTAACTTTATATATTTAAAAATATTTTTGCTAATCTATTGTAGGGAATAACTGCACGTTTTTCTCAATAATTTAAGACTCTCAAAAACCTTCTACGTCATTATTTTTATGTAATGTAGGGTTACTAAAATAAAATCACCCATATATATATATTTATAGCCTTTCATTATTTATCTAATTAACTAAATTATTAAACTGACAGTAGTACATAGAATTTGTACTAGGGTAATTATATATATAATTTTATTTGATTTATACATTGAAAATTTTACAATTAATCTGTAAAATATATATTAGAAAATCCAATACAGTATATATTTACCAATGTAAAATAGATTAGTTATATATGACTCTTAATGTAAATATGATAATAATTATTAATATTATCATGAACTCACACACACACACACATATATATACTTTTATAATTATTATATACGAATATATATAAACAGAGAGAAATGGAGAAAAATAATTACTAATAAATAAATTAATTAAAAAAATTTTAATTATTATTTTTATGAATTTAATATTACATTTTTATATATACTCGGTTTTCTATATTAGTATTATATAACAGTGAAATTTTATATAGTTGGCTGAAAAATAAAAATTCTATATATAACGAAATAAACTAATTTTCAGTCAAGCATGTCCTTGGTATATATGAAATTTTTTTATAAGCTTGGTTCTTTTCAAAATGGGGCTTTTGGTGCTTTTAAAGGGTGTCAGTGGAGTTTTTGGTTACTGCTTATAATTTTTTGAGCTTTTATAGAAATTTTATGTAAATAAATACTTTAACTTCAATATGATCCTTAGGTGGCCCTTTTATATTGGGTTCACAGCACAAAGCAAATAAAATACCATAAGAAACACACAGGAAAAAACTTATTTGTCCCAAATCAATTCTTATCTGAAGTAAGCAAAAGCAGAGGAAAATAATATAAAAGTGACAACAATAGAAATTTCGAAAAGCAAATTACAAGAAAAGCCAAGAACGTAAAATCGTTAATTGTATTTCACATATTCCTAAGTAAGAAAAAATAATTATCGTTTCTTACATTTACTCTATACCCTGTATATATAGTTAATTAATAGTTACTTGATAATTAAGTTAATATTAGCTCTTAAAGTTTGAATTATTCTCAAAACTTTTAACTAGCTGTAATCAAAGAAAAGTCGTTCTATTAGTAAGTTCGGGGTCTTAATATCTTTAATTTTGATAGAAAAATAAATTAAACTATAAAATAAAGAACATATGGAATACTACTTACGCATATATTTTTTGTCTAATTTTTTATGGTTTTTTTTACATTCATTGATTTTTTATGGACTATTACTGGATAAATTTGCATAATATTTAACTGAATATGGAAGATTATATAAGAAAACGATCAAACCAGGTTGTATAAATGGTAAAATAAATTTTTAACACACTGCTGCGATTAAACATCGTGTATAAAAAATTGCTTTAAACAACTTTTTGCTCGAAATCGCGAAATTTTGTACAGAAAATATAAAAAAAACTTAATTTTAAAAAATATGAACACTAGGGATATGCGATTACCCAAAATTCGGGTCGGTTACCCAACATTCTGGTTTTTTCCCTTTGCTTGGGTCAGGTTTGATAATATAGCCAAGGAAGTTTCTGATTCAAAACTGTACCTACAGACATTTTTTAAAGAAATTTCGGGTAACCGACCCGATATTCGAGTAACCCTGTACCTTTAATGAAAAACTAAATAATAAAACGTCTAAATGGTACAGCTATGACTTATTGTCAGAAGGAGAGATTTAATTAAAAAAATTTCATTTTCAAAAATATTAAGCATTTAAATATACAACATGGTTGACTGCATAACTTATTAAGCACCCAAAAATAAAATTTTGGCATAAAAAGCACATAAGTTTTCATTTATTTTAGGGAACATCCAGACATATTTTTTGGTTCAAATATATTGGAAATATAGTGGACCCAGAAACATTAAAAATTCACGAAACTCTGTTCTCTGTATAAAAATAGTGGTTTCGGGTAAAAACTAATTTTCGGTGGGGATTTTTATTTATTGATCCTTTTATAATTTTTCGGGTTTCCAAAAGAATGAACTCAAAAACCTTGAAAACACTCGAAATTTAATTTCCTGCATAAAAATAGCATTTTTAGGGTTAGTAAGAACAAATTTTAGGTATAAATTTTTATGTATGGAATCATTATTTGTAAATGACCTATACTAGACAAAATATATATTTTTGACCTCGATAAATTTTTTGAATTTGAATTTTTGAATTCGATAAATATTTGGAAAATTATGGGCGATGAAAATAGCAACAGTAGTTATAATATAAATTTGTATTTATTGATTGCAAAATATTTTTAGTTTTTCAGTATGGCAGATCAGCAAACTTCTGAAACACCGAAAAACTACTTTATATAGTAAAATCTTGGTGTTTTAAAGACTTGAAAACCTAAATTTTATGCCGAAAATTAATTTCGAGCGTTTTATAATTTATTCAATCCGCTGTATTGGAAAAATTAAATGCCCTATACTTTGGAAAATGATATTCTATCAATTCTTCTGAATAATAATTGTACCCCTTAAAGGCTTTTTCTTGTTTATAAATTATCAACCCCGGACACATTTTTTTTTATTTATTTTTTTTTATCTAATCAATAATTTTCAAAATTTATTTTTTTTTTTATTTTTCGCACAAAATATGGACAGCTTATGTACAAACTTATGCGAAACCTTGTGCACAACTTTTGCACCGGATTTCGTAATGCATAACCAAAATGTTTCCAAAAATGGGTTAGTACAAAAAATAGTCCCAAAAGAGGATGATACCCAATTTGTTCCTAAAGGGTGATATTAAACACAATTTTCTCAACAAAGGCAAAAAAGATTTCAAAACTAGTGCAAGAGGACATTAAAAATTATTAAACCATAGTTTAAAAAATAACATTCCTAAGTCACCTATAGGCACCTATAGATCATATTTTATATTTTCTGACTGCAGTTTTACAACCATTTTATACATTTTTTATTCTCTTCACCTATTTCCAAGATACTTCCCAAGCTCAAAAAGTATCACCCATATAAACATACATTAAAAAATATGAGTTCATCATAAATTTGATATTAGCTTAATCTCTAGAGAGTATAATAACGTACATACAAAACAAAATAAAAAATACGATGATATAAAGTATAATGTTGCCAAAAAAAAATTTTTTTCTTACTTTAATAAATATGAAAAGTATTATAAATTAATAAAAATAAAAATATTATTTTCCATTTTCCTGAAAATAAAATTCTAAATTATTTTACGTTTCATAATTCATAAATTTTTTTAGATATTAAAATCTACTTGGATAACTTAAATGTTACTAAAAATTTAATTTTGCAATTTAACCTAAGATTATGAATTGTACATAATGTGTCTAAGATTAAACTTATACATTTTAGGATTTCACAAACAGATCCTCAAAAGTTAAAACTTACTTAACAGTATACTAACTTACCTAACTTTATAAATCCATGATACAAAAAAAATAATATTTTTTAATTAAAATCTTAATAAATCAAAAATAATTGACAAAAAAAATTTCAATCTATTCTGTTAATTATAAAAAAGTTCGTACATACAAAAAAAAAATTTAATCATACCAGTGATTAAATCAGAAAAAAAATGAAATTCATTTATAATAACATTTTTTTTAAGGATTACAAAAAAAAAAAAAAAAAATTGTTTTGCAAATTAATATGATTTTTGTAAAATCAATTTTTTTTTTTAGTAAATAGAAATGGAATAAAGATAAAATCAATATATCTCACTGGGTTTATATACAATCGAAAAAATTTTTTTTTGACATCAACGACGAGACAACTACAGTTAAAAAAAATGTTGAAGAAAAATGTCACCAAATGTCAAAACCAGTTTTCAATATGTGGCAAAAAAGATAGGCTTTAAAAAAAAATAAATAAATATATTGATCGATTAAAATCCACGAATTTTATTTTAAAAGTGCTATTTTTTTTGTTTACACTTATTTTTCTTTGTAAATGTAAAAAAAAAATCTATGTGGGCTTTTTACATAATGCAGAGGTGATTTTTTTGTTTTTTTTATTTTATAAATTCGATAGCTTATAATACATAACAATTTTATTTATTTTTTTTAAATAATTTATTTTCTTTTTTTTGTTTGCAGTACTGATTTCTCTGCTCTTGTTGATGATACTTTTGAATTTTTGATTTTGACATTATCTGTAACAAAAAATATTTTATTATAAAATTAAAATTTATTGAATAAAAAATAAATAAATACACTCTAAGTTTGAACTAGTGAAATTTGGGTGAGTTAAGTAAGAAATTTAAGCTTATTTGAAGTTTGTAAAGTTTTATATCACTCTGTTGGCCCTTGAGCTTTAAACTTTTAATACGATATTTAGTGCTTTCTGAGGACACTGGTTTTTGTACTTTGGAATTGTTAAGCATGTGTTTTGTTTGTTCATCGTAATTTCAAAGTACGTTTGGCTTTTTTGTAAGAAAAATTGTAAAAAGTCATTCAATTTTTTAATAAATATTTTGTATTAATTTATTATTATGGATAAATGCAATAAATTAAGATTAGCAAGATTTTTTTGGTTCCAGTACAAACTTTTGGCCTGAATCTTACTGCAAACCCAAATATTTGCCCTCTACCCAATATCAGTACCTATTAAATTTGTTATTTAACCAAAAAAATATTTTAATACAACTAAAAAATAAAAACATTTTATAAAAAAAAAACTAAAACTTACAAAGCTTTGAAAATTCCAAAAAAAACAAATAAAAAAAAACCAATATCCCCAAAACTAGCAAAAACCAATGTTCGTAACGCCCAACATACTTTTAAAATGACCAACAGGTTATAAATATCCCACTAAAATAACAAGCTACTTAACTCCCTAAATTTTGTAACTTCAGAGTGTATAAAACACATTTTTACTTGTCAACATTAACATGAATTAAATAATCATAAAAAAAGTTCTTTTTCTTTATCTTTTAAAAAAACAGAAAAAAAAATATTCCATTCAGAAAACTAGCTTGATGAAAAGAGTATAAAATTATAAGATTTTTAATTATATACATTTTTAGTATATAATAAAAAGAAAATTTACAAATTATACCATCTAAAAAAGTACTACTCTATAGTTTCTGATCTCTTTTATGTGTAAATTACTGTACTTCTAAAAAAAAAAGGATCTTCCTTTAAAAAAAAGATATAATTTAATTAAAAAAAAAGGAATATAAGAAAAAGAGAAATAAATGAGACATATAAAAGAAAAATTAACTGAAAAAAAAAAATGTCTCAAATATGTTTAATTATGGAAGATTATTTTGTTTTTTTTTTTATAAAAGTTTAAAACCATTTGCATTATTTGTGGTTTTTGTGTGTAGTTGTTAGATAGTACAGAGAGAAGTCACATAAAATTACAATAGTTATTTTCTATCTTTCTCTATTTTACTATAAATGTTAAAACCATCAAGAATAGTAGGTATATTTTAAGTATTTTCTTTTTTTTCAAAAATTCTAAAATAATGCGCATGCGTATTAAAATAAAACTAGATGAAAATTTTAGTCTTTAACACAAAAAGCAATTCATGTTTAACATTTGAAATTCACTGTATTTAAAATAAAATTTTCTATCTCACTCTTACTCTTATATCTAAACTCTGTACTTTTAAAATAATCGATTTTATTCTCTACTCTGACAAATTATTCACAAAGATTAAAAACACCATGTTTTACGATTATAGCTACTTAAACTTTGTGTACTATTTTGTTTTTTTTTAAATCTATGAACATGTTTATTTTGTAAAATTTTTTACAACTTTTTCGCTTTTTAAATTATTTATTTATAAATAAATATACATTTAGACTTTATTTATTTATATGTATTAACGAATAATTTAAAACTTTTTTTGGTTTTTTTTTATGTTTATACATAAAGTTTAACAAAATTTTTAACTTTTTTTAAACATAAATAAAGTATGTAAACATAAATAAAGTATTTTTAGAAATTTTGTCAAAGTGCGTAAAATTGGGTTACAAATTACTTGGATTAAAATTTTTTTTTGGTATATTAAATACTTTAATTGACTTCCGCAGATTAATTATTTTAAAACAGTTTCGGTTCTACTTAATGATTTGCTTATCGTAAGTTCAGAAGCTAAATGTAATATTACGAATATAAATTTTTCTCGCAATTGAAATGACTTTCACAGAGTATATATATAAGTTAATTCTTGAAGGATTACAAAATTTTGTATAATTCGTTTTATTATCATTTGCGATTTGACTTGTTTTTAATAGCATGATTTTTAATCAAGTATACAATTCAAGAATTGTTATTTAATTTTAGTTATAACTTTGTATATGAATTTTATTATTCTTTTAAGCTACTTGGGTAGAATGTACTATTATCTAAACTGTGCGGGACGCATTTTTTTCCCTTATAGTTCGACATTTGCACACTGTCTACGTCTTCACTTGCTCATGCATACAATTGCATGCAAATCCAAAAACCATATTTTGCCCCGTATATAAAAATAGCTTTATTCTAAACTTGTTATTAATAAGTTTATTCTGCTGAATGTAATTACTGTGGGGGCCGAAGTTCTTGCTCAAGGTTTTTCCTTTTATGTAATCTCGCATTACTTTCAGTTTAAGGATAACCCTAAGATTCATGTCAAGCATCTCGACAAAGTACTCAGTGCCCTCAAAGGTCAGAAAATTTTCATAGCAGCTGACGTGAATGGACGTTCAAAGCTATGGGGCCCGACTGAGGATAGTCGTGGTAAGCTGGCTAAAGACCTCATTGAAAAACACGGTTTAATAGTAGTAAATAAACCGAATACCGGTCCAACGTATGAATCCTCAACCGGACAATTTTATGGCGATGTAACATTCGTAACTCCTTCCATGTTGCCAATGGTCTCTAACTGGCAGGTTAGAGATCTCATCTCAAGTGACCATAATGTTCTTCAAATTGAGATTGAAACACAATCCGGGAGTAGTAAAGAGAATGTAGAATCGGCACAATTCTGCTTAGCAAAAGCGGACTGTAAAAAATTCTCTGAGTACTTTAAGACTCAAACGGACTCCAGGATTGGAGTTACAGTTTCAAGAAACCCTGCTGATGCTAGATCGCTAGCAACAGAATTTACTAAAATAATTGTCGAATCTTGCAAAGAGTCGATTCCCAAAAAACGATGCTTCATCAAATCCAACCCGTGGTGGACTTTTAATATTTTTAATGATACTTTAAATTTTAATCGTTTAGACGGTTTTAGATTTTTCTCTGGTTTTAAGTAGAGGAGTTTAATTCACCCCACTTCCTACTAAATTTTAGTACCAGGACTTAGTTTATCCAGATTCGGACCCCATGTCAACGAGGCATTTAACAGTAGAATGACAAAATAATCATTGGTAGGAAATGAATGTTTGCTTCATGTAAATCCTCCCTTAGGCGGCTCTGATTTAAACCTATCCTGTAAATTTTATGATTTTCTCTTCATTGGTATTTTTTACCTATCATGTAACAATTAAGCTTCATGCATAGTACCTGTTACTAAAATTAGTAGTCAAAATAGCACCCCCAAGTAATTTACGCTTATCTTACAAGTCAAGATACAGGGGAGAGGAATTTCGTGTTTGCCTCCTCGCATACTTGGGCTAATGCAGTACCTTACGAGAAGCAAGATTCTTTGGCAAAAAGAGCAAGAAAAGGCTTTTTTCTTCCCAAAAAAATGATACTGTTTCATCAGTATCATCATGAATTTATTTCTTATCAGTATCCCTTTAAGATCGCTCTTATCAATCTGAATTTTTCTTTATGAAACAATTCGAACTCAATATTATCGTTAAAACAACTTTCTACTGTTCCCAGTTCCTCTCAATTTCTTAATTACTCTAAACTAACTTCTACTTTCTTTCTTTAAATAAATCGATTCCTTAACTAACGTGCAAACGTACTACAAGAAGCGTTAGACAAATTAACGATAAACAAGGGAAATACCTAAAGATGTTTCTTGTGTAATTTCGATCAATAAATTCTTAATTCAAAATAGCACTCTGACTACCAAATCCCCATCTAAACAATTATTCCAGTACTAAAAAAACTAACTTTTCACATTTGCTCAAAAAATCATCATATTATTGAGAATTATACTTAAAGCTCAAAATATAAATAATTTGTAAGAAAATAAAATTTTTTTTATCACATATATTTTATTTTATTCTATGAAGAAATATAAAGAGGATTTATATAAAATAAGGTCAATCTGTTTTTTTTTTTTTTTTAGTTGAATAAAAGTAAAATTTATAACCCATTTTTTTTATTTTACTTTATATATATATATATAGATTTTTAATGTATAAAATTTGTATCTTTTATAATACATATAACTTTAAGAATAAAAAAAAAAAATGGTACCTTTTTTTGCTTTTTCTTAAGCTTTTTTCTTTTTCCTTTTTTTTAGTTTTATAGTAATAAAAAAAAAAATAGGGTTTTTAAAACTCGTGAAAAATTCTTTTTTTATATATACCTATGAAAAATGAACATTTTTTTTAAAAGATAATCTTTAAATAAAAAAAAAAGAAATTTATATGTAAAAATTTTTTATGTACTAAGAAATGCAAAATCATGAATTTTTAATCATGTATAAATTATTATATTTTTATTGTAATAAAAAATTTATTTTTATGAGGTTGTTTTAAAATTATGGATTCTTAGATAGTGTACTGCGTAGTTAGGTGTTTTTATTTTTTAATTGTTGTGTGAAGTTAGAGTGAAAAATTTTTTTGTTGCTGTTTTTTTAATTAAAGTTTGTATTTCTTGCTTTTATTTGGGGAATATATTTTGTCTTGTAATTTGTCTTATTATTTAGGCCCAATTTTTTTAGGTAGATATCGAACGAACTGCTCCTCTTTTCTTTAGTTGTGACCATTTTATTAGTCACTTTTAGAGTCAAAACCCCAACTTCAGATGTGAAATTTCTATACTTTGCCTGCTTTTGAATACTTTTGACCCAAAAAAATGTACCCAATTTTTAAAATTTCACTCAAAATTCATTTAACTCGTTCAATTATTAAAATTCTAAAAATAACTAAAAATTTATTTAAAGAAAGCTCAATTTTCAATTTTTAATGACATAGCAAAGTTATTTTAGCTTGATATGATATATTTTTTGGAAATAAAATTTTATTTTTGTAATCAATCAATAAAGCTATTAATTGATTTAAATTTTAATGAATAAAACTTTAAAAATAAAAATTAAATGAAATCGATATTAATAGTAGTGTGAAAAGGGGATAGGTTCAAATTTCAAGGTTTTTCCAAGCTTTCCCATAGCATTTTCTGAAAATTTTTTCATATATTTTGTGTTTGCAAAATTTTTGAAAAAATTTTTTTCAAAATTTTTATTTTTAATGCAGTTTTAAAAAATTATGAAGAAGAGGAAACATAAAAATATAGTATTTATTAATTAATTTATTAATTGTTTAATTAATATACATAAAAATTTATCCCAAACATTCACACTTTCATTTATTTTTATTTGTAAACATGAAGGACCCTCTCAAGATATTTATTTTAGTTTTATCCACAGGTATCGTTCTTATAATTTTATTTTTATTATATCATTATAATCCTCTTTTTTTTTAATCCAGTGTTTATTATTCAAGGACGCCCGAGATGTGAATTTGATACATTCCTCCACAAAAATAAATGCGTTAAAAGTGTGTATATTTACATAACCTTTTTTTTTTTAATTTTATAAATCCTTTGATTTTTTATATAGAAGCCTTAACGTTAGAAAGTTTTTGTGAATTCAATGAAACATGCAAATTTCTCGATTTTTCAATATGCCTGTCAAATATTTGTGTTTGTATGGATAATTATGAGAATACTTTCGGTGTCTGTAAGCCAATAAGATCAAGTAATTATTTTTAATACAACATTTAAAAAAAATATTTTTTTTTTTTTTTAATCATCTTAATTTATTTTTAGCAATTACTAAAAATGTTATTATACAAGAAATTTCAAAAGAAGGTCTTAACCCGCAAAATAATAATCAAGAAAAAGTTTTAAATTTATTATACATTAATATTATTATCTGCCTTGTCGTTTTTATGTCTATGGCTTATTTTTTATTTATATATTTAAAACCAAATTTTATTTACGTTAGAAATTAAATTTAAAAAAAACTCCTGTATTCAATAAATTTGTTTGTAAAAATATTATTTATAATGAAAACATTGGCAAATCACTATTTCGTGTATTATAAAAACTTAAAACTAGTCTTCTTATTTTTCTGTATACATAAACTACAATCAAAATTTGACATAAAGCTAAAATTATTATTATTAAAAAAAAAATTATTTGCAAAATATTTTCTTGAGAATCAACTAAAACTCTATCCTTCTGTGGAAATTCTACAACCTGCGACACGAAATCAGACTCCACGCATTCACCTTTAATAAAAAAGAAATTTTAAATTATATGTATACAGAATACAAATTTTATTTTTTACCTAAATATTCTAGAAAGGGTTTTTTACAAACACATGTTTTATTTAAACAAACTGATTGGTCAATCCCACTTATACACTGCTCAGAATATTCGCATTCAGCTCCTTGAATGAATATTTTTTTTATTCTCAAATTAAATTAAAAAGTTTTTTTGTTTACCTAATTTCATTGCCTTTGAATAACACTTTTCACTTATTAAAATCTCGTAATAATAACATTTTTTAACAGTTTCAACTTCTTCCACCAATGTTAAAATATATATTACTATGAATAATAAAAACGATATACTTTTTTTTCGAAAGATAGATTTTAATTTTATTATTTTATGCATACTTAAAAATGCAAAATCTATTTTCTTATAAGTGTAAAAAGCTTAATCAATCTGTCATCGATTGAATTCATACTAATTAACAAGCTTATAAAATTTTTGCATGAACCAAAAAAGCATTCAATTAAACAATAGAACTATTGATTTTTTATCTTATTTCTTTCGCTTTACATTCATATTTGAGTAACAATATACCCTTTATTGATTAATTTTTTAACCGCATTAATTAACATTTTTTCTATATGGGGTATTCCATGACTTAATGTTCTAAAAAAAAAAAAAAATTTTTTTTCTAATTTTGATTATTTTTAGGAAAAAAATTTATTTACAATAAAATTTTATAAAAAAAGACAAAGTTTTCTTAAATTTAACCTTGTGCGATTTTTAAATCTCAAACTTTCTCTCTATATATTCTCAAATATCACCCTTTTTTTTTTCACATTACCCTGAGAAAAACTTTATAAGGAGCTTATAAAATCCCTCTCTCATTTTATCAATACCTCACCCAAGTTCTTGGGGGTTTTACACCCCCTTCTTTGTTTAAGAACTGTATAAAAGTCGTGGACTTTTTACTCATGGATTGCAATTGCTTAAATACTGCTCAAGTAAGCAATCTCTCGCATATCGCGGCTAAAAGTTTTATTCACAATCTATACTTGGATAAAAAAAATTTCGATTTCTCATATTTTCATACAAACTTATTTAAAAAAATTTCTATTTTTAAAAAGTTAAGATTTAAAATTATTTATTCGATTTTTTATCCTGATTTTCAAGAAACTACATCGGATTTAGACATTTTAAATTTTTTAGAAATTGTTGAGCTTATTGAAAAAACTTTTATTGTCGACCTACACTTTATTTGAAAAAACAGAAATGCAAACCACAAGGTAAGTTTAAATATTTTAAAACTAGAAAAAAGATTTTTCTGAATTAAAAAAAAAATTTTTTTTAATTGTTTTTTATAGAGTTTTGGGTCGTATCTATCAAATTTCTTCATCAACGAATCTTATCGTCGGCATTTCTATTGCTGCTCAGCCAAGTGTTCAAATTGCTTTGAAAAATTCCAGAGGTTTTGAGATTGTTTTTGAGGAAAATGCATGGAGCGATTTCTTATCAAATGAAATTATTCAGAACTATGCAACAAACAAACGATATGAAAACCCAGTAGACGAAGTTCAACTCCATGACTCAAATATTAGAATTGATTTCGTTGAAATTGGCGAGCAACCTGCGCTTCGTATTGCAAAAGGCAAGATCTCTGTAACCATTTTCACGACTACTTATATGAATATTATATTCGTAAGCCATGCTATAAACATTATATACGAGCGATGCAAAAACCACGTACAGGATATCAAGACTAAATTAACCGAATTTCTTGAAGTTATCGATGCTAATGATACAAAGCTGATGGCATATAAAAAGATTATTGGGTGTGACAAATTTCAACAGAATATTTTGGATTTTGAAGTTTTAGGATCTTCGATTGGCTTTTTACTGAATTATAAAAAAACTTTGTTAAAATTGTAGTAAAATTTTAATGATTTATATATGTAATCTTTTTTTTTTTTTATAATATATGTATACTCATATTCTTTTTTTTCTACAGGTTTTAATATATGTATAAATACTTGGTTTAAAAAAAAAAAATGGGATAAAGGTTAAATAAATAAATACAATAATTTTTATTTCTTTAAATTTTGATTTTTATTTATCCTTTAAAATTTATCATTCTTTTCCTCATAAAAAAAATGTTTTGCAGTGAACAGACACTTGACCCCCTCTCACCATGATAAATACAGCGTAAACCATGAATATTTCTATCTTTTATTTTATATTTAATATTTAAGTCTTCAATATTTGTCGCCCGAAATCCTTGATTTTTTAACCAGTTCTGCTTTTCTTGTCCTTTTACGTAAATTATCTTTGCATTCCTCAATCCTTCCTTTAAAATCTTTGACAAGTCGTTGTAAAAAATATACCCATGATCCCAATTTAACATGTGGTAATTTAATCGTAACCAATTTGCCTGTTTTTTATCTTTGAAAGATAATTCCGACTTATCAAACGGAGGCTTAAATATATAATGATTTACACCTAATAAAGAGTTTAAAATTGCTAATTCTTTCACAATATACTCATTACCATGTCTAAAATATTGAATGTCTACGTAGAAGGCCATTTTTTCAACTAAACTATATTTGTTTATTTTTCTCAGTTATATAGTAACTTTTTTTAAAATTTTTGCGTGTAAACATATTTTCCCTTACATATACTTTTAGAAAAGATACGCCACCTGACCAGCATTTGTCTTTTTTTTCATGTTCAAAATCTTTTTTTTGATTTAAGAAAAATTCTTTTACATTTATTTTATACCAATTTTTTAAATCTGTTGCAACAGAAACTGGTAATGTTTGTGTGTTGAAATATTTATATTCAACACGTACATCGGCCCCCTTTTCTCTATCAAAACTTATTGCTTCTTCATAATTTTGAAGCATAATAATGTAAACATAGATAGTGTCTTTTTTGTCTAAAATGTTGGTTATTTTATGTTGAAAAATATCAAATGCATCGTCAAAAAATTGATCTATTAGTAAATGTCCAAGATTTTTTATAATTCCTACTTTTATATATTTATTCAATGAAATTTTTATCGGGATCCATTTAACTAGTTTACGCTTTGAGATTAATGAATTTAAACTGTCTGATATATGTATTAAATATGCAAAAGCGACTTCACAATACTGTTTTTCTTCAATACTTGTTTTTTCATCATATAAAGCTTTTTTTACGTCTATTATACGTGAATTAATTAAATCGAGATGTTTTTGAACCAGCTTTTCTCGTTCGATTCTTGGACCGAGACAATCTGACCACCCATCGAGAGATTCTACCTGCATTTTTATACATTTTTCAATTATTGAATCCATGCTAAAATAAAAAATACATATTAAAAAAAAATTTTTTTTTTTTTAAATCAACATAAAAATTTTATACTTACATTTTTTTTTTTTTTACATCTGCTTTTCGATTAGGTTCAGGAAGGGATTGTAATTGACAATTTTTTCATGTATCAATAAACAAGATGCAGTGACTCTTTGATCCAATGGTTGAGAGAATGTAAATTCGAGTCGGATGTCTACAGATGATACTTTAATCGTCGGGTCGCAATTCGAACAGTCAAAAACTATTAATGGTGCTTTATCTTTATACTCGCTCATGGATAATTTTTGTTTTCCAGATTCTCCGTAATATGCGCTCTGAAACGAGCTATATAAATTGTATGCCGTTGAAAATTTATTTTTTTGGAAATCTAAATCTAGACTCTCGACTGGATATCTTTGACTGTTTAAGTACAAGCGAGAATCCGTTAAATTACAATGGTCGAACAAGCTTGCGTCTTTAGTTTCATTTTCTCTTCGATTGTGCTGAAAACCAACGATTACAAAGAGTGGGCGGTCGACTGGCGATGCATTTTTAACCTGCCAGTTTACTTTATCCGATGATGGAATGTTGGGGAATTCTAAGTAATCCCATGCTCTGAAAAAGAGTTGAATCCACTTGCCTTTTTCCAAGATTTTTAATAATTTTAATTTGTAGACATCCTTTACTTCGACATGTGGCATTTTCCAAGCCATTTTCGAAATTTCAATGTTTATATCGGTACATTGCGTCCCCCCCGCCGCTGGAGTGTGATAAAAACAGTTTTTATCTGTTCGACTTCTTATAAAAACAAGTTCCATACGTGTATAAATCATAATTTTCGTATAATCTTGAAAAAAACCCATAATTTGTCGAAGAGGAATAGAATAGCTAAAAAATCCATCTTTTTTCATTTCTAATTTTACGGATCCCATTTCACTCAAAAGCGCATCGTCACCCTGCTGTTCAGAGACATATTGTTTCATAGTTACTGAATGTCCTGGTGAACGAATTGAATCGACGCAGAAACCATTTACTTCCAGCTTTATCTCGCTGAACAAAAATAGTAGAAAATTTTTTGTTAAAGTAACCTTGTTCACTGCTTCTGGCACAATTTGGCTAAGCTTTCCCTCGATGTATAATAATGAATTATGTGGATATAGAAAACTAGACTGGTTTTGCACGGGAATCCTAATCTCATCCAGTTTTTGAAAACTCGAATTATAGGGTAGATAAGAATGCAAATGCATTCCAACCACCGAATCATCCTTTGGCACGGGGCTTAATACGTCTAGCATCGACGCCATTTTTATTGATTTTATAGCCCAAAGATTTTAGAAAATAGATGTTTTCGATACTAAGAGACTTTTTTGTCCCTTTTGAAGTGTCTGGTTCAATTGCAGACAGGTCAATGAGTGGTTTGTGGAAATTTGCTTTATTAAATATTATAGGCATACTAACGACACTTCCTGAAATGCAGTAATGCAATTGAAGTCTCTCCTCTAAGGTTCAAAAGTTTAGAATTCTGATCACAAAGGCGCACCTCTACGCTATCGAGGGTTTTAGCTGTCACTGGCAAATAAATCACGTTAGCCGGGTTTTCCACAATTTTAAATCCTGGTGGTACGTCTGGGAAAAATTCGTACAACGTATGCATCGGTTTCCCATTGGAAAATGAACCAGAAATTACATTACACTCCAGTTTAATAGATTCAACGGACATAATTGAAACTAAATTCTGAGATTCGTGTTTTTTAAAAGCTTCTAGCTTTATGGGATTGAAACCCAGAAGGGGGGCAATGCTATTTTCTTGAGAAAAATCAATTTTAAATCTCGAATAAATGACTGCTTTCAAGGTCTGCCTGTTTCCCTTCAAATAAATCGGTTTTTCACGCAATTCTTTTGGCGCTGTTTCCGGTAAAGGGTTTTTTTCATGAAAATCACGCATTTCCTCTATTAAAAATTGTTCTAAATCGTCTAATTCGTAGCAACCGTGTGGAAAGACAATTTTTTTATTTCCATCATACCACAACGTATTATTGTCCTCGGTTACATTACTAATACTATTCCAACCACAGTATCCAATTAATCCAGCCTCATAATCACCCAAAAGGTCTATAGGTGGAAAAAATTCCGATTTAAGAATCGAACTGTCGCTTGTAAGTTGCAGGGTGAAACTCATGGTTATAAATGAATATTGCGACGGATTGTTTAACCTTTTAACGACTTTAAAAACTGTATACACAATTGACCACAATTGCTTGAATTGTAATCTTGAAATTGATTTCGGTTATAAATAATCTCTGCCCGTGGACCAATGTAATTTATAAATTCTTGCGGTGGTTCGACGTTCCCGAAAGAATCAAAGTATTTAACCAAGTTCCCTCGTTTATGCCAAGACACCCAATGTGACCCCTCCTTAAAACTGGGGTCCAGGTTCAATATACCAGCCTCGTTTTTTCGTGGCGTTTGATTTTCCAACTCATTTCTCATGAAAACACCTTTAAAGTTACTTATACCCCTAGCCATAGATGCTAGCTGGATATTGGTCGTTGGTCCGTCTAAAAGTCGTTGTTTTTTTTTTTTTTTTTACGTTTATTCGTTTTTTTTCTCTTTAAACCCCCACCCTTTTTTTTATTCTTGCGGATTCCTTTTCCAGATTTCTTATAGGGTTTTAAATATAGACCGTTCCCCTGTCTCGTCTCTTGTTTTAAATTTTTACCCGCTTTCACTAGATCCTGAAGGGCTCTCACAGCTGAGACTCCCGCGCTTATTGTTGCTAAAGCAGGTAAAAAAAAACCGCGACCTCGTTTCTGTCTCGTCGATTTCTTTCTTTTTCGTATTCCTGCGCCTATTTTTCTTTTTAAATTCATGATAGCATAAACACCTGCAGATGAAATTTTCTCTCCAAGACTTGCACTTTTTGAAAAGATTCGTGATTTTGCCTTTTCAGCTAAGATTTTATCTGCAATATGGCGGCTTTTTAAGTCGCTATTTTTTTCATACGCAATATCGTGTTCTTTACAGGCTGAATCTAGATGATTAATGCCTTCCTGGTGTAATTTCTGGTTGATCCTAGTGCCAGGACCACAAAATCTAGAGAAATATTTAAATTTTATCCATAATTTAACCTTAAAAAAATATTTTTTTTTTTTTTTAAAGCTACCTATATCCTGGCAAATGAAGTTCAAAAGGAAGTTTATCAATTAAAGTATTAATTAAACCATGCCCTCTTTTCTTGTGTAAAACTGAATTGTGACTAAACATGACTGATCATGTCGACTCCTATTTATATACTAAAACCTAAATCTAGACCGCATCAAAAAATATATAAACCGTCTGTTAAACCCAACATCTTTAGTTTGAATATATATCTCAAAGAAAATGAAACTAAAATTGCAAAAACCATGTATCAAAATTATTAATTTTGGCGAAAGGAATATTAAAAGACATAGGTTCAAGCATGGACCTCGTTGGCCCGAAACCATTCGCGCTCTGATAATTGGTCCTTCAGGGTGCGGTAAAACCACGATTTTAGTCAGTCTATTGTTAGACGAGTTTGGTCCTAGATATAAAAATTTATATTTATACTCAAAAACTTTGTTTCAAAAAAAAATTCGTTATTTAAAGCGTGTCTTGAGGAAAATCAAACGTATAGGATACTTTGAATTTTCGAATAAAGAGAAAGTGATTCATCCATCTCGTGCACGACGTTATAGTATAATGATTTTCGATGACCTTGCATCGGACGACATCGATGTAATTAAACTATATTTTACAATGGGTCGACAATTTGGTCTGGATTATGTCAGAGTTACACGAGTTCACCAAAAAATGGTATTCGCGATAACGCCAATTTTTTAATAATTTTTCGTCAGGATGAGTTGAGCCTGCATAATATATATAAAAACCATGTAATCGGCGACATGTCATTTAAAAAATTTTTGGAAATTTGCACCGAATGCTGGCGCGACAACGAATTTGGATTTTTAGTTATTGATAAATACGCTGGTATTAATTCAGGGAGATACAGATTGGGCCTTAACCATAATATAATTTTGTAAAAACACACAGTTTGTGACTAGATGTCGAACAATTAACACGTCAAAAAATGAAGGATGAAAAATTAGCTCATGAAATTGAAAAGACTCGTAAAGTTATTCGAAAAAAATATAAATTATTGAGCGAGCATGCGGCTGGTGAAGATGCAATTTTTTCAAAAAAATTTAAACCGATTATTGAACCCTTGGAAAGTATTGCCAAGTCAAAAACCACCCCCTCCAATACAGTTGTTTCGACTTCTAAAAAAGAAATCATAGATAATTTACCGGTTGAGATTAAAAACGAGGTTAGAAAAAAATCACCATCGAAAAAAAGAAAAATTTTTGAGGTATCTTCTTTATCGGCCCCGCATTCGACATACCCAAACAAAAGATTGCATGAAAATCCCGACGAAGAAACATCTCATCGTGAAAATCGTGATAATCGTGAAAATTTACAAGATGTTCACGTCTCTGACGATGAAATATCCGACATATCGGGCATTTCTCATGTTTCTGATGACGATAAAAGTTCCAGTGACGAGTCCAATTACAGCGATGCTGAAGATTCATCCAGTGTCGATAATGCAGATTTAAATGACTCGTCAGCAATGGATACTGGAATGAACCTGGATGATTATCTTCAGACAGTTCACCCCCTCCCTCGTCAATTTTTGGAAGAATTTTATAAAAATTCCAACACGAATGACATTGTTTATGGTCCATACGTAAAGTCCGATGAGCAGCTTTATTTAGGCAATAAACTATTATCGTTTAATTCTAGGGGTGATATAATTGTAGGCGATGATGTTTATAGAGGGACACCAGGTCTTTATAACCTGATATTCAAAGATCGTCCTCAGAAAAAGGATTATACTTACAACGATCGAGGCAAATATCTGGACATATTAAAGGACACAGACGCATATTTGCAAAATAATGGAAAAAAAATTAAAAGCAGCAAGAGTTTCAAATATAGGGAAATTGTTTCTGCTTTAGCGAAGAAAAATCAGAATAAAAAAGAGGGGAGGGGGTTTGTGAGATTAAAAAAACCCAACACAGATGTAATGAGATACAGTCCATGTCCAAAACAATATGTCTGGTTTGATGATCCGGATGAGATTGTAGACCGATTGCGATTGTTGATAAGCCAACGAGATGCTGGGAACACATCGGTTTCCAATGAAATTGCGTCAATAATCGAGGAACTTACAGAGATGAATATTATTATAAATAAACGATCAAACCGTAAAAATCTATCATTTTAATCATGTCTGTTGTGGATAAATTTGGTATGCCGTATGGTAAAAAGCGGAAAACTGAAGAAAATTATTATGAATTTGGAAACTGGTACAAGTATTATAAGACAATATTACAAGACAATGAGGGTTTAAGAAAACAAATAAAAAAAGTGTCAGATCAAATTGAAAAATTGAATATTCATAAAATTTTTGAAATTGAAGGTTTGATTGAAAACGCGTCCAAAATTGGTGTTCAGGATAAATTTAAAAATTCTCTATCTGTTGAACAACTACAATTTATAAATGAAACCGATGAAAAAATTAGAAAAACTTCGGAAGAGTTTGAGATATTAGTCGCGAATCGCGAAACAGCAATTCAAAATAATTTCTCTCAACAGGTCAATGAATTGAGATTTAAAAATTTACAAACCGAAGAACGAATTTCAAAAGAATTTGAAAAGTTTTCGGGCTTAATTCAAACACACGTCAGAAATGTGATTAAGAACGAATTTAATGACAAATTTCCGGCCGCGTCCGCTGTCGACGTCGCCTCAGGGAGTCCCCGGGGTCCGGGCCTCGCGACCCCAACTTTGGATGATCTCCAGTTCAAGGTCAAGGCTCTGCAAGAACGATTGACCGAGGAATTGACGCGGGTGATTAATGATGGGAAAGAAAATGCAAAAATTATAGCCCAAGAACTGATTGTTAAAAATAATAATGAAAATCAAAATGAAAAATCAGATTTTTCAAATTTTGAAAAAAAACTGGATATTGAGGATAAAAACAATAAAAATCCAGAAATTTCTGAAATCGATAGCCTGAAATTTAAATATAAACAGATTGATGAGCGCATGACAGAACAGCTTGGTAAAATTTTAAATTTGATTGGTTCGAAAAAAAAAAATCCAGATGAGGAAACCTCGTCCAATGAAAATATATTAAAAAGCACCGAAGATTCGAGTGTCGATAAGAATCAGGAACCTGTTGAAACTTTGATTGATGAAATTGACAGTTTGAAATTTAAAGTTAAGCAAACAAACGAACGTATTACCGATGAATTAAAAAATTTCCTGGCGCTTATTAATGAAAAAAAAAAAGAACCTGAAGAAAAAATTGATTTAAACAACTTAGTTGTAAAAAAATTGGAAGAATTTAATATCGACGATACAACATTTGAAATCATTCAAGATTTACAATTTCGAATGGAACAAATTGATGGACGTAAAAAAAAAAAAATTAAAAAATAGTCCCATATAACGAAAAAAATTTTTTTTGTATAAATCTCAGGTTTATAAAATAAAAATTTCAGTCTGCACGAGGAAAATGACCGATATATGTGGAATTCACTTGAATGAGATTCAATACAGAGAAGCGAATAAAATCTTAGCTTGTATTGAATGCAGAGAACACTTACAAGAATGTAAAATTTGTAAGAATCAGTCATATAAAGCATACGATTATAAAATTATTACTGCGTTTTTTACACTCGTCTTATTGCTGATCATTCAATTTTTTACGATAATAATTTACTTCTGCTAAATAATAATAATAGTATGGAAAAAGCTGGTGTTGTTAATGAAATCCATAAAAGTGCGAGACGGAATTTTCCCCGCAGGCGTGTTGTTGTCAAGGGATTCGATGATCTTTTTATGGCAGACTTGATGGATTTGCAACTATATAGTAAATTCAACTCTGGTTATAATTACATTTTAACCGTCATAAATTCATTTTCAAAATTCGTCTGGGCTGTACCAATAAAATCAAAGGGTGCAAAAGATGTCACTACAGCTTTTGAAAAAATTTTAAAAGAATCTATTCCAAAGAATCTGCAGGTAAATTTTTTTTCTTTAATTAAAAAATTTTGTAATTATTGATTAAAAAAAAAAAATATTTATTATTTTAGGTTGACCAAGGCACAGAGTTTTATAATAAAGATTTCAAGGCTTTAATGAAAAAATATAACATTAACATGTATTCGACCTTTACACACATAAAAGGTTCAATGGTCGAACGTGTCATTAAGACCTTGAAACAAATGATTTGGAAACGTTTCAGTCTCAATGGGAGTTACAAGTATATAAATTTTTTGCCTGAAATCGTCGCCAAATATAATGCCACGAAACATCATACAACGAATATGTGTCCCAAAGACGTACGAAAAAAGCATGAGAAGCTTTTATTGAGCACGGTTTACAATTATAATAATAATATTATACGTGTGCATAGACCTCGTTTCAAAGTTGGACAGAAAGTTCGAATAAGCAAGTACAAACATGTATTTCAGAAGGGTTACTTACCATCATGGTCTACTGAAGTTTTTACAATTGAAAAAGTTCAATCCACGAATCCAGTGACATATATTTTAAAAGACTATCAAGATAATGTAATTTCAGGCGGTTTTTACGAATTTGAGCTTTCGAAAACGAATTTTGAAAATGTTTATCTAGTTGAAAAAATTTTAAAATCAAGAGGGGATAAGGTTTTTGTTAAGTGGCTTGGTTTTGATAATTCACATAATAGTTGGATAAAAAAATCTGATGTATTAAATAAATAAATAAACAATATGTATATTTTTTTAAAAATCTTTATTTATTGCATTTCCTCAAATTCCTTAATTTTATAATGTCCATGAGGCAGCGTTTCCACTGTATTTGGAATACGCCATCTTTTATCATCTTTACATTGTAAGGCAATTTTCTTTTCAGAAACTGTATATACATTATGATGCTTAGATCTAATAGAATTCTGTTCACATGTTGAAATTTCATTGTCAAATAAACATTTTACATAATTTTCAAACTTTAAATTTTTTTCAACATAATAATTTTTTACACCCTTTGCTCTTTTCATTTCTACGTCATCTTCGGTCAAAACTGCATACATTTTCGCAGACAGGGCAACGACTTTCCGAATTATACGGTCAGCTGTCTCAGACTTCATAAGACCGAGATAACCTTTATGCATAGGTGGAATCCCAAACTTATTATCTGGCGGAAAATTACTTGTATCAAATTTTTCTATATTTTCCCGAATAATTCGGTAAGGATCAATACCCGTAAAGCAGTAGATTAGAGAGTCAGTATCCGTGTAAATAAGATGGGCTTTTGGCCCACATAAGGGCAAAATAAAGTCAAAATGAAAATTGTTCAAAATTAGTTTGGCAATATCCAAAATACAGAAACCCGTAAAAATCGGGCGGTCATATGTTATTTGCAGTTTATTCAACTCGACGGCAGCAAAATCATCACTAAAAAGTTGCAATCTTTTAAAATTGGGTCGGGAAATTAAATTTCCAATTCCTGCTCGTCCATCCCATTTTCCCGAAAGATTAATTTTTGACCTATTTCTCAAATTTTCAACACATTTTCCGAATATGCTATTTAAAACTAGTTTATAAAAGTTCTTCTCAAAAACAGTAGTTGCATTTTGTCTCATTTTGATACAAAAATGAATAAAAGATGAGAGCCAATCGCTCTGATTGAATTGAATGATTTTGTGAATTTTTGTACATTTGACACCGTGCTTTAAAGCGTGTTTCAAGCTTCTATAATATATTACATAGTTTTTTTTATCTTGCAAAGTGGCTAAAAGTTTTTTAGATTTTCCACCGGGTGGAAAAGATTTTTCCGGACAAAAGGGAAGACAACTTAAAGAATCGTGAATACAGTCTGGATATGTTAAATCAACTTCTAAAACATAGCCAATAGGCGATGTATCAGAAATACTTTGAACATCAAAATTTTCACAATTTTCCACCCATTTAAAACCGTCTTTCGGTAAAAAATTATTTCCCATCGAACAAGAATAAAGCGCGTTAATATCCAAATAAAGCAAGTATTTATCTTCTTTATCGGGATTATAGTCTGGCATATAAATATTATTTGCTTCTATATAATGTTTATTAACCTGAACTAAACCACCACGAATACCTTTTTCAAAAAACATTAATTGATCAATATCAGTCAATAGCTCGATTTCAACCTTCGTGAACTTAAGCATAGCATCAAAGCTGAAATGGGGGAGGCTGATGTAATTTGTAGGATCAAGATTAAAATATTTCAGCATTTCCTGGCGAAAATTTTCGAATACGTCACACAATAAAAGTATGTCACACTGTAGATAGAGCATGTAATAGTCTTTAATCGTACGACATTTAAATCTATCCCAAATTAATTGAGCCCGGGCATACTCTTCATCGCTTATGTCTGAGTCAGTTAATCTGGAGAAAAAATATTTCTTTTCGGGTAATTTTGTCTCTTCTAATTTTTCACGCGAATCAATATACTCGTAAGGACATATACCTTTCATCGATAAAAGATCAAAATCAGTTTTATTGGGAAATTTTGATTTTAGGGTTTTTTTCTGATCATCGTTCAAAAAACTAACCAATTTCTCGAGCGATGTGTTTAAAAATCTAAGACTATCGATAAATTGCAGTTTGATTTTTGTACCCCGTACATATTTAATAACCGACAAATAATGTTCCATATTGCGTGGAATAATTTGTATATTACCCTCGATATGCTGGCAAATTTCTTTTATCAGAAAATGAAGGTCATAGCCCGCTCCATGATGCGCAATACAGGTGATAGTGAAATTATTTCGATAGTTAAGGTTACATGACTGATGGCTAGCCGAACGGTACGCCCCGGAAATATGATCATGGTCTTTAACCTTGATATCTTCAGCTGTAAAAGGTTTTTCACATATATGACATATCTCAGCTTCATTGAAAGCCTTCAATTCGTCGGCAGACAGATTCATTGGTGTATTTGTTTGCAAAATCTAAAAAAAAAAAATTTTTATGCATAAGCTAAATTATAAAAAAAATTTTTTTTATTTTTACTCACCGTATTAACCTCGAAAGCAATATTTTTCAACTCGTTTGCAAACCATTTTGAACAGTCGGTTCCCTCGTGTGATTTATACCCTTTTAATGGACAATCGTATGAAGTTTGTAAATAATATCCAATTGCAAAACATTCGTGATGTTGATATGCGTTAATAACTTCGGTAACATTTTCAACTGGTCGTAGTATCGATTCCAAGTCCAAGTACAATACAAAATAATTTTTTATTTTTTTAAAATAATTTTTAAATTTCATTATATTATTAGATTTGTTTGGTAGTTTAATTGCACATCTATTTAACTGTTTGCATACGACTTTGTGATTTTTTAGTTTTTCTTCGGTGTAAAAAAAATTTAAGCATGAATTGCAAATATGCTTTTTACCATGTTTTCTATTAATCTGACCTGATACAAGTCTAGATAAATCTGTAATCAGACAAAAATGATTGTCTCCAAGCCGGTTTATTAAGAGTAGATTTATGTGTTTTTCTTTTTCATTTTTCGTAACGTAAGTTGGTAGAATTAAATTTTTTTTTTCAATAATAAAAACATTTATCGAAATAGGATTCAATTTTTCAAATTTTTCAATGTCTTTAAAGGTAAATAATCCTCTACCAGATCCATCACCGATCCCAGAGAAATTTAATTTCAATTCATGTAAATTATATGATTTTGGGTCCATAGGATTATTTTTTACAGGTTTCAAAAAGGCGGCTAAGCAGTACAAAAAACAGGAATTTTGATCGGATTTAATGTTAAGCACAGATTTAGCTTTACGTCGAATCCAGCATGGAAGTTGAATATAATTACCAACTTTCAAAGGTGTATACTTGGCAATAATAAGCTGGATAGATAAAATTTGATCCAAACTCCACCCACTTTTTTCACCTTGAAACTCTTGCAAAAGAGCAAGTATTTTTTCCTTGCTAGACTCGTAAAAAGCAGTCAAATCGCTTGTTCTCAATAATACTTCAAACTTCGTATTAAAATACTTTTCAATTTTCTCTGTATTCAGAAGAGAAAAAAATCCAGTAAAAACAATGCTTGTTTTCACAGAAACATGTAATTCAAGAGAATTTTTTATGTAGTCTAATACAGTTTCTCGACAAGCATCGAGAAATTCTCTTGGAAATATAAATTTTAAATTTGCAAAAACTATGCTTTTTAGTCGATTTTCAAAAACAGATCGGACTTCAGAAACTTTAAATCCAAATTCTTCATTAGCATTGTTTACAATTAATTTATAGGTTTCAATATCTTTTTTCATGCTTTCAAACAATTGTCTATGTCCAATATTATGACGATGGTTTGCATAGTGTTCAAGAATCAGTTCTAAGTCAATAAATTTTTTGTTTATATTTTCTCTCTTAATTTCTGTAAAATTTTCACGCAAATCAAAAAACAATTGGTCTAATTCAGTTTTTTTATTCTTTATAATTTTAATATAATCAACCATTTTTTTTTTTTACTTGGCAGAAAAACGTGTGCAAAAGATGAATAAAATCTTGAGACTGAAGCTTAAGGGGTTGTTTAAATACATAAGAAAATCCACACCCCACCTAAGGGATAAAAAGTGAGAGTTTAAAACAAAAAAAATAAAATGTACAAGGCTTATAAAATTTTTATACAGGTAAACTTATATATATATATATATATAAAAGGAGATTTTTTAATATATCTTTCAAGTTAACTTAAATGTGTGTATCAAGAATATGAGATAAAGGAATTCGAGAAGGATACATATAAAAATGAATAAAACTTTATTTAAAAAATTTTTTTAATAAATCAGTATTGAAAATATTTTTTATAAATTTTATAAGATACAATATTTGCATAAAATATATTAAGTGAAAAAATTATTCAAAAACATCCCAGTCGCAGGAAGCTGCAATTTGAATTTGCTCGTCAATTTCTGAATCTGTCCAGCATGGGCTAGTTCGAATTTTCTTCTGAAGCTGCAAATCATTTTCAAAATTTTCAATAGCATTATCCAGAAGAACACCATACTTTCTCTTAGAAGGTTTTGATCTTATATAAAGCTTTTCGAATTGATTCCAAAAAAATCTCTTATCGGGATTTAAAGCTTCGTATTTCTTAAAACTGCATCCAATGTCCTCCTTAAATTTAGCAGACACCAATATATCAACAATTTTTGATGGGATGTTGAGTGATGGGGTTTTATATATTGCAAGCGGTGGTGGTGCAAACTCAAAATTAATTGGTTTAGGTTGCTTATCAAAAGTTGATATTAACAAAAATTTCAAAATCCAGTTCCAATCATGCAAAGGTGCTTGATGAAAAAATTCTTGTGAATTAGGAACTTTTTCCAAATAATCAATTCTTATAAAACAAAGATCGTTGGAAGAATATGTTGGAAATTTTTTGCCGTAAATCTCTCTGATAAGATAATAAATCTTGGCATTATTTTTTTTATCTTGCATAAGTTGAATAATATAATGGATGAATGCATGAAAAGCCGACTTGAATAATGAATTATTGTATGTAATTTTTCCAGAAATGGTGAGATTTTGATAACATGTACAGACACCAGTGAAATATCTGTAAGCCAAAAGTATATCTGAGGGAACTTGGCATTGACAATACTTCCAATCAGTAATCAAGTTACCCAAAAAATCAGAGCACATGCAATAGAACATTTTCTTCCTGAAAGTTTGGTACACATCGAGATGATTAAATTTAATGTGCAAATCTTCTAATAACTTTGGTAATTCTGGATACGTTAAAAAATTCGATGTGATTATTTTACACGTTGGTGTCCATGCGGCGGATCGGTTATAATTTTCGACAACATATTCAAAAAATTCGATCCTAGCTTTGCTTGAACTTCCACATGATTTCACAAATTGTAAATCTGTGGGGATAGGTGAATGCAAAGATTGTTTGTTTTCAAGCATAATGCGATTGAAAAAAAAAGTATTGAAATTTAAAAGACGAAAACTTTTAAACTGATAAAAAAAACATTTAAGAACCTATTTATATAAAAATAAAAACCGAAAGGGGATGAGAATAAATTACTTTGATTTCTCAACAAACATGTATGCAACTTTTTTTTTTTTAACAAAATTAATAACTTAAGTCTTTTTTAGCTACGCAACAAATTTTGAAAAAAAGTGTGAGAATAAAAAAATTATAAAGCTTTTGCATGTAAATAAGAAGATTATTTTTTTTTTAATTTTTGCAAGACATATAAGCTGATAAGACATAAATTCAATATGTAGCAAAAATTTAACGTACATGTAAAAATCACAGTGAGGGAGAAAAATAATGGTAATAAAAATGAATATGTAATTCGAGAAAAAAATTAAGGACAAAAAATAAGGAGTTTATTAAAATCCGAACAATAAATTTAATAAATCGAGGTGTAGTGAAGGCGTGAGATTAAAAAAAAAGTGAAACTTTTTTTTTTGGCGAGGGTAGAAAATGAAAGTGTTTTTAAAAATATAAAAGCTCAGGATTTTTGCAAACGGGTATAAGTTAAATTTTTGAATCAGAAAGAATCAAACGTTTTTTTTTGAAATCGAAGCAATGGTAAACTTAGAACTTGTCATGCATAAAAAAGAATTACGTATTGAGGAAAGAATTAAAAAAAAAATGTATAGTATGGCCTATGTAAATTTTATGTGTTTCTATTTTTATCATTTAAATCGAGAGCACTACTTAAATCTGGTAAGAATATTTATTTTTTAAATTCAAAAAACAAAATTAAAAAATTATTAAATTTATGTTGTAGATTAAAGAGGTGATGGATTTTAACGGTGGAGAAGACGATTTACTTCATCCACTAAGAAAATGTAGTCTGGAGGAGAGAAATTTGGTAATTTAAATATTAAAATAATAAAATTTTGAAAATCAAATATTTATAAAAAATGAAATCCTTGAAAAAAACAATTTAAGAACTTCAAAAAAATAAATTGTAATAATAAAAATAATTTTATTTCGATATTTTTCAGGTTCAATGGATTGCTTCTGATAAGCAGTTGCGGATATGGCACCAGCAAAGCTGCGATATCCTTGACTATAATGAACCGGTCTATCCAGCCTATATCGACAAACTTTTTGAAGAAATTCCTCCACAAAATGAATGTGTAAATGATCCACAGGCAAAAAGGAGACGACTATTTTAAAAATATTTTTTTTCTTAATTTAAAAAAGAATTTAAAAACATGTATAAACGAAAAGAATGAAAAAATCCATAAAAGTGTAGAAATATATAAAATAAAAAACATTTAAAAAAAAAGAAGCTTGAATCATTTAATTATGCATGGCACGCGACAGGTAGAGAGAATAGTATTATAAAATATAGTATACAGAAACCGGTATATAAACTTGAATAAGGATAAAAATAAGACTGAAGGTTAAAAAGAATCAGTTAATAATTAAAAATAAAATCGATTGAGGAATATTAATAAAAATGTTTAATTTGTTTATTTAAAATTTGTTTATAAATAATTTATATTCATTTAAAAAATTCGTAAAAATTAAAAAAAAAAATTTTTTTTTTTAAATTTGCAAAATTTATGAAAAAATTTTCTGAAAATGCTATGGGAAAGCTTGGAAAAACCTTGAAATTTGAACCTATCCCCTTTTCACACTACTATTAATTAGTGAATTTTTAAAAATATTGGAGCTTAAATTATTCAAAATCTTATCCTGTATAACATGGAGCGATTATAAATCAATTTATCAAAAAAATTAAAAAATGTTAGAAATTTTTATTTACACTCCTATGAGTCGATCATAAATCAATCTTGGTTTTGATCAAACAAACAATTTTTTTAGGTTGTAATTTTAAGCTACTTAAAAATGTCAATCTTATAAGGTTTCTTAAAAAAATCCTTGTAACTTAATGATATTAATTGAAAAATAATTTTAATAATATAAATTCTTAATAAAGAATTTTCTTAATGAAACCTTTCGAGTTCTTCATTATATCTAAAACAATTAATTAACGAATTAAAAAACTAATTTTAAAATAAAAGAGATTCCTTTGTTTTACACGTTTTCTTACTAAGCAGCTCTTTTTGATTGGTTTCTTGATAAAAAATAAAAAGAATTCAAATTTTACAAGAATCTCAATTCTTATGTTAAAAGGTTCACTTTATAGATTATACGCTTGATTTGAAAGTTTAATCCGCTTGGAATTAAGAATGCAGGGATGTCATTTTATTTTTTTCTCTTTAAATTTTTATCAAAGAAAATTAATTTATTGAATTTAATTATTTTTTTGAAATGTGTAAATTTTTAATATTCGCAAAATTTTAAATTTAGAGGAGCACCAATTTCAAGAATTTTGAAACTGCTCAGCTACTCTGGCTTCCTCAAACTTTATTATAAATTTTGAGATATTTAGTTTTTGAACTAATTTGATTGAACCTATCCAACCTATTTGTTAAAGTATGTAAGTTTTGTTTACAGTAAAATTTAATAATTCTTTAATCACAGCAGGATTATTATATTATTATCAAATCGCATATTGTTAAATTTGCATAAATTCCCCAAAAATTATATTTATTGGGGCAAAATACCTTTGGATTTACTCCTTTGGACAGTTTGTCACAGGCGGGGTCACAGGCCATATTTGAAATATGTACTTGTTATGGTGAAACGAAAACTTGTGTAAAATTTGGCCAGGTTTCATTCGGGTCACCTCAGTGAGTTAAATTTGGGGCGGAGGGTGTATCCTTCTCAAGGCACTGGAGCATAGGTTAAGCTTTGGATATATTATCAGAAAGAATAAAGAGTATAAGTCTAGCCTGGTTACAAGAGATTCACCCAGGTAACTTTCCTAAACCAGCAGGATTTTAGTTCGTTCAATGGATCCTTGGCTAAAGGTCTAGAAATTTTTTATTTCGGTGGCTAATAATGCATTTGAAGCCGTCCAAGTGGTTTTCTAAAAGTCCCTAAAATTCTTATGGGCTGCCTGACTATTATAAGACATTTTGCAAGAAGATAATCTTTTTTATCTTAATCCTATATACAAATCGTTTTACACTTAAAAATTTTAATATCTATATTTATTTTAAAGTCAAAAGAGTTCAAGTGTGAAAAAAGGCCAAAAGTTATTTGAAGAATTTTTCTAAAAAATATGTTAGAAAGGAAATTAAGCTTCTTAAACTTTACAAAGTAATAAAAAATGTCAGGGATGATAAATTTATTATTACTCATATAAAATATTGCATAAGATGATATTTTTTTCATAAAGTAAATACATTTGAGTCGTTCTAAGATAAATTTATGTATTTTATGCTAAATTTTTTTTTTATATTCTTTAAAAAAATGTATATTTATAATTCTAAGATATGGTCCAATTTTTAACTTTTTAAGAAAGCATTTTTTAGAATAATCAGAATCACATTTTAAGTAATATGCATATAATAATTCATACATACTAGCCTGTCAGTAAAAAAAATTGCTTGGATTGAAGCAAACAAGCCGAAATTGTGGATATCAGACCCGAGATTCTGATAACCACACACCCCTAAAATTAATAGTTACATGGAACAAAAATCCTTTTGGGAACCAAGAGAAGGCTGGTCATAATAATGCATACAAATACTTACAGGCAAAAATTAGGGGGGGGGGGGGCTTAGCGGGGCACCTGATGAAATTCCTGTCGAGAATAAGGTTACAAACTTATGGCAATAAGGTACATAAGGTAAAAAGTGGGAGCGGGGGTTAGGAGGCAGCTTCTAAACGGAAGCTTGGGGACGAAGCCTTTACTAAGAAAACAAAATTATTAAAATTTTATTTGTAGTTACATTAGAGAAAATCCCTCCCGTGAATCTGAAAAAATCTAGGGTAATAAAGCACACTAATGTTTGTACTAGAAGGAAAAATGTGGTGAGGGGTTAGGAACCAATTTCTTCATGGAGGATTGGAGACAAAACCGTCACTAAAACAAGAAAGAACAGTAATCTAAGAATATATAACAACAAAAAAGTTTCCGAATAAACTGAGTCTTAGTGGATTTCCAGGATGGCAATAATGTTTATAATATGTATTGCATGCGCATCCATTCGGACCATAACTGCCTATATACTTTCAAAAATCCTTAAAATTCTCTATTTTTTAATTATTCCTATCAGCCTATTAGCACAACCACAAAGAAATAGAATTTTGCATAAACTCTTAGTATCCATTTAATCTACTTAAGTAATTATTTTCATTAAAATTTTTTTCATTCTAAAAGCTAAAATTGACCTAAAAAACAAGCCCCAGTTTATACATAAAAAAAACAAAAATGATAGATATTCGTGTAAAATGCAATAAATTCTTTTTCATATTTAATTAGATAAGTTTTGGTCTTGTAAACTATGAATAACATGTTTAAAAGTTTACTCTTTTGCAATTTTCAATATTTAATTATAAGTTAAAAAAAAAAAATGTAAAATACTACAATTCCCAAAGCAAATATAATTACAATTGACCCCAATCGATCTTTTTTTCTATATATAAATAAGTTTTATTTAAGTATTCAATTGATTGAAATACTTAAAAAAAAATCTCCCTTTTTTTATTATTATTCATCACAATTGAAATCAATTAATGATTTTTTTTTAAAACTAATTCTTTTATTATAGTATGTAAAAAAAAAAAGTTTTCAATTGTGCATAAATAATTTGAAAAAGAATTCCAATAAAAAAATTTTTAATTGTTATCTAGATAAAGTTTAAAAATTTTCTTTATAAGTTTATTTAATTAAATGATTTATATTTTTAATTTTAATGCATTATTCATGTATAGAAATTTAAATTTAAATTAAAAAAAAAAAAAATTAGTTTTATAGAATTGAATAAATAATAGATATAGAATGAATCATCTTGAATGTCAAATTTATTTAAAAATATTTGATTTGTTAAATAAAAAAAAAAAAATTTAATTGTGATTTAAAATTGATATTTTAAGTATTTAGAGTTGAGGGAAGAGTTAGATACAATTGGAGATTGTGTTTAAAGTGTATCACTGAAAAAAAATTTGATTAATACCCATAGATAAAGGGGGCTTAGAATAATTTTGATTTATATTTAATTTTTCTCGCAATCAAAATGTCCACGAGAAAGTATAAATATAATAGCTAGGAGATATAAAATACAAATTTTAAGAAGCCTCATTTTTTATTGGTCATAGTTATACCAAATTTTAATGTTCATTTAAGAAAAATTACAAATATTAAAATTAATCAAAAATGACTTTAACGTTACTATTAGTAAATTCTTGAAATATTACAAATATTAAAAATTTGACCAATACCCATAGCTAAAGGGGACTTAGAGTAATTTTGATTTTGATTTTATTTTTCTCGCAATCAAAATGTCCACGAGAAAGTATAAATATAATAACTAGGAGTATCCATATTCATACATACATTTCAAAAGCCTTACTTTTAATAAGTCATACTTATATCAATTTTATTAAAAAACAAAATTTAAATTTTCATTTAAGAATTATGAACATTTACAACTGGATCTCTGTCCACTAAAGACAATCTTCCCTTCATAAAAATAAAATAAAAAAAAATCTATTTTATAATAAGATTAATTTAATTATAAATATGACTTTGAAATATATAATATTAAAGGGTTATATATATAATACGTAGAAAATTATTAACTAACTACTATACATAAAGTGAAAAGGTAAAAAGTGAGATAGAAATTTCTATAAAGTTTTTAACTTTTGTGGTTTAATAAATATGAAAATCCTTATATATAATATGAAGGCTTTTAAAATAATTATATATCAATTTTAATAGTTGCTTTAGAGCAAAAAAATTTTTTTATTTATACTTTTGTATGTGATAGTGTGAAAATATTTTTTATATTCAAATATTTTCATTTTCTTATTTTTTTTTAACTTAAACGTTTAAGATAGTTTAAGAGCCTTGATTTATGACTTGAATATATATATAGGAAGATGATCCTTTCCGCGATCCATATACGATTACTTTCCTTGATATCTTTATCATTTTTCTTTTTCTTAAACTATATATATATATATGTGTATTAAATACCATCACGTCTATGTAAAGTAATTTTTTTTTTATATCTAAAAAAAATAATTCGAGATAAAATTAAGAGAAAAAAATATATGTGTGTTTTTTAAGCAAAAAAATGGGTAAGTGTGTATGTAGATTTATGTTGTAATATATATTAGCTTTTATATAATACAAATTATGGATTTTAAATTTTATACACTAGATTATATGTACACTGTAAAAAAAATTTATTACGTTGGGTAAGCTTTTGTCTGTTTTTTTTGGGATTCTTTATTTTTTTGATGGGGAGATAATTTAGTAGGCTTTTTATGAATTGTTTGTTGAGAAGGGGATGAGTCTGAATGGTAAATTTTTTTTGGGGATTTTAATAGTTGGTTGTTTTTATAAATTAAAGCTTTTGACTAAAGAATATTCATAATTATGGCTAACAAACAAGTCGTTTGATATTTCCCTAGTTTTCAAATAACGAAATCACAATATTGAGCCAATTGAATATTAGCCTAGAATCATTAATTTTTAACCTTGAATTCACACGAGTTAAAAAAGAAACAAAGCTTATTTAAATCGACATCAAATTTACCACTCAAACTCATCCACACCTCAAAACCAATCCAAAACCCTAAAATATTTTTTACAGTGTACATTCAAAAAAAGCACATACACATTATAAGAATAAGTAAAAAAAAGGTCGCTAAAATAAAAAAAATAAAATAAAAGTTATTCTTTAGTTATAATACACTCTCCCCCCTTAATCCTATGTATGTATAAAAAGTACATATAAGTCATGAATATATTTTCATGCTACGTTGAATCTTTCAAGTTTTATATTATATCCCTAAATTTTATATATATATATATGTGTGATAATGCTTTTCATATTATATATACTTTTTTGTTGATCTTAGACTATAACTAAGGGATATATATATGTAAGCTTTAAGAGCTTTTAAAATATATATTTATGCTAAGCTTAAACAAATATATATGGTAGGAGTGTTTAATTGATATATTAATATGGATGAATGTTATCAGTATTAGTTTTTATTTATTTTAGGTTAGAAAAAAATTGTAATTAGAAAGTTTTCTTGTGTATTTGCAAATAGTGTATTTATGAGTAAACTTAAAAAATATATATATTTTGTGTACTTCTTGTATACTTCATCAAAAAGTCTAATTTTCCAAGAGAGAAGATTATTTTAAAAGAGAGATGTTTTATATATATAAGCAAATTTCACGGATTTTGTTTATTGTCGAGTGTCACTAAGCTCTGTAAGCTTTTAGTTTTTTGTATTTTTAGCTACTGGATGTTGTTATCACTCTCAGCTTTTTTTATACTGGTGTTAATTAGAAAAAAAATGGGTAGTTCAAAGAATACACTGTAAAAAAATTTTTAAATGTTCGAAAAAAATCGTAAATTAACTAAATTTAGTATATTAACAAAAAATTCGGGTATTCTCGATTTTTTTTGTGCATTCGAAAGAAAAATTGATAATTTACCATTTTTTTTCGAAAATTTAAAAAAAATAGTTGTGAATTTACAACTTTTTTGGTAAATTCACAAAAAAAAATCGAGAATTCTCGAATTTTTCGTTTATATACTAAATTTAGTAAACTTACGGTTTTTAACAAATATTTACAAAATTTTTTAAAAATTCACTAATTTTTCGAAAATGTTCTATTTTTTTTGTTAATCTAAGAAAGTTACTTTTTACAGTGTACTTAATAAAGTTGTGAATTTTACTGATTTTAAAAAATTATTTAGATTACAGTGCAGTAAATGCTAGTGGAAAACACAGTGTAATTAAAACAAGATTCTAATAACTAAATTATTAATGGAACAAAAATTTAAATTATTATTCGTAATTTATTACGCATAGTCAAAAAAATTTCTAGCCAGCTAACTATTTTATAAGAATTTTTGAAAACTACCCATATACATATGAAAATTTAGAGTAAACATCATTTTATATGAAAATATTAAGAAAATTATTTAATATTAAACTAGACTAAGAATTTTATTTACTTTGAAAAAATAAAAAATTCTAGAGTCTTAAAAAACACTTTTTAAAAATTTTCAGCATTGACATTTCGTTATTAAAAGTTTCCTCACTTGCTAAAATCACATATTTTCTCTAACTAACTCTATTCATCCCTAAAAAAAATATAAAAATTTACCTTAATCAAAATATCGAACGACACCTATCCCCAATTTTCCTCATATTCGAAGGGCACTTAGTAGGTACTTGTATGATAGAGCCTTCTTGCACATTAGTACTTTTAATAGCATCATCGAATCTTACAAAATTGACATCATCGTTAATAATTTCATTACTGATATCATTATCAGTGTTATTCGATAACGAATAAATATTACTAACCAAACTAACAAAAATCAATAAAAATAAAAATTTCATTTTTTTATCACTTTGAAACACTAATTTACAAATTAATAATCAATAATATCAAACTTTAATATGCATAATAATGAACATGTAAAAAATTTATTTGATATTTTATATATTAGAGATAATACACGTCAATCCAAAATGATAATAATTCCCTATTGTATTACTTATAACAATATAACATTATATCAAATAATAAATGACGATTCAATTCTATATAAACTTTCTGATGACTGTCTGTCTATCTATCGACTGTGTTTTTAGTATGAATTTAATCTTTTTTAATGTACGTTATTTACATTTATGACTCTTTTGAGCAATGTATTTATTATTAGAAAATAAAATATTTAAAGAATTTATTTTTTGTTTATATATGAATAAAAAAATTTTTTTAAGGTAAATATTACGCTTTTTTAAAAAGAAAATATTCGATTATAATGCTTTGAACTACGTCGATGTGCAAAAAGAATGAAGTAAATATCAAGAAGAAATAAAGTACGTATATTGTAAAATAACACGTGTTTTAAGTTAGTGTATATGTATGTATATAGATAATTTTATAAATTTTTTTTTGTTTTTAAATAAAATATATATGGGTGATTCTGGGGTAAATGGTAAGGTTAAATTTTGGAGGTCTTTAAATTGGTTATGGGATTTTAGTGGTTTATTGGTAAGTAAAAAATAGGTTTTTTTGGTCCAGAAAGTACTTTTTCTTTGCACACAAGACGCAATTATACCATTTCAGTAGATTTTTACATTTTTGGAACCTTTTAGATATATAAATTCAATTTGTATTTTTTTATAGTTTTTATTTAGTTTTTTTGGTAATATTCCAAAACTGTAATTGAAAAACTAGAAGTGTTCAAGAAGAGCATTAAATTAAAAATTTTTATTACATTTTTTTTATTTCACAAATAATTTTTAAGTTTTATACATGGAGTATTAGGAATGTACTTAATTCAAAGATTCAAAATGATGTTTCTATGATCTATCTAAAAATTTCTGAAAAAATTATGATAAATTTAATTCTATAAATTGAGTTTTGAAATGTCTAAATCGTTGAGTTTGAACCTGGTACTGCAAACTAGTAGTTTGTTCAAATTCAGCAAATAATTTACATATTTTTTATTCTCAAAGAATATTTTTTGCAGGTTTCAAAAATCGTCAAAATTTAACAAAAATCTTTTAAATTTAAATAACTAATATTGAATATTAATTAATATTCAAAATTTCTTGTATCGCTCGATGGCAAGGAGAGTATTTAAATAATTGAAATAATGACAACCTTTACGAGCAAGTAAAAGCAACTTGCTCGTAAAGGTTGTCATTATTTCAATCTTTTAAATTTAAATTTGAATCCAGAGCCTAAATAAAATCGACCAATTATTATATTTTGAAAACTCGTGCCCTTATGCATTATCAAATGATAAAGTCACTTTCAATTGGAATTTTCTTCGTCAAAATATTCTTTTAATTAATATTTTATGTATTTAAATTATATGAATGTATCAAAAAATATATAAAAACAAAAATGGTAATAAAAATATTGCTGTATTTTAAAATTTTATGGTCATTGGTTTTATTTATTCCATGTGCATAGAGTATTTCAAGTTAAATTAAGCAAGAAAAATACAAATACAAATGCTTGCAGTCTAATAAGAGTTTTAACCAAATAGGTAATCTTCAAACTCATGAAAAAATTGTTTCAGGTTTAAAAAAATTTGTGTGTTCTGTTTGAAGGCAAATGAATTATTACAAAATTTTAACTAAAAAAACGCCTTTAAATTACCCACATCTTTTGACTATAAATAGATAGTGGCCATGGAGATAAAGTAATTATAGGTTAAAAAAATTTTTCTTTCAAATATGGCTTATATTGTCAAACTGGTCTGAAACGTGAAAATAACAGCCAATATTTTTTTATATTTTTTCGATATACTTTGGTCAACTACGTAGGAACCCTAGAGATATAAAAATTATTGGTTCAAAAATTTTTTTTAAAACATTTCTGACATTGTTCAAAATAATTTGAAACATGAAATTAACTACTATACTCCAGTCAATTTACGGTTTCATCTGTTTTCTTTCCGGTCTCTTCTAAATTTGGTCTATAAGATTTTTGGGTTACTGATCACGAATTTCAGGATCTTTTCTGGAAGAAATGGGCGAAACACCTTTAAATTTTTAAAAACTACCCCTAAAAAGGGGTATTTTTGATATTTTCGCTGTTTCAGTGCTCAGATTCTATTCAAATGAGTTTTTGATCGCTGATCACGAATTTCGGAGTTCTGTTTACACAAAATTGGCGCTTTACCATTAAATTAGTAAAAAATACCTTGAGTATTTTTGATATATTTCACGTTTTTGCAAATTTAAGTGCAAAGTGTCCAATTTTTAGCAGACAGACCCCTGAAATACGAAGATTCACCTCGAAAATTAATTATTTTTGACCATATATCGCAATATCCCTTATAAAAAATTTACTCATGAAAAGATCCATATACTCTACACATGATACATATTTTTACATACTGCACATACAGTAATAAAAGAAAAAAAAAATTTTTTTTATTATCTTGAATTTTTATATTAGTGGGAATTTTATTATCAAATTTTATTAAGGCAGATGCTTTAAAATTTATGTTTATATCAATAAGAACAGATGAACTAAAAAGATTGAAAATAAAATAAAATAAAAAAAACACACACAAACATTTTTTTTTTAAATTATGGTGTAAAAAAAAAATTTCTATAAAACCAATGAATTTGAATATAATATTTGAACTGCTGTTACATACAATAAAATAGGTAATTTCTTAGACATTTTTGATAATTTTAGGTAAGTATAAATCAAAGTAGTCTATAAATATAAATGTGGTTTTTTTTTAAGGATTTTATATATAAAGAAAAAAGGGTATATATAAAATGTAATTACATGAGTAATGTATATATAAATAAAATCGAAAAGCTCAAAGCTTCAAGTGTACTATATATAAATTGAAATGTATAAATTAAAGTTAATGTGGTTACTTTTGAGGGAAATCAAATGCTTACTAGATCTTTTAATATGTAAAAGACTTAATTATCTAATTAATATTATATATATATTTAATTTTATGATAAGATCTCTTTTTGTGAATGTTAATTTGAGCTTTTATCAGTAAATTCCATGTAAATATAAGCATTTTCTCTTAGAATTAAGGAAATTTCTTATAAAAGGCAATTTAATTTTTGTTGATATAAATTTTAATTATGTTGGGATTTTGAGATTAAAATTATAAATTTTATAAAAAATTCATTTTTTTTTCTTTTTTAATAATATACTTATAGAAAAATTTTGTAAACCTAAGCAGATTTTTTTACTCGAGAAATTATTATCTTTTTATTTTTTTTTGTAGAACAAGATTTATTGAGAAAAAATGGTAATTAAAAATTTTTTAATTAGAGTATGTATTCAAGAATTATATCTTTTATAATTAAAAAAAAATAAGGCTTTCTTTTGTGGATTTTTGATTTTATCGAGTTTTGTGTATTTATTTATTAAGCTAAAGCTCTTTCTAAATCAGATTAAAAGTCGATGTTAAATCTGGTCATTTTTAAAATTTATATGGAGTAGTTGGGGCTTTTTGACCATCTACACTATATAAATTTTAAAGATTACCAATTTTAATATTTACTTTTGTAGAAAGGGCTTATCACTGTGAAAATAATAAACTTTTTTGATAACTAAATTATCAATCATTTCAAAATCGTAATTTTTATTTGGACCATGAGAATTGTGGTTTTTCAATCTTATAATTTGTTTTTTAGGAATATAAAATTAAGTAACCTAATTTTCTCTTGAAATTCCAAATAAAAATCTTATAAAAGCAATCTGTTGCTTTAATAAATTTTTACAAAGCACAAATTCTAATTATTATAAATTTTTACTATCCGTTCTAATCGCGTTTTTTTTGTTCATCGATTTTTATCTTTTTGAAGCCATATTTTTAATATCATTTTAATAAGATATGTAGCAGAAATATTTATAGTTTAATTTAAAATGAACTAAAAAAAGCAAGTTTTTTTGTTGTTGCTAAAACACCAAGCAAAAAAATTTTGTAGTTATAACACACAAAATTATACTTAGAAATAATTAAAAATCATGATCTTATGAAAAAAATGCTGTATTTTCTATTAAAAAGAAAACTTTACAGCAATGTTACAATATTGTTAATATTAATAATTAAATTCTTTAAAGAATTTGACAATGAAATAATGAATGTATTTAAAAAACTTGTTAAAAAAGAAAATAAGGAAACTAGTTTTTGACAATCTGATTTGTATTAATTTTAAAGTTTTGTAAAAGCGTTTGTTAAATAGGGAAATTAAGTAGGTAAAATAAAAAGTAAATATGTAGAAAAATAAAATTTATATTTTTAATGATTATTTACAATACTTACAAAATATTCTTAGTTAATTTTTAATATATAAATAAATTTATATATTTAAAGAAAAAAATATAAAAATTTTGTCTGATTCATATAATCAGATAATACAAAAGAAAATCTTATAGAAAAAAAAAAACACATATAAACAATAACTTAACAATTTATTTAGAATTAAAGACAATAAAAATACTAACAAAATAAGAAAAAAAAATATATATACATAAACAAAAAAAAAATATGTATAAAAAAAAAGTATAAGATTTTAAATATTATACTCAGGTAACGTAATACAAAATTGACCTACCTGTGCAAAAATATCTATACTGCTGCTGCTAACCATGATCTAATAAACTCTTTAGAGTTATTTGATGCTACCAAGTTTATTTATACAGTTATCGCAAGATGACGATTTATTGGCGATACATTTTTTTTCATTGTAATCTTCGCCAAAATATTTAAGTTGGAATTTTCTTCTACAAATCTTTTCATTTTCACAAAAACTTATCATGCTTTTAAGATTTTCTAATCTAGTTGGCCTTGCATTAGGATTTGATTTATTATTTATCAAAAATTTATGCCTACTTATATCTCCAGTATTATAAAATAAAATGCAATCAGCATTATCACCGTCTCGACCAGCGCGACCACTTTCTTGATAGTAGCCTTCGATAGAAGATGGAAGCCCAGCATGAATAATGAATCGAACATTTGGCTTATCGATACCCATCCCAAATGCTATTGTAGCACACATAACTTTTGTCTGTTAATTATTAAAATATTAAAATATAATAATTAATTACAAATTTAATTTATAAAAAATAATAGATATTAATAACAATACTTTTTCAATAATCCAATTATTTTGAGTTTTTATTCGTTGAGAATCGGACAATCCTGCATGATAACTTTCTGCCTTTATTTGATATTTTTTTAATAAATTGGCACAGTCATTACAATCATTTCTAGATATACAATATACGATACCAGAGAAATCTTTATATTTTTGACATATAATATCTGCTATATCATAAAAACTTGAATCTTCTTTCTTGATTACGCAATAACGTAAATTGGGACGATTAAAACTGGCAATAAACCTAAAATTTTCAATTAGGTATAATATTTAATAAATTTCATAATATAATATAAAATTTTGTAAACTTAGTAAGCTCTTACCATTTTGGTATTTTTACATTTAATTGAGTTAAAATATCCTCTCTTACACGAGGTGTAGCTGTAGCAGTTAAGGCCATAATTGGAACACTTGGATAATTTTCTTTAAGTATACCTAATTTTTTATAATCAGGTCTGAAATCATGTCCCCATTGACTAACACAGTGAGCTTCATCAATGACGAACCGAGTTAATAAACCTCTTTCGTATAAAGACTTAAAAACATTATGTAATTGATTAGAAATGGACATCTTTTCTGGTGTCACATATAACAATTTAATAGTTGGTTGTGATTCAGCCAACTCCTTATATACATTATTTGCTTCAGATGCACTAACATCACTTGATAAATTACTAGCTTTAATCTGCAAATTTAAGTTAGAAATAAAATAAAATGGTTTATGAAAACAATTAAAAAAAGATTATCTTACATGTAAAGAATTCAGTTTTTGTACTTGGTCCATCATTAGACTTTTTAAAGGCGATATAACAACTGTTACACCAGATGAAAGCAACGCTGGAAGCTGATAGCATAACGATTTTCCACCTCCAGTTGGCATGAGTACAAAACAGTCATAGTTTAACATAGCTGCATTAATACACTGTAACTGATTTGGTCTAAAACTGTGTAGCCTAAATTTTTCTCTGAAAATCTTTAAAAAATAATAATTAAAATAATTAAATAAAATGCTTTCAGAAAATTTTTTCATCAAATCAATATATTAACTTTTTCCATCTCGAGAGAATGAGAATAATTTCTACTGTCAAATTCTCCAGTAACACCATCATTCTGAATATTGCCAAAATATTTTACTGGTGAACCAGTTTGAGTTTTAAGCATAGATTCGCTACAAGATGGTTGTGAATCTTCTAAATCAATTATGTCACTGTCAAATTCAGAATCCAATTTCAATTTTTTTCGTACTGTGGGGTTGGGTGTAAAAAAATTATTACTTGAATCATCACTCGAATCTGAAACTATAATGTATATATATAAAATTATAAAAATTAAAACTTTTACCTTTATTAATATAAAAAAAAGAAAATAAATTCAGCTAACTATATTTATTTTTATTGTTTTGATGATTTTCTTTCATTAAGTTGTCTTCTGATTCATAATTATGAATATTAACAACTTTTGATGAATCACTTTTGGCTTGAGGAAATAATTTTTCATTTGGTTTAACTCGTATACGATTCAAGTTTTTTTCATTTTTTTCTTTGGAAATAATAGAAGCAGTGTTTGTTTTATTTTGTAAAATTTCAGATGGCTTTTTTAATTGAAATTTACTTCTAGGTGTGACATCATTAGTTATATTTGAACTTATTATTGAATTTTGCCTTCGGTCTTCAAAGCTAGTACTGCAATTATCTGGTTTACTGATGTATACGAAGTCATCAAAAAAAAAATCACTAAAATCTTCCGGATTTTCAAAATTAAGAGATTCGGCTTGAGACTTATAACTACTATTTACAACTGCATTTGATGGTAATTTATTTTTTGGACTTTCTTCAATTGTATTTTGATTACTATTATAACTAGTTTTTATTATTTCTTCAGTTATTATCGAGTTACTAATTTTAATATTAATGTATTCAGACTTTTCTTTCAGATTTTGATCTAAAACCTTTAATAAACTAAATATTTCAGGATCAAATTCAGGAAATTTGTTTAAAAATGGAATTGGTATATTGTTCATAGCAGAAAGAAATTTTTCCAAAACCTTAATTCGAATATCAATGAGATTGTTTCTTGAAATTTCTAATTCTTCTTTTGGTACCTTTAATAAATAATTACATATTAAATATTAACTTTAAAATTGTTAATTAATTTAATTTACTGATTATATCAAACTTAACTGACATTTAAATTTATATTCACCAAATTGTTTTTTATTTCATCAATCCATTCTCCCATTTGACTGTTGAATCCTAGCGGTTTCAAACTTAGCGTAGAATCTGGTCCAATCCAATCCATTTCTGTTAATGATTTACTTTGTTTTGTTTCTTTGGTATTAAAAAGTAATTTTTTTTCAAAGTGAGTTATTGATGATGTTTGACTCTCGTTCGACCCATAAACACTAGTTTCAGAGCTTTCTAAATAATTTTCTTTTTTGGATTGATCTTTAAAGTTTGTAGTATTAATTTCATCTTCAGATGATTCATCTAATATATCTAAAAAATTATCATCCATTTGACAAATCGATTCTTGTTTTTGTAAAACTATTTCATTTTCCATTGAACTATTCTAAATAAGAAACTAATATTAAAATTAAAATTTTATTTTTAATAAGAAAAAAATTTATTTAAACTTACAATTGATATTATTGAATCACAATGATTTACAGATTTGTATTGATTTATAGCTTCTAGTTTTAAAAAATTTTTGGAGCATGAAGACATTTGACTTTTATCCATTTCAAATTCATTATTTAAATCATCATCACTATCGACTATGCTGCTTATTTTTTTACTGAAAATTATTTAAATTTTGTTAATATAAATCCATTTAATTTTTAATTTTTTAGTTTATAGGTACTTACTTTGAAAATTGTTTTGTTGGTATTCTATTCACTGACAAGATTTAAGTTTTTGAAAATAATTTTCTACATAATAAACTTATTACCAAACTTACTACCATTATTTTGTTTTAAATTATTTTAATAAATTAATTTGATATCTATTTGTGCATGTGCATATAGTATAATATTATAATATTTAAGCTCACAACAGTCACTAGCACTACTATAAGGCTTTTAACATACGTCACGTGACTATTAGCTATATAGTGTAATGGAAGAAAACAAACCATTTTTTTACATGTAGTTCTTATGGAAGCGGTTTTTAAAATTAATTTTAAAAAAATAATACTAATAGTTATTAAAAAGTGATTATATTTATAAATGAAGAGAAGGTTATTTTACAAGAATAACAAAAAATTTTAATTATTTGTATTGTGTTTATTATAAAAAAATTAAAAAAGGAGGTGAAAGTTGTAGGTTATATACATATTTTTGGAGTGAAATCTTGTTTTTTTTATAAATTAACTTTTTGTAAATATTTTTAATTATTAATTAAATTATCAGATCATGTGGCAGCTATATTATCTTAGTAAGCAATAGAAAAAGCCATTAATTGTGTGTAGAGTTAAAAAAATTAAAAAAGAAGGTGTAATATAGTTTTATGTTAAAAAAATATTGGAGTTAAATCCTTATACTTAGTAAATTAAACAATGAATAACAATTATAGTGATTATATTAATACCCTAAAACAAAATGTTAGAATTAGGTACCTTCAAAAAATTTTTATAATTGCTAATCATGACCCATTCACTTTGAATAATTCAAGTAAATTTTTAATTAAAAATGAAGATTTACCCAAAGTAGGCTATTGGGACATAGGGATATATTTTGTAAAAACTAAAAGTTTTTATACAGGTGAGCAGTTAAACAGTATGAAGGCTTTAAATGCTTATAAATATTTTGAGGCTGGATTTGTTAATAATTTGCTGAGTTTCAAAATAGAAAATTTTTATGTCGTCACAGCAAAGGTAAATATACATGTTTTATTTACACATGATGTATTTTTATTTATAAAATGTTCAATATAAATTGTTGGTTTAATTTAGATAAGGCATTCACAAAAAATGAATGAAAACCTTGTCGAGGCATGGATTATTCTGCATCCGGATGGAGCAATATCAAGTGCACATTGCAAGTGCATGGCTGGGTTAGGAGAAGTCTGCAGCCATTCTGCTGCTATAGCATTCGCTCTGTATTATATGTATTCAACTGATCCAACGAAGGAAGAATCTTGCACTGATAAGCAATGTGTCTGGAATGTACCATCCGGATGCAAAGAAATTGACTTCAAAAAAATAAATGATATAAATTTTGGAAATCCTATTAGAAGTAAAGCATATTGTGGTAAGAAGAAACTTTTTATTTATATTAATTAAATAGTAAATTCTAAGCTATATATCTAAAAACTATGAAATATTATTTTTTATTTGTTAATTAGATGCAGAAAATGTTGAAGTTCCTTGGACTGAAAAAGATACCATGAATACTCTAGAAGAGTTAAATGATTGTAGCTCATATGCAGGTATTTTAAGTATAGTTCAGCCATTTGCTGCAGAAAGAATTCCTAAAGTTATTGAAAATTTACCAACCCCGTTAAACGAATTATTTGATCCAATTAAATATGGTACTTACACTCTGCAACAATTACAAGAACTAGATATTGATTTTTCAGTAACCAGAGAGGAACAAATTGCTGTAAAAAAAATCACATTAGAACAAAGTAAATGTTTTGATTGGTTTAAATATAAAAGCGGAAGATTAAGTTCAGCAAATTTTAGAAAATGCTGCAAAACTTCACTTGAGAAACCAGCATTATCATTAATAAAACAAGTATGTTACCCAGGCGAAGTTTTATCTGATAATGCACACACTGATCATGGTTTAAAATATGAAAATTCTGCTAGAAGAAGTTATGAAAAGTCTATGAAGCTTAAACATACAAATTTCAAACTTGAGCAAACAGGATTTGTTATTTCATTGGAAAACCCAATATTTGGTGTTTCACCAGATGGATTGATAAATTGCCAATGCTGTGGTGATGGTTTGGTCGAAATTAAGTGTCCAAGTAGATTTGTTGATAAAAAAATGACCTTAAAAAAATTTTCTTCATTAAAAAATACTTACCTTATTGACAAAAAAGATGGAAATTTTACGCTGAATACTGATAGTGATTATTTCTTCCAAATTCAGTTACAAATGTTTGTTTTGAAGAGAACATTTTGTGATTTTATTATGTGGTCACCTCACGAGCAAATTGTTTTTCAAGAAAGAATTACTTTCTGCAGCGATTTTCTAGAAAATAATTTAAAAAAAGCAACTCTTTTTCATAGAAATATAATAAAGCCTGAATTATTAGATAGGAGATACACTGAATTAGACTCATGTAAATTATCAAATTATTCAGATTTTTATTTGGATGAAAATGAAATCATTTAAAAATTTTAAAAATAAAATTTTTTATAACATATTAATTCTTAATTATAAAAAAGGTTCAAACTTTAAGAAGATATCTTTATTTTAAATAAAGTTAATTATTTATGATTCGTTATTCTCTAAATTTAATAATTATATTATTGTATTATATTATATTATATTATATTAATATATAATTACATTTAACAGTAATATAAAATCTTAATAGGTTTCAAAAATTAATATAGATTTATAAATAAAAAATTCTTTTGTAGTTGTTTATATTATTATTTTATTTTAAGCTTATATTCTTTTATTTTCATAAATATTAGAAGAAAAAAAATATATATAATTATACAAGTATATTAAATAAAGTAAAATTTAGTAAAACCTAAAAAAAAAGTTAAATTTCTTAATTTTTAACAATTTGAAGGAATAACTCATGTTTATCATGCATTTAAAGCAAAAAGTATTAAAATTATGCTGGATAATTTGAAAGAAATAGCAAACATAGATATTAAATAATCCAGAAATTTTTAGTTTTCAAACACTAATAATTCAATAAAACTGTGCTGAACAAGTAGCATTAGCATTAGCAGTAGCAAGTTGTTAAAATATTAAAAAAAAAAAAAAAAAAAACAAGTAAAGCCACTTAAAACAAAAAAGATTTTAATGAAAAATGAAATACTTAATTATTAAGATTGCACCATAGATGGGCAGAAATTTATAAGGCCACAGCACACTAAAACCACCTTATCTATGAGACATTCACGATTTTTGTTAGTTCTTAACATACTTATTGGAATGGTCCCCTCTAAAATTGTATACTTTTGTTTAAGAGAACCAATTACTCTTTCCACGTGTATCCTGACATTGGCAATATGTCTTGTTTCTTCTACTTCTAAAGGATCAAGTTGCGACTTACCTGATGAAATTAAAAAAAATATTATGTAAATGAATTATTTAAATTTTTAATTATTTTGTCAAATACCTTTAGTAAATGCCGGTATATTTAAATGAGCTCTCATTAAATTTACAGAATCTTCTATCGTGAAGCCCCGATCCGCCAGAACTACGTCTCCAGGTAATAAATTGTCTAAGACTCCACAGTTTTCAGTGATAAACTTATCGCTGGTCCTTCCCCCATACATTTCTGAAATATGAGAAACTGTACCTTGAGGGGTGATAGACACTGCCCCTTTCATAGTTTTGTGGTGTTTGTATCTAGAGAAGGTTTCTGCGCCAGATAGGAGACTGGTAGGACTTTCAATAAAAACCTCAAAACAATCTATTATTACGCAAACCGATTTTCCAAAAGCTCTTTGGAAACATAAAGGCATTGTAGCATGCAAAGTGTCTCTATCAGGCCAAATAATAAAATTTTTCAATATTTTAAATAATACATGCACACACCTTCGAAAGTATTTACAAATAGTATTTGGTGCCACAGAAAATCTTAAGTAAAAAATAAAGCATAATAGTACAGTGCTTAAGCTTAATAATAATGTAGAATTATAAATACCTGTGACTTAAATAAGAATTGGGTAAATTTAATCTTAATTTCAGAAATGTTATTATGAGCTGGGAAAAAGGAGTCACTACTGCACCTTTGGAATAAAGGAATGGAGAGGAAATTTTGTGGATCAAATACAAAACCTTATAATTGTTTAACCCAGTAAAATATTTGGTTTTTGCATTATTTTCAAAAAATGATTCCTTACATAACTGAAAATGATTTATTTTATTTTGAAGCTGTTCATTGAGAGAATTGGCAAAACTTAATTTTGATAATATTTCTGATATACTATCCATGGTCATCTCAGTTTGAACTTCAATACCATTGGAATCGTTAGTGGATTGAATATCAAAATCATCTTCGACATTCTAAAATTTTAATTAATTAGATAGTTTTGAAAAGTATTGATTTTCTGATTTAAAATATAAAAAATATCTGTCACCTGTTCTTCAATAGATGCAGCTGCATTATTGTTCAAAACATCATTATTTTCATCTATTTTCAGCTGTAATGAAAAATAATAAATTAAATGTTATACTTGGAACCTTAAGAAATTTAATGAAAGTATTTTAATAAAATAAATAAATAAAGTATTTTTAATAAGAATATATTCTAGATACAATACTCTTTTCACATTTCTCTCATAACGTTGCATACAGGTTTTTTTTTTAACTGCAAATCCTATATCGTAACCAAGTTTTTGATTTGGAACCCAATCTGGATTATTAACATCAAAATCTTCAGCTGGTAGCCCTATTATATATTAATATTCAAATCAGAAAAAACAATTCATTACAAAAACAGAAAATTATTAATTAAAAATTTTAAATATATAAAATGAGATAAATTGTATTCAATAATTTTTTTAAGAAAGTCTCATTTTATTCTAAAAAGATTTTAAAAACATTGGTAAGATTACTCTTAATTAATTTTAAAAACAATAGATATCATAAACTGATTTAATATTTACCAGATGAGAAATGCAAGCTACAAACTCTTGCATTTCTGATAAAAGACTCATCCAAGACACCTCGCTTTAAAGCATTAATCCATTTTTGTCGCCTTTCTAATCTTAGCTTATTAAAATCTTCAAGGTTCACCATCTTTTTGGTAAAGGGATTTACAATATTTTGATATATGCCACATTTACTATTTATAGGAATAGGAAACCTCAAAAACTTTATTTTATTTCCCTTGTCATCTACCATACCTCCATAACTTTTGCAATTAACTACTGTACAACTAAGGGGCATTTTCTATTGTTTATTAAGCTAATAGCTTCCAGATGATCTGATAATTTAATTAATATTTAATAATATTTACAAAAAGTTAATTTATAAAAAAAAAACAAGATTTTACTCCAAAAATATGTATAACCTACAACTTTCACACCTCCTTTTTTGATTTTTTTAATAGTAAACACAATGTAAATAATTAAAATTTTTTGTTATTCTTGTAAAATAACCTTCTCTTCATTTATAAATATAATCACTTTTTAATAACTATTAGTATTATTTTTTTAAAATTAATTTTAAAAACCGCTTCCATAAGAACTACATGTAAAAAAATGGTTTGTTTTCTTCCAATACACTATATAGCTAATAGTCACGTGACGTATGTTAAAAGCCTTATAGACTCACAACTCACAACCTGTTAGTTGCGGCTGCCTCTTGAATCTTTATTCAATATGGCGGCGTTTGTCCTTTGAGTTGCAGACTTTAAAGGGGCGATTTCATGAAACGGTATTTTTACTAGATTCTGGGGACACTAGAGTTAAAAAGATTGATAGTATTGAATTTAAAAATTAATTAAAATTTTGCTCTGAGGCGATTTTATGAATCTTGCTGGAGCAAAATTTTAATAGATTTTGAGTAATAATTAACTATTTCTACTCTAGTACCCCTAGAAAATGATTTTCAAAAACTTTCTGTTGGAACATATCCTACCCTAAAAAAGACATTGCTCATCGCAACGGTTGCTAGATGTGATCGATAAAGTCATTCTGATTGGTTCTCTTAATAATGTAAACAAACATTAAAATATACAAATTTTAAATTCATATTATATAATACAAATTGTAAAGTTATAGGTGAATTAAATGTAAATATTATTTATGTTTGCAATTTACCCTAAATTTTAACTCTGAAAAACCATAAATTTTTTGTTTTCATAAATTACAAACATTTCATAACTCAAATCATCAATATGTGCGCGAAGCGCAGTTGAATCTAGTGTAATAAAATGGAGAATCCAAGTTTTATGGCGCAGCGGCCAGGAAATCGTACTTTCGTGGCTACTGTACAGAAAATATAATTTTCGCAAACATTTTTTCGTTCATAAAATCACCTCAGAGCAAAAATTTTTATTGATAATTACTAGAGTTGAATATTTTCAACTCTAGGGTCCCCAAAATCCAGTAAGAATATGCTCCATGAAATCGACCCTTTAGGCGTGATTATAGAAATTTCTTCAGCAATTTAATTATTTAGTACAAAATTTTTAATTACAGAATTAGATAGATCTTGACTAGTAATATTTTCAGCTTATTTTTCAGTATAGAATTCTGAGCATCAGTATAAAAAATTACTGCAATCTAACAACAGTAAACAACAGTAAACAAAAAAAAAATACTAAAAAAACTTAACTTTACAAATCCACGTTTATTTACTATTCATATTTTAAAGTATCAAAATATTCTTAACAATTTACCCCATTTCAAAAGCATAAAATTTCTTTCAAACAGCTAGAATTCCCTATATTTACTTCAAAAACCTACACCTTATATATACCATAAAAAAATTGCACAATTTCATATAAAAAAAAAACACTCAAAACATAATGAAAATTCATAAATAAAATTTAAAAATTATTTTTTATCATTGTATTTTTTTTTAATAAACAAAAAGAAAAAAAAATAAAATAAAGCTCTTCGTATCATTTACAACATGATATTACATGCATACGAAATAAGTATATATAACAGAAAATAAACTTTGCATATAAGTTTATTTATGCGTGCGTGAGTATATATATATATATATATACAAATTTTCCATGTGTTTATTATTTATCTAAAGATATAATATATAAATAACAACATATATATGTATGTATGTGTGAGTATATATAAAAAGTTAAGTCTTCTTGAAAATATACTTTATTCAAATAATTCTATATAAATGCAAATTTAATGTAAATGACATATATATTTTTCTTTTTTTATACTTTCATATATAACTACTTTTGTATATAATTAAAAAATTTTTTGAAATTTTTGACGTATAACAGATTTTAGATTTATATGGGCTAATCTGTTTTAACTGATTTTTTTTTGATATGCGAAATAATTTTAATTAATTTTTTCAGAAAATTTAGAAAATACTTAATTATGCAACAAGTACGAAACAATTTAGACACTAAAGTAATCAGAAGGTAGTAAAGCTCAACTATTTTATATATATAAGCTCGACTTACAACAGTAATAACCAAGTGAAATATAATTTATACACTACTTTCACTAAGAAATTTTCCATGTTTTTACGATTATTTAGCATAATCTTTAGCATATGATCCTTACACGTAAATAAAAATATTGTGATCCTAAGTAAAGAAAGCTTACAATTAAATGAATAATTTAAAATTAAATTTTTTTTTTTTCAGCTGTAAAAGACATGCATATCAAATTTTTATATCAGTTAATCTATTTAAAGTACATTACGTGACTTTTATATGTAAAAAATCGGGCATTAACACAACGTTATGTTTTTTACGGTTGTGTTTTGAATGATAAGTTTTTGAATCGTCGTGTGTGTTACATGTAAGTTCCTTATTTCAAAAATCGTTTATACGAGGTTATAGTTTTCTATTTTAACAAAGAAAACTTTACTAACAAAAGCCAAGTATTTTGGGCTTGTAAATAATTTTTTAAAACTTTTCCTAAACTCACAGTAAGTTTGATTCAATATAAATTACGTAATTTATCAAGAAAGAATTTTCAATTAGAAGCAAAACACACACACATGTTATAAAAGAATTATGAGTGTAATTTTAATATAAAATACAATGTAAAATATCATTTATATGCAGCATTATGCAATCTACACCGTTTAATCTCCATGGTATAATTAAAGTCTTATAGCTGCCTTTTTTATATAAATATAAAACAAGCAATCTTGGACTGAATTGAATAAATATTTTTAACAGCTTTGAAAACTAGTTACTCGCAAAGGGGTAGTTAATTTATGATCGTAAAGAATTGATTTTATGCTTAATCTGAATTTTTTAACTAAGAGTTAGACCCCAAACAACGTCATCAATTTACTCAGATCCAAGGGCTTAAATTCTAAGTCAGTTTAATAACAGAGGGAACGGAGGAACCGGACATCCTCGCAGTAGTACAAAGCTCTTAATAATGCAGCAAATTTCCTTAGGTATAGACAACTTAAGACACAAATATATTTCAATTAGAATTCATGATTTACGTCGACGTAAGAACTAGATAACATCAGCGTACTAAAATCGGTCAAAATTCTTACAACCTAAAAAATCAAATTCATTCATCAACCTGTCAGAAAGAAATATATATTTTTTAAGTTAAGTAACTCAAGCTTTCAACAACAATAAAAAAACTCCAAATTCGTAAAATTCAGATAACCTACATACACTGTAAAAAGTAACTTCCTTATATTAACAAAAAAATTAGAAAATTTTCGAAAAATTAGTAAATTTTCAAAAAAATTTGTAAATATTCGAAAAAAATCGTAAATTTACTAAATTTAGTATATTATCGAAAAATTCAAGAATTCTCGATTTTTTTTTGTGAATTCGCAAGAAAAATTGATATTTTGCAATTTTTTTTCGAAAATTTATAAAAATTAGTTGTGAATTTACAACTTTTTTCGTAAATTCACAAAAAAAATCGAGAATTCTCGAATTTTTCGAGAATATACTAAATTTAGTAAATTTACGATTTTTTTCGAATATTTACAAATTTTTTTGAAAATTTACTAATTTTTCGAAAATGTTCTAATTTTTTTTTTAATATAAGGAAGTTACATTTTACAGTGTATATATATATAAAATTTCAAAAAAATTAAAAAAAAAGCAAAAAAATAGACAGATGATTGAATATTATCAAAAGTTAAAAATGCATAAAAAAATTCTTAGAATTCAAGTAGTAGTTGAATAATTCCAAAAAAATATATATACTTTAAGATTAGGTTATATAGATCAATCTATCCAAATATATATATGAAAAAATAACAAAAAAAAGGAAGATATGACTTACGCCACCGAAAATCTACGTCACCGGAGATTTTGACACAGAGAGTTCGCCACAAAAGTTGACCACCAAAAAATGTTGACACATAAAAATTGCACACAGAGTTTAATATAAAAACATTTTTTGGATACGATTCTATTTGACCATCAGTGATTTTCACACGTATATTTTTAATGTCAATTTTTGACACGAATAATTTAACTACCATAAAGTTTGACACCCAAAAATTGACCACGAAAATATTAAAAAAAAAATAAAAACAATTCATACGATGCGATGCTTTTTTCCCCTTTTTTAATATTATAGAGATTAATTTTACAAAAAATTTTGCGTCAAAGATGAAAATGTCAAAAACATATTCTTGTGGTTAACTTTTTTGTGTCAAACTTTATAGGTGGTTAAATTTTTAACATCAAAAATCGACATTAAAAATTTCCGTGTAAAAATCACTATTGGTCAAATAAAATCGTATCCAAAATATGTTTTTATATTAAACTCTGTATGCAATTTTTATGTGTAAAAATATTTTGTGGTCATACTTTTGTGGCATACTCTCTGTGGCAAAATCTCCGGTGACGTAGTTTTTCGGTGGCGTAAGTCATATCTTCCAAAAAAAATAATTTATCATAATATATATAATTCTAGATAAAATGTATAGATTAAATATTAAAAAATATATTTTAAGATTATAGTATATATAAATTTTTGAAATATATATAAATAATTTAAAGTTGTGATAAGAGTAATATTATATATGTGTGCTAATGTGTTAGTTATATATTCGCATATAAACTTGGTATAAAAAGCATAAAATCCATTTGAAAAGTTTTAAAAAAGTCTCGTAGGGTAAAAAAACTTGAAAATATTTCTATATATAAAAATAGCATGGATTTGAAAAATATTTATATGTGTGTGTGTGTATACAAATATATTGTATTAAATGTAAAATATGAAATAAATAAATCCACTCGTCATATATATATGCGTTATAGTGGGATAGAAAGGAAAATGCATTTGGTTATATCCTTCTGGTAAGGGGAAATTGAATAGGAAAAAGGATTCTGATATATCCTAGAGTAAACTATCTCTGTCTAAATATATATTAAAGGGGAAAATGTTCATGATTCATCTGTCTAGAGAAATCCTGGTTAAACTATATAACCTAATATTTATTAGAAAGAGAAAATTGCATGGTCAAGAGTATTTTAGACTAAAATGATAGAGTCAACGTATGTTATATATACGATTTATGATCAAGAACAACCTATGCATTCAATTTATATCTTTCTCTCTTTCACGAATAAAATAGAATCTTTGAATATTATAAATGGACCAGATTTTCATACTACATGTGTTCACTCATAAACCACATAAATGCGGAAATTATATTACACTCATACATAAAATCTAATAGTTTTCATATATATATATGATGCACACGTGTAAATAATAAAAGTTTGTATATTTTTTTTATATATAACAATAGGAAAAAAAAATGCTAAAGCAGTGATTTTCTCGAATAAATTTATCAGTCAACGTGCATATGTCATGCACATGTGTATGTAATAGTAGATGAATACAAAAGTGACATATAAAGGACAAAAGCACAAATCTCTATATATTATGAAGTTGTAAATGCTGTCGCCGCTGTCGTATGAGACTTTTGGCCAAAATGGTCATTTTGGTCCAGGAGGTCCTTTTATATTTCAATACTTTTAAAAGATTAAGATTTAATAATTATAATAATTTATCCAATGATATTTCCAAGGGTTTCTAAAAAGTTTAATTTTTTTCAAAAAATTAAATTTTTGGATGTTTATCATGTAATGAAATAGACAAATATGGATTATTAAATTTATTGAAATTTAAACATAAATTAGATAAGATAAACTAGTGCAACTAATATTCTAAAATACAAATTGAAACATAAAATATACAAAAACATCGATATCCGATATTGGTTCATAAAAATCAAATTGTTACATATAACACTCAATTTTATTACATAAATATCTCTAATCACAAGTAACAATTTACATCACCTTCGTTAATAGATTATCTTTCTGCAAATTCCACGACGATCCATTTTTTCATCAGAATTACATTTTTTTCGTCTATCAGGTAATTTTATAAAACTACCTAATTTTTTTTTCTCTTTTCCATCTTGTTTTAGCATTTTTTTAGTTATTGATGGTATTGATTCTCCTGTTATTATATTTATTATTTCATTTGTTTTATTATTGTTATTATCTTGATCAAATGGTATTAACACTGTTTTATTTATTGGATTATTTAATGGTTTTGCTATTAATGTTTTATTGATTTTATTTGATATATTCAAAGAATTATTGTTATTATTATTATCATTATTTATTGTTAGCATTGTTAATGAGAGTAAAATTGAAAGATTCATAATTTTGGTTCTTTTTTGGTGTGTTATAGGTTCACTAATTGTAATTAGACTATGTATTAAAATTAAATTTCAGATTATTTTATTTTCTTATCAGCAGGTATTAAGTACCTTTCTCTTATCCTAAATTAACTAGGTAAAAATACCGTATTGCATACAGTATTAGATACACTGTAAAAAAAAAACTCCGGTGATTTTGGTAAATTTACGAAACAATTTTTCTTGCAATTTTTCGAAAAAAATCAGAAATTTGCTAATATTTGTAAATTTGCGACAAAATAGTAAATTAACGATTTATTTTTTCGTAAATTTTCGACAAAATCGTAAATTTACAACTATGTCGTAATTTTACGATTTTTGTAGAAAAATTTAGTAAATTTTTGTAAATTTACCAATTTTGTCGTAAAATCACCTTAGTTGTTTTTTACAGTGTAAATATTAAAGAATTTATAGTTTTAAGTGATAAAATGTCAAATTTATTACATTAAATTATTGTCAGTTGAGATTAAGTATGCTCTTTACTGTACCAAAATCAAAATGGTAGTTTTAATAAGGAATAATTTATATGTCACTGATATAAATAGCTGTAATTAAATTATTTATTACAGTAATTTATGTGACTGTTTTTGATCGATTTATAATTTTTTAATGAATAACTTCGATTATGGTCATTTGGGTTATTGGATCATAAAAATATAATTTATGGATCGTAAAAATATTTTTTTTTACTTTGATTTTAAATTTTTAAAATTGCTCTACTTAGGACACACGAGTTATTTATTTTAAGAAAAATGAAAAGCCAATGTTTTTATTTTTTTTGTAACTTAATCGTATAAATGACGATAGTATACGCACGTCACCAGTACGTGACGTAAGTATTATTACTTTTACCAATTTCGCTTAAATTGCTAAAAAATTAAAGTACGAGCTTGCATACTAACAATTATTTTCTAGTTAGAGAAGAGTCCAAAAAAATAAAAAAACTTTAATTATGCTTTAATATTAAATTAATTTAGATAAAAATATCTGAATTTAATTGAATACTTTGCACGATATGGTATTTAAATTTTTTTCACTACGTGATATTTAGAAAATTTTGATATCAAAAAATTATTTTAATTTCTATGACGTAAATAACATTTAATCGTATCTTTTTTTTTTGTAAAGAAAATATAATTTTAAATAATGTTATTTGAATTATTTTATCCAAAAAAAAGACGTTAATAAAATTAAATTATTACTAATAGTAATACGTTTGAAGTTAAATAAATGTTTAATGAATTAAAATTGAATAGATGGATTAAATTAAATACAGAAAATCTAAAAGAACAAAAGCATATGAACCAGTCCAGTAATATTTTGAAAATTTGTAATATTGTTCTAAAAATTTATATTATGTTCTTGCAAAACAATAAAAAAGGTTTTTTGAATTTAAAGTTTTTGAAGAAATTTAAATTGTATTTGGTATTTTTTTTTAGTTTTTGTTTTTAATCAATATTTAGAGTTAAAAAAATACAGTTTGATTCTTCTTGTTCTTTCTGACCCCTCCACCCCCTGAAATTTCTACGCTGAAAATCTAAGCAGATAATTAAGAAAATTCGACACCCTTTGGTCTAGCTTACTTAAGAGAAAAGTGCAAGTAATTGTATAATCAGTGAGCACAACTTAAAAAAATATTTCTTGTGACTAAAATCCCATTTTAAAATTAAAAAAAAACCTATACATGCATATTTTAAAAAACTTAAAGAACACCCTCATATACGAAATTGATTATCGAAGTTCTATACAAATTATAATATCCCTTTTATCAATTTTTTTTTGTTCAATATTAAAAGTACAATTGATAATAGTATTGGTAAAGAGATGAATCCAACATAATACGTTCTCTAATGATAATAATGATGGTGATTGTAATGATCATGCTGACAATGTCACATTTCTGCAATGTACAGAGTCATTATCTTGATTACTATCACTGGAAAGATTATTATTACTATTGTATACTTGACATTTATCTATATATATGTTGGTAGTTTTGTGTAAGATTGAAAATATTATTATTTTTATTATGAATTATTTATTATTTAGGTAATTTATTTTAAATAAAAATAAATAAAATTATTTTGGATATCAAAAATATTGTTTATTTAATTTTTTAATCAATATTTACACACTGAACCATAAAGAATTTTTTTTTTATTCAATAAAGAATTGGGAAATTCCCAAATTAACTAAAAATTAATTATTTTTTTGAATAACTAAAAATTCTTTAAGGTTTAGTGTGTAAGTAAAAACTGTAAATAACATTTTTTGTATTTAAGTCTTATCTTTTAGAAAATTCATCAAAATTATAAAATTTTAAGAATCCAATTTTTTAATCACTTATGTTCATTTTTTGTATCAAGGATACATTATGCTGTTTTATTAAGCTCTAGTTAAAAAGTACAAAATAAGAAAATATATAATATATCCGTCAAAAGTCTAATCTGTGTCTAATTATAATAAAGTAGATTCTTACTTTGCACAAAAACTTTATTCTTTTTAGCTTTGAATTACCTCAAGAGAGTAATTGTTCATATTTTTTTGCTTTTATGTTTCAAATACTTTGATCTTAATTTACCTGTTTCTATTCTTATGAATTTTTCAACTTAGAGTTTTACAAAATAATTAACTTACATCACCTGGCAGAACTTTAAACTAAAGGAAATATTTCAAGAGAGTATAAAAATTAGTATAATTAAATAAATAAATAAATAGTGTAAAATTATGCACTTGAAGCATATTGTCAATTTACATTAAATAATTAAAAAATATTTAACAAAATTGAAACATTAAAAAAGAAATCAACTTACCTTGAGCCAAAAAGTTCATTTATACCAAATCAGGTTTGATTATTTTTATTTTTTTAAAACTATCTGTTTCTACGACACTGTTCATGTGTGAAGCTATGAATTTTTTAGCAATTATTTTGAGTTTATCAAATTTACCTACATGAGCTGCTAAGAAAATAATTGATACATTTTCAATACTAATATTTTCAATCAAAAATTTTTCACAAATATCTACCAATTCATAAATTGCATATTCTTTAGCTAAAATCATTAAATCAACAGCTACGTCATCAAGATTATCTATATTATTGGTGCACATTTTCGACAAAATTGAGTTTTATAGGCCTTTAAAGTTTTCTCCAAGCTTTAAGTTTCTAAAATTTTTTTACTCGCCTCTTTTCGTTAAATAGTTTTTAAGATATCGTTTTTCAAAGTAAATGATAAAAATTGATTTTTTTTTTAAACCCTGAAATTGGGACTATGACTTTAAATTATCATCTCTGGTTAATAATTTATTGAAAAGCAGTGAATAAAAAATTTTTGGAAATTTTAAGCTTGTAGAAAATTTTTAAGACCTATAAAGCTCAATTTCGTCAAAAATTACATTTTTGACAGTAGTTTTAAAACATTCAAAAATTGTTTATTTTTAGTCGAAAATCACCAGTAGATTAACTGACTATAGCGCTGAGAGAATCAGTGATAAAAAAACGCAATTTACGGCATTTGAAAGGTGACATTTACACCAAAAAAAGTAGACTAACTAGAAGTATTTTGGTTCATTTTTGAGGCTGTAGCGTTTTATCGAAAATTACCAAAAAACCCTGTTTTATAAGATTGAGCCAAAATGTAAATTTGCGTTTCTAGCCCCAAAATTCCCTTTGGAATAAATGCAGGGCTTTTTGCATGTCTTTGTAACATATAAAAGTATGTTTTCAGTAAAAATTAGCTTTTTAAAATGCTTTTTGGATTTTGTAAAAATTTGTATAGCTAAAAACCCAAAATTCCCATGTTATTTAAATGGGAAACTTCAAGTGCTCGGCGGCACGGGTTAAAAAAATCGAAAATCAAAATCCTTGGAGCTGGGGGTTTTTTAATACCTAAATATTAGAAAAAAATGGGGGGAGCCAAAAAATATCGAAAAAAAAAAATAAGACACACTCTAATGTTTACTAACAGGGCTAGATATAATACAAATGTTACTCAATATTAGAATACAATTTTCTAATTTTCTAATTTGTAATTCTCACCTTACTAGCTGTTAAGCTTCTAAACCGCAACTATTCTAATTCCCTAAACGCATATTATTCTAGGCCTTAAATCAAAATTATTCCTAAGGTATACGGTCTTTTTTTCGCATCCACTTTGTTGGACATTTTTTCGCAACGCTCTCTTCTACATACCCAATGCCGACGATTATTAACAACGTATTGTGAGTGATAGTGCAGATATCTTTCCAAAATTAATACATTTTCAATAATTTCTGCTGCCATTTTAAACGATTAATTTTGTACCAAATTTTTAATAATCAAATAATATTGAGTATTAATCAATAATTTCTGCTGAAATTTAAAACTATTAATTTTGGTGCGTTACCAAGGAAACGATAATGAAATTAAATATTTTTAAATTTGAAATTTAAAATTAAAAAAAAAAATAATGCGAATAAAAGGTGGTGCGAAAATTTAAAATGCGAAAAAATGTCCAGCGAAAAACTGGATGCGAAAAAATAACCCCTTTTCTTCCCTATACCCGAATTTTTCTAAGCCCCATTTACCCCCCCCCCGTCACTTAATTCGGACATATTTGCCCCCACTCTAAAATGCACAAATTTTACTGCCCCCTTGATTTTCAGATTTCCAGGGTACCCCCTCCCTATAAACATGTTCCATGTTAATATTAATATACTCGGTGATTTCGAGCGGGACGTATTGTTTGTTTTTCAAAGCGGCAACGTTATTTGTCGATGCTTGGATCTGTGCCTGCTATTGGCCGTCAAAAAACAAACAATACGTCCCGCTCGGAATCACCGTGTAGATATGAGCAATTATTTTAAAAGTGCTACTTAATTTGAGCCTATAATCGTCATTTTTTTTTTAGGGCACATCGATATGACCCATGTTTTCAGGTAGTTTGAACCTTCAAAAACTCGAGAAAAATCGTGAACAAGAAATCGGCGATAGGTGCCAAATAGATTTTTTCACTTTTATGTCAAAAACCGTGTTTTTCGTATCTGAGCTACCCCAAATTTTTAAAATAACTTTTTAGGTCAATAAAATTTTAAAAAATAGCTAAAAAATCTGATTGATAGGGAAAAATTACTCCAGAAGAAAAAAAAAACTTATCTTTTTACGATGAAATTTAGCCAATTTATCGTCAATTTAAGATTTTGCTCAAATTCGTCTTAAAAAAGATTGAAATTTTACTAAAAAAAGCCTGTTTGTGAATTTTAAACATGCATTACTCGCTTGATTTTCATCGTAAAATAATAATTTTTTTTTTAAATCAATTAATTTTTCCTTGAGTATTCATTTCTGTAAGAAAGAAATCATTTTTATTGACCAAATTTCAATTTTTAGATCAAAAGCCTTTGAAAAATGTAAATAGCAAAATTTACCGTTCCCGCCCATTCCCCCGAATACCAATTCCCGAATGGACATTTTCCCGATACCTTTTTCCCCGATGACCATTCCCCCGAATTTACAAAGTTGACATTTCCCCGAAAAACCGTTTACCCGAAACTTTTTCCCCCGAAACATCCATTTACCCGAAACCTTTTCCCCGAATTAAAAAAGTAATTATTTCCCCGAATTTTCGTAAAAAAATTATTTAAATACAGTTTTTTAGATTACAATTTCATAATTTTTATTACATTCAAATTTTTCATTTTCAAAATTTTTATTACAATTTAATATGGCACCCGATACTGTACAGGTACTCTTGAAAATTGGCAACTCCGTAATTTGCGTAAGCTTCTACGATTCTCTTTATTCTTCTTTGAGTCTCCAACCATTTTTTTTTTGGTGAATTTTTTACTTTTCTACCAAGAGATATCTCTAGCACTTGAATTTCTGTATCGGCTTGTTCTTTTTTAAATGCCTTTATAGCTGAATAGATATCTGGATGATTTTTACCAACTAATACATGGAACCGTGTATGCCAGCCCTCACTGGCATTGTTGGTTCTGCTATGATTGGTCAAAGTGCTGGTATACTGGTTCCATAATGGTGGGCAATACCTTGGAGGAACGGCGCGGCGGCGTCCTTGTGCTAATATGCCAATTACGTAAGTGACTTGAAAATATTCCATAAACCCAGCCATATTTTCGGGAGCATTAGCTTTCACTTCACGGAAAATGGTTGCAACATCACCTACAGGAACAAACGCAAGGGCTGCAGTCATGTGAGTATAATCTTTGACCTCTGTATTGTCAGGGTCATTATACGCAGTTTGTAATCCCAAAGATTGAATTTTTCTGTATAGTGCCTGGCACAAATGAAAGAAACATAAATGAATAGGTGCATCTGGAAACATATTTCTCGATGCATTAATTGCTGACAATTCTAGGTCTATCATAATTGATCTTGGGTTCAAATCTATTATACCGTAATTTCTTGCTGCTAAAACTAATGCCCGAAGACACAGCTGGTATTGGATGGTTTCTTTTGAAGTCAAGATCGTCTATGGATATTGGATTTACAGGAAGATTTTTACGCCTAACTCTTCTTATAGATTTTTTTAAATTTTCCCTTTCTGGTAGATGGCATAAAACTCTTGCTGAGACATAAACAACTGATATTTTTTTGTTTTTTAGAGCTAAATAAATAAAACATATACACTGAAAGCAATTTTTAAAATTTAAATTTTTTTTTTTTAAATTGGGTTTCGGGGAAAAAAATATTCGGGTAAATTGGGTTTCGGGGAAAAAAATAGTCGGGTAAATGGCTTTCGGGAAAAAAAATATTCGGGTAAATAGATTTCGGGAAAAAAGACTTTCGGGGTATAGGTTTCGGGGAAAACGACTTCGGGAAAAAGGGTTTCGGGGAAATGTCCATTCGGGGATTGGTATTCGGGGAAATGGTAGGGAATCAAATTTACTTAACACAGTTTTTGACCTAAAAATTAGGGTGCGAATTTAATTCGAAGTTTAGGAACTTAGATCGATTTCAATTTAGAATAACCATTTTACTTCTATAGGAATAACCCGGGTTGTCACGCAGCTGTAAGTAAACATGTTCCATGCATTTGGGTTGTGTTTACACAAACCGGTTATAAGTTTTTTTTAATATTTGTCATCAAAAAATCTCGTGGTACTTTTTTTTAATTGGATGTATGTTTGCGGTAAGCGAAATTTTTTTACGGTTGGTGAAATTCCACTTGTAGCTAACGTACCACTGTGCGCACGTTTATTAGGCTGATTTTACAAACGTCGTAAATGAGATCTGCAAGCGCAGCCGCAACGCTATGCGCAAAACATGATTTTTGGTTGCTGCGCATTGCGTTGCGGTTGCGACCCCCTTTTACGACGTTTGTAGAACCAGCCTAATGAGCGAAAAAATTTTTTTTCAATATTCTTTGCGTTTCAGCTTTCTGCAATCGTTTGAGCAAGTCAAAAATTCCGGTAGCCGCAAACAGAATTCCGATTGCCGGAAGCGGTTTTTGTTTTCAGTGTACCTAATTTTTTTAAATAGAAGTTCTAGTTTCAGAAAAATTTTCATTACTCTTTTTTGGAACTGATAGCTAATTTTCTTTTATGGAAGCACTTATTATAGTTTTAGAAATATAGAAATATTTAAATTTTATTATTCAAATTTCCAGATCTGATTCTTGTCTCAAAATTTTCGCAATCAAAAAACTGAATAAACGGTCTAATATTTTATTTTATTTTAATTACGATAGTATTTTTCAATAACAAAAAAAAAAAATTGAACACGTATTTACAAAAAAATTAATTTACAAAATGATTTGAGTATACGTATTCTTGTTTCAGATTTTTTATACATGAAATGTATAAATTATTGAAATAAAACCGAGCTCTCAGAGTTAAAAAAAAAATATATAAACGTTTATTTTACATTTGTTCAACAAGGGAAAAAAATAAAATTTGGCTTTCAATGCAGTTGAAAGTAAAATTCCCTACATTTTCCCCATATTCAGCACATAGTTTTTCATTAAAAGCGAAAAAAAGATCACCCGAAAGTAAGAAAGTAGATCTTTATTGCAGTGTAGAATTAAAAAAAAAAATTTTAAGCATTCAGAAAAAAAAGATCCTCCAAAAACTGGTAACGAAATTGGTGGGTCTTCTAGATGTAAAATTATTTTGTAAAATGGAATTTTTAAATAAATAATGAAATGAAACCTAAATAATAAAAACACTTTTTTGTATCATTGGCCAATGAAAATGTCTTCTTATCCAAAAAAAAACTTTTAATTTAAATTTTTTTTTTGTCAAAGATACCCTATAGGCAATTTGAGATTAAATTCATGTCTCAAGAAATACTCAACCTTGTAAGCATAATCACATTATATCAAAGAGTAATTCCAAGGAATAGATTTCTCTTTCTCTTACAAACAAAGTTAATTTTTGCCCAATTTTTGTTTAAAAAACAAAATTTTTTATCTTGACAAAATAACTTTTTAAAAATCATTTGAATAATTTAGATCCAATTTTGCAAATGACACCATCAGTTTGAAAATCGTTTGATTCAAATCCACCCTAAAAACAAAAAGAATCTTTAAAATTAAAAAATTATTGTATTACTTAACAATTAATTAATTAATATAGTAATAAATTTTTTAAACATATTCAAATTAAACAATAAGGGAGTAACGCCCTCGTTTTTGAATATTTTAAAATAAACTTTTTCTGATAAGTTAGTTTTTTACTATATCAGCGAGTAATATTATATGCACGTCAGGTACTGCAGATTTCTTTTGTTGGGAATATAGTTTACTTAAAACTATCTTTAAAACTATGATAAAATATTAAGTTATAATTTTGTTTAAATAGGTATAAATTTAATTTAATTAGAAAATATCATATTTTAAAAAAATTTATCCAAGCATCTCAAATATTTTTCCAAGCCCAATTTTAGGTACCATTTTTTCACTTTTCTTAAGAAAAAATAATTTAGTCCTGATTTTTATAATCCATATTGCCCTTATTTTTCTTCAGACTTTTGTGAATAATGAACGAACCAATTTATTTTATTTTCTAGTACCTATTTCATTTGAGAAAATAATTCGCCCCATTTTTTTAAACCTTTATGCGATATTGCGATCACACCCTAGCACTGCTTACAAAAATTTACTTTCCCTAATAATAGTGGGCAATAATGACTACATTCCAATTTCGAGAGGCCATAATTATTGCCCTTTTTAGAAAAAAAATATTCTGAAACTCTTATTTTATCAAATGCGAGGACAGTCCCTCGTTGCTATACGCTTTGGGCCTATAGTCCATGGCGTTGGCCAAAATAAACATTTCTAAAACCCGTTTTATATTTATACCATTATTATTTAAAAGCCAAATTATTGTGGATAATAAAGCCATTTGTACTTTGGAATAAAATTAGAAAAATTGGTCCAAAATAAATAATATGGTATATACTTTATAATTATGTTTTAATAATGTAAAAAATATTATACGCTAAAATTTATACGCTAGTCCAAGTATTATAATGACAATATTTTTACTCAAATGCTTCATTCATAAATTATAGGGAACTGCGCTTACGTAATACTTATTATGTCAAATGTACATAAAATTATATGGTAAAAATATATATTTTTGTCGGAAACATATTTACTACATAGCCTTAGGGCCAACCTTTCAAAAATTATTGAAATTCACATTTGGTAAAATAAACAGTTTTGCAATTTAATGATTTTACTGTAGTAAGAAATGTATGATTTAAGACTGCATAAATTTAAATTAGTATAATTTTAATATATATGGAGTATTTCATGTTAATTCAGAGGGTTTTCTATCGAAAAAATATCCTTTAGCAAGAAAATTAATCTATATTTGATTTATATGGTAAAATGCAGTTTGGTGCTTAAAATGAATCAATGTTTCATAAACATTTTATTCACATATTTTAAAAAATTAAGCAATGAAGATTTTTTACATTATTATTTATCCCAAGACATATTGGAAAATTACCCCTCCTCTTTTTGATTTTCGAATTCCCAGGGTATGCCATTCTATAAACATGCTCCATGTTAAAAAATATCCAGTTGTAATAGAATTATTTTTCTAAAAAAGCACTTTACTGATAGAGTATGTATCCAGAGGGGGGAAAGGGGTCATACCTCTCCCCGAAATGAAAATTTTTAGTAAAAATAGGAATATTTTTAACCCCATTTTCAAAAAAATTATAAGTATATTCCAATTTAGTAGGCATGGGTAAATAAATAGTGTCACAACAAAAATATTAATAACGCCATCAATCTTATAATGCTTTTTCTAACCAATATCCTTCGAATCTCATAAAATACATTAACAAGCGATGGAATTTCTTAGAAAACTTCAATTACCACATCGTTAGGTCTAGAGGTGCACGAGATTTAGAGATATCCTCGTTTTAAATTCAAAAAGAGCCAATATTCGAAACGAAATGAGTTAAAATTTTCGAGATCTCATCTCATCTCGAATATAAAAAAAAAAAATTATTTTCACTAAAACTTTACAAATTTAATTTTACAAATATGAGTTTCAATGCTGACTCACAAGGGAAGTTCAATACATTTTGAACACCAAATCAAATGGTTATAGATCAGTTTATGTTGAAAAAACATATCCTTTCTTCATGCCAATGGGCCAAATACTCCTAAAAACACAAGAACCTGCATTATAAGATAGGATTTTTAGGCTATATTCAAAATACCGCTGTATCCTTGTTTCTTATTGGCCGTCTAATTTTTTTTATATAAAAGTCAACTTTAAATTACCGTAAATCACAATTTTTGCCAATAATTCTCTTACTGATATGCACTGTAAAAAGTAACTTCCTTAGATTAACAATAAAAATTGAATTTTTTCGAAAAATTAGTAAATTTTCAATAAAATTTGTAAATTGTCGATAAAAATCGTAAATTTACTAAATTTAGTATATTATCGAAATTCTAATTATTCGAGAATTCTCTATTTTTTGTGAATTTATGAAAAAAGTTATAAATTCACAACTATTTTTCGTAAATTTACAACTATTTTTTGTAAATTTTCGAAAAAAAATGGTAAATTATCAATTTTTCTTGCGAATTCACAAAAAAAAAATCGATAATACTCGAATTAAATTTACGATTATTTTCGAATATTTACACATTTTTTCGAAAATGTTCTAATTTTTTTGTAATATAAGGAAGTTACTTTTTACAGTGTAATTAATAAACCAAATGCCAATTTTTTGCTCCAAATGACCAGTATTGAAATTAATGCCAAATTACAATTTTTGTTGAAAATGGATTTTATAGGTCTCAAAAATTTCGTATATAAGCTAAAAGTATTTAAAAATTGTTTACTCTTCCTTTTCAGTTATTAGCAAGATATGCTAATTTAAAGTCCAATTCCCCAATTTAGGTTTTTTAAAAAATGTTAATTTTTTAACGAAAGCAAATTTTCATGATTTGCAAAAACGGAAACTTTTGAAATTTTTCGTTTGCAAAAAAATTTTTAAGCGGATCAGTCCTTCAAACATCCGTTGCATTGATTTTTTGAAAACGGTTCAATTGAAAAATTTTCTGTTAAAACTAGTTTTTGGAAGGGTTCAGTGTTGAATTTTTTCACTTTTTGTCACAGATACTTTGCAACGATTTTTTGATCAGTTTTATTGAAGTCATCAATTAGAGCATGCTAGTTTGCTCTCCTTTGGTCTAAATAATTCTCCTATTGTATTGATCTTGACTCGATTTCAAAACGAGATCCACAATTTCGAGCTCGAAATGACATCAATCAAAATCTTGAAATCTTCTCGTCTTTTGCACCTCTAATTAGGTCCAATAACCAAAATCTAAAATTTTTTAAAATTTATTATATCAGAAAACCAATTAAAATTGCTTTTTTATCGACCCAAACAACATTTCTTAAATAATCCAACAAAAAAAATCACCAATCCAACATGAAAGAACCAATATATTCTTAAAGAGTGAACATTGACACATTTCAAAAAATAATAACCACTTATTAAATTTATCCTATTATTAAATTTAAACAAAATTACAAAAAAAAAGAGTAGGTATATAATATAATACTAATTTTTAAAATTCGATGACCCTTAACGATTATTATTTACAGTAGCAAAAAAAAAAGGAAGAATATATCTAGACTACATTATTTACGTACCAATATAATATATAAATCTTTCCATTTTCAAAAAAAAAAAAAAAAAAAAAAAAAAATTGCGTGCAAGAAATTACATTTACTACTCTTTACATTTTAAGCACGCAATAATTTATAAAATTTTTACCACCAAGTTTAGTATAATTTTTCTTATATATTATCTGAATAAATAGTATCGTTTAAATAAATTTTTCTTATATATTCCTCATGATTATTATTATAAATAATTATATCATTATTATCATTAACTATTACAAGCACATTAACCTTATATCCTTGAAAAATCTCATATTTTTTTAATATTCACTAATCAATAATAATAATCGTTTTTCATATATATTATTTGTTTTTCTTTTTTTTATAAATCTTTTAAATTCCATTAATACTTACACGTATGTGCGTGTGTGTTTAGTCTTTATTATAATATATATATATATATATATATGCCCTATTAGCTTTTTAAAAAATAAAAATATATGTATGTGGAATTTATTAATAATAAGGTAAAAAATATTATAATTTGTGCGTGCACAATAATAATTTTGCTAAACTAAAGTAGCTTTATGTATTGTAAAATTTGTTAACCACAGGTATTTGAAACGCTACCAATTCTACTTGTCAATCATATATATATATATATATATATAATGCTGTATAATAATATTACAAAATAATTATCTTATATGGTTATAAACAAGAATTATTATATATATACTTTCTATTTATAAATATATTTTAATATTTCTTTAATATTTCAGATTTTATTAAAGCTTTTTGAATTTTAATTTTACATAATATAATGTAAATGTTTTTTTGATTTCAATAGCCAATTTCGACTATTTAATGATATTATTTTTATTTTAAATTTATAATATCTACTACTGTAAACGCGGTTAATAATATACATGTGGAAATCTCGATATCTAAAATCTTGAATATACATAAAATATTTTCTCGCAAGTGAAATGACTTTGCGAGGATATATAAGGTGAATTATAATATCCAATTTTGAAATTTGTAAACATAATAAATATTAATAAAATATAATAGGTATAGAAAAAAATTTGTAAAATTTGTAAAATTTCTGTGTTATCTTGTATTAAGAAAATTTTATGTTGAAATCAAGCTTGGAGGTAAAAGTTCTATAAATTGTATATAAAAATTTACTCTTAAGGATTTTTTCATTGTTTCTAGTTTATGCAAATACAATTTACTTCGATTAAACGAATAACAAACTTTTACGAATCACCTATTTTATGTAACTTACAAAAAATTCCTGGTTTGATTTGAAAGGTTCCTCCGCTAGACAGACTATAATTTTCAGAGGCTGCAAAGTGCAAAAAAACTCTTCAGATAATAGTTGAAAACTGAAGCGAATTATACATAATCTCGAAATAAATATAATACAAGTTTTTTTTATTACAATTATGCTAATTTATTACCAATGCTAAATCAATTTTTAAATGTCAAAAAGAAATTTTTTATCATAAAATTTATTTTATAACGTTTGTCTAAAATATCACTATGAAATTATAGCTAATGAAAGCTAATAAAAATTTTTTAAATACTTAGGTGTAACCTGATAAATAAAAAAACTCCCTAATTATTATAAGTCCTAGAAGTCCCTAAATAGAAAATATTCTAATTCCATTAAACCCTACCCTAAAAGCGTAACTTTTCACCCCCTGTATCCCTGTTAATATATTCCATGTTAAAAAAATTATAATTTATAATTTAGTACTTTATTTTAACCAATTTGTACCTATTTTGTTTAATAACATAGACCCATAATAAAAAGACGCTCAGAACGAATCTGAAGTCAGATTTTGCCTTACTCTTCAAAATTTAGCACTACTCACCCTGTAGCCTATAAAAATATAGGGACTAATTTTCTAACTATGGTTTCTTTTTGTATTTTTTGATGTCAAAAACGTAACTAAGTTAAAATTTTGCGATACACTTTAAGAATTCAGCGCTGCGCGCCCTATACCATATACAAATGTTTCAATATGCAAATTTTCCAAAATTTTGGTACAAGATGCTCAGCGCTAAATTTTTGGGGTATAAGGTAAAATTTGACTTTAGATTCGTTTTCAGCGTCGAAAAATACTCACGAAAACCCTAGAAACGCGTTGGTCCCTGAACTTTTTTTTTGTGAAGCTGTGTAATCAAACACATTATCTAATATTTAAGTATTTTGCACTGCGATATTGAAACGATTTTATGAAAACTTCAGTTTAGGTTTTGTGCAAATTGATGAACTTCTTGAACACGAGTAAAAAAAAAGTTTCAGATAGAGTCTTGATCAGATACTGGCTGAAAATTTTCCAATCAAAAATATAGTTTGGTCTAATCTAAGACTTGTTATTCTCAGATTACTTGAATAAAGGCTATTCCCGTATAAGTATAGTTGTTTGGTCAGAAATTATCAGAAAACTCCTTGAAAAAGTCACTAATTCTCATTGGAATTACACTTTTAGGCACTCAAAAACCTCCACTTCTTTTGCATTTAAAATGAAAAAATATGAATAAAGTGCGGATAAACGACGGTAGAAGATTTTGAATTTTCGGGTATTAGAAAAAGGTTCCCCCGCAGAAGAATTTCTAAAAAGTTAAAAAATATTGTCAATCAACCTACTAGAACTAAAAAAAAAATTTAAGGATGGTATATTTTTTTATGTTCAAAAACCAGATTTTCGAAAAATCCAAAACTGTATTTCGGGGCCTTAAAGTGGCTCAAAAGGTCCAAAAAAAATATTTTCTTGAATTTTAAGTTTTCTAGCCAATGAGCTGAGTATATCTGTTTATGGGTCAGAGAAATTAAATAAAATATATAAACCCTCCAAAAACGCTTATTACATGGAGGTCTAATTCCTATGGAAATCAGTGAGTTTTTTGATAACTTTTCGGACGCTACTATTTAGGATAGGTATGGTTCCAAGGGCCAAACCACTATAGTTATCCGGGAATAGCCTTTATAATTATGAATAACAAAAATTCATTAATTGATTTCGTCATTTAAATATTTAAATAGTATTGTTTAATAGATCTAAAATTTTAATTTAAACACAAAATTATCCCTTTCAAGAATCTTGATAAATTTTTCAAAAATCAAAACATGTTCATATGAATCAATGTATGACTAAATTAAAATCAGACTACTGTGAAATTAAAAACATCTCATTCCTTTCTTTACCAGAGTATTTCTTTGTAATTGAAAGAAAAATTAAGTGAAGTAAAAGATTAAATTAGGTTTTAATGTTTAATTTATCGTAAATTGTTAATTTCAATTACATAATTCATTAAATTAAAAAACAAAATTTTTAATTAATATTTTATATAAACAATGATATACGGTCAATAACCTAGTAATTAAAAAAAATGAATAATTAAAAAAAAAAAAAAAATTGTGAATTTAAATTCCTTATTGCCATAAACAGGTATTACTTTGTCGGAAGATAAAAAATGACTGTTTCGATCGTTAAAAATGTCGACAAAAGAGCATATTATAGAATCGTTGAAGCATTATTTATATTTTATATAGAAATTATATCTGTATCATTTCCATGCACAGTTGGATGTTAAAAATACATATCTTTTTCTACACTCAAAAAAAATATAACAATATTATTCACCAGAAAAATGCACATTCTTTTGTCTTAAACATGTTTTTTATTCTACGAAAATTAATACATCCAAAGTATAGTTAAAAACAGAAGCTTTTTCGGCTGTTTGATTTAAAAAATCTTTGATGATAATATCTTTTTTAATAAAAAATAATAATAATTTTTTATATAAAAATAAACTGTCGATTAGTTAAACTGTCTATCTCGTCGGTGCCTTTAAGAATTTTACGATCACCTTCAGTTGACTATTTCATTGCGCTCCAAAGAGCATGTCTTAACGTTGTAATTTTAAAAAATATATATATATGGACTCGTTTTATATAAGCATATATGTATATATATATATGAATTTATTCTATTAAAAATTTAAAGTTTCGTATTACACATTTAAATTTTTATTTTTTTATATATTGGGACTCGGGTTATTTTTGAATTTAAAAGGTTTGGGTTCAAGTTAGCAAAAAGCATGGTTTTCGTTGTTAGGTTGCTTCGTTACAATTTTGCTTAAGCTTTCAAAGACAATTCAATTAGAGCAACCTTACAGTTTAAGTAAAAATTTATTGCCAAATGAATCCTTAAAATATTCTAAAAAATTGTAATAGTTTAAACTGTGAGTAAAAATATTATTAATCTTTGAATTGCTGTGCTTGAGTTTGACTTGAATTTTGGAATTCTCAAGAATTTGCTATTGAATATTCAAGCAAACTACCAATTTATTCGAATATTCAATAGCAAATTCTTGAAAATTAAAAATTCAAGCAAAATCATTCTCAATTTTAAAATCTAAAACACTTCGTCTCCTAATATACCCAAGTATTATTTATTTAAAATCTGTGCTTTTTTCAATATTCATTAAAAAAAATATAATATTACTCTTAAAAAAAAAAAAAAATTAGGTGAAAAAAGCAAAAATTATCTTCCACACTCATATATATCTGCAAAATCTTATACAGTAGCTACATATATAATAATAGTATTAAAAGTAAGTATATTTTGCATACATTATTCAAAACACGCTACCAAGTTAAAAAATTTTATCCTATCAGTCAAAATTTTTTTAAGTCATATATAAATATCGATAACATGTTTCCCTCTTTTTCTTCAACCAACTTTGATATATTTCACATACGTAAATACACATATATAAAGAAAAAAATTTTTTTTTTTAAGCGCGTGACCAATCTCTCAACCGTCAAGTATAATAACTCTAATATATGCTAGTAAAAAAGATAAAAAAAAAAGATGCTGATCATTTATATTTTTTTTTGCTAAGAATCGCGCGTTCGTGCCGCGAATGGTTCATAAGAGTTACACACACGTTATTCCATAATCGCAACCATCAGTAGCTTTATATATATTCCGTGGGATCGATCGATTTTTGAGTATCAAGCGTGATTTCATAAAAAAGTAAACCTCGAGCAACATAAAATCTTATATATATAGTGATTTCCAATTATCTTTAATCTTCTCATCAAATATACCTTCACTCATTTATTCTTTTTCTCTCTTTTGATTTTTTGACAGTTCATTTTCTATATATTCATGTAAGTATATTACTTACTTCTTTAGGGTATGCAGTAAAAATATTGTTGGTGGTCTCTCTTGTATATATAATCTTTTATCACTACTGAAGGAATAAAATAAGAATAATAATAAACGATAAAAAAAAAATTACTAATTTATATATACGTGCTCGCTACTACTTTTCATATATATATTGCACGCGAGAGTATAATGCGCGTCAAGAATTGTTAAGTCATTGAAGACCCATTACAAGAAGAGATCACTCGATTTTATATTAAAGACTCTCAGCGGGGGTGGTAGTAGTTTTATATATAAACACACACACACACATAGAAATATAAAAAAAAATTTTGTTTTATGGACCTTTGCACCAATTATGGTAACTGACTTATACATTATATTTTGGCCAATAAATGCAATACGATAGTATATATATATTTACAAGCTCACTCGATTTCACCACCCGCTGTTTTAGTTATTTTATTTCATAATAACAAATTTAAAATAAAAAAGAAATATAGAAGATGAAGAAGAAAAAAGGGTGTATATAGGCAACTTATACTTGGTTTATTTTCAACTGTAATTTGTAACGACAAGGGATGGGAGCACGCGAGTCTAACGCATTCCGATGCATATATAAAATTTTTGAACACGTCATCTTATAAAGAGGCTACTATGATTTCGGTAGTCGTTTTCTTATATTCAAAGTCGATCTTTTTAATACCTATATGACTTTCAAATCTTCAACATATATATATATGTAGTTCTTTTGTTTCATATCTGTGCATCTATAAAGAATCAGATATTCTTCTGATCAAATTCTTTTATGATGAGATGAAAGCAAATTGTGTCGATGCTTTTCTTTTATATATACAAATGTGCCGACGGGATAGATGGTGTAACTTTGATGTTTATCAAGATAAATTTTATATATACATGCATAATATATAGGATCTTCGCAGATTTTGATCATCAGTTTTTTATTTATACTGGGTTGCGCAGATTTAAACAAAAATTTTTTTCGCGGTTTTTTTTGTGTGAAAATTTTGGGGTAGCGACTAAAAGTTATGTTTTACTTTTTTGCGAATTTTTGAATGTCAAAAGTTACTTTTTACTATTTTCATGTCAAAAAATCTCAAATAAAACTAAAGGCGTATTATTGTAAACCTAATCTTTATTTAAAACGAAGTAGCATTTTGTGTTAACTTAAAAGACAACTTGGAAAACTAGAAATTCAAAAAGGAAATACAAAATTGTCGTATTTAGAACGGAAGAAATCAACAATTTAAATACATACATCTTTTGCTTGTTTCTTACAACTATAAATCTGTCTGTATTTATAAATCATTTTCAAATCGTTGAAAGTTGGTAAAAAAATTTTTTTAAATAAAATAATATTTGTATTGAAAGTGTTTTTATTCATATTCTAATATCCATGATGTCATGTCTAATTATTTTTATTGCATGGAGAAATATTCGAGTACCGTTAGACTTAAAGATGTTATGAGGTATTAACTGATTATTAGAAAATTTAGTGAAAAATAAATACACTTAATTGCCTGATAATTTATTTTGTAAATTTTTATTAACAACAAAATTATCAATTCTATAGCAAAATTTTTAATTGCAGAATGAAGCAGTAATTTTTTACTTATCTAGTAAAGAAAAATTTTCTTGGAAGATTTAGTAGTTATTTATAATCAATTTTCTGAAACACTTTACAATAATTGCTTTTTAGAGTTATTTTTTCATGAAATAAATTTTTTTATCTAATTTTACTTAATAGAAATAACTATAATTTACTTAAATGCGTTTTCACACGCGATGTGTACTTTTACGTTGTTTACAAAGCTAGAAAATATGTAACAATTACAATAAAATTATTTAATTCAAGCTACATACAGGTAAAGTTAATTGGGAAATTTTAATGGGTTTATGAAAATTGAATAATTTAGTAATGTAAATGATACTTTTTTTCTTATTTCTGGAAGGTTTTTTAGTTTCAAATATGTTTTTGAATTTCTAAAATTATTTTATTTTGGTTACCTGGTTATTTTTTATGCAAAAATTTGTATAATCGTAAGTACGTATCTAAAGAGTAAATTTTTTTTTTTCAAAATACTGACAAAATTATTATTTTTTTAGAACCAGAAAAATATTTTTTAAACTTAAAAAATAGATAAACGTAAAATAAACGTATAAACGTATAAAAGAATAACGAATATATATTTTAGGGTTGTTCACAACAAAAAAAGTGCGCCAAAAATGTTCTTCCTGAAGTATGTTGAAGATTATGTGGCATAATGATCCCACACCAATTTTCAGCTCATTTGAGAACGATTTTGGGGTCACCCAAACTCAGGGTAGCTCTCAAGAAGTTGGCTAATACCGACAATTAGTGGGAACGATAAAATTTTTTTTCAAAATACGTTTTCTATACTTTCTAATATGTTTTCGGTGTCGCTAAACTTGAAAATGAGGTCCTCAGAGTCCAAAAATGCCTTAAACACCCTTAAACGCTGAAAACACCCCTTTTTTTACCAAAAATTTTTGGATTTTATTGGGAAAATCGTATATATTCGAAACATCTGGATTATAAATTACAATTCATGACTTAAATATGTTGGAAAAATATCGAAAACTCCTTTCATTTATTCCAACGCGCTTTCTTGGCCGAGAAACGCAGGGCTCAATTCTATAGCAATGTTATAAGATAGGGTTTTTAGGCAATTTTCCAAGTAACGCTGTCATGTTGTAATACAAGTTCTACCTTTCAAACGCCGTAAACCGCAATTTTTAATCACCGATTCTCTCATCGCTATAATTAGTAAATCAAATGTCTATTTTTTTCCAAAAATGACCAATTTTAAAATTGCTGTTAAAATTGTAATTTTTGAAGAAAAAAGTCTTAAAGGTCTCCAACATTTTGTACTAATCTCAAATTTCGAAAAATTTTTCACTCTTTCATTTTGCTTTATACCTTTCCGAGATATGACTCGACAAAGATAGTGATAAAATATGATTCTTTTCAAAAAAAACCTTAAATTGAGACTTTTTTTAAAAATTATCATATCTGCTAAACAAACAATCGAAAAGGAATGAGTAAAAATTTTTTCAAAACTTAGAGCTTAATCAAATTTTTTGAGACCTAGACTCATTTTCATCAAAAATTACAATTTTAACAGCCATTTTAAAATTGGTCATTTTTGGCAAAAAATGGACATTTGATTTACTAACTATAGCGATGACAGAATCGGTGATTAAAAATTGCGGTTTACGGCGTTTGAAAGGTAGAACTTATACGAAAAAAATGAAATGAAAAAAAATGCTAAAAATTGGCCTGGGATCATTTTGTCACCTAAACTTTAACATACTTCAGGAAAAACATTTTTGGCGCACTTTTTTTTTTGAGAGCAACCCTAATATATATCTGAAAATTTGAAATAAAAATTTATATAAGTTGAAGTATCAAAATTGGTCCTTTAGTTTTTAATTTAAAATTATCTATTCGTACCCACTAAACCATATAGTATACGATATCAGGCTGAAAAGTATAATTAATGTATATTTTCTGCTTTAGAAAGAGTAATAAAGCATTCTTTCTATACTATATAAATAAAGTGAAATAAACTCGTTTCTACTTTTAAAAGTATAAATAAGAGTTTTATATTCTTTATACCAAAAAACACCGCGGCTGCGCGTTTGAAAAAATATTCTTATGGCGCATCAGATTGGCACGAAAAAACAAGCAGAGGACATAGAAATAAATATAAATAAATATAAATAATATTCAACAGAAAAAAATATTTATCCTGTAATCTGCAGTGTATATTTATTGTTTGAAAATATAATATTTAAATTTGATGTAGCTATAAATATAAATAAAAATGTGTAAATTGATATGTGAATCATGTTCGAGGTCTACTTATATATTCTCTCAAAGTCTTTTCACTTGCGAGAATAAAAACATAACGTATCAAAATAAATATATTGTTCTATTTGTATCTCTTTACTAAGAGACTTGCTATCAATTTAATTTTAAAAACTGTATCAAAACATTGAGCCAAAAGATCAACTACAAAATTAAACCCCAGATTAGTTTTTGACTATTAAATTTCGGTTACGTAAAAACATAGTACTTTTAAACATTAAATAATTTTAAGCATACCAAATAACTCACAAACAAAAGTAATAAATTACAATACCAAAATAATTAATTACAATCAGTATATATTTACTTAGCTGTCAAAAAATAAAATAACAAATTATATGCAGTAAACTTTAATTAATTACGTTTTGGCATAATAATCTACAAGAATGCGTTAAATATTTTGATTATTTATTAATATACTATTATACGTATATCAAAATATTTTAGTTGTATGCATATTAAAACAAAAAGCTTATGCAATAAGAAGAACAAAAAATTGATATTTATTAATACTGTAATGAAGCGCTTAGTCATGATGTTTAATACGCTTTATAATCACACATACACATTTATATTGCTATTAAAAAATTCTCACGCGATTTTATACACATTTTTGACGAGATTAAAAATGAAAATTTAGATTGTTTGAAAAATTTTAATAAATATTTTGATTTTGTTTAAATTCTAATATTAAACAAAGTACAGTTTATGAATTTATCAATCAATTAGAAAAAAAAAATAACTTAATTATTAACATTTTTGAGCTACTTCAATGTTTGAAAGTTAAACATTAGCATCTTATCAGATATTTTCTACATTATTTTGAAATTAACAATTCATCAAATTTACTCTAAGGGGTCATTCATAAATTACGTAACGCAAAATTTATTGTTTTTGAACCCCCTCCGCCCCTAAAATAACGCTTTTGCTGACCCTTTTAGCATTGACTGTAACACAATGGTTGACCCCCCCTACACCCCACAAGCGTTACGTAATTTATGAATGGCCCCTAAATAGTAAATAAAAGTTTACGATTCATATTACGATGAATAATTTTCACAATACTCCAGTCAAAATACGGGGGGGGGGTTGTATTTTCACTGGCGAACACGAGGTTGCTCTACTATAGGTTTTTTGGGTCGCTGAACACGAAAATCGGGGTCATTTGACAGAGAAATTGGGGCTTCACCCTTAAATTTGCAAAAACTACCCCCAAAAAGGGGTTTTTTTTACATATTTGCAATTTGAGCGCTCAGATTGGCACCATACGGGTTTTTTGGGTCGCTGATCAAGAATTTCGACTCCTTTTTCATAAATAATCAATACTTCACCCCTAAATTGGCTAAAACTACCCCCCCAAGGGGGTGTTTTTGGTATTTTCGCACTTTGACCATCCAGGATATGTTCATATGGATTTTTCGGGTCGCTGATCAAGAATTTTGACTTATTTTTCATAAATAATCAATATTTTACCCCTAAATTGGCTAAAACTCCCCCCCCCCCCCCAAGGGGGTGTTTTGCTATTTTCGCACTTTGAGCATCCAGGATATATCCATAGGTTTTTTGGGTCGCTAATCAAGAATTTTGACTTATTTTTCATAAATAATCAATATTTCACCCCTAAATTGGCTGAATTCCCCCCCCCCAAGGGGGTGTTTTGCTATTTTAGCATATAAGCATCCAAGATATATCCATACAGGGTTTTTGGGTCGCTAATCAAGAATTTTGACTTTTTTTCTTAGATAATCAATATTTCACCCTTTGAAATAAATTTCAAAATTTATTCAAATTGAACATAAAAAAAAAAATTTTAATTGAACGGAGTGAAAATATAGAAATTTAGTTCAATTTAATATACAAATTTTTAATTTAATATACTTATTAATTAGTTTATAATTTAATATTTATAATTAAACTTAATATAGACATTTTTTTAATTGAATAGGGTGAAGATGGTCAAAGTGCGAAAATAGCAAAAACACCCCCTTGGGGGGGGGGGGGGGAATTTAACCAATTTAGGGGTGAAATATTGATTATTTATGAAAAATAAGTCAACATTCTTGATTAGCGACCCAAAAAACCTATATGGATATATCCTGGATGCTCAAAGTGCGAAAATAGCAAAACACTCCCTTGGGGGGGGGGGGGGAGTTTTAGCCAATTTAGGGGTAAAATATTGATTATTCATGAAAAATAAGTCAAAATTCTTGATCAGCGACTCGAAAAATCCATATGAACATATCCTGGATGGTCAAAGTGCGAAAATAGCAAAAACACCCCCTTGGGGGGGTAGTTTTAGCCAATTTAGGGGTGAAGTATTGATTATTTATGAAAAAGGAGTCAAAATTCTTGATCAGCGACCCAAAAAACCCGTATGGTGCCAATCTGAGTGCTCAAATTGCAAATATGTAAAAAAAACCCCTTTTTGGGGGTAGTTTTTGCAAATTTAAGGGTGAAGCCCCAATTTCTCTGACAAATGACCCCGATTTTCGTGTTCAGCGACCCAAAAAACCTATAGTAGAGCAAATCTCGTGTTCGCCAGTAAAAATACAACCAAACCCGTATTTTGACTGGAGTACAAGAGGTATCAAAAATTATTATAAATTATTAATCAGCCTTCATTATGGATATTCCAGAAGTATATGCTCCAAACAGTAAACGAACTTTTAAAGCTAAGAATTTTATAAATTAATTTTTAAATAATATTTAATACAGATACATATACAATGTAAAATAATACCTTATTATATAATAATGAAAATCCATTTTACTTTCGAGAAATGTGATACGTAGGTTAGAAAACTAATTCACAGTATAATATAAAACTAAAATCTTTATTGGCATAATTTAAAAGCGGTCTTTGAAGCATCTTACATTTTGAAATCTCATTTTTATAGAAAATAAAAATCATTTTTCTCCAAAGTGTTTAAAAATAATTTTTTTTTTATATATAAATAGCACGCTGAAACGCAAAACTACCCCTAAGACTTGTTTAACAATCTTAATTTTTTAGTTGGAAAATTGTTTAGTTTCAAAAAGAACCCGAGAATCATAACCAGAGGCTTAAAAAATATATAAAACTGTTGCGTACTTATCGAAATCTTAAAGTAGGTACGTTATAATAGAAAATTTCACAGTTCAATTTTTGATTATTTTTGTAATAATTTTTTAATTACACAAATAACCCGGTATTTTGCGAGTCAACTAAATGTATGCAATGTAATTTATCCAAAAAATTATATACTTTTGGTATCCGACAGGACAAAATTAAAAGAAGAAAATTGTAATGCTAAAAGTTAATATATTAACTATAAATTGTAATTATAATAAGGAATCAAAAATAATATTAGACATGATTATTATCTCAAGTGACACCTACTTATATAATACTGAAATCTCTTTTTACTTTCGAGAAACGAAACATATATCTAAAGTAGTTAGGATCTAAAAAATAGTTTGCATGATATTCATAAAAATTCATTTTAATATTATTTATACTTAAATTTAATGAATTAATGTACCTAAAAAAATCAATTCAAAAGAATTATTTATACTAATAAATAAACATTGAACGGATAGATTTTAATATCTAAACCTAATATAAAAATTTTGTTGTCACATGTAAAAAACATTTTTTTATATATAACAGGATAAAACTAACCGTCATCAAAAAAAAACCTTATATTAACAAGTTTAATCGTGAGACTTAAAAAAAGAAACCTTGTTTTTTTTATTTTTTAACACGAAACTTCTCTAAATCCTCAAAAAAAAAAGAGAGAAAAACCATACAAATGTGTTAAAAAAAAGATAATGCACATCGAGTGCAAATATAAGATGAACATTTAACACTTTTTTCAAATTAAATTTAAAAATAACCTAATCTTCAGACACTTAAAAAAAAAAGAAAAAAATTTGTAAATTAATTAACAACAATAAAAAAATACATCTTAATTTATATAAATTAAAAAAAAGAAAGAAATTAAAAACACGTATAGAAACTAAAAATAAAGATTAAAAAAAAAAAGAATTAGGTATAAAGCCTAAGGACACAAAAAAAATAAAAAAATATTTTAAGGAAGGAAAGGGTTAGTAGCTCTTGTAACGCTATCGAAGCTGTCGCTGTACATCAAGTCGATTCTCAGGTATATAAGACTTATTCGAGAGTAAAAAAAAAAGGTTGTTTTATTTTTTAAGAGAGAAAATTTTAAACTTCACACGCGAACTTCGTAATACAGTATGTATTCTTTTATTTTTATACTTTGTTGACTTTATATCTAGAAAATATATGTTAGTATTGAATTATAAAATTTGTCAGCAATTGAATTCTTTTTCGATTTATCTTTTGAGATATTGGCTTAAAGTGTGTATTTCTGTATTACTATTTCTCTTTTTTTATTCAATTTATTTTATTTACAATAATTTCTGCATAATTTTTTAAATTAATTTACTATACTTTTAAATTAGTTTTTAGAAATTTTTTATTTTATTTATGGTTTTTATGTGATTTGAAATGAATTGAGAGATGTTTGTAAGCATACCTGTCGAAGGTTTCAAGTGAATTGATCAAATCAGAAATTGTATTAAATATCAAACACTTTTACGAAATCAATTACAATAAATCTTAATTTAAGATTTTTTTCAGGTAGCAAATTATCATTTTTTGAAACTGAGACCCAGACTTACGTATGGGATCCAAAAAATACGATATTTCTAAAACTGGTACTCCCATAGAAATAAATTAAGTACTGCGTCCAAAAAGAAAAATAATTTTTGGTATTTTTTGTATTTTTTGGTTACAAAAATATTTAGATAAAAATTTTCAAAAAATTAATTATCAGATTCGAGGTATCGAGTAAAAATTATGCTTCTAGATATTAGTAAATTCACAGAAAAAAATGAGGTATTACATCCAAATTCAAAACAAAAAAGTAGATTGAGTTTCTTGGATAAAAAAATTAGATTTAAATACCATAATGGTTGTTAAATATCACCGGTTGCACACATAAATACAAACCCACAGACTCACATTTAATGTAATTTGGTGTTCCAAAAGAAGTGCCATCAGTACTGTTAAAAACAGGTATTAGTGGAAAAAATTTCAAATAATATTTATTCAAAAAGTAAAATAATAAAAAATATACACTGTAAAAAGTAATTCCTTATATTAACAAAAAAATTAGAACATTTTCGAAAAATCAGTAAATTTTCGAAAAAATTTGTAAATATTCGAAAAAAATCGTAAATTTACTAAATTTAGTATATTATCGAAATATTCGAGTATTCTCAATTTTTTTTTGTAAATTCGCAAGAAAAATTGATAGTTTACAATTTTTTTTCGAAAATTTACAAAAAATAATTGTAAATTTACGAAAAATACTTTTGAATTTACAACTATTTTCGTAAATTCAAATATACTAAATTTAGTAAATTTACAATTTTTATCGAATATTTAAATTTTTTTTTGAAAATTTACTAATTTTTCGAAAACATTCTATTTTTTTTGTTAATCTAAGGTAGTTACTTTTTACAGTGTATGGTTGAAAATTTTCTTACAATCTTATCCACAAGTGCCAAAAATTTTCTTGATATTTAGTAGAACTTTCTTCTATAATATTATAAATAAGCCAGATACCAGCTTTACCCTGGATTTATATTATAAAATTGTGTGACTAAATGCAGTAATTTTGTTTTTTCACTAACAAAAATTAGCATGGTTCATTGTGCGGTTTCAAAAATTTAAGCCAAATCATAATGACCAACAAAATACTTTTACTCAATTTCGCCTCTGGCAACCCTCATAATTCCCCAAATGCCCATAATTCATATCCTCGTTAAATAAATTACAATTATTTTATCTCAATATAATTCTAAATACACTAATGATACAAATTATAGCTAAAAAAACAGAAACGAAACAAATCAATTTACAAAAAAAAAATTGTATTATAAACAGATAAAAGGTTTACAAGCCAAAAAAAAAATGGATCACATTAAACATATTATATTAAAAAAAAAAAAACGAAATCTCTATATGTTTTTCTTGATTTTTTGAAATGAACGAGCCAATTAGCCGATGTCCGTCGCATTTGCTTGAAGGCTTCCGGAGAGCAAAAATAAAAGAAAGAGTAAAAGAAACTTTCAATCGGTGTTAATGTTACTTGTTTTTTTTCGTATATCTCAAGAAGGTACAATATAAAACATATAATACAAGTCACATATAAACCCTCTTCTTCATTTACTATCTTATCCATTTTTTGTCTTCTTATTTTTCGCTAAAAAATAAAAGAATCAAATAAAAGAAAAAAGAATTTCTTTATATATTTGTAATGTTTAACTCTAATTGGGCAAGAAATCATCAAGGCACTCCCTTTTTTTCAAAATTTAACAGAAAACCAATTTTAATTCAATTTTTTACTTTTTTATCAGACAGATTAAAAATGTACAATTTATCATTTATTGGTAACGACAAATAATAAAATTAATTGTAAGATAATTTAAATAAAATTTCACAGGGTATTTCATGAGACCAATATTAAACTGTAACTACCCTGATAATTAATTAATTATTGTAATTAAGCATTGTTTAGACAGAAAGTTAAAAATAATTTATCTAAACGTGTAAAGAAAATAATTATATTTAGTGTAATAAAATAAAATATTTGACTTTTTTTCATTAATTTTTATAGTTTAAAAATAATAATGTGAGGGAGGCTGTAATATCTCATTCTTTGTAAAAAAAAGAAGGTATATATAGTTGACTTTAATGTGCCTTCCTTATTTTGTTTTTTATTTATTTATTTTCTTGCACAAACAAGAATATATCTATATGTATAACATAGAAAAGAGGTAAAGATCGTTAATCTTTTAGAGAAAAGAAATATTTATGTATATGGTTTGTTTGCAATTTTTGTGAAATATAATAATGAAATTTTCGGTTGTAGAGTAGATGTAGGATTAGCTATGTTAAGGGATTACCGACGGCGCGGCTAAAAGGTGCCACTTGAGTTTTTTTCAGATTTATTTTCATAAAAAATAAATTAAAAAATTATTTCGGGTCCAATATCTTATTGGCTATTCAATTTTATGTCATTTTTGGTGCACAACCCTTCAGAAAAGGTGTACAAAGGGTAGAAACATCAAAAGCACGCTTTTTTTATCCTATTTTGCGACCAAAACATGCCACTTTATTATAATTCTGAAACTTCTTAGCATTGTTAGGTCCAAAGGCTACTTCTAGATAAGTACAGTGATTTGGCCCTAGGAACCAAACCTGACCTAAGAAATAGCATCCAAAAAGTTATCAAAAAACTTACTGATTCCCACTGGAATTAGACCTGTAGGCCACGACAAGCCCCCAAAAAGTTTTTTGGGTATTTTATTTGATTTCTCCGACCCGTAACCAGACAATACTCTGCTCATAGTTTGAAAAACTTAAAATTTCACCACTTTCAAAAAAAATTTTTTTTGGTCTATTAGGATTTCAGACCCCGGAATATAATTTTGAATTTTGCGAAAATCAATTTTTCTAGCATAAAAAAATATACCATACATAATTATTTTTTTATAATCCTGGTAGGCTGGAAAACCATATTTTTTAATTTTTTAGATAATATCCTGGAAACGACTTTTTATAATCCGAAAATCTGTCACCGCCGTTTACCCGCGCTTTTTTACTGCTATGAAATATTTATTTTAAACAGTTTATTGTTGGGTTAAAAATCCAAAAGCATAGTTATTTAACTGATTTTTATGAGTAGTCACCATTATTAAAATTATTTTATTAATATAAGCTTTATTTGAAAAAGATATTGGAACCAATAGTTTCTAGATTACTAGGATCCCTATATGTAGATGATTAAACTAAACGGGTAAAATTAAAAAAAATTTTGATGCTAACATTTTTTATATTTCTAGGGTCCCTGTATATAGATGATCAAACTAAACAGGTAAAATGTAAAAAAATATTAGCAGTTAATTTCTGCATTCATTACACTCAAATTTTATTAAAGCTGAATCAATTTTTTGATGAGTTTGAAGGTTACATATTTGGGTAAAACTCTTATTACACTGCAAGCATTTGTAAGGTCTTTTGCCAGTGTGAATTTGAAGATGTTTTCTTAGTTCCTATTTTGTAAGAAAACTTTGTTAAATAAATTTTTTGGTTTTATAGACAAATTGTGATATCTACAAAATTTGCTACATACTTTTAAAAAAAAAATTTTTATTATATTTGAAGTATTATTATTTATATTTGAAGTTTATTATTTTAATCGATTTTGATAGCAGTCAGAAACTTTATTATACGAAACTCTCATTCTGAATTTGATAATTTAAAGATTTTTCAAACCATATTTAATAACCAAAATATTGATTAACAAATATATTAGGTAGATAATGAATTACACTTAATTGCTAATATCATTACTATATAAATTATAGAAATTTTACTGTGCATGCTATAGAGCTCAACCTCAAAGCATTTAAATGGTTAATGCAAGTTAATGCAGAAGAATGAAGCATTAAACAACTACCAAAGCTGTAGAGTCAATTCATGTATATAAAATATTTTTGATTAAATAATTTAGATGATTCCTGCATTGAATATTCCTCTTTATATAATGTATTGAATATTTTTCTTTTGCGAGAAATTAATATGCTATGTCGCGCCATCTAGTCCCTGGCAGATACAATCACACAAAATTTAATCTAAAATTAATTGGTACTAGGTTCATATAAAAAGTGTGTTTAAATTCATCTAATTCAACTAAGATGTTTTTTTAAAAATAGAAATTTTATAAAATATATATATTTTTCAAGGTTAAAAATGATAGTACAATAAGCAGATGTAACAAAAAATTTTTTTAGTAGTGGGGGTTTTTAGATTTCCTTTCGTTTATAGTAGTCTAACGCGTGATTTCATCTAAGTAAGTTCTTACATTTTTATATATTTTATTATTTTAAAAAATTTTTTGATTTTTGTTTTATACAAAAATTATTATTAATGGGTATCTACGAAAAGGCTAAATAGTGTACGTACTGACGAGCCTCACACTATTTAGCCAGAGGCGAAATATCCAAACAATTGTTAGCTCAATTTATCGAATAAAATTATTCAGATGTACATTTTAATTTGTCAGGAGGGGGAATCTCTTTGCTTCCATGGGATCTGCTGATAATGCTGATCTAGTTTAAAATATTAAAGACGATATATTCGACACTGATCGTGTAACATATTTTAAAATTGAGACATTTTAACTTTATATTTATTTATAATAATTTATAATGAAATAATCGGTGCTTTTTACTATTTGATACTAGAATATTAAAAAAGATAATTGAAAATGTTTAATTTAAACAAATACATGTTAAATATTGGTAAGCCTGAGATTCCAGATCTGTTCGATTTTTATCAAAATTCTGTTTGGATCATAGGTTTTTTAGGAATTTTTCGCCGAACTTTTCATTAATGTTTATAAAAATAAGTTCCAGGAGGTCCATTTAGGTGTACTGAGGGTTAGGGGAATGTTTTCTCAACTAATTGTTTATAAAAATTAGTTAAAAATTATCTTTTTATAAGCAAATAGCTATAAATCATTACTGAAAAGGTTTAAGGAAAAATTTCCTACGATACCTCGTCCTTAATTTGAATAATCTTCAATATAAACCAAGCAGAATTTTGATCCAAGTTGCCCAAATTTAAACTCAGACTTTTAGGACACTAATATTTCAAAAATATCTGTTTAAATAAGTAAAGTGTTTAATTTTATTTTTTCTGGTACCAAATATCGACTTCCTTCGAATTTTCCATTAAAAAATTATTATAATTTAATATATGAATAAAATATTTTAATTTGAAAATGTGCTACACTACCACACTCAGTAGCAAATAGAACGCCTTAAATGAAGAATTTTACCATAAATAGCAATTTTTTACATTCTAAATTTCGTAATAGAAAATAGATAAAAAATATTTAATAAATTTAATTATAAATTTATTTTTAAAAAACTGGATAAAACTTTCAGCACAAAACCTTTAATTTCAAATAACACATACCTTGCAAATAACCAATATATAAAATCATCCTGTAAGATAGTAATTGTAACGTAAAAGATTTTTCACGAGCCCATATATAAAAAAATTGTAAACCAATAAAAATAAAAAAATAAAATATACCCATTTACACTGTACACAAGCTAAAATCAGTTTTCTCTATACACCTTTAAGCAGAATACAATTTTTATTTTTTATATATATTTTCTTTAATGCTACTCTCTTCCAGTACATATTTTATATGCTCTTGGATAATACGTTAACTTCTTTAAACTTTTTTTTTATTTTTTAAACAAGAGTCATAAATTTTTATTCTTATATGAACCAAAAAAAAAATACGCCTTTCATTGACGCGCTTCAAAGATATTGTGAAAATGTCTTAATATTATTATTATTTACTGTATATACTTTAAAGATTATAAAACTGGAATGCATATTTTGTAAAATAAGTTGTATACGGTGAAAAAAAATATGTTATTGTAAATCAATTTTTAATTTAATTTTTTCTTTTTTATATTTTCACAGCTCGTAATTTATACAAAAACAGATAATGGAAAAAAATGGTATTTGCTTTTTTTTATTTTTAGAAATACATTGTAAGTTTAAGAGGTCGAATAATTACTATTGTTAATTAAATATTAAGTACACTGAGAAATTGAGGTGTTTGGTTTTGAAGTGTATTAAAATATTAAATAGTTTCAAGAGTTTGAAAAGCTGATTTTGTTTTAACGTTCAGGATAAGTTATGGTAGTTAAAAATATCTTCTATTGGGCCTCCTGAGCCTAAATATAAGGGTTTATGCTATTAAATAGGGCTTTTTAGGCTATCTAAAATAAATTGTTGTCTAGTAAGTAAATTAAATAATTTCTAGTTGAAATTATATTTTTCGTCTAAGGGTCTAATTTTAAATCCCCTAAACGGGAAGGCATTTGTATGCAGTTGAACATTCATGTGCATAATATCGAGGAAGATCCAGTGATCATAAGTGAATTGACCACGAACAAAATGAGGGAGGTGAAACGGGACCTAAAATAATTTGATTTTAAGAACTCAGAGTCAAAGGGCTAATCTCGAATTTTAGAGATTAGCAACGAAGATTTATTCTTAACCCAAAAATTTTCCACAGTATACTTTTTTTATTTCATTAAACATGTTCTATTTACATAAATTTTTAAATAACCAATTTTAATCAATATCTTTCTAATTAAGTGTGAAATTAGGACATTTCAAAATTAACTCAAAAATTTCATAATAAAAAATGATAAAAAAAAGATGATTATTAATTTAACTTATTTGTAAATCATTGTTAAAAATTAATATTAATTAATAAAATCCAATAAAAAAAAATGTCGCTTTTTTTATTTATAACACCTAATATCACGTCAATAAAACATTAAAGGCTACAACTTTATTTTAAAATTTAAATATTTTTTTTTATAGCGAGTTTTGTGTTTTATTTTTTTATTTTAGCACACGCAAAGTGTGCTTGAGAAAAAGATAAGAAATACACAAAAAATAAATAAAAGGTAGATTCTGAATTATATACGTGAGAAAGAAAAATGCAAATTTTATAAATATTGGTGCACCTTCAATTACATTTTTTTTCTTCTTTTTGGTCTGCTTTTATTTTTTTTTTTTTTGAATGCTCGATTTTATTTTTATTATTCTTTTCAAAAATACAGTCAATTTCGAAATATGTTTTTTTTTTAAATTTGAATATTGAAAGAGTTTACAAAAAATATATATTTTTTAAATATACAAAAGTAGGTTAAACGACCTATTTTTTTCGAATAAAAGATAATGAAAAAAGTTTAAATGATTATAATAATCTTAGATAATTATACCATTAGTTTTAAAAAATCTACTTTTGTAACATTGTATTGTTGAAGCTATTGTTCTATGTTTGAATAAGAAATTTGAATGCTCGGCTTTTAATATAATTATTATGTCTTTTACGAAATTTTTTTAAAAATGATTTTATATTAAAATTAAGAAATACACCTTGATAAAATTAGTTAATTTTAATAATTCCAAAAGTAATTTTAAAGCTTTTTTCCTTTCATGCACAAATTTTTTTTTAGCCCTAAAATATTCTGAAAATCCCAAAAATATTTTTCTTTGCAAAAGTATATAACATTCTATGCATAAAAATAAAAAAAAATTATTTCATTTTTCGAATTTTACGAGCAAACGAGAAAAAATTTTTAAGAATAAATGGAAGTTATTAGTTATTTTTAATCAATATCTTTCTAATTAAGTGTAAAATTAGGATATTTCAAAATTAACGTAAAAATTTCATAATAAAAAATGATAAAAAAAAAGATAATTAATTTAACTTGTAAAGTTAAGAAATCTTCATTGTTAAAAATTAATATTAATTAATTAATAAAAGCCAAAAAAAAATGTCGCATTTTATGGAAATACGTGCTTTCTGGCCGCTGAGAAGAAAAAATTTTTTTTTTAAAATTAGGTATGAGGTCCAAAAAACGATATTTCTAAAACTAGTTCTTCGATATAAAATAATTAGGTACTACTTCCGAAACGAAAAAAAAAACAATGATGATTTTCGTATTTTTCGATAGCAGAAATTTTGAGTCGAAAATTAGCAAAAATTAATTATCAGATCCGAGATATCAAGTAAAAAATATATTCCAAGAAATTAGTACTTTCATAGAAAAGAAGTGAGGTTTTGCATAGAAATTACACTGTAAAAAGTTACTTCCTTATATTAACAAAAAAATTGGCTAATTTTCGAAAAATTAGTAAATTTTTGAAAAAATTTGTAAATATTCGATAAAAATGGTAAATTTACAAAAATTTGCAAGAAAAATTGATAATTTACAATTTTTTTTCGACAATTTATAAAAAGTAGTTGTAAATTTACAACTTTTTTCGTAAATTCACAAAAAAAAATCGAGAATTCTTTTTCGATACTATACTAAATTCAGTAAATTTACTATTTCTATCGAATATTTACAAATTTTTTCGAAAATTTACTAATTTTTCGGAAATGTTCCAATTTTTTTGTTAATATAAGGAAGTTACTTTTTACAGTGTAAAAATAAAAAGTTGTTTGAGATTTTTTGATAAAAATATTGTTAAAAAAAAATTAGGTCTTGATACCCTATGAAATATTACAGGTTCCACGCATACATACATACACACACCCACATACATACACGCGCACACGCACTTATACAGACTTTTTTTAAAAACCAGTTTTTTAGCTTCTTGGGGTCTCAAATGTGCTTATATGCAAAAAATAAAAAATTTAAATTACACCTAAGACAATGGTTTTTCTACATGAAGAACCAAAAATATGATTTACTCCTGGTTTTAGCGCATCGTACATTTTGAATAAATATTTTCAGTAAATTTCGTTACTATATAGAAAAAAGGCTATCGGCCTATTAAGAAAATGAAATACAAGAAAACTTTTAGATTTTAAAATATGAATAATTAAAAAAAACAATTAGACATTTCATGTTGAGTTTTTTTATCCTTAATTTTAAAGATATTTTGAAGCAAAAAATTATGATAAAAACCCCAGTCTTTAAAATTTTAATTTACTACATAAGTAGTTTGTTTTTTTGTCGGAATAATGTAAAACTCAATCATCTTGAATGCATTTAAATATGGATGTAATTTTACAAACTGCGTGAAGTTATTCTCGTTATGCCCAGGGCCACAAAGCTATAATATTGCATGTAAAGCTAATAGCTAAAAGTATGTATTTTAGTAACGCATTTTTTAAGTTTTATTTAAATCTCGATTCGCTAATAAGTTTGAAGTTAGTGTTTATCAAATATCTTCAAACCAAATTTTTTTTGCAGATATTTTTCGGTGGGGCAAATATTTCAAAAAGACCAATTATTCTGTCAAATTCAGTTTTAAGCCTTTCAAAAACAATATTTTCTTCAATTCTACATTTAAAAAGTTTTTTTTGTAAATTCTTTCTTTTTATGACAGGCTTATATCCCGATATCCCGAGATAGCCCAAGAAGCCTTCTGATTGATTTTTTTAAAAGCATGTCCATGGAATTTTTCGATGGTAATTTTAGTTTTTGGGGTCGCTGATTCCAAATCCGAAGTCCGTTTTGACCTAACGTGGTCCAATTTTGCGTAACTGCCCATTTTAGGTCATTTTTAACGATTTTTTTTGCCATTTTTTGTTAAAATATATTACCATTTTTCTCACACTACACTAATGTTTTTTGGGTCTCTATACCTAATTATCATATCTACTCATACAAAAAAAAATGGTAGCCCATAATAGGGATTCTTAGGCTATTTTTCACGCTCTTTGGGCTAATTTTAGCTGTTTTTATGAAATAACACCAATTTTTATCTACAGCTTCTGGTTTTTGAGTATTTTAAGGTAGTTAAATACGAATATTATTTTTAAATTATCTAAAAACGGTGCAGTAGCCCATAATAGGCACTTATAGGCTGTTTTTAACGTTTTTGGGGAAATTTAAGCTATTTTTATTAACTAATACCAATTTTTTTCTACAGCTTGTGGCTTTCAGGTCACTAAACGCAAATAACATCTTTTTTTAACAAATAATGTCTAGTGGCCTATAATAGGGGATCCAGAACCAGAATCTGTAGATAAAAATTGGTATTATTTCATAAAAATAGCTCAAATTAGCCCAAAAAGCGTGAAAAATAGCCTAAGAACCCCTATTATGGGCTACCATTTTTTTTGTATGAGTAGATATGATAATTAGGTATAGAAACCCAAAAAACATTAGTGTAGTGTGAGAAAAATGGTAATATATTAAAAATTTTAATAAAAAATGGCAAAAAAACGTTAAAAATGACCTAAAATGGACCACGTTAGGTCAAAACGGACTTCGGGTTTGGAATCAGCGACCCCAAAAACTAAAATTACCGACAAAAAATTCCATGGATATGCATTCAAAAAAAATCGCAAATAAAACCATTTTTTAGTCAAAATATAAACCGAAAACGCAGTCCTAAGACACGGGATAGACCAATTACAATTTTTGACGTTTATCATCCATAAACTTAATAATTTAAAAACATAGAAAGTCTTTATTTACTTAATTTTTGTCCATAGCTACCTTTATCGATTACTTAATTAAAGAAGTTTTTGAAGTTAACTCATTTACTTATATGCTGCCATACCATTCGTTGTCTATAAGATAATTCACGATTACAACTAAGTATTGCTCATGCGTTCATTCTCTTTTCTACAGACATCAACACATCTATGGATGCACATCGAATTTTCATTTAACTCACATAAAATATTTTTATTCGTACTTACCTTAAAGTCTTAAAAAGGCAAAAAATTCAATAAATAAAATAACTCAAAATAAATTTTTAAAAAAAATCGTCTATTATTTTAATATTTTTACAAATTATTGCAGAAAAACAAAATTTTTTTCGTGCTTTTTTTTGAGACATAGAAATTTTTTATAAAAAAATTTATGCTTTTGATATTTACACAGTTTCACTTTTTTAAAATATTTTCATGATACAGAACACATCAAAATTACACAATATTTACAATTCGAAGAAAGCCAATAAATAAAATCTTGTAGACATTAAAAATTTTAAATCTAACAATTGTTTCTTTTAAACGTGTTTTTTAAAAACACTTCATTTTTCATTTTCACTAAGGACTAGTAGTTGTAAAGAATATTTTTTAAAAATATTCTGTAATTAAATAAAATATAAAAATAAAAAAGAATTGTTTTTTTTAAATAAAATTCACATCACTTTTTATTTTATAAGAGTTCAATTTTTTAGCGATTCTTAAAATCGCAAGGACGGATTTTTAATTAACAGTACATCAGTAATAAAAAAAAAATTCACTCACTTTTTAAAATATAAATTATTCACATTAATCGAGCACAACAATAAATAATTAAATAAATAAACAATTTAAATAAATATAACAATTATAAAACACTTATCGATCATGTTTGGTAAGTTCGAGTGGTTGTTGATCAATCCATCTATCCCTCCAAGATCTGTCAGTTTCGCAATCATCTTGAACTTCGATTTCTTCATCGTCATCAGGATCATCGTGATTATCTTCACTTTCAGATCTTGAAATTGATCTAGGCCTTTTTGATTTTGGTGATTCTTCACCAACTAATTGACTAATCATTCTAAATGCACTAGGCCTTCTTGGTTGTTCGATTGGTGTTGTTGCAGTAATGCCATGTGTTGTTGTTGTGGTTGTATTATTTCTAATATGTTGATGAAGATCTTCTGCTCTTAATGCTGCTGTTGCTACTGTACGAAATGCACTGTTTTCGCCACCCATGACGTTTGATACTGAACTAACTGATGGAGGTTGTACCAATGCTGTGGGTGGAGGTACTGATGGTTGTGGAGGTTGTACTGTATGTGGTTGTGGTGGTGCGGATGAAGATTGATGCGTTTGGGATGGAGGTGGTGAACGTTTTAGTAAATTCATTCTTTGATGTCGACGCCATTTAGCTCTCCTGTTTGAAAACCAAACCTGATAAAATAACAATTTAGATTTTTAGTTTGCTGAAAAAATTTTTCATTTTTTTTTTTACAAATAAAGGCTTAAAAAGTAATTGAAGGTATAACGTTATTATAATGGACGAGGCATTACAAACATTACTTGTAATTTTATAATGATTTTATTTTCATGTATCAGAAATTGTATGTAAAATTAGATTTTTTGAAGGGTAACAGTGTAAAAAATGAAAAAAAAATCTAAAATTTCTAATTTTTAATCTTATTTTAATCTATATCCATCCTATCCTAAAAAAGTCATTCCTCATCGCAACGGTTACTAGGTGTGATCACAATAAAGTCATTTTGATTGGTTCTCACAATAATGTTAAACATTATTTTATACACACAAAATTTTAAATTCATATTATAATATAAATTGTGAGGTTATCGGTGAATTAAATGTAGGTGTATAAACTTTGTTAGTTTATTATTTAAAATTTTTGCAATTTACCCTAAATTTTATCTCTGAATAATTCATAAATTTTTTGTTTTCATAAATTAAAAACATTTCATAACTCAAATCAACAATCTAAGCGCGAAGCGCAGTTGAATCTAGTTATTTAAATTTTAGTTACGCATATTTCTAAATTATGTTAAATTTTTCTCGAAAGAGAAATGCATTTCTTATTCTATATAAGAGAGTGCTAGGAGAGGTAAAAGTAATTTATAAATAAAAGTAATTAATAAGAATGTTTTTATTCTAAAAGATGTGTTATGAATATGTAATAAATTATATTTTGGCACTTTCTGTATAATATTTCCCTTTTTGTCTTTTTTCTATGTCCATTCTTTATAATTTTGTGCTTCGCAGAGGGAAGAATTACTGGGATTTCGATGAAATTCTGTCGGTTTTGACTCGGTTTACGAGTAAAAACGAGATGCTGTGTATATTACATTTTAAAAGTTAGTACTATTTCATTTTTCACGAGTGAGGAAACATGTATTGTAACTATCGCGTGATTTGTGGTAGATGATATAAATGCATATCTATATAAAATTTGTAAATAATTTTCATATGGATGACAGTTCGCCTTAAAAAGGGTATCCCGAAAAATTTCCACTGCAAAGAAATCTTAAAAATTTTAGGAACCGCACATTTACAAAAATTTATACAAATCTCGAAAAATATTTTCTGCATATAATAAAATGAATAACCCGATTATGAAGTTTTGAAATCATATTGAGGCTCACGAGGAGTAAGGACTGGATATATTAGATACAAATTTTCACAGATTAGCTCAGGCTAGGAACTAAAATAAATTTACTAAAATCGAAAAATTTTTTACACAAATGCACCAAGCCATTTACTGAAATATGAATACTTGAATATTAAGTTTTTATTTTTTCTTTTTTTTAATTGTGTTTTCATAATATTTCAACGGTCATATCCTATATGAGAGGATATAATACTAAAAAAATATTGAAATTTAATATTTTATTTGGGACTACATAAAAAAGGTGTTAAAAAACAAGAATAGTATTCGATACAATTTTTGGAAATTTTTTTTTTTTTATCTTTTTCAATCCCTTTTTTTTAAATATTCTTTAAAATAATATTTAATAATACTTACAATAGATTTAATAAGAAATTTATGTTAATTATTATCAAAATTTATAAAAATAACTCAACAAAGTATTTTTTTTTTTAATTTTAAATATTTACTTTAAATTAAAAAAAAAAAAAAAAAAAAATTAATTAATAAAAAATTGAATAATAGAGAATATTTAATAGAATGACTGTGTAAAAAAATTTTTTTTCAAAATTAATTAATAAAAGTAAGTAATATAATATGAAAATTAAAAATTTACCTGTACACGAGCTTCTGATAATGATGTTTTGGATGCTAATCTTTCTCTAGTTGAAACACAAGGATAATGTGAACGTTCGAATTCTTTTTCTAATTCTTCAAGTTGTTCTGGACTGAATGTTGTACGATTCCGTCGGAACTTTGGTTGTTCTGATCCATCCAAACTGCTATCATCCCCATCGAGATCTTTAATTTTAATTAAATTCAAAGCGATGAAATTTTAATTATTATTAAATTAGAGTTTATGCACTCAATTAATTTTGATAATTATTTTAATTGCTATAATTTGCTTATCAAAAGTAGAGTAGTTTAAAATAAATTATGAACCTTGATGAAGATAACTCCTAGCGAGTGCATCGACAGCATGGAGTGCATGTTCAGGGCTACCAGAATTAGCTGCATTTGCGGCAGCAGCAGCCGCAGCTGCGGCGGCTGCTGCTGCAGCAGGTCCTAAAGAAGGTTGTAACAATAAAGCT